>CM065302.1:71760145-72960145 GCA_032871835.1 Dipteronia dyeriana
TCGGAGGGGTGACATTTTTGGGTGTTGGATCACCGTTGAATTTTTACGATTGAATTATTTCATTTAATTCAAGATAAATATTCAAAAGTGCTTTATCATGATTATTTACATATATAATTATTGTTATTAAAAAGAAATCATGACCTCATCCCTAATCAATATCCTAAAAGATAATACTATTAACTGATGATAATTATGTCACATGGAAAAGGAAAATCGGGCTACTATTGCAATCTGAAAAGTATAAGTTCATTCTGTATATTCCTTAACCACCAAACTAATGAATCTACTCAAGAGCAAAGAGATGAGTATCAGTAGTGGAAGTCTTTAGAAGAGATGGCTAAATGTACGTTACATTATGGCCATCATCTCCAACGTGTTGCAACAGCAACATGAAGGAATGGAGACTGCTGCCGATATTATGATGTCTCTAGACAGGGATTCATATGGTTGGTAAAATTGCTATTGTTAAGACCTCTCAGAAGGTCGAGTAATAACAGAGGAAAAAGCAACTTGGGCCTTCTTAGAAGGAGACCAAGAAAGTAACCAAGATCAAAGGGAAGTGTTTCCTTTGTGGTTAAAAGGTTTAAAGGAATAGACTGAATAAGAATGAATTCAACTTGTATTTTAGCAATGAAGCGCTGGTGTCTACTAGTGTAGTGAGAGATATTATAATCAATTTTGATTCTTAGTAGGCATTTAGATTTAATAAACGTTATTATGTACCTCTATTCAAGAGAAATTTAATTTCAGTTTCTTGTTTAAATAAATTTGATTATTCGGTTACTTTTAATAAAACTTTTATTATTAGTAAGAATGACAAAATTATTTGCAAAGGTACATTGGCAAACAGTTTATTCTATTTGCATGGAAATATCTCTCACTTGTTAGACACGGAATCAACGGAACCCAATCATAAAAGAGTAAAATTATCAAAAGATGAAACCTACTTATGGCATTTGCACCTAGGTCATATTAACCTTAATAGGATTAAAAGATTGGTATGTGACGAACCTCTAAGTGACTTAAAGGTTAATGATCTACCAATTTGTGAATCTTGTTTGGAAGGTAAAAAGACCAAAAGGTCGTTTACAACCAAAGGCGCAAGAGCCATTGAATGTTTAAGATTGATACACACTGATGTCTGTGGACCTATGAGCATTCAAGCTAGAGGTGGATATGAGTACTTCATCACTTTCACGGATGACCACTCAAGATTTGGCTATATGTATCTCATGAGACATAAGTCTGATGCTTTTGATATGTTCAAAGCATTTAAAGCTGAGGTAGAAAATCAGCTAGAGAAACGCATAAAAATCTTAAAGTCCGATCGCGGTGGAGAATATCTATCTGGTGAGTTTCAGCAATATCTTATTGATAATGGAATAATTTCTCAATTTTCTGCACCAGGCACACCTCAACAAAATGGGGTGGCAAAAAAGAGAAATAGAACTCTTTTGGATATGGTTAGATCTATGTTGAGTTATTCAACGCTCCCTAGTTCTTTTTGGGGATATGCTTTACAAACTGCCATGTATATTCTAAACGATGTACCATCTAAGTTGGTTCCTAAAACACCGCATGAGTTGTGGACTGTACGAAAGCCTAGTTTACAACATTTAAGGATATTTGGATGTCCTGCGCACGTGTTAAAAGGAAAGACAGATAAGATGGAGTCCCGTTCAGAAACATGCATATTTGTGGGGTATCCAAAAGGAACAAAAGGATATTATTTTTATAGTCCTTCAGATCTTAATGTATTTGTTTCGACAAATGCTAAATTTCTAGAAAATGACTATATGAATAATTTTGTGCCTAAAAGTAAAATTGTCATAAATGAGCTTTTAGGAGATACAATTCCATAAGAGGTTTCGCAACCAAGCCCAATTGTAAGTTTCGTACCAACACAATATCAATTATCTATCATACCTCGTCGTAGTGGGAGGGTTATTAGACAACTCGAGAGATACATCGGTCTAGGAGAATCTGTAGATAATCTTTCGGACGACGATGATCCCTATACGTACAAGGAAGCAATGGAAGATGTTGATTGTCGCTATTTTGTCAAAAGGCAATGCAATCCGAAATTGAATCTATGTTCAAAAATAAAGTCTGGACTCTTGTAGACTTGCCTAAAGGGATAAAACCTATCGGGTGCAAGTGGGTATACAAGAGGAAAAGAGGAATGGATGGAAAGGTGGAAACCTTTAAGGCTAGATTGGTAGCTAAAGGTTATACACAGAAGAAAGGTATCGATTATGAAGAAACCTTCTCTCTTGTGGCCGTGCTTAAATCCATTAGGATACTCTTATCCATTGCGGCATCTCTAGACCTAGAGATTTGGCAAATGGACGTCAAGACAGTTTTCCTTAATGGAAGTCTTGACGAAAGCATCTATATGATGCAACCAGAAGGATTCATTGAAAAGGGCCAAGAGGAAAGGGTATGCAAGTTGCAAAGATCCATATATGGATTGAAGCAAGCATCCAGATCATGGAACATAAGGTTCGATAAAGCTGTAAAAAGTTTTGGATTTATTCAAAACCTTGATGAACCTTGTGTATACAAAAGGATTAAAGGCGACAAGTTGGTTTTCCTAGTTTTTTACGTTGATGATATACTACTAATCAGAAATGATGTAGGCATATTGACATCAATAAAATAATGGTTAGCAAAACAATTTGATATGAAAGACTTAGGAGAAGCAAGTTATATTCTTGGTATCCAATTCATAAGGGATAGAAAGAATAAAACGATTGCATTATCCCAAGCTTCATACATAGATAAAATCTTGTGTAGGTTTTCCATGCAAGATTCCAAGAAAGGTATGTTACCTTTTAGACATGGAATCAAACTTTCTAAGGAACAAATTCCTAAGAATGAGCATGAAAAGCAATTCATGAGAAGGATTCCCGTATGCTTCGGCAGTAGAAAGTCTCATGTATGCAATGCTTTGTACTAGACCAGATATTTGTTTTGTTGTGGGCATAGTTAGCAGGTTTCAATCGAAGCCTGGTCCTGATCACTGGACGGCAGTCAAGCATATTTTCAAGTATCTTAGGAGAACGAGAGATTATATGTTTGTATACTCTGGAGGGGATTTAATTCCCGTTGGGTATACAGATTCTGATTTTCATTCAGATTCTGACTCCAGGAGATCGACATCAGGATCTGTGGTTACCATTGGAGGAGGGCAGCCATATGGAGAAGTATCAAGCAATCTTGTATTGTTGATTCCACCATGGAAGTCGAGTATGTTGCCGCATGCGAGGCTGCTAAAGAGGTTGTCTGGCTCCGTCAATTCTTGATTGACTTGGAAGTGGTTCCTAATGCGAATAAGCAGATCACTATCTATTGTGACAATAATGGAGCAGCAACTAATTCGAAAGAACCAAGAAGTCATAAGAGAGGGAAACACATTGAAAGAAAGTATAACCTTCTAAGGGAAATTGTGCATAGGGGTGAAGTGACGATTACCAAGATCGCGTCAGCAGAAAATCTAAAGGATTCCTTTACAAAGGCTCTTCCTCAAAAGTTTTGATGGGCATTTAGAGAACATGGGGATGAGAGATATGACACATTTTCTATAAAGCAAGTGGGAGATTGTTAGGATTATGCTCGATAGTAAGAGTGTAATATTGTAATTAACAATCTTTTCATATGAATAAAGTGATTTCTAGTTTAACAAATCTTATAGCATTTATAGTTTAATTATTATAATTGTCAAAAGTAAATACTCATAAGGTCAAAAGACTATGAGAAAAGAAGAATTGTTCATACATCTAGATATGTATGAGGTAGACACAATTCTTTAGTTAGTCTTGAATAATATTCACAACTTAAGATAGAAGGTTGGGCGCCTTTATCTTGTTAAAGTTGTAGATTCTTTTGTTAGCATTTGAGTGAGATCAAATGTGTTATGATGAGTCTAAAATCATCAAAGTGAGGTGTCTTTGGGCAAAAGATCTAGTGCACTGGGTGCATTGAATAGGATCAAAATGAAATACTTTATCTAGAACCGTCAATGGATGAAAGTTTTCATTTGAAGACAATCGGAGAGTCTATCTCAATCCTGAGATAAATGATGGACTTATGGTTGCAAGTGTTATCATTTGAGCTATCAATGAGTACGATTATATAGCATAGTCTATCCTCGATAGTTTGGTGGTATTCATTTGTTAATCGATAGAGGACTTCATTTATAGATATGGACATCGTGGTTCCATTTATTGAATGAGAGTAGAATACCATCATATGGATGTTTTGAGGTATTGGATATTAAATCTTAACGTTAAGTTTTCAATAGTGTCTATTGAAACATGGCTTCTGGACAAGTCAAAATATCCAAGTTCAAAATGTGGTCATATGAGTAAATATGGTAACTTGGAGAGCTATAGGCGGTCTATGAGTTCTTGGCGATTACTGGTATTCTTCACGAGGATACACTTTCTCCAATAAGGTTGTCTAGGGTTTGAATGAGTAACATCAACTTATTCTATCTTTATTTAAGAGTTCAATTTTAGTTCTTTAGTGGAATGAACTAAAATTAAATAGATTGGACCTAAGTGAATCATTTGTTGATTGTGATTGGGTTGTGTCTATTGGAGCTTAAATTTAGATAGCCCGCTAAGATCTCCAATCCATACAAACTTCCATGAATCACTTGATATATTCTACCGGACCAATAGAGGTCCATCTAGAATTGTAATAAGGCATGTGAACTTGTTTCTTTTTGTAAGAATAGGTCTAGTTCATATGTGGACTTTTTATTAAGGACCAGTGGATTTAATAAAATGAGAAAATTAATATATGACATTTATACTAGGTATGGGTGACAAATGGCTATGGATAATAGCTTTAATATATTATTTTTATTTTATTATTATTTAATTAAATGGAAATTAATTAATTTGTTGATTAATTAATTATTTAATTAAAAGTCAAAATCTTTTCCTATTAGGAGATGGTCTCCTAAAACTATACTATTGTTGGTAGTATAGTTAATGTTAAAGACTATATTTGACATGTAGATAAATAAAAGGAGTTATTTATCTAATCAAATTAGGAAGTCTTTAATATGGTTACAAACACACTATTTTGTAGGATTAGGAGTCTTGGTGTAGGAAAGAATTCTTTTTGGAAAAGAATTCTTTTTGGAAAAGAATTCTTGGTCACCAAGTAAAACTATTTAGTGGTAGAATTCTTATTTGAAAAGAATTCATAACCACCAAGTTAATCTACCGAAGGATAGGATTCTTGTTCTTCAAGTAATCTTTCTTAGGAAAGATTAAACACTCCTAATCTACTTCAGAGAAGGGAATTTCGTTCATCACATGTATAATATAGGAGTAGTTAGTTTTCTTATAAGATAAGGATTCTAACTACCAAATAAATCTACCTAAAGAAAGGATTCTTGCCAACCAAGTGAATCCTTCTTAGGAAAGGATTTATTAGCCTATATATATATGTGGATGATAAATTCAACCAGCCCTAAGGTGCATTGGAGAAATTTTGGCCAAGCCATATTTTTCTTAGTGAAGAATTCGGCTATCAAAGAATTTTGAGGAAGAAAAAACTGATTTTACTCTAGACAAAATTCAATCATATTTAAGCAATAGTGTGTGAATTCGGCCAAGTAGAGAAAAAATGGGAACGTTTTTGTATTCGATAGTATACTAATATCCTTTACATCAAAAGGGTTTTGAATACAACATCAAATCAAGGTTCACGCGAGTTACAATCAAATTGATTGATAATTCACAAGTGACCGGACGTTCTTGGATTTTTCTCTTGGAGGATATTTGTAACTAACAAAGAAAAGTTTTTTGCTTTGTCTCCATCCTTAGGATTACAATTTAAAGAAAGGGAGCCCACACTCCAAGGTGATTCAAGTTCATGATTGGATTGGAAGATCTTGCGGAATCAATTCGTCGCTTGTTCAATCGTCACCCGAAAAAGGTACGATACTTTTATATATATCAATTAATCTAGGGTTAAGGTTCTAGTTGCATAAAAGGAAAATTTTTTATTTATACGCAAACCCTAAATCTCATTTTTCTTCTCACGCTTCCGTTACGTTTCTAAACCGTTTTTCCCTACAGTGGCGATGGTGTTGGTTTGGGCGTTGATTTGGTTTGGACGGTGATCTGGGCTTGGGTGGATGTGGTGGTGGTTTGGGCGTGGATTGGTTTGGGCAGTGATTTGGTTTGGGTTTGGATGTGGTGGCGATGGTGTTGGTTTGGACGGTGGTTTGGGTGTGGATGTTTCTGGTTTCTGGAAAAAAATGAAGAAACAATTTGTTTTTTATTTAATATTTAGGTTTTTATAATATAATTTTCAAATTTTATTAATATTATTAATTTTTTTTTTAGGCATTAATCAAACTAGTCAAATGGTGTTTGTGTGATATTGTTATATTTTTCCACTTTTAATGCAATTATTCATATATTCAGGGTGTATAAGTGTAATTTGCCACTAACGTTCGTTTCACTTCTGTCAGAATTTGTAAGTTTATGGAAGTTCAGGGGGTTAAGTGCTAAGAAAAAAATACTACTGCGTTATAAGTACATAGGGCATCAGTGCTATTAACCCTTTATAATATTGTGAAGATGGTATTTTTGAAAAAAATGGGTTAAAGTTAGATAGGATTTTCAGATTTTAGATATAAATCAGATTTTATAACTTATTGAATTTCAGATGTTTTTTATACTATTTCATACTTAAAATCTGAATAAAAAAACAAACATAATATCTTTTCAGATTTGAAGACAAAAAAAAAACAAACACCTCATAAATCAATTAAGTTAAACGTCTCCTTTTTCTTCTAAACGATAAAAGCTTTTAATATATATATATATATTAATAATAATTTTTTACTTCTTTTTTTTTTTACAGCTGCAACCGCAGCAAGAAGAACAAACAGAACAAACAGACGATAGGAAATAAGAAAAGAAAAACCAGAATAGCTATGTTGGCATATCAGCCTCCGTCGTGCTCCTAAGACAACTCGAAATATCTTTCATCCAGAAAGTGTCCCCTTATCGGATGCACCAGATACTGTAATTATTATATGTGTAAGTCTTTGTCAAAATAATTAGATGAGTAACAGTTATACCCACCTATCATATATTTACAACTCAAATGTTTTTTTTTTAATAATTGCATTTCCTTCCTTATAATATTTTTTGAAAATACAATTTCTCAATAAATAAATAAATAATCTAAGTTTATATAATTACAGAAAAATACGTGTCTTGCAAATCCAATCTCCATCTTCCATCAAATCAATATATCTGAGTACATTTGATCACGGTTCGATTCCGATTTTAAACCCCCGATTACGGTTCAGTGGTAAGGTCAAATCGTAACTAGTGGTATAAAAGTGGGTCAATCCGACCCGTTTTGGTACGGTCCACCGGGCTTGTTTTCCAAAACTGGTCGGGCCTAGCACGACACGCCCAATTAGGCATGCCGTGCCAGGTCCGACCCGTCTTAGAAAATAGGGACATAACCATGGTGGATCGTGTCAGCCAGGCGGGCCAAACGGGCCGGCCCACTTTTTTAAAAAATATATATTAAATTTGTTAATAATATCGTAGAGTATGGACATCATAGAGTACTGAGATGTGACCTATAACCCTTGTTCAAGTAAGTATGTTTTCCTTAACTTTTCCTCATTTTTATATAGGTTATCTCTATTCATTCCTCTTATTTATCCTATATGAGATGTGAGATTGAATTTTCATTTTCATTCATTGATATAAGTATATAACATAATGATATTTTTTTAGTCCATTTTTTTATCTAAATATGGAAAACATGAAGAAAGTTAAGAGGTCTATTAAAATTAAATTATGGTTTTGTTAAAAAAAATCAAATAAGTTATCTATTGATATTATATTACCAAACAAAGCATTAGAGATTTTATTACAAAAAGAACCTAATCAAATTAACTTTAAAACTTAATGCTTTGTTTAGTAAGACGGAGAGATGGAGGGAGGGAGGGAGAGGGTTAGAGGGAGAGGGAGAGGGATAGAAGGAGAGTTCAAATCCCTTGTTTGGTTTGAGAGACAATAGAGGGAAGAGAAGAAGAGGAGAAGAGGAGAGAGTTCTCCTCCATTTGGGCCCACAAAAAAATCTACTCATTTTTTGGCGAATGAGAAAGGAGAGGAGAAATTGAAGGGAAATGACAATAATTCCTTCCAATTTTTTATAACCCTTTGATTTATATAAAGACAATATAGTAAATTTATAAATTATATATCAATCCATCCATCAGCTCTCTTTTCAATACCAAAAACCATGATGGATATATATTATCATCTCCATCCTTCTTACTTCCTCTTTCTCTTAGGTGGCGTTTGGTTACCATGGTGGAATGAGAATTGGAATGGTAATGGGAATGAGAATTAGAATGGAAAGGAATAGAAAACTGATTTCTTTGTTTGGTTAGGACTTTAAAATCAATATCTGAATCATTAATATTTTGTTTGGTTAACAACTGACTGGAATGGAATCAAATGTATTTTGACCAAAATACCCCTAATTATAAAATATTTATAATAATAAAATATGAAAGTATATATAATATTATATTTATATATAAATATTATATATTATATTATAATAATATATGTATTACATATATTATTACAATATATATTATATATTTCTATATTCTATATTATTCTATATTATATAATATATATCATAAACATTATATAATAATAGTATATATTATAAATATTATTATTATATATTATATAATATATATCATATACATATATTACATAATATTATATATTGTTATATATTGTTCTATAATGTATATATATATATATATATATATATATATATATATATATATATATATATATTATGTAATATAATAATATATAATATAATATATATTGTGGATAATAATAATAAAATATAAAAGCATAAATTATATAGTATATAACCAAGTCGTCGATAAAGGACTCCACGACCATCTCACAGAAAGCATAATAGCCTCGTTTTCCCTACAAACGGTCTTACCACAATGGCCTAAACAGGGTACTCACTTACAAAACACTATCAGAGACGGGTGGAGATCTTAAGCCAAAATCTGGTCAGTATGTGGCGTTGTCAAGACAGGTCTACTATACCAGCATCACTCTGGGTACGAGTATGTCTGAGTATTCCAGCGATATACTAGACTAGATAATCTGTTCTGTTATGCAGGGCCTCATTAGAGGCAAGCATAGAGCATACTGAGATTCTGGAGAATCATAGATTCAGACATAGAACCATAAGAAGATTAGGACGAGAGAAACTTAGAGAGCCATATGAAAACAAACACTCAAATTTTATTTTTTCTGATTTCTGATTTCTCCTTATCTTACAGAGAGAGCATCACTTCCTTATAAAGAGATAGGAAGCTCTTTGACAGATCAAGGCCAGGCGTGGCCGACAAACATATTTTACAAAAGATAAGGCCAAAGTTGATGGCCGACACACAACAATAATTTCACAAAATTCAATAAAACAACAGAAAGCTGTCTGGCAGCTGGCAAACACACCAATAATTATACAAATAAGATAAGTATGAAAAGCTACAGATTGCTGAGGTTACAAGTGGTGTGGTATTCGTCGTCCGAGTTAAGAGCTCCACAAATGAAACAGGACCACGTGTCAGCTTGATATTGGGAGTCTAGAAGATAAGAATTCTGAAAGGGGTATCAACTTTTTGATGGGTCCCGTGGGACACCGGAAAGGATGAAAAGGATGTCTGTTTTGTCATCGTTGACGTCACAAAGGAAGTTGATAAGAGGGATCTGGATACTGGTCTGATACAGTCTTTCATAGTAGTATGAATGTATCCCATTCGTAGCTGGTATTGGAAGTCCAAATGAGCTGGGTATGTGGATTATGTCTGTAGGGTCTATGGAAGATCCATATGCAGTATACCTTGGCAGTTGGTTCTGGATCCATCTTCCAGAGATGATATTGTCCCATAAGTCTGGTAAGTTCAGTACGCCAGACTAACAGAGGATTGAACCATTGTAGAAAGGTCTGGAGGCCATGGGAGGATGGATTTTGAACAAAACCATATATTGCCTGAAGTGGAAAGACTATAGAATGATGATGGAAGACAAATAAACACCATAAGAACCATAACACTTGGTCAGAGTAATAATAAAAAGGGGGAGATATAAAAGGGTGGAGAAACGGCTTGGTGGGATTGACTAACTGGTGATGGCAACCTTGGTCATTGATTCGGGCAAGGTATATTGGGAGATATATTTTTGCGAAATCCTGAACCTGTTGGACCGTGGGGAGTTGTCCATGTGGTAATGCAGCCATAAATTCTGGTGGGAAAGGAAGAGGTGGTGGAACAGCATGAGGAGATGATGAGGATGAGGCCTATGAGGAAATCATGTAAATTAAGGGATTTGGTCCAATACGAGAAACCAAGGTGATAGGGTGAGGCCTTGAGAGCATGTTAGGAATAATGTTATGGTGTCCTTTGATATGCTTGACTGAAAAGTCGTATCTGGAGAACCAATCTTTAAGTCTCATGAGCTGAGGATTTGGAGGGAGCTTGTTGCGAAACTCAAGGACCTTTGGGAATGATGAGTTATCTATTTCGATGATAAAGCTTATGGTCCTGAGGTGAAAGTCAAACTTGGAAATCCCATTTTTTACAGCAAGGATTTCTTTGTAAATTGTGTGGTAGTGCTTTTGGGCATCTTTGAACTGTCCACTGGCATGACCACAGTAGTGGCATTTTCCATTGGATTCTTCAAAGAGGATGGCTCTCAAAAAATGGTCACTGGCATCAGTTTGAAGGATAAGCTGTTCTGAATAAGGGATATGTAAGGGAACGGCTTATGAGAAACTTCTTTTAAATGGGCAACCGCCTCAGAAATGAGAGGTATCCTACTGAGGAGGGTTCTTCTTGAGAAGTTTGGAAAAGGGTATAGTGTAGCGACTCGCCTGAGGAATAAAGTCCCTAATATAATTGACGATGCCAAGGAACTGTTGAACTTGCTTTTGAGAGATGCCCGAATCATGAGCTGTTTTTCCAGAGGAGGTCGAGGTAGATAGAACCTGTCTTTAATTTTCATGCCAAGAAACTCAATTTCAGTAACACCAATTGAGCTCTTTTTGTTAGAAAGCATGATTCCAAACTGGTCAATGATTTGATGAAATTGTTGTAGAAGTCTGCTATGGGATTCCTTGTCTGATGAGAAAAGTAGGATGTCATCAATTATAGCAGGGCAGAGTGGAGGATCGGACGAAAGATTCTAGTGATGGCCTTCTGAAAAAGTGAAGGAGCGGTTTTCAGGCCAAAAGGTAAAACTGCCCATTGATATTGGGAATTTGGAAGGCAGAAAGCTGTTTTATATCTTTAGTCAAGATGGATACCGATTTGCCAAAAGGCTGCTTTCAAGTCAAACTTAGAGAAAACAGTAGCGCCATGGAGTTGTGAGAATAATGAGTTGGCTCTGTGGACTGGAAATTTGTCATCGCGGAGAAAGAGATTGAGAGGTTTGTAGTCAATGACTAGTCTCTTCTTTCCTCTGAGTTGTTCTGGTATTTTTTCAACATAAAAGGCTTGGCAAGCCCATAGAGAGGAAGTAGGCTCTATCAAGCCTTGTTGGAGGATTTCCTCACATTCTTCAGTTGCTAAGGAGAGGTCAGAGGGGGACATCCCTGAATGAGTGGCCTTTGTTGGGTTGACATTTTCGTTGAGTTTGAAAGGAAGTTTGATGAAAAATTTTGGATTTTTCCACAGGGGATGTGGATGTTTGAAGTCTGCATGGCTGTTGGTACAAAATCCTATAAGCTTTTCTTGTATTTGTTGGAAGTCGGGATTGATAACAGAGAGAGGGAAAATCTTGGGTATGTTGATGAAGGGTTTGTATTCTCTCTTGAAACGAATTCCAGTAGGGAGAATTTTGATAGCTGGATTGGCTGTACATATCCCAACCGATAATAATATCCTTGTCATAAAGAGGTGTTCCAATGACATGGGTCCAAAAAGTGAATGAGGGGAAGAACTGTATACCAATCTTGTGTTTTGAAATCAAGTTGGTAATGAAGATTTTTCCATCTGCTGCTAGGAACTCATTTCTTTCTTCTTTCCAGGCTTCTGAGGGTAAGACCTTAGGATTCATCATTGAGGAATGGGCTCCAGTGTCGAAATAGGCAATAACCGGAACTGGTTTGGAGTACTTTGTTGCCAAAATCTGAATCTGGATTTGGACCTGGGGGGTATTTGTATTATCATTGCTTGTTGCTTGATAGGCTTCTGTAGGAGAATCTGGATCTATATAATCCATGGATTCTGAGAGTGTGTCGGAGTCGTCTGAGTCTTGGATCATGAAAGAAGTCAGTTGATTGATATCTTCTTGTTCCGAGAAGATAGACTCAATGTCCGCATCGGAAGGGATTTCATCAGCAATCTGTCTAAGTTGTTGGATGAGCTTTGTCGATTTTGCTATTTTATTAGGGCACTGTTTGGCATTGTGGCCCTCTTGTCCACAGGCAAAACACCTGTTGGATTTGTTCCAGGACCTTCTTGCCTTTTTCCTGTAGTATTTATACTTTCTTTCCCTTTTGGGGTTAGAAAAGTTCCTTTGTTTTCGTGGTTGATTCCTAAAAGGTTGTATTCTGTAGAATCTATTGGCTCTACATTTGTAGTGTTTTGTGGACTTGCATTTGAGATGGTATGAATCAGGGAATGTGCAGTACCTGTTATATTTCCTTCATTCTTTAATCATTTTTGCGAAGACCCTTTGTGTGGCACAGAGTTTGTCCAGAGCAGTGTGGGTGTACATGTGGATTTCTCCTAGGGTGATGTCTCTTATGCTTTTGCCTGAAAGCTCAATTAAGCGATGCAGTTCTCATTGGAGCTTTGTAGTGAGAAAGTTCAAATACACATGTCTTAAGGTCTCATCGTTGATTCCGCCAAGAATATGGTACCTGAAGGACATACGTCTGTAATGGTAGTCGATGTCTCTTTTGTCAAGCGAGCAGCACCGCATTTCGAAGAATTCTTGTCTGGTTTGTTTGTAAAATTGAGAGGCATCTCCGAGGAATTCTCGAAAGATGATTCCCATTGCTAGGGATGCAGAACCACATCGGACTAGCCGTAATTGCTTGTATTCTCTGAGTGCTTGGTACCAATCTCTGAGAGATCCAGTGAACCTAGAAACAAATTCTCTCATAATGAATTATGTGTTATTTTCTCGCTTCGCTGTCTGCAGGTCGAGCCAAGCGCTCATTTCTGACATTCTTCTTCTCCATTGGCGGGGAGCTAGGTCATCGAAGTTGAACCATGAAACATGAACCATTTGTAGGTTTCTGAGGAGGGGCTTGGACTTGGGCCTGGGCCTTGGGCCTTAGTTCTGGTGGCTAATCAACCATAGGGGCTGGTTCTTCAGAGGTTTCATCTGAAGATTCAGACGTATCAACTGTCTGAGTGGATGGCTGAAGGTCAACCCTGGTTGCTAGGAAGATCTGGGCAAGATCTGGGTCTGAATAGTCTGCATGATCTGAGGATTCTGGGGAATATGTTTCCCATGAGGATGGGGATTCATAAGAGGATTCTGTGGGTTCTGTAGACTCTGTGGGTTCTGTAGACTCTGTGGGTGTACTGGATGTACTTGATGTTTCTGTAGAAGTTTGGTCATTCTGGGAATGGAACTGGTGGGAGTTTGCATAGAAGGCATGTTTTTGCTTATGGTGATCTGGTGCTTTCTTTTTTCGGGGATAGGATCTTTTGTTCTGCGAGAAGATGACTTGTCTGGTTGTGAAGATAAAGGTGGGTATTTTCTGAAAAGGTCTCCAGTTGATTTGAAAAATTGGGTATGGTCGGGTGGTCTGGAGGGAGGACGAGGAGATTGAGTATGAAATATCAATGACGGAGTATAGGGATGTGGTCTCGGGATATAGGGTGTACTGGTGAAATGATCACGAGTTATCTGGTCTAATTGATCTTTGAGTTGTCTGATCTCTCTCTCTTTGCGGTCAAATTCATGACCAAAATAGCCTTGATTGTTATATTGGTGAAGGTCAACATCTAATCTGGCAACTTTCGATTGTAGATCTGTATACATGTTCCGTAAAGTTGAATCTAGATGCTGTAGATGAAGATCATGTTGGGAAACATGATGTGAGACTTGGTCAATCTTCTGATCAATAGAGTGGAGAACTCTATTCTAGACTGTGGCATTACGGGTATGCCAATTGAGGACTTGTTCAACCTGGGAAGGCTATTTGAGAGATCCATCAGGTAGGACCTCAGTAGATTGGATGAAAGGTCTAGAAAATAGATTCCTTTATGGGTTTGAGGAGGATTCCAGAGGTGGAAAATCCTTATCATAGCTGGAAGCCATGAAGCAAGGAATGAGAGTTGGAGTAGGCGGCAGGATTTGTTCTGGTTCTTTTGGCTCGTCTGGAAGTAATCATTCATCTTTCAAGATTTGGATGGCTCTATCGTAGATAGAGAGAGGCTTGTTTTTTTTTGGTAATAAACCATTCCAATGACTGTTACGGTCCTTTGGATCTCGATAATAGCGAGTTGGTTTGCAAGATAATCTCATTGGTTTGGAACAAGCTCTGCATTCGCAGTCTGCATCACACATTTCTGGGTCAACGTCCCATATGAAGTGGTTGTTGATCTTGTCAGTATAAATAGGAGTTCCATCAGGTTCAAAGCAATGGATTGGAATTTCCTTTTCGGAGGTGACAGGTTGAATCATAAGGACCTGGAACACATGAGGGGCACTGGGTGATGCTTTTATAGCTGGAGTGTTGATTGGTTCATAGGTAGTCCGGATAGAACCATCAGTTAATTTGGTGAACTTTGTATCTGTAGCAACAACAAGAGTGGTATTCTGAAAAGCCTTTTCGTAGTTGATGATCCACTTGAGAGGCATGATCTCTTTGAGTTTTTCTCTGGAGAGTTGCTTAGGAATCTGGATGATAATGGGAACTTCATCTTCTCTTTCTGCTTTTATAAAGATGGTGTCTCCAGTGTGTCCAGGGACAGGGAGATCAAGAGCATGGTCTTGAAGTCTGTAGGCGATCTGGTGGTGAAGTGTTACCATATAAGAGTTAGGCATCATGGGGGCTCCTACTACTTGAAGTTGAATCTTGAGACAGTTGTGAAGATTCTGATCTCGAAGTGGGATGTTGAAGTTGGGGTAGTAGGTGAGTGAGATACTTCCTGCATGAAGAGTTGACAGGCATGTTCCGATGATTGCATGCTCGTACTCCTTATAGATAGTGTTGAGTAGGGCAATTCTAGTTGTGACAGGAAGTCATTTCCTACCATGTAGGGTAAGGATTATCCTGATAGCTCCGATGTGCAGATGAGAGTATCCCTCCTTTATCCATTGGTTAATAATATAATAATAGAAGATATGAGATATAATATATACATATATATATATATATATATATATATATTATTTTTTGAAATGAGGGTATTTTTTGAATAGAGTTAGGGCATAGAGGGTTACTTTCCCATTCCACCAAAATTGTGGAATCCACATTCCAATGAAATGCTCATTCCATTGTAATTTAACAAACCAAACAAATGGAATTATTTTTTTTTACATTCCATTCCATTCCATGCCACCCAACCAAACACCACCTTAATTCATTCATTCCTCTTCTCTATGTCCCTCTTACCAAACATCGTATAGAGATAAAGATTAAAGAGATAAGTTGTTTCTTTATAAATAAAAAAATATATATCTAGATTTATTTGTTTGAGAAATACACTGCACAACAGTAGGGATGACAGCAGATCGGGTCCGAGTGGGTTTTGTAAAATCCAAACCCTCACCCGTGAAAATTTTCTTCACCCACGTATGCCCTCGAACCCAGTGTAGGTAAGCGGGTTCGAGGGCAATTTTGAACCCGCGGGTTATGGTTGCACCCATACCCTCACCCACGAACCCGCGAAACAGTATGGGTTCACAGGTGGATGCTTCGCCCGCGGGATACTCACAAACCCGCGAACCCGCAATTTGTCATTTGTAAATTTCCACATGTAATCATCTATTTGATATTTAATTTAATTAAATTTTCATTTCTAATTCTCTACTTGATATATTACAAAACAATAATAACCATAAAAATAAAAAGATAAAAAATAATTCAAATGTCTATATATGTTTATATACAAGTATTTTATTTATACGGGTTAGCGGGTCCAATCCACGGGTTCATTTTTCTAACCCGCACCCGTCCGTGAACCCATTGGGATTTTTATTAAACGGGTTTACGAATCCACAGGTTGTAAATTCACCATCCACACCCGACCCTACAGGGTCGGGCTAGGATGGATGTCTGCTGGTGCGGGTCAAATTGCTATCCCTCCACGAGATCTAAAAGCTATCAATTGGGGACCACTTCATTTTCAAACAATAAATATCTTCTTCTTCTTTTTCTTAATAAACAAATTTTTAAAAGAAATGAGCTCTTTTTTCTTTTTCAATCATCAATAAATCTCCGTCGTTTATTTAACATCGTGCCACCAAAGTCGAACCGGACCAATAATAACATATTTTTACTTTCCCTTAAAAGGTTTCATATTCAATTAATTGAATTAAATGCACCTACAGGTCAGATTGTTGTGTTTATTAAAATGGTTGTTTATGTTCGCTGTCTACGGTCTACACCATAGGGAACATCGATCACTTACGGGTAGTCATGCCCACATATACGGATCGGTTCGGTTTCGATTTCGAGCCATTGATTCCGATTTCGGATGGAGTCGAAACTGAAACCATCTAACATACGGTTTCGGTTTCGATTTCGATTTCGATTCCGATTCCTGTTCCACTGATTCCAACGGTTCTTTAAAAGAAAAATCTACAATCATCGGTTATCACAAGCCAAATACCTAGATCTCCTAGATTCTAAACCAGATCCTCAATTATCATTATCTCCAATTATCCAGATCATAAATCATCATTATCAACCTTTATCACACAAATCACAGAGAAGAAGAAAAATAAAAATCATAAATCATCACACAAATCACAAATTGAATAGAAGAAGAGATCGGAAAGAGAGATCAAAGAGAAGATGAAGAGAGAAATAGAAAAGAGAGATGACCGGTAATCGGCGGCGACGAAAAGGCGAAGAGATCGCCGGTGAGAGAGGGATCGATGGAAGTCTGGTGAGTGGTGATTGAGTGTTGTCGTTTGGATCGAAGGAAAGAAATCGAGAGATGGAGATAGATCATCGAGAAAGAATTGTGAAGAAGAAAGAGTGAGAAGAGAGAAAAAAATAAAAACATATATATATATATATATATTCTGGTGGCCAAACGGCCTAAACCTTAAAAAAAATGTCTGGAACCGACAGTTCCAGAACCGGAATCAAACCGCTAGTTATCGATCGGTTTTTTTAGACGAGAACCGGAACCGAACCTTCAGTCCCACGGTTACGGTTCTGATTCCGACTTCTGTTTCGGTTCTGGTTACGGTTACAGTTACGGTTCATTTCATAAGATTCCGGTTCGGTTCAACGGTTCAACGGTTCAACGGTTCCGGTTCTGACTAGGCTTTTCTTTTTTAAAAATAATTAAATGGAATATGCTTACAGAAGGGGTGGGTGTATATACAACTTTTAATGAGTGCTATAAGAATCCTAGCTCAACTCCTTTAACTGTGGCAACCCCCCCACATCACTTTAAGTATACTTGATACAAATTAATGGAATATATCAAATCTTGATGTAATTTTTGTATGGATGATAAAAGTATTGAAATACATTTATGGAAATAAATTGAAAAAATTTCAGATATAAAAACTAATTTTTTTCCAACTTTATCGAAGATAAAATATTTAAAAATAGGGAAATATAAGAAAAATCAGTTCTCAAATCCAAAAAAAAATTCCAAAATTTTACAAAATGTATATTTTATTTTTCTTAAAATGTATACAAAAAATCTCATCAAAAAACATTCAATTACATACAGTTTCTTCAAAAGTGCTCATTGTATTAAAATAAGAGATATTAATAGGAAAAGTTCCCCCCCCCCCCCCACACACACACACGTATATATATTAAAGCTAACCATAAAATTAGTGGGTTTATTGTTTTTACCAAAGATTAATATTTTTATTGTTTCTACCAAAATATCCACTATTTGGACAAAATCACCCTTATATATATATATATATATATATATATTTCTTTTTCTTCTTTTTCTTCCAGAAATTTTTTCCCTATAATTTTCTTTTTTTTCTTCTTCTTCCCAGTTCTCTAGTATTCTTCTTCTTTCCGGATGTGCTTAATTGTGCTAGATTTGGGGTGTTTAATTTGGTGATGCTCTAGTGTGTTTAGTTGATTTTTCATGGTGTGTTTTATTGTGTTAGATTTGGTGTGTTTTAATTGGTGATGCTCTGATATGTTTAATTAATTTTTCACGGTGTGTTTAATTGAGTTGTCTTAATGTACTTAATTGAGTTGCCCCGATGTGTTTAATTGGTCTACCATGTTGTGTTTAATTAGTCTACATGTTGCGTTTAATTGATTTACGACTGGTGTGTTTAATTGGTCTATCTCTATGTGTTTAATTGGTGGCTTCATGTGTTTAAATAAATCTTGGAAAATTTCCAGATTTGAATAGATATGAATTTTTTTCTAGATTTCCTCATACAAAAATAAAATAAAATAAAATTGAAACAATGAATCTCTAATAAATGTTAATTTTTGTTAGCAAGGAATTTGTGTTTCAATATAACAAAATCTGGATTTAAAAAAAAAAATCTGGAAAAAATACCCGACAAACATAATCTGGAAAATTTCAAAATCAACAAAATATGGAATTTTTCTTTAAACAAAATCAAATCTGAAAAAAAAAATAACAAACATAATATGGATTTTTTAAAAATATCTGGAAACATAATCTAGAAAAATTTCAAAATCAAAAAAACATAATCCGGATTTCTTTTTAAATCTAGAAACATAATTTGTACATTTTTCAAAATAAAAAATACCTAGAATTCATTAAAATCTAGAATTTTTTTTAAACGAAACAAATTTTTTTAAAACAAACAATACCCAAACTTAAACACACCAATAACCACTCTTAAAAACAACAACTAACACTCAAATTCAAACCACAACTCAGATCTGCAAACCAAATGAGAGAGAAGAGGAACAAAAAAAAATGTTTGGATTAAAGAGGAGAGAGACGCGAGAGAGGAGATTTGGTTGTAAAAAATAAATTATGATGGAGAAGGGATTGTAGGCGTGAGAGAGAGAGAATGATGAGAGGAGAGAAGGAACGAAGAGAGAGAACAAAAATAAAAGAAAAATGTTTATGGCAAAGGAGAGAGAGGAGAGGTAAAGAAAACAATGAGGGTCATTTAAGTATTCACAATCAATTATTGGATAAAAACAATAAAAATACAAATGTTGGGTAAAAACAATAAACCTCTCTATTTTTTTACTAAAAAGGAGTATTTCATATATATATATACATATATATATATCTGTTTTTTTATTGTTGGTTTGAACTGATATAAGATATATCAGTTCCCTGCATGTGGCGTTTGGATTTAAATACTTTGACTTGGTTGCATGCACTTGTCAACATATTTTTTAAATCCAATGGTCCACATATAAATAATTGATTTATATCGGTTCGAACTGATAATAGAAAGACTGATATATATATATATATATATATGAATAGAATAAAACAAAATTTTAAAATTCTAGAGATGGAGAGAGAGAGAGGAAGGATGGAAGGGGAAGAAATTTGAAAATAATTTTCCAAAAATTTATAAGTGGATTACATTATTTAAGTAGTTCAATGTTTTTTTTTTAATATATATAAATTCGCATTCAATTATGAAATATGAATCCCGTAAGTTTTCGTTCAAATTTTTGGAACTAACATCTAAAAAAATGCATGTTATTCTAAAGTTTTAGAATTGCCCCAAATTTTATACGTAGATAGAATAGTTTATTTTTAATAGTTCTATAAAAAAAATTGGGTTAAAATTGTATTCTGTAATGAAATGTACTTCTTTAAAGTTTTCGTTTAAATTTATCTTACTGATGTCACACGATTAAAATGATATAAGCCCAATAGATTAAATTCAATAAACCAAAAGTCCTAAACTTAAATCAGAGTGGAGTATTTATTTGGTTTTGACCCAATTGAAACAAAGAATGCCTGTTGCCCTGTTGGGCTAAAATTATGTTAAAAATACTTTTGGGCCTCAACTGTTTTAATAGTTACATTAACAACCCAATGAATCCAAGTCTGAGCCCAGCTCCTTTGACTTTGATAAAAGCCCAAATTAATATATATATATTATAGTGATTCTTTCATAAGTGATCATTTATTTTAATTTCATTAATGAGCTTGATGAAGTCGTATCGATTTCTATTAATTTTGATCTGAAATTTTTTATAGATGATAAGTTCAACGAAATCTACAAATCAAAGAAATTTATGAATTTTTCAAGTACTACAACTATTTATTTTGATTTTCTTAAATATGAATACATCGGAAAATGAGCGAAATATAAGAAAATTCAAAAAAAAAAATTGTAGTATTCGAAAAAATCTCAAATTGTTTTTATAGGTAAATTTTATTGAACATAATATCCACAGAAAATTTTAAATCAAAATTCAGAGAAATTGATGTGATTTCATCAATGTACTTATCAAAATTAAAATAAAAAATCCCTTATGAGATAACCAATATATATTAAATAGGATACAATAAAAGTCACCGTTTTCTCATTTGGTGGACGATCCAAAGGAGAGAGAGAGAGAGAGAGAGAGAGAGAGAGAGGAAGATAGAAAGGGGAGAAAAAGAGAGTGCTAAAATTTCCCTTATGAAAATTTATTTTTTTGGAAAATTTTAGAATTATCCTAAATTTTTACACTTAGGTAAAATAAAATATTTGTAGTTATATGAAATATAATTTTGATAAAATCGTATTCTATATCGAAATATCACCCTCGTAAGTTTTTGTTCAAAATTCCTTTAATAACCTTTATAAAATGAATATTTTACGAAAATTTTAGGATTGCCCCTAATTTTAAAACTATGTAGAATAAATTATTATGAAAAAGGTTTGGTTAAAATCACATTATGTAATAACATATGCATTTCGGAAGTTTTGGCTCTAATTTCATTACTAATGTAAGAGCATCTTTAAAACACTCTTCTATTTTCACTCTTCAAATGTCTACTTGCTCACCTATACGATAAATTGACGTGTGAAAAAAAGAAGAGCCCTTCCAAAAAATTCTTCAATTAGAAAGAGATTTATATTATTTTAATGAAGGCACTCAAATTCCCCCCTCCTTACCAACAAATCTAATTACCCTACTTTTCTTTCAAGTTAGAAGTAATAATTTTTCAAATGCACTAGTTTCATACATATGTGACTCATTTGACTTAACAAATATCTCATTTGAAGAGTTTTTTTGGAGATACTCTAACACTTAAATTCAATAAGAGTAGAGATAATGACACCTTTAAAAACTGTTTGTACACCTCTTTCATAATTACACCCATCATTTTTTTTTAATTTATAGTTTGTAAAAAAACCCTACACAGTGTTAAAAAGGTTATGTCATCAATTAAATTGTATTATATTTCTGTAAGTACATATCACTTACGTATATTATTATGTTGTGTTAATCAACTATGTGATTATCTAAAATTTTGTTTGTAACTTTAAATTCTTTTAATTTTATAACTATTATTTCAAAACAAAAAAATCTATCATTGTTCTTTATAAAACAAATCTATTATTGTTCTTTCTATTCCCTTATTTTTTTCTCTTCCATGTTTTCCTTTCACATAATCAAGCTCTATTTTTCTATATTTCTCTTTCTCTCTCCTCATGTCAAGTAGCTATCTCAATTTATTCTTAACCATTTTCTATCAACAAAATCACTTCAATTTGAAATTTTATAGTTGAAGATCTATTTTTCATTTGTGAAAGTTGTAGGAATGTAAGGTTTATGTCATGTATCAATTGATTTGGAAATAGAAATGTGTTTAATGAAATTAAAAAATCACTAATATTGATAAAAAAGAGTGTAAAGCGTGTTTGAAAGGAAAAAAAATACAAATATTATAAAGAAAACACATATACTGTTTTTGTTATTCTAATAAAAATAATTTAAAACTTGTTAGCAATTAACTTTGGAAGATTTTGATTCATTACCTTGTACTGCTTTAAAAGAAATTAAAAATAGATTTAATATTACATTTTAAATGAGAATCGAAGGTTTTAAAAAATGGAAAGACTTTTAATTGATATATTTTAATTTCAAAATCAAATCAGCAAAATGATTTTTTTTAATAAAATATTAAAATTGAAAACTAATTAATAATTATTGGTTGGTGTATATACTTACAAATTATTTAGTCTTATTGGTAATTTTACTAAAAGGTATTATTGGATTTTAAAAAATATAATAATTTGAAGTGTACAGTTTTTATAAGGTGCATATATCGTCACTTATTTAATATAATCAACTTTTAATTTTAAAAAACTTTAGGTCTAGGCCCGGGGCGGTTGCACTTGGTGCACCGGCCAACCGACCCAGGGATGGCTATGATGTGGTGTCATGACCCAAATTATCAACCCTAGAACTATTGTGTTATTGTTTTACACAATATGTATGTATTTTGTTTTAAAATTGACAAACTTAATGAGATAAAACATTCTATCATTGTAAGTAGGGATGGGCATAGTTCGGTTCGGTTCGGTTTTGGTCAAAACTATATTGAACCGATATATATATTCGGTTTTTAAAAATGTGAATCGGTTTAAACAGTTTGAACATGAAAACCGAATTGAACCGAACACCTTTATCTCGGTTCGGTTCGGTTCGGTTCAATTCGGTTTTGGGCCTATTGGACTTTAAAGGTTAATATGTTTTTTAAATTTGTAGGCTTTTAAGTTGCATTTTTGACATTTAGACTTAATTTTTTTTTTTTAAGAAAACATAATTTTTAAAAGGTAATTTAAACAAAATAGTGAAATACAATCCAATTTTGAATCCAAATCTAAAATTTCAATCATATTCGGTCTTCATACTCGATCAAAATATAAAATCATAATAACTTCTATAAATAGAAGTAAAAAAATGTAGTATATAATGTAATCAAAAAATAAAACATCATTAACAAACAATCCATAATAAAATTGAACCTTACAAAATAATTAATTAAGACAATTCGATTTATTCGGTTCGGTTTTGTTATGTCTAAAACCGAAACCAACCGAATTCAATTAGGTTTTTAAATTTCAAATCGGTTTGAACCGAATAAAAGCTATGAACCGAACCAAACACCCTTTTTCGGTTCGGTACTGTTCGGTTCAATTCGGTTTCGGTTTCAGTTTGTATGTCCACCCCTAATTGTAAGCACATGTTAAGGTTTAATATGACTTGTGTTCCAAATCCAATGGGGTATCACTTATTGACATTGGTTACCCTGCAAATGGACAACAAAATTTACCATACTCACGGGCAAGTAGCAGTGGCAACCTCAATTTCAATTCTCAGTGAACACTGCTTCCTTCCTGCTTTAAGAGGTAATCTGATTCTGATGTAAGCAGAGCAACGGTGCAACAACGATGCCTTTATTTATTGACTTAAATTATTAAAAACAAGCAAATAAGCAATAAAGACCATGTCGTCAAAATGAATATAATATATAATGGTAAAGTTGATACCTAACTGGTTTTGTCTTAATTCATACATATAAATCAATAAACTTGTCTATTAAGTATTAATCAACCGCTACCTTCCACTGTACGACTGCCTTCATCTCTCTCTAGAGAGAGTCTAGACTCAAGTCTCTCTTTAAATGTCTTGTTAGGAGCTCCGGCCAAAGTTGGTCTTTTTTTGTCTCTCTGCTTATGAAGTCTAACCTACCCTAGTAGCTAAACCATTTATGGACTTGTATTGGATTTGATTTCCTCTTTTATAACACAGTATTTGGAAGTTGGAACAGACTGGTCAAATTCAATAGATGGGATCTTGCTTCTCAACCATAACCATAGCTATAGGGAAGAAGAGCTCTGAGGATGCCGCCATAGACACTTCAACAACTGCTTCAGGGAGGTGGAGGAAGGGCAGAGATTCTCTTCTTCTCAAGAAAACATCCGCTGACAGTGATGATGCTCAGCTTCATCAGATTTCTTCCAGGGTCTTCTCAAACGCTTCAACTACAACGGCCTGCTTGTACACCCAGCAGGGCAAGAAAGGCACCAATCAAGACGCCATGCTTGTTTGGGAGGTTCTGTTTCTGCTCTAATTTTTCTATTTGCATACATACATAGATCATCATCGTCTTTTAGGATGACCCAGATGCAGTTCCATAGAAGAAATCAAAAAAGTTCAACATGAAATGTATGACATAAAGTTTGAAACAGGAACCCTAGTTGCTAGGATTCAAATGTAGAGTCAATTGGTGTGCTACACACTTGACTGGATGATGACCTTTCCTGTTCCTTGGACATAAAAATTACTTTTAGCTAAGCTCGTCAGGAATAAATGAACAAAAAAAAACCACCCATGTCCACTCACCTATTTTCTGGATAGCTATTAACTACATTTATCATTAGTTAGTTATGTGCTCTATCTCTTGAATTACCCTGCATGTATCAATAATTTAACAATATTCATGCTGCTGAATTCATTCCATTTTCACTATGTTGTTACGCTGCTTGAATACTGTTAAATCATGTAATGTTTAGTTATTTGCTTTTTCCTCTGTATGGCAACTTTATGTGATTTCTTGATTGGAATGTTTCTAAAATAGAATTTCAGTTCAAGTGACACAACCTTTTGCGGTGTGTTTGATGGCCATGGTCCCTATGGTCATATGGTTTCCAAGAAAGTGCGGGATTCTCTTCCTCTTATACTCTCTGCACAATGGAAAGCTAATGATAGCGGTGATCAGAACAGTCTCAGGGATACTAGCTCAAATTCAGAGGAAACTGCTGCACTAAGCATGGATGATGAATGTTTTGAGTCACTGGATTCTGAGGAAAATGAAAAACATCCAGAGATGTATCTGCCACTTAAGAATTCTCTGTTAAAATCTTTCAAGTTAATGGATAAGGAATTAAAGTTGCATCCAACACTTGATTGCTTCTGCAGCGGTTCAACGGCTGTTACCCTGGTAAAGCAGGTGTGTATCATACAACATTATATGCTGATTTCCTGTGAAACAACCAGTTTTACATGTCAATACACGAAAACACACACACATTGTCATGGAAATTACAGACTAAGGTTGAGTAATGCTGTGGGATATATGAAAGGAGTGGAGAACTTTAAGGCTTTTAAATACCTGCATAACAGATAAATATCCTCCTATTCCGTCCTCACCTTCCACTTTTCTTTTAAAATTTATAATACATGAGACGATACTGTGTTTTTGCCATTGAGTCTAGCCTTAGGAATTTTGAGAATTTTTGGTTAATATCACACAGACATTTCATGCTTTTGTTGAAATACAAAAAGAGATACTATTATTTGTGATACTTTCAGACCAATTTGTGAATATTTTAGTTTGTTGTACATCTTTTTTACTTGTACTGCCTGCAAGGGTTTCAGCAAATGAAGTGATGGTTTCTTGTTCCTCTATTTCTTGACCACCCTTCTTCTAACATGGTAATCTGACATCTAATCCGCAACAAGTTGAATTCTATTATTTTATTTTTGAATCTAGAGATCAAACTCAAGATGTCTTTCCTTCATATTTGTTTTGGACAGCTGGACAGACATTCTTGTAATCATTTAATACTTGTTGTGTAAGATTGAAAGTTTAATAAAGTTTTGGTTTTGCATTTGAAGGAAATTTTGTTTGTGTTAGCTCTTTTTGGGGGCAGCCGTCTGTTTCTGTAGTATTTTTGTAAAGTGTTCTGGTTTTTCCCAAGAGACTCTTTTTTGTAGCTAGTGGACGGCTTGTCAACTTGATTTTTTTGTATTATTAAAATCTTTTGATTTTGATTTCTAATAATACTAAAGTGGTATTTGTGAGTTCAAGAATTGACTAGCTTGTGAGTGTGCAGTAACAATCAACAGCTATATTTTTATTCTTTGAGCTGCATAGTCATCGTTATCAAAGTTGGTTGTGTTTACCTGTGGAATAGACCATTTACTGAGTTCAGGCAATGGTCCAAATCTGTCCAACTAAGTATGAGTTATCTACCATTGGCATGCAAATGAACAACACTGAACCTTATATGTGGCTTAATAGAGATCTAGATGATGTTTATAAAAATTCAGAAAAAAATCCTGACAAATGAGTAGCCTTATGTACTGCAATATTTTTTGCAGTTTTGGGGGTTGGATCAAAATTTGCTAGAGCAAGTCTGGGATGTATTTTATCATTTATATCAAAGGCACATGTACTATTCTGACTATACTGCTTTATGGTGTTGAGTATTGGCAAATGACTCATTTTGAACTATCTATAGACTTCTGAAAATAAGAAATCTTTTCCTTAGGATATGTTAGATAGTAATTTTACATCGATTGACCGATTTATGAAAATTTTGACTTTCCAGGGTCAGGATCTAGTAATTGGAAATGTTGGTGACTCAAGAGCAGTGCTAGCAATGAGAGACAAAGACAACTCTTTGGTTGCTATACAATTGACCGTGGACTTGAAGCCTGATCTGCCAAGTCTCTCTCTCTCTCTCTCTCTCTCTCTCTCTCTCTCTCTCATGCACACACACAGAGGTCCACACAGGTGTTCCTCTTTTTCAGTTTTTAAAAAGTAAATGTTGGATAATATATGTTGTTCTGCAATCCAATATATTAATATAACTACTTTTCAATATTTGTAGACTTAAAATCCATTTCTTCCTTCTTTTTTTTCCTCCAGGGGAAGCTGCTAGGATCCAGCAATGCAAAGGAAGGGTCTTTGCATTGCAAGATGAGCCAGAGGTTGCACGTGTATGGTTGCCTAATAATGACTCCCCTGGTCTGGCGATGGCTAGAGCATTTGGAGACTTCTGTTTGAAGGATTTTGGTTTAATTTCTGATCCAGATATCTACTATCGCTGCCTTACTGAAAGAGATGAATTTATTATTCTTGCCACTGATGGGGTATATTTTTCTTCCACAATTATGCTAGTTACTTGAAAGGATCTTATAATTCTTAATTTCATTGGATGTTTTGTGATTATGTTGTTTGGTCAGTTCTGTGACACATACATTGCTTTTATGCCACATTAAGTCATGTGACCCATACTTCTGTTACCACTCCGATAATACTGCAATTGAACATGTGATCAACTGTGTTTAAGCTCAAGTGATATCTTCATGCTCTGTTTAATGTTATTAGATAGGAGAAAGCCTTTTTCTCTCGAACTACCATTGAGGCTTCAGAAGCTAATATCATTCTATATCAGGTTTGGGATGTCCTTTCCAATAAGGAAGCTGTGGATATAGTGGCATCAGCTCCTAGTCGAGCTACAGCAGCCAGAGCTCTTGTAGACTGCGCGGTTCGATCCTGGAGGCTGAAGTACCCTACCTCCAAGAATGATGATTGTGCTGTTGTATGTCTCTTTCTAGAACATTTACCCAGAGTCAGTGGATCTATGGCGGAGGATGGTGCAACAAAGACAGCTGATGAGATATTGGAAAGGACGGCAGTAACCAATAATGAGAATGGGTCCTTAGCAACCAATGATGATGCTCATGCATTTATTGTTGAGAATTCGAGATCTGTACGAGATTGTGATGAGATTGTGCCGATTTCTGAGTCAATGGAAGACAAGTTTTCTGGGAAGAGTCAGAGTCTGTCAAAGAGGAGCCTAGCCGAGTGCATATCAGTTGCAGAGGATGAGGAGTGGTCAGCTTTAGAGGGTGTTACCAGGGTTAATAGTCTGCTAAGCCTTCCCAGGTTCTTATCCGGTGACAAAAGATCAGCAAGCTGGAGAAAGTGGTTATGAAACATCTAGATGCTGTTGTCCCATTGTTCTGCTCATCAAAGTGGAGCTTCAATGAATCACATGTCATGATCAAAGCATGCTTTCTGCAGGATTGATAAATTTTAAGTTGGCCGATACTGACAGTGAGAATTGTATATTTTCAAGTTGCCAAATGCAGATAACTGTTAGCCCGCCAAATATATAAGTGAGCTGCCATTGTGAGGCTGGAAACTTGGCTGGAACCTACTGAAAAGAATTGCCAGGCAGTTTTTTGTTGGTGTTACCACTCTCTGGAGTGCCGATTGTGGAGGAAGTGTTGTCTGGTGAGATTGATAATGTTGTTATCAGATTGTTGTTTAATCTCTGTGTCACAAACTTTTAGCTTCAGAATTCATAGAATAAGATATTTTCTTTGTTATTCATTTGTTTATATATATATATAAAATAATAAATCTATTTGGCAGGGGAAGGTTTGTGCAAAATATCCCATACCTAATTCGGTGGTATTTGGGATGAAATCAGTCTTTCCTTTTTTGTTGAAAGAAACATCTGTAATACTGCAGTAATGGCATTTAGATTCTTTAAGTACAGGGATCCTGCAGTGCACCAACATAAGGTTGTAATTATATTGCAGAGTGTACTTCAGAGTACTTGAGACAGCAACTGTATATATATCACAAAAGGTCTGTTCTTCCTTACCTTTTTGTGATGATGATACAGGAGAGGTGAATGGTGGTGAATAGTGACAATATCTGGTGTTGGGTTGCGGGTGGGCCGTCTGCACACTAGGCCCAAAAAAAGCCATAAATTTGTGAAAAACAGGCTGGCCTTTCTATGTATGCAAATAAAAAAGCAAAACCGAGGAATGGTGAAGAAGTGAATCCAAGCAAAGATTCTGTAAACGAAAACAAGATGGTGGTGGACTTTTGGGGGATGTCAAATCAAAGATAATTAATGAGAGGAGGTAAAATCCCAAAAAAAAATAAAAATGAAATGAGAGAGCAGCTTTTTAATGCTTGCACTCCACAATCACACTGTACTGTAAGAGGAAAGGTCGTGCATACATACATGGGAGTGCAGGCATCAAAAGGTGGAGCGCAAGTAGCGGTATAGCTAGTCCTTTGTTTGTTATATATATACTCTATATCTTGAATGCTTGCTCTGCTTTTTCCTAATATATTCCCTTGTCAATAATTCAAAGGAGATTCTTTCTCCAGTTTTCTTATATATGGGGTAAAAGCACATGGAAGTAAGAAAAGCAATATGTATTATTGCTTGTTTTTAGTACTGATGAGTAAGTAATTAATGAAAGCTAAATATAACAACTTTGAAGTTAATAATAAATGGGTAGGGTATCCTTTTTGGCCTATCTGTAACATTCTAGCTGCTTGTTTGTAGCTAAAGATGCTTTTGTATTGTTTGCATCTGATGATATATAGGTAGAGCAATTCATTTGAATGAAGGTTTTGGGTGATTTGGCTTTAGCGGCAATTCTTTTTGTCTTGTCTCTTCCTTGGTTGCTAATTATCGATATATATGCTTATTTGTTGCATGCGAAGATGCCACTCTAGTTTGGTTCTGGTTGGTATATATCATGAATTCTAGCTAATAATACTGCCATATATTGATATATATATATGAAGAAAAAGAGATTAAAAGCAAGGTGAGGTGCTGCACGTGCGTGCGTCCGTGTGGGTGTGGGTGTGGGTGTGTGTGTGGGGGGTTGCTTGGGTTAGTGCACATGATTGATTTTCTGGTGTCCCACCCCACATGGATGTAGTGCTGACAACAAAAGAAAATGGTTCCTGCAAGTAAGTTTGGGCAGTGATTGCAGCAGCTAGCAGTAAGGCAACTCAACTAGCTTTGTTACCAGCCATTCAAATATAAAGACTAAAGAGCAGCAGTTGTTGTGGTAGAGAGAGTATATTATGTTTTGTTGCTAGTCCACGTGGTAAGCAAGTCATTTTCGCTGTCTATATCTTGTGAAATGAAAAGCCACTCATGAGACCTAGCAGGCTATAGGGCGAATCCAAGAAACAGACACAGGTGTCAGCGGGTTAACCCATTGCATCTTGCATATAATTTCCACATTTAAAGCTTTGCGTGTTTTCTTTCCTCTCCTCCCATCAAACTCCTCCATTTTTCTTTCATTCCTTCCTGGATCTTCAATTCTTCATACTTCATACTGACTATCTTCGATCTTCTTCTTTAAAGTTAAAATAATACCATATGTCATGCCAATCCAATAAGCTAGCCAATAATAAATGTTCATATCTCCTCCACTCCATCTTAATTCTCATATTCATATACAACTGCTTTTACTTTTTCTATATATACATATATAGTAACTACTATTAAATGACTATGTCTGTGGTATGTCTTTTCTTTTCTTTTCTTTTCTTTTAATTTCTTTTCAATTTTTATCAAGTAAAACATTCTCCTAACTTTACATTCTACAACAGCACCAAACAAAACTAGCTATACCTCTCCAACCCTTTATCAATTTATGTGAGCTCTGTTGAAGCCTTGAAGCCTCAAGGACAGTATATACTATATACATATAGATAGATGATGGTACGAATTGATTGATTGGCCATGAGTTGTGACAATGATAAGTCTTTGCCTGAGTTGAGACTCCTATATGTAATCTAGCTAACTTAATTTTGTGGATATGGTTATATATATATATATAGACGACTCATATATGATCATAACCTAAGTTGTATAATAAATTAATAATATTATCCAATAACTCACAAACAAATTCTAGAAAACCTAGCTAGCAGCTGCTATAACCTGATCTGCTCCCTTTTAAACAATCTCTCTCCCAGAAAGATTCTCTGCACCAGAGTAGAGCATTCTGTTGTTAAAGCAAAATATGATGTTTATAAGGAATTAACAACTTGCTTTCTCAGCTCCAAATCCCAAGCAAGGGAAAATTGGTATCTGCACATACCGAGGTTTCCATTCCCCTATATTTGTTCACACGGATTCCATGTGAGACCAACCTGACTTGTCAACCATTTTACTTACACTTACTTTATTCCATTTCTTTCTACAAAATCTTGATCAGTTTTTTCACTCTTAGATTCCTTAATGATAAAGTCTAATATTTGCTTAATTATGATCTACATGTTAAATAAATTTGATCACTTCAATTCCCATTTCCCATCGTCGATCTAAATATGGATGATATGATTGACATCTTGAATGGGCAAATTAAAGTAGACTTGAATCAAGTTTTATTCAACTGAGTTGAACTAATTAATTAAGGCTTGACTGATGAGAATAAAGACTTTGCTAGTTATATAAATTAAATATATATACATGATACATTAATGATCTTATAGTAGTTATGATTTTATTGGATGGATCATTGATGTCTATGTATCCAATATAGAATATTAAATTAATTATTATATGATGTTGGAGAGATTCTATTTTGACTTTGGCGACTTGTTAGAGCTAATATAGGTTTAATATATATATATATATATATAAAAAGGCGATTGAAAATGGATAGTTGAAGTTGGAAGTAGTAGCTAGTGTGTTACTATTAGTAAATAGTAACTATAGTACTAGTATGAGTAGTTCATCACTTCATCCCTGTGTTTTGGCAGATTATGTTGTGCAATAATCATCATCGTCATAGATCTCATATATTACCACTCCTTCAAAGCAAAACAAAAATGCAAACCAGTCCTTGCTTAGCTTGTTGATCTACACAGTACCCACCCATATATGGTTTCTTGGCTAGCTTTTCTGAAAACCTCACAGTTACACCACAAAAAAACCCTTGTTCATAATCGTATAGCACAGCTGATTCTATAGAGTATTGCCATTGCTACAAACAAACCTAGCTAACTATATCTCCTTTTGGTGGGAGAGAGAAAGAGAGAAATATGATGCGGTCTTTGAATACAACATCTGCTGCAGGAGTAGGAGGAGGAGGAGGAGGTCATGAGAAAGAAGAAGAAGCAGATCTACTCTACCAACAGCAGCCATCACATTCAAGTACACCAGCAACAGCAATCCACATGCGGCAGTTACTAATAAGCTGCGCAGAGTTAGTCTCTCACTCAGATTTCTCAGCTGCCGACCGCCTCATCTCCATTTTATCAGCCAACTCTTCCCCTTACGGTGATTCCACTGAAAGGTTGGTCCACCAATTCATCAGAGCCTTCTCTCTTCGTCTCAATCGCCACCACCATGCTTCCGCTACAGCTGGCTTCGCGATGAATTGGATCAACGCCACTCCAGCAGCTGCAGCTGCTAATGACTCATCATCAAGTAGTGCTCTTCAAACATGCTATCTATCACTAAACCAAATAACACCCTTCATAAGATTTAGCCATCTGACAGCTAATCAAGCCATTCTTGAAGCTATACAAGTAGGTCAACATCAGTCCATCCACATCCTAGACTTTGATATCATGCATGGTGTTCAATGGCCTCCACTTATGCAAGCTTTAGCCGAACGTTATTCCAACAACACTCTCGGTCACCCTCCTCCCATGCTTCGAATCACTGGAACTGGACACGATTTGGACGTCCTCCACCGCACCGGTGATCGCCTCTTGATGTTTGCTCAGTCTCTCGGCCTCAGATTCCAATTCCACCCTCTCCTCCTCCTCAATGACGACCCTACTTCCGTCGTTCTTTACCTTTCCTCATCGCTCTCTCTCCTCCCAGACGAACCCTTAGCTATCAACTGCGTCTTCTATCTGCACAGACTTGTCAAGGACGACAGTCGGGATCTACGACTCTTCCTCCACAAGATCAAGGCCTTGAACCCAACAGTTGTGACGATTGCTGAAAGAGAAGCCAACCACAACCAACCAGTGTTCATGAGGAGATTAGTGGAGGCATTAGACCACTACACAGCTATATTCGAGTCGCTGGAGGCAACGTTGCCACCGAACAGCAAAGAGAGGCTAGCGGTAGAGCAAATATGGTTTGGAAGAGAAATAATGGACATAGTGGGAGCAGAGGGAGAGAATAGAAGAGAAAGGCATGAAAAGTTGGAGACATGGGAGGTTATGCTTAGAAGCTCAGGGTTTGCAAATATTCCTTTAAGTCCTTTTGCATTGTCTCAGGCTAAGCTTCTCTTAAGACTTCATTATCCTTCTGAAGGTTACCAGCTTCAGATTCTTAACAATTCTTTCTTCCTAGGTTGGCAGAATCGCGCCCTTTTCTCTGTTTCTTCATGGCACTAATAATTTATTAATACATTAATTTCTAGCTGCCACTACTTATCATATAATATATATATATAAGTCTCATTCCTAACAAAAAATGAGGAATGAGAGGACTAAATAGTTTCTTATCTAAATTCTTCAACTTTGAAAAAGAAGAAATTAAATTGGAAACCTAGCTACTGATGATCATGATGAGTATGTAGTAACTAGTAGTTTGCATGAGTGGGAGTAGTAGTGGGCATGGTGTGAGTTGTGTTTACGTTGCATGAAACGTTTTTGGTAGAGAAAGCTGATTTATGTTGGGAGGCAGCTGCCAAGCTCCATTATCGATCGCCGCCTACGCTGCTCGTTGCTGCATGCCTGCTTCACCGTGCACCTGATCAATTGGTTCTTTCTCGGGGAGCTGAAACCTGAAACCTATTGTGTTTACTCTACAATTTTATAGTTGGGTACGTTGACATATTTAATCTGTTTCCTCTAGTCTCCTTAATTTATTTTTTCTGTCTTTGTTTTTTCATATAAATAGTATAACTTTTTCCTTAATTAATTAATTCTGTCAACCTTTGGATTGGTGGTAACAAGTGCGATGTGAAGTGGTGTTTGATCATCATATCACTTTTAATTTATATATATATTTATTCCATTAATTATAAAGTTTAATTTTAATAGCACCATCGATCAGCTTCCTCTAGACAGTTGTTGTTGATGAATGGTGATCCCTTTATATTTTTTATAAATATTGATTTTGGTGATGTGTGTTGGTGCTTGTTCCTAATTTTGATGCTAAATGATGCTTTTCAGTTGGTTGATTTAACTATCCAAATATTTATATATATATGCTGTCTTATCTATATGTGTTAGTGTTAATAAAGTAATGATATGAATTAGTGTGGCCTTCTTGTTCCCCAAAATTCCTTTGTCTCCTAATTGAATGGTGTGTGCTTTCAAGAAAGGATCGATGCATGCGGGTTCTTGTTTTCTGCACTTTATAAGCATCCATCCTTATATACCTGTTTACTGTCTTTGAAATGGCACCATTAATTGCCCTAATTTCTGCCTTTTGTCCCCTGAACAAAACCATCAAAGTTCACAAATTAAGGCTTTTCTTGCCTCCTAGTTCTCTACCACCATGCATATGGAAAACCCTCTTGCTAGGGATCTCTCTCGTGTCCTGTGGATTCTCAAGGACCACCATTTATTCAAATATTTATAACAACTAAGGAGATCGATGATCATCACATATATACGAAGATTACTACTGTTGTTTATATAATACACTAAGCTGGTGTACTAGTTTAGTGTTGTTTTTCCCTACTTATATATGACTTGTAGCCTTAATTAGAAAGAAGGCAGGCCCTTTCTGAATTCAAAATAGAATGAAAATGGGGGGTTTTGAGTAGATGCATGCAAGAATAAGACTTTTAGGTCTTCATGAGTGTGGTAGCTGTTGTGACTGATGAATTGATGATATTAGATATTTCAGATGGTCACAACACAGTGATAGCACATCACAAAATTGAGCTATATATATAGCTATTGCGTGTTGAGAGTTATAAATAAGAGGAGTGAGTGCATATGCAGTGGTGGGTTGGTGCATATATATATATATATATATATATATGTATATATATATATATATATTTATGTACACACGCATGGCATGGCATGAGTGCATGATTGATGACAGAATCCATCCATCCATCCATCCATCCATCTTTCCTTGTGATTCGGACGTAACCTTGCCTCTTGCAGCTCTCTGTGTTTTGTTTTGGAAGAGACCTCACCTTTTTACTCATTATTGAAAAGTATACAATTCATGCCCACCCTCAATGCAATTATTGCAATGATAGAGGTGTTGTCATGCATTATTATTTGGATTATTTGCGGCCACATACAAATTTCTCTTATTAAATATTTTTTAGAGCTTTATATATATATAGTAAAGTAGAAAGAAGAGGGTCATGTTCATTTGCTACACAATTAATGCAAAATTATATTAATTTATGGATTATAGTGGGCATCTTACTCCTCATCACCTTTTTAATTTATTAATGCTTCCCAGTCTCATCATAATCACCAATTAAGTCCTCTCGATTGCTCTCTTTGCTTAATTCTGTATGCATGTTTAAATGTTGTTAATTTGTGTGCGTCGACTCTTTCTCTGTGGGGGGAAAGTATTACAGCTCAATTCAAGAATCCTTAGTAGCAACTGATCACCAAGCAGAATTAATAATTTATTAGCTACATAACAAATTTTAGGTACAACATATTATTATAATCTTCTTATTGCTAGCCCTAATAACTTTTAATATAAAATTCTAATGCATCAATTCATCACCAGGATCTATTTCTCAAATTTTTTGACATGGTAGTAAAATCTAATTTATCTTATTTTAGCGGTATGAGTCGGTATCTACCCTTTTGCTATTTGTTTTAGGAATACAATATGTGAGAAACTTTGAGTGCAATACATATAATATAGTTGGGAAAGATGAAGATTGATACTATTAGATGAATACTACTAGTATCTAATAACTTTAATAAATTGGGCACCAAAATGGACGGTTTTGATCGGAATCTTCATAATTTGCCACACTAAACATTAGTTATTATTGGAATTAATATTGCTGATGCTTTACAATTCCAAGGCTTATTGGTGTCTTTTATGCAGCTTAAAATTAATAAAAAATAAGAAATTACCAATTAACTCATGTTTTCATATTTTTTTTTTTGAAAATATGGAGCATTATTATGCTAGACACATAGGCTGGTGAATGATCATTCAACAGCTTTGTACACATATATGTGGTTAATTTTCTGAGATATATGCAATGCAATAAAAATTAAAGCACCAGGTAGGAGTTATACAAGTGAGATGGGTTCAAAAATTAAATGACATATTTTGGAGGGGACATTTCAACTCTATCACTGTTTTAATAATTTATGTTTAAAAGACATTTATTATGGTGAACGGATAAAAATACCATCAATAGTTGTTCCACATCAGATCTCTTTCATTCATTTTCCAGTAACAGAGTTGTGAAGTATAGAGAGAAAGTCTCGTTAAAACCCATGCAATCACTTGAACAGCGACAAAGTGACGCTACGCAGACATATTCGGGGGTCGAGCTCGCGGTGGTCGAGTTGCCTGATCAGCTCGTGCCGGAGGGAGGGGGGGGGGGAGTGCCCCATAAGCTTTTTTTTTTCTGGTCAGTATTTAAAAGACTCTTAATGTAATTACAAAAGGCTCGGAGTTTTTAGTAAAAGACTCAGAGCCTTTAGTAAAAGACTCGGAACCAAGCATGTAGGTTTGTGTTTTAAAAAGCACGAACTTTTAAAAAAAAATCTCAGACACACTTTAAAAACCTCGGCGTTACAAAAAAAAAAAGCTCGGTGTTTTTTTTTTTTTAAAAAAGAAGGCCCAGAGCTTTGAAAAAAAGCTTGGGGCTGTTATAAAAAAATTCGGATCTTTCACAAAAATGGTCGGACACTACAAAGACATTGCAAGAAAAAGATTTGTACACTATTTTAAAAAGCACGGACTTTTGAAAAAAGTCACCGGTCACAGTTTTAAAAAGCTCGGAGCTGCAAACAAAAATCGAAGCTTTGAAAAAAAAGCTCGGAACTTTAATAAAAAAGCTCGGACCTTTAATAAAATAGATTAAACCTTTTACAAAAGTACTCGGACACTACAAAGTTTAACCAAACAAAGACATTGCAAGAAAAATGCTTGGACACTGTTTTAAAAAGCACGAACCTTTGAAAAAAAGTGTCGGATACAGTTTTAAAAAGCTCAAAACTATAAAAAAAACTTGGCGCTTTAAAAAAAAAAAGCCCCGGAGTTATGAAAAAAAAGCTCGGACCTTTTAAAAAAATGCTCGGACACTACAAAGTTAAACAAATCTAATTTTTCTAAAGAAAAAGTTCAAATGTGTTTCAAAAAAGTTCAAATTAGGTTAAAAAAAGCTCGAAAATGTTTCAAAAAGTCTCAGAAACCTAGAAATTCATTTTTGTCAAAAAAAATCCATCTTCGTCTTCCGGTTGGATAGGCAGAAGGAATAAATAAATTGTTACAAGACTCATAATACCTTGTTGTGCTGAAACATGTTGACTTTCACACATGTTGTAGATCGATTTTCAGACAAGTTTATTGGAGAGAGAGGAGTTGCTGCTTTAAATGATCAAAGTGTGGAGATGGAAGTACACAGAAAATTTTGATTATTTAAGGATAAATTGGATAGTTCATCATAATAGGTGTGTTTTAAATTTAACTTATGAAATCAGTAACATCAGTGCAACGTACAAAAAAAAATGATATTTCTCACCGTTTCCACTAAGTGAGATTTAATTACAAAGGTGAAACACTAGGCAATGCATGTGTATTCAAATCATTCTCAATCTCACCTCACCTACCTTTCCCCTACATAAATTCCAAAGTTGTCGATGGCTACAACGGATGTAATGCACTATTCACTCAGATATATAAATACACAAGAGAGATCATATATATATGTATGTATACAGGAGCTAGATCGAGTAGAAATTATTAGATAAGACAAGTGATGACATCTTCCTGTAAGTAGAATTTATAACTTTTATATATACACCCAGCTGCTATTAAGAAACAACAAGATTACAAAAAGCATCTTTCATATGTGTATTGCCTTAATTAACTGTTGCTTTACAACATCTCTTTTATAATTATAACCTAACCGCCATTAAATATGCTGCATATTTATGGTATATAAAGGGTGTAGGTGTTTAATAATCAATGCATAAATGGAAATTTTGTAAAACGGCTTAAATAAAGTCGGCAGATCCTCGTATACTTGTGTAATTCTATATAGACAATTAATATGCAGAGAGAGAGAGAGAGAAGGATGAGTGCAGGAGACAATAGATACATGCAAGATTTTGGGTGATGTGGTGGTAGACACCCTAGATTTCCTTCTCCGTAACATAAGGATTCTCTCTCTCTCTCTCTCTTCCATATTGCACCATGATCCTTAAAAATATACAATAAAATAAAATAAAAATACACACTTGAATCAGATATTATTAATAGGGTATCAACAAATACGTACAAATTGTTATACAAGTGGTATACTTGCAAAGATAATTGAAAAACTATGCATGAAATTATAGGGGTTTCTAGTTTCTAGTTTCTAGGGACATTAATATGCCATTGCCATAATGCCATGTAGGTTTGGGTAGAAGATGGGGCCGGGGCGTGTGCAACAAGTAAGAGCCAACCCCAACCCGTTTATGGTACCACATTCCTCCCCATCACAACCACAAACATTATTATTGCAAACGTACTCAAAAGATTTAGAGAGAGAGAGATCCCAATATTCATAATGAATGACTCCTCTCTAGAGAAGAGAACAAACATGTTCATGTTTGTATAGAAGCCTTTATTCCTAGCTACCAATACCAATATATATATACCATGACTGTCATGAATTTAATATATACATATATGCTCACATTTACAACATATATTCCCAAGTTTTGGGAGAAGATGAGGAAGCCTACTCCTTTGTACATCATTACTATTTTTACTACTTTGTACAATCCCCCACTCCCCGCTATTCATTAAGCTTTCTTATGCAATTCTTTTTATCATGATGCGCATCTTTTTCTAACTTTAACATACCAAGGGAATCAATGCTCTACTCAGCACAGGGACATAAACCCCCACCAACTCGTCTTATCTAGTTCAAAACCTCATCCATGCCTCTAGTCAACTCAATAGTCCATTATCAGAAGCAGCATTATTACTTGTATTAATAGATATGACGAACAATGTTATTGTGAGACTTAGGACTGGAATCAATGGAATGGGCATTGTCCTTTTGCTTCATTTAACACAAATATTTGTAAATGTTTATTAATCCAATACATAAAGCTCCGGTTACAACTCAATCTACTTTCATCCGTTCTATTCTAATCACCCAATATTATTTTCAAGGCTTGGGACTATAAAAACTCCTCGTATTGTATTTGAGGATTAACATTATTATTGCATTTCTTACGATTACAGACAAGCCAACCTTGTTCATCTACCTATTTCCAACTCTCTTGGTGGCTGTTGCTAGAATTGGTAAATCATTTGCTCTTCAATCCAATTTGCACCAATTACTATAGTCATAGAGCAATAATCCAGAGCTCATCTCAGTGATTGATCCCATAATTCATCCACTGCTCAAAATTAATTACAAACACTACAATGGAAACTCCTTCTGGAGAACATCAAGATTCCGTGAATCACAAGCTTCCAACATGTCATTCCTAGAAGCAGAGCTGCAAAAACAGATTGTTAAATGAAACATAAGCAGTTGTTCAATGGCATTCCAACTGATGAGATATATATCCCTCTAATTATTCAGATAAATACAAATCTCTGTTTGGAAAAACGTACCTTAAAGAAATTCTCAAATATTGCCAGGCATTATCTGCCTTGGGATTCATAGCGAGTGCTCGAACATAGTAACGTATAGACTCCTCGTACATCCCCTACAGGCAGAAAATATGTTCACACATGATTAGTTCAGGTTTTTGAAATTTAAAGATTTCAAATTGTCAAGAACAGTGGCAATGGCTATAAATCTCATGATATGCCATTTTAAAGTAAACGGATATCATTTTCATCCACTGACAGACAACAGTTGCATCAAAAACCAATGACCAGGTAATATACTATTTGATATTCCATCATTAAATAAACACGGTTCCTCCAACTCTCAATTTTTCTATAAGAAACACATAAATATTATAAATTCAGAAGAACATCATTAAAGGATAAATTTGTTAGGAAACACTTCACCAAAATAAGTATAGCTACAGAAGAGCATTCAGTTTAATCATCTCTCTTACAGTCATCAGTTCTAGAAAATAGCTACCTAAACATAAGACATACTTAATTGACTGCTTTACGAAATTTGCTAAGAGTTTCCGAGTGTATGACACTGGTACCCTGCATGGAGAATTCTGAATTTTATAGTGACTGAAAAATTGTACACATGTTTTCGGAGATGAACATTGATACATTAGTTACCAGGATTACCACACCCAGAAATATGTAAAATCAACAAGCAAATAAGATCAGATTCAGTAACTAGTAATAAATGGCAGAGATGATGCTTTGTATGAATAGTCAACTAGGAGCAGACCTGGTTGGCATAACTGATACCCATGTTTGCCCATGCGCGAACATAGTTAGGCTTCAAATCTAGTGCCTGGAAACACAAAGATAATCAATTAACGATGTACAGAAAACAGACACAAGTTTCTTCAAAATGAATGAATGTATGATCGTGCAAATACATGCAAATGACTGTTGTGCAGTAGAAAGAACAGTAGATAGTTACTGTTATGTATGAAGATGAAAATACGAAACAATCCATACAGATTAAGTTAAGAGTCATCACAAACATGTTAAAGTATGTCACATCAATGAAATATATAACTCCATTTGCTGAAAGGGAATGGCGGGCCATCTGGCTTTCCAAATTCCAATGTTTTTTTTTTCTAATAAAGATATAATAGGTAACATATCATCCAAAGAAAATGTTATAACATACCAGCTAACCTAGCTAACCCGACTTGGGATACCTCGCACGCTATATAACATGTCATATGCATAAAATACCTCATTATAATCAACTACTTGTTAAACCTTGTCATAATATCAACTCGTAAATTCTGTTTCATGGATGTCATATGCATGAGACAGAATTGAATTTAATGAAAGAGGAAAATTTCAGTAGAATTCATTATTCGATATGCAAAATTGCAAACTATGTCCAAACTTATTTTGTTTAAAGAAATACAAAAATAAAAAACTTAGAAACATAAGCAATCAGGACTTCTGATGACGTGGAGTTGTTTTTCCCTACCAGAGCATTGAAAAAAAATGAATTGCTAAAGAAAGCATCTAAAAACCACTTGTTTTCTTAAGCACTTAATAACATAGGGTCATTAATATTTAACATACTCTGTTGACTTTAAAAATCATGTCAACGCTAAAACATCTTTACAACCTTTAGTGTACTATTTTAGAAATTTTTTATTCATATTCAAAGTAAAACACAATGATATAGTAAGAATATGACATGATGCCTATAGTGATGGGTTGATTGCAGGGCTAACCTGTTGATAAGCCAGTATTGCATCAGCACTTTGAACACTATTGGCTTGTGTGGCACCGAGTTTATTCCAAAGAGAGTAATCGTGTGGCCTGAGTTTCAAAGCTGTCTGGAAGGACTCAATGGCTTTGTCATACTCTCTGGACAAGTTGTACAAAACACCGAGTACTATATGCACATCAGCATCCTTGGGAAACATCTGGGAAGCTTCAATGAACAATCTAGAAACCTACATGCCACAGAAATTGTTTGATGTAAATATGTAATACAAGGAAGCATGAGCTATATCAGCTATAGCAAGCTTACTAGTGACTAATACAACATATAGAAAGGTGTGCACCGTGATTTTAAACTAAAAATGTTTAGTAAATTTTTGGTTGTATTGTAAGCCAATTGATAACTACACTACAAGACATGTTATGTATCATATAATTTTGTAATGAGTATATTTGCAAAACATATCTAGTTAGTTAAATTTTGTAACGAAATTCATTAAGAAAAACTCGCTTTTTGTTCTCATATTTACTGGGACTTTAACCACAAAGGTTACAACTTAAAATTTCTCTATCATTTTTTTTCTGCAAAGAGCTTTATAGATGCAAAGATATAAACTATAACACGTCAAGCTATAAAATTTATACAAGTCCTACGAGATTATCTTAAAAGCACAGCTATTACAGAAGCTATGGTCAGCTAAGAGAAAAATAAAGACAACCATATTGTCAGTAATGAACACTCACGTCTGCATAATACAAGGACTCGGAAAGCTCTGGAGTGGCAAGTGTCCCATACTTAGGGTGATTACGCAGCCATCCATATAAATATTTCAATGCAGCTGCCTGTTCCAACTCTGCAATTATGATAAACAACTAAGATACTGATTACCGATTCATTATAAATTCACATTCAATACTTCAAGAAGTTCTTTTACCCACTACTCTGGAAAATTAGAATGGTACCTATTTACTTAATTTCTTATATAATCATATGTTACTACAGGATCTCATTTTGGTAAAATAATGATATTTTGTTTTGGTCCTAGAAGCATTTGACTAAAAAATATGAAACGTATTTAAACTAATCTTCTTAACTTACAGTAAATAAGCAGAGCCAGAATCACTAACCATTTGTATGACTCACACCAAGAGAAAGAAGTACTTCAAGATTTGCGGGGTCAGCCTCCTGTGCACGCATCATAGCTGCAATTGCCTGCATAAATATCCTTTCTTTGTTACATGTTATGCTATGAAGTAAATCGAAGTAATCAAAATTCCTTCTAAACAACCAAGATAACAAAGATCAAATTTGAACTGCAGATCCTGATGAACAAACTTAAAGACATAATCATCAGCCAGAAACCTAGGCTAAATAAACCACTTCAAGCACCAGATGCACTTATCAAATATGGTTACAGGAACCAGATTAAACATTCAGCTCACATCAACAAGGACGTATCCTGACCCTAACGAGATTGCTAGATATAAAAAGCTTCAGATTCTGCCACCAACTTAAAAGGGCCGCAGGAATCAATTATTATTTGTCAAACTCTTCAACAATGAGGTAGGTAAACCCATTGAATGCTTAGAGAGGCTATATAGCCATACATTATCTGTATCAAGAGGAGTAAGTCAAGGGAAATAGGGGAAGAGCAAACTGTTTCGAACAGTGATTGCTATAATGCTATGTTCCCTGAGGTATACACAAGTCTCCATTACCATCCAAAGTGCCAATTTTCATCAAGTAATTGAAACCAAATTGTGTGATCCTACAAAAATGCAGAAACCGTTCTGTAATAATGTTGGGAAAGTTTAATAACCTGTTGATCATCATCATTCTCGGCATGTGCTATTCCAAGTAATCTCCAACCTTCAGCATTTTCGGGGTTTTTCAAAACTTCAGCCTCTAAAGCGAGCACTGCTTCACTCAAAAGTCCTTTGCGAAACAGCTCCTGGCCTTCTTTTAAAGGATTGGGGTGACCAACATAAGGATTCATATCAGAAAAGACATAGACCCCCCTTGAAGCATCCGACCGCTGCTTGGCAGCCACTTGTTCATTCATGAACCTACAATTCAATAAAAGAAATCGTTTCAAGTAACTGAGTATGGTAATCCAGCCACGGAAAAAATGAAAAACAGAAAAGATATATCTATGAACCTACCACCAATATCATTATATAGATGAAATCCTTATAAATCTGAACCACTCACCCAAACAACCAAGATCAATACTACTAGATTCAACTCAACTAAAATAAGCCTTGAGTGCTTAAAAGGAAAATGTGATTATTGATCTATTCATTAGCTAATTTCCCAAAAAGAGGTGAATTGGACTTACTCATCGTATGCGTTTTCCCAATTAGCAGCTGAATTTTCACCAACCTGCTGCTCAAATTCTTCAGCCCAGTCATCAACATGCAATTTAGAGAATTCATTGACCCACTGATCATCAATTGAACCATGTTGCTCCCTTTCAGTACCAAACTCATTCACCCATTGTTCGGGTCCGTGGGAAAGCTAAGAACCACCAAAATAAGATATCAAACTTTTTGTACAAAAAGGAAAATTAATCATCTAATTACATTCTAAAGCTAAAAGATTGTGAGACACAATAACTTTAAGCAAGTCATTGAAACTAGATCAGGATACATCAATCACTTTGACCAAAAATAAAATAAAATCCAAATAAATATGACATTGCATTCTCTTTGACTACACAAACCTTACTCCCACTTAGGATTGACTGTAATGCAATTTCAGAAAATTACTTATATCAGGATAGCAAGGAAGATGGATACATATAGAAATACCATGTATTTAGGTACACCTATTCTTATGTATCTGTATTCTATAGCTACACCATTTCTAAAAAATGAACCAATAAATAAACATATATACATACAAATGTGAGTCTATCCATATTCAATATAGTAATAAAAATCAACAGAAGAAAATCTATAAACTGACTTGTTATGCTTCCAATAATTCTATACTTGCCTGATTATGTGCAAATTCATCAGCCCAAGAAGGACCCCTAGTATACTGTTGTTGATATTCAGCTGCCCAATCCCCATATGTGGCTGGCTTGACTTGATTATCATCAATAATAAGTTCTCCACGACTCATCTTTGACACAAATTGGAGAAACTTCGAATTCTGCAGACCCAAAGTATTGTGAATATAATATCTAATACAAATAGAAAGAATAGCAATCAATCAATCTATATACATAGACCTACACATATACATGAATGCCTCTATATACCCCGCGCGTGTGTATGAAGTCATTCTTTATGATGTAAAACTATTCTCAGGACCTTTTTATAAGAACCTATGCTTACTACCTCAAGTGACACATTGTTAACCAAACATCAATTCATTAATACTCTCAAATTGAGAGGAGCCAATTTCAGAGATTTTGTATTCAGCGTTGAGTGATAATTTAATTTTCTATGCCGTTGATAGACTCACTACAATGACCTAGCCAAGAATACCTTAGGCCTGCATTAAGTTTCCTGAATATGTTATCTAGTGGTGTAATCATGCGCAAAATATGTTATGAGCACCATGTCACGGGGTGAGAATTTCATCTAGGCACACCCGTGTGGCACTTAGGCAACTTCCGTGGGAACGTTGCTAAGTAAGCCTTGTAAAAGGGACACTCGGGCAAGTTCTTGGACGAACGTTGCCGAGTGTGAAGATGCGGAAGCGATTTAGAGTGAGGAGAGTCGGGAGAGGGTCGAAATGGGGAGCCCAGAGGCAGAGGATCGGTGGACTTGCGAAGGAAGACCACGATGCTCTGGATCGCTAGAATGCTCACAAGTACTCTCAAAGGAAGAGATGTATTAATGTAAGAATTCTAGGATGGTTTACAAATGAGAGGGGTTGGCTATTTATAGGTGAGCCACCTCCTTAAGGAATGTTCTAGACTAATCTAGTCTAATAGTGGAGATTAAGTCTCCAGAATATTCTACACCTAACTAGAATACTCTACATGTATTTACATGCCTTTACAAGGTTCTAGATTATTCTACACATATCTAGCTTAGTACAAAAATGGTGTAGAGATGGTTGAGTTGCTAGAGACTTCCAGAAGCTTGACCAATGTTGGAATTGTGGAGAGGTCTCTAGAATCTTCCAGGAGCTGGGCAGAGTAGGGGCTTTTGTTGGACTCCTGGGCTTGTAAGCTTGCGGCCCGTGACAACCAGCTGCATTTACATGGTATGAGTAATCAGGTGCCAAAAGCTTGTTATTTCCTTGTAGCACAACTAATAGTTTAATACTTTATTACATACCCAAGGAAGGAAGAAACGGGTATTACGAGGTGAAGATTTTTACATGGTCTAGGAAATACATAGAGACCTTTACACAAACCAAGAATAATTAACAAAATAAAATAAACCTCCCTAAGATCACAAACATATGGCACACAGACACATCATTTTCTAAGCACCAAAAATTTATGCAGTTCATAGATGATAATCACAAGAGTAAGAAATCATGTTAATCACAACCAAGTAACTTTTAAATCACATTCAAAGCGAGATACATCAATCACAGGATGCAAGGATGCATTATCTACCAGACTGCCAGACTGATGTTAAATACAAACCTCATCATGTAATCCACTCTCCAGAACACAACTAAGTTAGAAATCTTAAGTCCTGACTGAGCATGCAAACCTGAAATTTAGGGTCATTATTTTGAGCTAGTGTATGAGCAAGCATACGAGTCTGCTCCATTGCTTCAAAGTTTGGCATATTTACACCTCTCATTTGATCTACTGATGTCAACTGAGACTGTTCCTATAGGAAATTAAGAATAATTAGGAAAAGCTAGAAAAAACATGATCAAAGAGACATCATATAGTTTTATACAGTTAAATCAAATAAAAAGCAAAAAGGCAGTAGTTTGTTGACTATGGTGGTGAAAGAAAATGTCAGTTAGATTCAGGAGTTAACTTTTAGGAGTTCAACATTAAAAGTCAATCCTGAGAAGCTAAAGCCAAAAATTAAGAAATCCTACACTGATTTCACAAAATAATAGATATTTATATACTTGTGCCAAACGCACCTAGTAAATAGCAACCCAATTAATAACAGATTTAAGCATCAAAAGGTTCCGAGATCAACGTGTAAATAAAATTAATGTAGTGATGAAAATTAGTTATATTATGCAAATGCAGATATTAGATATGAGGCTTACTTTTTCAAATTCGGACGCCCAACCATTGGCACCATGTTGTTGTTCAAATGAGCGAGCCCAAGCATCAGGATCACCATGTGCTGCTCTGTGCTGGCTGTATTCAGTGATCCATCCATCCACAGCAGGAGCACCAGGTCTAACCATGCCTTGGGATTCATTCCAGTAATCTTCCAGCTCCTGGAATCTCCCAGGCAGAGGTCCTTTAACCCGGGCATCACTGTCAATTTCTAAAGATGACAGTAATGCATTTACCTGGTAAAAAATAACACATTATGATGTTAAAAGTTAGTAATTTATGCATGGAATCAAACCTGCTGGCAGAATTACTATTTTGAGTATTAAAAAATAACCAAAATCTTCAACTCTGAACAGGTAAATAATTCTAGACAGTTTCCAACAGCAAAAGCTAGGGAAAACAAGAAAAACGATTTTCTTGGTAATTCAGGTTGCAAATAAAAATATATTTAATACCATAACATTAATAATAATGAATCAATGATTATAACAGGGTCAGTTCAGAGGACGAAGTCAAAGGAGTGGACTGGTCTCAAGATATCAACAGAAGTAATTTTAATCAAAATAAAAAGCAGGAAATGTAGATGTACAATAGCATGTAAAACTGTGAAGAAGGAGGGAACCTGAGCATTAATGAAATCTTCACTTTTATCAGCAAAAAAATGCCGTGCCATTATGCTGCTTCGATCGCGTATGCATTGTTTGTCACCTTCAGATAATCCTAACAGTGGAAGTGAAGTAGGACGGAAAGGAATACTGCCATGACTACTCCCGACAAATGAATGCAGAAAGCTTGATAGCACTCTTTGTGGTGGTCCTACGATTAAAAAAAAACTCATTATAATTGGAAAGCTTCTTAATGCCTCAGTCACTATCTAAATCTGATCATCGTATGATTGCTTAATGTGATTGAATAAAAGTAATAACGAAAGAAATACCATCCAAAGTTGGTTGGGGCAGAGCAGCAGGCACCGGACCATGAAATTGGTCGAAATGAGGTGGGATTTGATTTTGATGCTGAATCTCATCCCATGCATCTGCAAATCCATTCTGATTAGCAGAGCGAAAGCCACTAAGGAACTCTGAGCCCTGAGACAAACCAACAAAACAAACAAACAATTATGATATATATATATATATATATATATAAAAGGACTAAAATTCAAAAGACAAAATTGAATGAAAATAAAAGTAGAAACCTGGGTATGAGGTTGCTGAAGAGAGTTTCCAAAATCAGAACCAGGAAGTGCACTCAAATGGTCATTGGTGTCAGGGTAGAAACGAGAGTCAGAAGGTGCTGCTGTGGATGTGGGAATCTCCTGTAGCCTTCCCTGCTCATATTTGATATAATTTTATATCAGAAAAAGCAGAAACGCTCATAAAACTCAATCAATTAAAGCACCAAAGACAATTCAAAAATCCAAGCTAGTTTAATTAGCAAAAGATATCCAATACGAGACAAAATTAAGTTCTGATTAGAAGTTTAGCGATAAATAAAAAATAAAAAATAGAAAAGAGAGCATAAAGCACAAAAAAGCAAAGATTTTTATCTGGTAAAAAACAAGTTAAAAAAAGAGATGAGAAAGATGAAAACCTGAGTCTTAGAAGAAGAGCCAATAATAGCGTTGGCAAGAGCACCGAGAGGATTGGAAGAAGAAGACGAACCAGGAACTGCGCAAGCAGCTCCACCTGTGACTAGCTCACGCATCGCCATCACTCTATATTAACTCTTTTTCTTCGTCTTCAATTTAATGAAATTGAATTTTGGTTGATGAGATAACAAGGTCTCTCTACGAATTTGCCAGACCAGAATCGCCCATCATCGGTCATCCATATATATAAATATTATTTTTATATTTTTATACCTCTTTTTTTGTGCCATATATGTTGAGGTGATGACGTAATTAATATTTGGAAAATTGTCTAGATAAGAATAGTGTTGGCGATTTGGGCCTAGGGCCCACAACCCGGCCCAATAGAGCCCAAATAAAAGGCAAAAGGGAAAGGTGTTTTTCTTTTCTTTTCTTTTGTTATCTATTTATATAATTTTTTGTAAATCGTAATCAATCAGAATCAGTCCCCCAAAAATTGTGAGAAGGTGGAGGAGTAATGGCGTCGTCTTCGAGCAGTGGATTGACGTTCAAGCTACACCCGCTGGTGATAGTCAACATATCGGATCACTACACTCGGGTCAAGTCGCAGACAAACGCTACGCAGCCAAACAACGCAACACATCAGCAGCAGCCTCGTGTGTACGGATGCGTCATAGGTATTCAAAGGGGGCGCACCGTCGAGATCTTCAACAGCTTCGAGCTTCTCTACGATCCTTCCTCTCACTCCCTCGACCGTGCTTTCCTCGAGAAGAAGCAAGAGCTCTGTAATCTCCTTTTTCTCTTTCTGTAATCTTCAATACAATTCTCTCAAAAATAAAATTAATGTTTTTTTTTTATTCTTCCAGATAAGAAGGTTTTCCCACACTTCTACATACTTGGATGGTACTCCACAGGCAGTGATGCTCAGGAATCTGACATGCATATCCACAAAGCCGTATGCTTTCTTTCTTTCTTTCTTTCTTTCTTTTTAAAAACTAATTGAACAAATTATGTGTTTAGCTTCACTGATATGAAATTTTACTTGCTTGTTAACAGTTGATGGACATCAATGAAAGCCCTGTTTATGTTCTTCTCAATCCTTCCATCAACCATGCCCAAAAGGATCTCCCCGTTACTATTTTTGAAAGCGGTATCACTCTTTCTCAACTTTGTTTCCAATGTTTATACTATGAATTTACTAGTTTGTGCTCCATAACCTCTATATGGTCCTTCAAGGTCATGTTCCTGGCTCATTGGCTGCGGTGATTACTATTTTGCAATGTTGTTATTTATTGAACAGTTTGGTCATATGGTCTACAAGAGACATTTATATAGCATCCTTAATTGTACTTCGTAGTTGATGTGTTTGTACGTTTCTGGCTGCATATTTTATTTGTTAAATGTGCTTCTTGTACCACATTGGGAGGATGATTTTCGTTATCTTTTTGTTTGCTGATTGTTTTGTTTTTTTGGCATGTGTTTGTCATTAATGAACGCAGAGCTGCATGTCATAGATGGGATTCCACAATTAATTTTTGTTCGCTCAAGCTATACTATTGAGGTACAACCTATCTGTTCACTGCTCTCGCTTTCATCAAAATGTTTTTGAAATAGGGCCTAGTGACTTAATTTCTTTTCTAATCAAATTTGAAGACAGTAGAAGCCGAAAGGATCTCAGTTGATCATGTTGCACATCTCAAACCTTCTGATGGAGGTTCAGCGGCAACTCAATGTGAGTGACACTTCTGTTGATTTGCACATCAATTATATGTCACAGAGGGGTACGTAGAAATATTTTCGCCCAAGGTTGTTTCATTTGTAATTTATGAATACACCTTTCGTGTGCAGTGGCTGCTCACCTTACCGGGATACATAGTGCTATCAAAATGCTTAATAGCAGAATTAAGGTGCTTCATCACTATCTTCTTGCAATGCAAAAAGGTAAAGAATCTTAAAAGTAGCAGTGAAGTTTATCTATCGTAATGTAAAAGAGTAGTAATCTGACTGAGAAATTTTGGAGTCTGTAAAGACCTACTATGGGGATTGAGAATACACCAGTTCATGTTATTTATACTTTCCATCTGTGAATACAGGCGACATCCCTTGTGAGAATTCTCTGCTAAGGCAAGTATCTAGTCTCCTAAGAAGATTGCCAGCTATTGAATCAGAAAAATTTCAAGACGATTTCTTGATGGTGAGTATGATTCTGTCCTGCCTGGGTGTATGCATGATTTTCATCATATAATACCTGCTGCATAAATTAACTGCTTCCCACAAAAGGAACAGTTTTGTGCCTCTAAAAAGTTCTTTTCTGAAAAAAGAAAATGATACTATGATATGATGGAAGAAAGGCATACCAGATTCAGGTTTTGGTTTCCTCTGTTTGAGGATGTTATTGTTTGGATATAAGCATAGATACCAGTAATTATTGTGCAGTATATGAACCGGTTTTGAGTAGTATAGTTTGCTGTTTTATGATTAGCTGAGGGTTCTGTTTTTGGTCTTAAGGATAATCTTTGTCTTTGCTTTATTCTTGTATTTTGGACCCGTAGTTCACTTCCTTTGTATCTTGTTTTACATTCCTGAGATTAAAAAGAAAAGTTTGTGGGTATGGTAAACCATGGCTTTGATGAAATACTGAAATAGGGACAGAATGCTTTTTTGGTCCCTTTCTCATCAACTAGATCATGTAGTGGTGATGACTAATCACAGCGGTACTGGAACTCTAGAAGACTGAAAGTGGTAAAATTAGTAATATTAAAGTGCATATTATGAAGAGATACTAATGGCATGTTTGCTATGGCTTCATGAGAGGCAGTCAGCAGTTTCTGGCTCTTTGATAATTTCACCATATGATTCTGTGTATACTTGTTTTTCAATAAATACTTAAAAACTGTGAAATTGCTATTCCAGTCTTTATATATTTTATTATTTTCCGTTGTTCAATCATCTATGTTTGTCTGGATTTATACATAAAGTTCCTAATGAAATACAATAACAATTATTCAATTAATATGTTATTATGTGCAATGATGGATCATTCCTCTTGTAGGAGTACAATGACACATTGTTGATTGCTTACTTGGCCATGTTCACCAACTGTGCAAGGTATGATGTCTGGTCTTCCTTGGAGGAATTATTTCTGTTTCATGTGCATCTGATGAGAAAAATTGAAATTTTAATATTCTTGATTTATTCTTGACAACTTTGAGTAATAGTTTCTATTTTATGTGATAGGTTTCTTTTGCATTCTCGATCTGACATGGAAATGTATTCTTCTTCTTTTGTCTTATTTTTGGACAGCACAATGAATGAGCTAGTGGACAAGTTCAACACTGCATATGATAGGCATAGTCGTAGGGGTGGGCGGACTGCTTTTATCTAAAAGCTGCTTGTGCTTGTTTGACAGCGACTCTTGACTTGTTAACTCTCTTGCTGCATTTTTTTTTTCCGGTGTGCACATAGAAGGAACCATATTGCCAGTACCCTAGCAATTGAGAAAGAAATAGAAGTGTACAAGATTTTTCTTTATTTTTTCCTTTGTTCTTTGCATATGGTATTGCTTGTTTTTGCACAGCTTTCCCGGAGATGGAAAAAGATAGCCCTTGTGTATTGTTTGTGAAGGATCAAGCATATATGTTGTCCATTTTGCTTACTGTTATTATTCTTAATTTGTTGAGATGGAACAAATGTCAATATGTTGCGGGATTGAACAATATGTATGCAGAAATATATTGACATGATTCTGCTCTATACGTGGAATCACCTCGATCTTGGGAAATCGTTTATTATCTCATTGCACCTGTTCTGAATTTGTCTGATACTTCTAAGACAGAAAATCCCCGTAGAGCAAATTGGGCAAATTGGGATTGATCGCCTTGAATTTACATAGTTTTAACAATTTCTTTGTTCATTGGATGACAGAGACATGTCAAGTGGAGAGATACACATGCTCGATGCGATGATGCCTCGGTTGGACATGTAAATTAATCGCATATCAAGTCATTTAATCTGTTGTTCCGGTTGGACATGTAAATTAATCGCATATCAAGTCATTTAATCTGTTGTTCCAAATCCAATTTATCAAAGCATTCCAGTCATTCTTGCACTGTTCAATGCCAAAAGGTGTTGTCCTGGGGAACAAGTAACTTCAATTGTCTACTTTAACAGATTCTCAACTTTGAATATAAGATGTTTTCTCAAGGATGCAGAAGAGAAGCAAAGGCAGCAGAGCAACAAAGGTGTCCTACTACCGGTGGAACGCGTGAAGGAAGCGGCTTATTACATAGAAGATGTATTGATGATTGCGCATTCTCTATTGCCCGATTTCCTCATGGCTGAGGTCTAGTAAGTGTTCTTCACAAAATCTATCGCTCTATAAATTAACTGAAATTGCACCACGATATTGTCAATGATATTCAAGCTATCAAATCATCACTTGAAAATAGTTTAGAGGAAAACTTTACAATTTAAATTGCACAAAGGAAGCAACCAAATGTGGCATGATAGTCATATCGGTTCATATTTCATTAAGGTTAATCCTTCCTCCGTGAAGTTTAAATCGTACCATTTTCTGAAGTTACCCACGTCTCTAACACATTTGAACCTCCAATGATTCCTAAATTTGAAAGATGAAAATGTAAAGTTTGAACATATCTACATATTAAATCATGAATATGTAAAAATCGTAATAGAATCCGGTAAAATATCAAAATTCCTCTTAATGTCTCTCACATGTCTCGTGAATGATGACTCACACCAAGTGCTTGAAAACCAAAAGCAATATGCTGGTTTTCTAACTTGTCAATAGCTGAAATTCATAATATAAATATTAAAGAAAGGTTTTGGAAAAAAAAAATTAAAAGTATTTTTTTATATAAAAAAAGTATTTTTATTTCAAAAACCATTAAGGGTATTTTTATCCAAATTGTGGATTGTTTGATAAAAACAATCAAAACACTAATGTCGGGTAAAATAAAAACTCCACTAATTTATGGTTATATGTATACGCATGTATTGTGTATATATATATCACTATAAAAACTATCTTCAAACCCCCGATTAATCTACACTAAATTGAAGTGGAGTGAAACATGCACTTTTAACCTTTAACATATATTTTCAACTTTGAACACTATCCATAAATAATCGTTTGTTACATAAAAGTCATAATACATTCTTTCTTTCGGACAATGAGCAAAAGTTTTCACGTTCAAGAATTCTATGTCTGCAAAATATATCCTGATTTAAAAGTCCTGCCCATCTGATTCATCATCAAAATGCTGTGGCATATGAACTATTTTTTTTTTTTATATCTATGTAGGCTTGGAAGAGGAAATTTTAGGATATCAATGACCTAGCCAAAAATACCTAAGGCCTGCATTAAGTTTCCTGAATATATGTTATCTAGTGGTGTAATCATGTGCAAAATCTGTTAGGAGCACCAGCAGCATTTACATAGTACGAGTAATCAGGTGCCAAAAGCTTGTTATTTCCTTGTAGCACAACTAATAGTTTAATACATACCCAAGGAAGAAAAGGGTATTATGAGGTAAAGATTTTTACATGGTCTAGCCGTCTAGGGAATACATAGAGACCTTTCCACAAACCAAGAAAAATTAACAAAATAAAATAAAACAAAACCTCTCTAAGATCACAAACATATGGCACACAGACACATCATTTTCTAAGCACCAAAAATGTAACCGGTTCATAGATAATAATCACAAGAGTAAGAAATCATGTTAATCACATTCAAAGCGGGACACATCCATCAATCACAGGATGCAAGGATGCATCATCCATGATCCACCAGACTGATGTTAAAAACAAACCTCATCAAGTAATCCACTCTCCAGAACACAACTAAGTTAGAAATCTTAAGTCATGACTGAGCATGCAAACCTGAAATTTAGGGTCATTATTTTGATCTAGTGTATGAGCAAGCATACGAGTCTGCTCCATTGCTTCAAAGTTTGGCATATTTACACCTCTCATTTGATCTACTGATGTCAACTGAGCCTTTTCCTATAGGAAATTAAGAATAATTAGGAAAAACTAGAAAAAACATGATCAAAGAGCCATCGTATAGTTTTATACAGTTAAATCAAATAAAAAGCAAAAAGGCAGTAGTTTGTTGACTGTGGTGGTGAAAGAAAATGTCAGTTAGATTCAGGAGTTAACTTTTAGGAGTTCAACATTAAAAGTCAACACTGAGAAGCTATAGCCAAAAATTAAGAAATCCTACACTGATTTCAGAAAAGAATAGAAATTTTTATACTTATGCCAAACGCACCAAGTAGACAGCAACTCCATTAATAACAGATTTAAGCAACAAAAGGCGTAATGATGAAAATTTGTTATATTATGCAAATGCAGATATTTGATATGAGGCTTACTTTTTCAAATGCCTTGGGATTCATTCGAGTAATCTTCCAGCTCCTGGAATCTCCCAGGCAGAGGTCCTTTAACCCACTATGATGTAAAAAGCAAACCTGATGGCAGAATTACTATTTTGAGTATTCAAAAAGTCACCAAAATCTTCAACTCTTAACAGGTAAACAATTCTAGACAGTTTCCAACGGCAAAAGCCAGGGAAAACAAGAAAAACGATTCCCTTCGGTAATTCAGGTTGCAAATAAAAATATAGTTAATACCATAACATTAATTATAACAGAAGGAATCTTAAACAAAACAAAAAATAGGAAATGTACGGTGAAGAAGGAGGGAACCTGAGCAGTAATGAAATCTTCTCTACGAATTTGCCAGACCAGAATCCGAATCGCCCATCATCGGCCATCCATATAGATATTATTTTTATATTTATATATCTCTTTTTTGTGCTTGAAAAATTAATCTAGATAAGATTAATTGGGCCTGAGGCCCAACCCGGCCCAATGGAGCCCAGACAAAACACAAAGAGGCAAACGTTTTTTTTTATTTATTATTATTGTAAAGTGTAACCGATCAGAATCGAGGGTTGGTCTTCGAGCTGCACCCGCTGGTGAGTGGTGATAGTGAATATATCTACAATGCAACGGCTGCAGTAACTTTTGATTATTTTACTCGCATCAACGCCGCACAAACCATTTAGGGTTTTTGGCTTCACTGGAAGCAGAGAAGATGGCGTTTATGGCGATACGGTCTGGAGGAATCCGGAGGATTTCTGTACGTATTCCATCCGCTCGCTCTTTCAACTTTCTTCATTGCACAATAGCAAAACCCCTGAGCACCACCGCCGTGCCAAATGAGTTCCCTCCGTCGTCATTTTCAGATCCTAGGCCACAACAAGGGCAACAGCATGGATGGAATGCTGTTCAGGGGCAGAACAACACTAATCAGTGGAATTCTCAGCCTCAGAACCAAAACTACCCTCAACGACGTAATGAATTCAATTATCAGAACAGGGGATACCCTAACCAGGGTCAACAACCGCAAAACCCTGACTTTCAGAACTATCAGCAACCCAGAAACCCTAATCAATGGAACAATCAAAGCCCTGGTTATCAGCAACCCAAAGTTCCAGCAATTCAGTTGAACAATCAACAAAACCAGGGCTACCCACCACAAGCTAGGAACCCTAACAATCAGTGGGCCCCACAGGGTCAGCAAAACCCTAACCAGTTTAACAACAACAACCACCTAACCAGCCAACATCAGGCTCCTGCCCAACCACTTCCTTCTGGTTCTGATGTGGCAAGAGTGTGTCGAGATGGAAAGCTTAAAGAAGCTATTGAATTGCTGGAAAAAGGAGTTAAAGCTGATGCTAATTGTTTTGCTGCGTTGTTTGATTTGTGTGGGAGTACGGATTCTATTGAGAGTGCGACGAAAGTTCATGATTATTTTTTACAGTCGACGTTTAGGGGAGATTTGTTTTTGAATAATAAAGTGATTGAGATGTATGGGAAGTGTGGAAGTATGACTGATGCTCAGAGGGTTTTCAATTACATGCCGGATAGGAATATGGATTCGTGGCATATGATGATAAATGGGTATGCGGATAATGGTTTGGGAGATGATGGTTTGCAGTTTTTTGAGCAGATGAGGACCTTAGGGATGAAACCAAATGAGCAGACTTTTCTTGCAGTTTTCTCAGCTTGTGCTAGTGCAGATGCTATCGAAGAAGCATTTATACATTTTGAATCTATGAAGAACGAGTTTGAAATCAATCCGGGTATGGACCATTATTTGGGACTGGTTGGTGTTCTTGGCAAATGCGGGCATCTTTATGAAGCTAAGGAGTTCATTGAGAAACTGCCATTTGAGCCCACCGTGGAGATTTGGGAGGCATTGAAGAATTATGCTAGGATCCATGGGGATGTTGATTTGGAAGACCTTGCCGAGGAGCTGATGGTTGATCTTGACCCATCAAAGTTAGTTGCTAATAAGATCCCAACGCCGCCACCAAAGAAGCGAACCGCAATTAGCATGCTTGATGGGAAGAATAGAATTCGAGAGTTTCGAAATCCAACTCCTTACAAGGATGATGAAAAATTGAAGGCACTGCGTCAACTGAAAGAAGCAAGCTATGTGCCAGATACAAGATATGTTCTTCATGACATTGATCAGGAAGCCAAAGAACAGGCTTTGCTCTATCATAGTGAAAGATTGGCTATAGCATATGGTCTGATCAGCACTCCAGCTAGGACACCTCTCAGGATCATTAAAAATCTCCGGGTCTGCGGTGATTGTCACAATGCCATCAAGATTATGTCTAGAATTGTTGGGAGGGAATTGATTGTCAGGGACAACAAGCGATTTCATCATTTTAAGGATGGCAAGTGCTCTTGTGGAGATTACTGGTGAAAGTCCCGAAGAACTGTTTGCTGCCTTGTAATTTATTCTCGGCTGCCAAATCAAATCTGTTTTTACGATATTTCTAGCAGCTGTTGGCATGATTTTTTTCTTCATTTATGCTGAATTTCTGGAGATGCATGTTTCTTAATTTAAATTGGCTACTAATCCATGTATAGAGAAGCTTTGAGGAGTTTGACAATCTGTTTTGTTTCCATAGAATTCTAGTCTAGAATCTAGATAGTGGATGGGCACATAGATTGAAATATTTTAAGAATTTTAGAGTACAGTACTCCAATTACTAATCATGGGGGTGTGTTAGACACTCAGTAAAGGATCAACTTCTTGTTACTACCCCGTAATCCGTTATCGTTTTTTAGTTTTCAGAACTTTGAAAATTGAATGTGTTATACTTCCTTGAATAGTTGAATTGTTAATTGAAGGTCAATTAATTACCCTTAATTGAGGCCTCTATTCAATATTCAATACCGAGTATGATCGCAGTTTTCACTTCCTACATGAAATTGCAGCGTTTTTTCCCCTTGTATGCTCTGTTTTTCCCCTTTCACTAAAAAGGACAGGTGATCTGATTCATGCAAAAGTTTGTGAACAACAATCAATATGTAGAAACAAAGTTCTTTGTTGATTGAGTTTAATTGAAATGAACTGCATCAACCTTTATATAGGTTGGAATCTTGACGTACCATTATTAAATACAACTATTAACTATAAATTAACTACTAATATTATTAGCACACAGTTCTCAACTACGAACCACAAAAATCTAATGACTAGCAAGGCTTGGTTTAAATCCTACGTAGCTCCCCTTAAACCAAGTTTTTCATAATCGGCCATACCTAAAGTTTTTTCCAGTTCTAGAAATGAATCGACTTTGAATGGCTTTGTGAATATGTTTGCAACCTGCTCCTCGGAATAACAGTACCCAATCACTATCTCGTTGTCCTTCACCAATTCTCGAATGAAATGAACTTGATGTCAATGTGCTTACTTCTACCATGAAAAACTGAATTCATGAATAATCTTTGTTACATTCGAGTCATAATACATTCTTTCGGACAATAAGCAAAAGTTTTCACGTTCAAGAATGCTATGTCTGCAAAATATATCCTGATTTAAAGTCCTGGGCATCTGATTCATCATCGAAACACTGTGGCATGTCAACTAAAAATTTCTGATATCTATGTAGGCTTGGAAGAGGAAATTTTAGGATATCAATGACCTTCTGGCTTATGGAACTGCCATCCATCATGACATCCAATTTCACAGCCATCCAAGCACAAAGTCAGCCATGGTCGTTCCTGGTGAATTTCAGTAATAGTAGAGTCTACATGGCTAGCCAATCGAGTATTGCATATCCCGAGCCAATGCAGTCCTTGGAATGAAGGCTTTTTCAGCCATCTCAATGATTCGGCCGACAAACTAATGCAGTTACAAAGATCAAGCCTCCTCAGTTGTTTATTCATGCCTTGGACACTTCTCTTTCTAGCCAATGCTTCCACCGAAGAATCAGTTACATAAAAGCAAGACCTAATACACAAATCGATGATCCCTATATCAGCTGCAGCAACTGCAAGTATGGTTTCATCTGATATACCAGGCATGTAGCCTAAGTCAAGAGTTATCAATCTTTTGCCAATTGTCCCTCCACCACACAGCAAACGAGTAACTCCTTTGTCAGTTACCCTTTTACAGCCTCTGAGACACAAGTTTGTGATGGGAAGACTCCCCTGTCCAAGAACATATAAACCTGAATCAGTAATGTCAGCTCCACTGAGGTTCAATGTAGTCAATTTACGGAGACGTGTAATTGAGCTGAGGCATGAATCTGCTATGCTCTTGCAACCACCCAGGTCAAGAATCTCCAAGCTCCTACAAAGAGCTAGTTTCTCCACAGTTTCACTAGTTATTAGCCTGCATGACAACAATCTCACCTCAACAAGCGCACATGAAACCACTCCGGTCAGATCATGAAAGGCCAAGTCTGACAGAAATAAAGAATTACGGACTTCAATTTTTTTTAATTTCAGGCAGGAATGTAAAACTGAAGCAAAACCAGCATCACTGACTTTAGAGAATCCACAAAATCTCACTGACTCCAGACCTTTGCAACCCTCGGAAAGAAGAAACATTCCCATATCATTTACTCTTTTGAATGTTCCTTGGTGCTTGAGTCTACCTCGTACAAGAGAGAGGGCAGTCAAACGACGACAAGAACCCAGGAACTGAAGCCCAGTATTCGTTAAGTCGCGATCAGGCAATGGCACCTTGTATGTTCTGTCTTCGAGATCCAACTCTACCAAAAGAGGAAGATAATCTGTGATAGCTACAAGGAGCTCATCACTTATTAGATCTAAAACAAGTGACAAGCTCTGCAATCCGAATTTGGGGATATATGGAGGAGAGGTAGGGACACTCAGAATATCTGTATCCAAACGGTTTCTGCCAACCCTACTTATAAGAACAAATGCATCACTCTCAAGCATTGGCTTCAGTTTCAGAGTTGTGATAGTCTTGGGCAGGAAAAATTCAATTAACTGGAAAGAATTAGCATCCACCTCAGTCCCTCGAATCTTCAGAGAAAGAGACTAACAAACGAAAAGAAACATACTTTAGCGTTTTAAGCAAAAGCATGCCTCAGTTGACAAATAAATAAATCAAATAGCCGTACTTAATCAAATTACACTTTCAAACTTGTATAAAGCTACACAGAACTTACTTCCAAGTAGAAGCACCTGTTAAGCATTATAGCAAGGTTACTTCTGAATACATCAGTTGAGCCCTTATCTGCCAATTCCAGCACAAGCACCCTGGCAACAAGTGAAAGAAAAATCCATTTCACTGCAGTACAATGTTTGCTACTATAGTTATACAGGTAAAGGTAATAAATGAAGGGTCTTGTTTAACATTGATTTCCAAATCCAAAGACGAGTTTTTTATTTTTCTTAATACATGAGTGTGTGCAATTTTGTGTCCAATCCATAAATTATATCATAGTTGATGGTGGTGGGGTGGCTCACACCTGAGATTGGGACAGTTATTGCCAATAGAAGCAAGGATTTGATAAGACAGCAAGGAGCAGCACCACAAATTGAGTTGTTGAATACTTGGAGTGAGGAAATGGCAGAGAGAGTGATCGAGAAGGCGGAGGCAGTTGAGGGTGAGACTTGTAAGGGATTTGCAGCGACCCAGAATGTGATGCAGAGTTTGCCCATCAGGAGACATCGTCTGCCGAATCATTTCTCTATTAGATCAACTCTAATTGACAAATACACATATTAAAAAAAAGTATGCATGTTAGGTGCTTGTAAAAATGAGTGAAAGAAAATCAAATTACGTTGAGATGCAGAGAAGAGATGGAAGGAATCGCTTGAGAGTCGACAGAGAAGCGGAAAGCTCTATTGAGACATGCAATGGAGCAGAGAGTCTCCATATCCAGCCTCCCTACTATCTCTTCGTTTAACACCATGCTTGGCAATCTCTCCATCCTCTTCAATGACTCGTTTTGTTTCGGGTCTTGGGTTTATTGGCACTCCTTGTCTCCTTTTCGCTTGCTTTATGTGATTATGTCAATGGCTTGTGCGAGTGCAACAACACATTAGATTATTGGGCCAATATGAACTTCTTAGATAAATGACTCCAGATCAGTGGTTCTAATCTTATTAATTACGAAAACTTAAAAAATAAATACCTAATACCGGATTAATAGATATGACTATATGAGTAATGCATGCTTTCCAATTTTTATCTCAAATTCCTTCACAAACGATGTTGGCACGTGATATGTCAACATCTTATCACTCATCACATAATCTCATGATTTATAAGATGTTGACATCTCACGTGCTAACACCATTTGGGAAGAATTTTAGGAGAAAATTTGGAAAGTCTAGCATTACTCAATAAATATTATCAAAAAGAAAAAACATATTAGATTATTGGAGTAACTTCTTTATGACACGGGATCCTTACATTTTTCCTACAGAATTTCAAATATATAATGTTATTCGTTAAATTACCACTAATGGGATGCAAAATTCCAAATAGCTACCATTATCCGTTACAATTTAGACTTGGTAAAATTTTACACGACCTATTACACACGATCCAAACCCATTCAAAAATAGCGGTTGATGGGTCTAATTTATCGGATCGGGTTGTTAATGATACACGAAATATAATATGTTGGTTTTGGATTCACCCTTAAAAAAACCATTAATTCAATAAACCATTAATATAAATATTTTTTTTAAATGTGTTTATGAAAGTTATTACAAAAATCTTTGTATAGTTAAGTTATGAAAATTATAAAAAAAAATATCTATATAATTATGGTTAGAATATATTTTACTAATTAAAAACTTTATGAAAGAATATTTTTTTTGAAAGATAAAAAATTCCTAAATTTTATCAATTTCTAAATTGTAAACTCTAAAACAATAATTAATTATATTACAATATTATAACCCTAACCCTAAAACTCTCTTCAATTTTCTTGAAATCAGATACTGTCATAATTTGATCATAGTAAATTCAATTAAGTATGTTTTCTTTCTTGTATTTTGTATTATTATGATACCACCAATTCATACCACGTAACTTCAAGACTTTAAATTTATTTGACAATTAATATTTGATGTTTTAAAACCAACTTACAAATTTTTCTAATGGTATATGTATATATATACATATATATATTTTACAAAATATATTTTCTTCAATATATATTTTTTGTTATATAACTAATATATCATCCTAATTAATAACAATTTTTTAATGTAAAATTAAATATTTATGCAGATTGAATATCGAGTCTCTTAAGTGTAAATATCTAACACAAGTAATTTAACCTTATAGGTCAAAATGAGAATGGAGATTCACAATTGTAACATATTGAAGATACAGGAGGAAGATTAATAGAAGATTTCATTTTCTAGTTTTTTATTTTAGACTTTAAAAAAAATATATATGTTTTTGAAAGATTCTTTGTGAACTTAATTGCATGAGTTTGATCATGCTTCAATACTATTTATTTTCGACTTTTTAATAAATCTCAAATATAGTATTTTTTCATGGGCCGATTTGGGTTACCCGTTAATTTAACGAATGGTTTTGGATTTGTATATTTTAACCTATTAAGCTAACGGGTCAAGTTTTAGTAGAACAATTTTAACACGGTCCAAATACGAAACGATAAAAATTTACATTAACACGATCCATTGTCATTGTCAGGTCTACGTTAAGTTACCATTAATACGACTTCCAAATAGCTAATGTTACCTATTAAATTACCACTATTGGGAATCCCACACGGATATCCCTCATTTGTTTCGTCTGTTTTTGCATCAACTTTCTACTCATTTTGTATATCGAACTATAGTTAGAAATTTCACAACATTGACTGCTACTATCGGACCAGTAGCCTTTACTTGTATTCATTACCATTTCCATACTATCAAACACATTAGTGTTGCTTTCAATTTTCTAGCAAGATACAGGGACATTGGCATCTAATCTTCTGTGTTCTTGTTGAAAACCAAAGGTATACTACTTTGTTAAGCATGCATGTAAATTAAACAACAAAATACGAGACAAGAATAAAAATAATGCAACTTTACTTGAATATTATGTGAACTGTTTGCTCTTCATTCTCACAATAATCTTATTAAACTAATGTCAAAAACGACAACTAATGTAGGCTTCAACTGATGGATCAGACACTCAACTCTGTGGTGGAGACAAGGATGCCATCACTATCAGCATACAACCACTCTCCATCACGAATGAAGGTTCCGGCAATGTGCACAGGGCAATGCTTTTCGCCATTGCCTTTTTTGAGCGGTTTAATAGGATGAGATCCCAAGGCTCGCACCCCGGTTCCACATGCATTAATCTCGTCTACATCTCTAATGCATCCATTCACTACAATACCAGCCCACCCGGTGTTATGAGCCCTCTGTGCCAAATTCCCTCCAACCAAAGCACTCCTCATGCTACCCCCACCGTCTATTACTAACACTTTTCCATCGACTCTGGTTGCTATAAGCTCTCTTACCAAAACATTGTCCTCAAACACCTTCACGGTAACAACAGGACCTGAAAATACTCGGGATTGGCCATAAATCTGGAAAACTGGTTGCAGAACACGCAAGTCATGACTTGCCAGCAGTGCTGCATTTGAATCACAAGCTTCAGCAGTTGCTATGGTAGCCATTAGCTGTCCTGCAACAGACATATGTGTCATTGGAAATGTGATTCTATAGTTAACTATAGACGAAGAAAACATCTATATCTTGTGATAATTTCCAGGCTCAGTATTTCTCAATTTTTCGTCCCCCAAAGTTTGCTTGTATGCTAAAAAACATAGACGGTGCCAGTAATTGAACGGACTGTAAGATGATGGCTGGTGGGGTGACCTAGGTAACTGGCCTGAGGGTGTTATAGTTGGCAGGAAAAGTGTTCTACAATATTGTGAGCGGAATACCAGCGACAGCTGAGGTTGGATAGGTAGCACAAATTTGGAGCTCATTAATATCAGCTTCAAAAAACAATCAAAATCATTTATACTACACTGCTATACATATATCTTATGTGCCGACGAAGTAAACATTGGTACAACAAATAAATCGGTAAGAGAAACTAAAACAAAAGAAAATTAACAAAGATAACTGATGAAATAAGTTAGTATACTGCATACAGAAACCATTTCACCATCAATGAAATAAGTAAATAGAAAAAAAAAAGACAGGATTGCGAGCCAAAATTAAAAGGAACCCACAACCAAAAATCTGCAAAGCCCCAAATTTTGCTATAAAAATGAGGAATAAGAAGAAATTGAGGAAATTGTAACCTGCAGCAGGAGTGAGTGAGGAATTGGGAGTGGAAAAGCAGAATTGAAAGTGGACTGGTTTGAAATTCAATAGCGATATAATGCTGAGGAAGAAGGGTATCATTTAATATCATGTGGGTGACTAGTGGGAGTCCAAAAAAACTGGTTGCAACACTCAGCACATGCAGTGCCGGCTTTAGGCAAGGCAGGCAATAAAGCCATTGCCCAGTGCCTTTAGGGGGCCTCAAAAAAAAATTGTGGAAAAACAAAATGGAAAAAAATATATTTTCAAAGTATTAATTTGAGTCCTCATCCTTTTAGGGTCTTCAAAAAAAGGTTTTTGAAAAAAAAAAAAAAAAGCTTTTGAAAAAGAAAAATGTTTAATTTTCAAAAACATTAATTTCTTTTTAAAGCTTCACCCATCCGAATTGTTTCATTATTTATCATCAAATAGGTATTTTGGAGTTATTATATATATATAAACTCCATTTTCATTTTATAATTACAACATTTTTTTTTATATTGCAAACTGTTTGGATTGCTTATAAAATATTATAAACTATAACTGCTACGGTTGTTTCAGCAAAGAGAAGTTTTTCGAAATTGAAATTAATAAAATCATTTTTACTGTCAACTATGTTATAATAAAGATTAAATGGATTGACCATCGTTCATTTCTATTGAGAAAGATTTTGTGTCAAAACTTGAATACAAAAATTTGATAAATGATTTTACGTCTCAAAAAGCATGAAAAGTAAATTTTAAGTGAGTATTTGAATTCATTGCAGGCATGTCAACAAAAAGATGGAGTGAAGGCTGATCGGAACGAATTATATACCTATTTGAGGTCCCCATTACCTAGTTTTTGTTATTGCTTTCGAGTATATTTTAGTATTTGATGTGTTTGTGAACTTTGTGTAGATACATGTTCCTTACGGAAGGTATTTGAGCTTAATTGAAGAGTTTTGGAGGTTAAAGGGCAGAATTTGGAATAACTTGTGCAGATACCCCAACTTCGGAAGGTCATATCTCTGTCCTCCTATCGAACTACATCTCCCATAACCACTTTTCGGAAACCCCCGTAGGTCTTCTTTCCAATGAACTTTACATACTGTGATTCTGAGGTTTCTAGAGAAAGTTATGATTGTTTTCATAATGGTGCACATATATGTACGGTACGCCGTGTTGATGTGTACCGCACTTCGTACCACATTTTTTGGCAGTAGGTTCCAAAAGTGATGTGCGGTACGCTTGTTGATGCGTACCGCGTGACGTACTGTATATATGGGCAGAAATGCATTTTTTGGTCATTTTTTGAAGGGTATTCTTGTCTTTTCACCCCAATGTCTTACCCTAACTTCCAAGCCTATAAATAACCCACTTTCTCTCCTCTCTTGATACCTCTAACGCCCAAACTCTTTTTCTCTTCATCTTCTTCATACTTCTCCATCTTCTTCACCAAGGAAGGAGAGATTCAAGCTCCCATGGAGGATTTTCCTCCATGGGAGTTTACCATACACCTTCACCACCCTTTTTCACTTCTTCCATCACAATTTAGAGTAGATTGCAAGGAGATTAGGAGGGGTCTATGACCAAATTCGAGTTAGGCATGGAAAGGAACTCTTAGAGGGTTTTCTTTAAGGGTTGTAACTCCTTTTATTCATTCACTTTGTATTTCTTGTTTTCTTAATTGATGTATTCCACCAATTTTGGGATATTGTAAACCTACACTTATGTGTAATAAATGTATTGATTGTTCTTAAATTCATTTGGGTTTTGTTTTGCTCTTTGTTATATGTGTTTTTATGCTCTTAATATGATATGTATGTTTATGAATTGTTAGAAATCAATATGTGTCCATGATTGGGTTTAGGATTGGTTGTAATTTAGAGTAGAAATTAGATACTCATGATTGTTGATTGATTGATGGATGACTTGAAATTCCATATATTGAGTAATTTGAGTAATATGGATTTTAGCCCCCAAAGAGTAGAAAATGTTTCAATTCAGGCTTTTAGTTGCTAAATTGATATTGGTTCATATCCTTGTTCTTAATGGGTCTTTGAATTAAGACACGATTATCCATCCACGTGACAGGATTGGGTGATGAATTGATTGTGGAAAAATTCCCTAATCAAGAGGATGAACTTTTAACCTAAATTGAATGTTCTTAATGATATAACAATCACATTGTTGCATATAGTTGTTAGGTAAACTTGTTTCCCATGTTTAGCCATCCTAGGGAGTTGACTAAATCTAATCTTTGACATAAAAGTAAAGACCACCGACATCTTTCTTGTGCCTGTGTTGTTATATGGATGTTTTGAGTACTTAAAGCCTTTGCTTAATTGCTCACTTTGTAATTGATCCATGGTTAGATGCTATGTACCGAGAGGAGACGCATTTGACAATGCTTAGATTAACATTCACTATGCTTGACTAGAAAGTGCTAGAACCACTAGGCTAGCGTATAGGGTTTGATTTGTATTCCACGTGCTTAATGGGTTCATATATATTGTCCGGATTGCTCGAGAGAGATTTCGGGTATATATAGATACTATCTCTAAGACATCGAGAGAGATTAGAGATTAATTAAGGGGATACGAGCCTATGTATACTTACACATTTGATGATTAGGTGAGTCTATAACGTAATTAGAAGGATTGTCACGGTTGAGTCGTTTCCCTAATGTAACCACATTTCATACATATCTCCATTCCATCTATCATTGTATATATCATTTATATAAGTTATTTAGTTATATTATTATTCACTTTTCCGTACACGCAACACACGAGTCCGCTTGGAGTGTTGTAATAATAGCTAGAACTAGAGACGATCGGTGAATCCCACCTCCTTGTGGATCGATCCCTTACTTGCCGCTGTGCTAGTCTCTGTAACTTATGCCCTTGCGATGCCGAACTTAAATGTTCATATTTGATGACACTGCAACGACGTATCCTCATCAAAGGCTAGGATCAAGATCTCAAGTTTCGATGTGATATCCAACTTCTTCTCAGAAATTTTCTTTACGAAGAGTATAATACTTTAATTTTTATAATTATATTTTTAGATCCATTTCACTTTCGTTTTTATTTTATTTTATTTTTAACTTGTATTTTGTAATCTTGTTATTTGAATAAAATTAATTTTTTTGGGAAAAAAATATATCACAAGACAATTGTGTCTAGGGCATCACTTTGTCTAAGGTCTGCCCTGCGCAAATGCTGGTTGTTGCGCTAAGAATCTGAAATTTGTATTCGTACCCCGACAACTCATCCAACTCAGTAAAAAAATAATTATCACACAAAACATAATGTTGGGAACCACCTCAGCTTTTAGAAAAAAAAAATCTCATCACACTATTCCAAATTTTTATACAATAACAAATTACACTACAACTATGTTTTGGATTGTTTTGCTTAAGTTATAATCTGCTTATAGCTTAACTTAAGAAATAATCAATTTAAAAAAAAAATAGATTAGTGTTTGATAAACTAAATTTTAAAATTGCTTAACTTTTGAAATGATGGAAAATGTATTGAACAAAATAACTAAAATAGACATAAATAAATGTAATAAAATATGAAACATATAAAAATAAATAAATAACAAATTTAAATAGAAAAAATAATAATTATGATTGGGTCATTTCAGTTACTATTCAAACTAATTAAAAAAACTGAGTCAACTCAGTTCATATTTAAAACACAACAAAAGGTTCTAACTGAGTCAACTCAAGCTTCTCCTCCGAGTCAACTCAGTCCCTTTCTTTACCAACTCACTCAACCTTCAACCTATGCAAACTCCGGTGTGGCGGCGTAATATCTCCCCCGTCTCCAGATCCATCGTCGTGGCCCTCATTCTCCTTCTGGTCTCCAAAATCTCCAATTGCGAATTGTCGTCGCCGTCCACAAGATTCAATCGCCAATTCATTGCATTGTGGAGAAGGCTTCCGGCCCCTTCCAGATTCTGTCGAAGTTTCCTCTGATCACTTCGTCGCCGGAGCTGGCATTCACTTCCGGTGGTGGCCACCACAACAATAACCACCATTCCCTTTTTTACTTTTTTTTTTAATTCTTAAAAATAAATTTTGTACTTTTTAGTTTTTAGTTTTTTTATGATATTATTATTACATCTAAGGGTAATATTGTCTTTTATCAAAATAATGAGGGTATTCTAGACATTGTATAAATAATAATCTAGCTTCTACTTCAAAAAGCAACCTCCAACAACTTCTCAAAAACTACTTATTGGATGAGCAATTTGTAAAATAAGTTGCTTTTAGAAAGTTTACCAAACACATATTTGTACAAAACGTAAGAAATAATCACTTATTTAACAAATAAAAGCAATCTCAAACATAGTATAAACCTTCCTAAGATTTATACTTTTGAATATAAATTTTTTTATCACAAATTGACATTCATAGTCCCTACCCATCAGTTAAACTTGGTCAAATTTAGCCATCGACAAAGTCTTTGTCGAAAGACTATATTACCCTTTATCCCTAAATGAAAAAAATAAAAAACATTTTTTTATATAAAAAATGAATTAATAAAAATCTATTTTTAAAAAAAAATCTGAAATTGAAAACAAAGCAAAATTTAAAACATAAAAAAATTAGAGGGGCCCAAAAATTAAATAGTATTTAAAACTTAAAAATAAAAAATCGGCACCCCTACTTTTTTTATGTTTTAAATTTTACTTGCTTTTCAATTTCAGATTTAAAAAAAAAATATTCTTATTAATACATTTTTTATTAAAAAAACTATTTGAGGATCAAGGGTAATATAGTCTTTTGACATTTTAATTTTGTCAACGATTAAATTTGACCAAATTTAACTAATGGATAAGGGTGTGAATGTGTATTTATGATAAAATTGTTTATGAGTTTAAGAGTACAAACTTGAGGTGGTTTAGTTTAGTGTAATTCACTCTTGAATAAAATATGGAACAATGTGATGAGATTTTTTTTTTCTTTCTAAAAGCTGAGGGGGTTCCCACCGTTATGTTTTTTGTGACAATTTTTTCTTAAAAAATATTACAAGAACTATTACAATAGGATTATCTGGACTTGTAGAGATCAAACAATATATGTACGGTCCAGATATCTACTATAATAGGAGATAATTCAGGAAGAAAACTCCCTACACATGCTTGTAAAATGTGCATGATAAGATTTGAACCCCTCACCACATATATAGAAGGGAGTGTTGGAGAATTTTTTAGAACTGATGATCGCGGAATAGTCGTGCCTAATATATGTCCATAACTCATAACAATTAATAACGTAAATAGCAGAAAAATAGATGAGAGAAAGTAAACCAATCACAACACAAGATTTAAATGGAAAACCCAAATCGAGTAAAAAACCACGGGACGTCAGGATGACAGAGAAAACTCCATTATATGATAAATTGTTACAATCGTATATTCCAGGATTCTCTCTCACACCCAAACCCCAAACTACGCTCCCAAGATCCTTACCAAGAACACAATATCCCCTAGGTCTCCCCAGAATATCACCCACAGATCTCTTACTTGATCCATTGATATTCCTTTAGATCCCTCCCTGGATATTCCCATGGGTCTCTCACCCGTATCTCTCTACTACTCTATGATGTTACATGGTGTTCTTTTTCTCCACACAAAATAACCTAGATACAAGGTCTATTTATACTAATTACAGGGAGTTTAGCATAAGAGGAAATCCTACTCCTAAACGTACAAGACTTACTTGTTCCATATAAATACTATTTTTTATTTATGACAAGTCTTCTTGTTACAGGACTTTTCTATTCTTCATAAAGACAAACTCTTTCCTTTTTTAATTAGCACAAGAACTTTCAGAAGAAAACACTTTCCTATTTCCACACGTAACATTCCTCTTTGGGTAAAATACGTTGTTCTCGTGGTCTAGGTCGCGGTGTGCACCCCGCTTCCTATACTGCAAAAAGCCACTGTCAACTATCGTTCTCTGTGCGGCGGTCCATGCCATTACCTCTGTCGCGGTTCGCACTGGGCTTGATTGCCTAGACACTACCGCTCTCCGTGCCGCGGTCTAGGCGCCTGTCTACACCGCAGTCTACGTCGCGGAACCCACCAGACTTCGTTTCTTCAGTTCTTCTTCGTCTTCAAACCTCCCTCAAACACCATCTTCAACTTCCAAACGTTATCCCATGTCTCTAGGAAATACCACATCAATTGAGTGTTGTTTGGTTCACATTGGGTTCACTTGAGAATATAAGCCAAAACCTAACAATTCTCCCATTTGACTTGAATTCTCAAGACCTTTGTCCACAACCACGATTCTCATCACCAAGAATCAACATACCCCACCACAAGGTATAACCACTTAGGAACGAACCATCCTAAGATTTTTTTTTTCTTTCTTTCTTCCTTTTGCTTTATGTTCGTTGTTTCGGCACCATGTCGAAAATAACCTGTTGAAAAATGTAGTGCAACTCCTCACGTCAGATTACCAGAGAGTTCGTCAGCCATCGACATCCTTGTCCACTATACACCTTGTATCACTTTCTGACCAATGATTTGTGCACAATTATGGACCACTAGCAGCAACATATCCTTTTCCATGGCCAGTGGGGAAAACTGCCAAAATGATAAACCTGTCCTTACATCACCCAACCCTGTGAAAGACCTTTCGTCCATGCATCACATACTTGGTGAAAGACTTGCCACTAGAACGGGGAGTGCTTTACCGGATAAGCCCCACACCATCACCAAAGACTTCGAGCGTTCAATTTTTTTTTATATTCAATAAACGCCTTGTGTAACCCAGATTGGATCTCCATGAATTGTACCTATAACCACAAGCCAAAAAAAAAAAAAAGTTCTCCTTCATCTCTATTTTTCTTTTCATCAAACCCACTGAGTTCGAAACCGCTTTCAAGACGTATCTCCTTTGCTAAACCATATTAGGCAATCATCATCATCATCCCAATACCACCAAGTCCTCCATACGATCTCTTGTAAAAACGTCATCGCCGAACCAAGCTACCAAGTCCTTCATACGACATACCGTAAAGACTTGAAATCGTCATCGTCAACCTGGCTCTGATACCAATTGTTGGAGAATTTTTCGGAACTGATAATCGCGGAATAGTCATGCCTAATATATGTCTATAACTCATAACAATTAATAACGTCAATAGCAGAAAAATAGATGAGAGAAAGTAAACCAATCACAACACAAGATTTACGTGGAAAATCCAAATCGGGTAAAAAACCATGGGTCGTCAAGACGACAGAGAAAACTCCACTATATGATAAATTGTTACAACCATATATTACAGGATTCTCTCTCACACCCAAACCCCAAACCACGCTCCCAAGATCCTTACTAAGAACCCCACAATATCCCCTAAGTCTCCCCTGAATATCACGCACGGATCTCTTACTTGATCCACTGATATTCCCTTAGATCCCTTCCTGAATATTCCCACGGGTCTCTCACCAGGATCTCTCTACTACTCTCTGATGTTACATGGTGTTCTTTTTCTTCACATAAAATAACCTAGATACAAGGTCTATTTATACTAATTACAGGGAGTTTAGCATAAGAGGAAATCCTACTCCTAAACGTACAAGACTTACTTGTTCCATATAAATACTATTTTTTATTTATGACAAGTCTTCTTGTTACAGGACTTTTCTATTCTTCATAAAGACAAACTCTTTCCTTTTTTGATTAGCACAAGAACTTTCAGAAGAAAACACTTTCCTATTTCCACACGTAACATTCCTCTTTGGGTAAAATACGTTGTTCTCGTGGTCTAGGTCGCGGTGTGCACCCCGCTTCCTATACTGCAAAAAGCCACTGTCAACTATCGTTCTCTGTGCGGCGGTCCATGCCATTACCTTCGCCGCGGTCCGCGCCGCGCTTGATCTCCTGGACACGACCGCTCTCCGTGCCGAGGTCTAGGCTCCTGTCTGCACCGCGGTCTTCCCCGCGGAACCCACCAGACTTCTTTTCTTCAGTTCTTCTTCGTCTTCAAACCTCCCTCAAACACAATCTTTAACTTCAAACGTTATCCCTTGTCTCCAGGAAGTATCACATCAATTGAGTCTTGTTTAGTTCATATTGGGTTCACTTAAGAATACGAACCAAAACCTAACAGAGAGATGCACTATCAACTCTGTCAGAAGGTGATGAGTTGTATGAGTTGGATGAGTTGGATGAGTTGTTAGGGGTATAACTACAGATGTCAGATTCTTAGTGGCCCCGGTGCAACAATCAGCATGTGCTGAGTGTTATACTGATTGTTGCACCGAGTGCAACCAAGTTGTTCTCTGTGGGAGTCAATGTCGACGGCAGAGAATATAATTCATTGGATGGTGTGCCACTGCATCCCTTAGAGTAACTCCGATCTCCTTAAGTAACTCCAATGAATACAGTAAAAACACTAATTTAAAAAAAAAAAAAAAAAAAAAAAAGAAGCTCTGTTGAACACAACAAAAAATACCAATTTTTTTTGGTGGGGTTGGTGAGAACAACTCAACTCAATACACGAAATTTTACATCATTTGCCATAAAAAAAAAGTATCTTTCGTACACTAAATATTTTTCCACTCTAATGTATCCGTATCAAATTTTACATCACATCAAAAGACCATCTTTAAAGAATAATTTTTCACAAAATTTTTAAATTATTATAAAATTTTAAATTTGTTAAACGTATAATTAATAGGTATATTAATTAAATTATATATATATATATATCAATATTGGTGTCAATTTAAAGATTTCAACGAGATCTTATCATGTGTATATTTTTTAGGAATACATATTATTATAATTAAGTATATGAGAGTTAAATTGATAACTTTTATAAATAAAAATAAATGACATGAAATATATATATATATATATATATATATATATATATATATATATATATATATATATATATGAGAGAGATTTGGTGTGGCTACAATATTGAGCTCATTTTTTGATAAAATTAACGTTTTTGGTGTTGTTAGTATGTTCATCAGAGTTGTTACTATATTAAATCTCTCTTATTATTATTGTTTTTAAATATCACATCACTCATTTTTATTTATAAAAGTTATTGATTTAACTCTTTATACTTAATTATAACAATATGTATTGCTACAAAATATACTGTCAGAAAGATCTCGTTGAGATTTTTAAAATGATACCAGTATGGATATACATATTTAATTTAATTAATGTACTTATTAAATATACAATTAACCAATTTAAAATTTTATAATAATTTAAAGATTTATTGAAATAATATTATAATGTAAAATACTCTTTTATAATAAATTAATTTAATATTTAGTGTATTGAGTTTTCAAGGAAACTGTCATTTAATTTGATCGGTGTTGTGGTTGTTGTTGGGAGTTAGTTATTATACCTTTCATGAAACATGGCAATTAACTTTTGGGGTCGGCTGTTATGCAGTCACCTACAAATTGACTGTATCATACAGTCATAAATAGTAATCTATTTGGTCTGTTGGATCATTCAGTAATTTGATCCAACGGTTCTGCATTAATTAGAAAAGAAAGAAAAAACTAAAACTCTAAAAAACAAGTTAAACCGGTTCTAAATCATTACTCATTATATATTCCAAGGTTGACTTCCCTTGTCTGTATATCTGAGAATTTCTCATGTTTTTCTTCTTCTCACCTATTTGTCTTTGTCGGACTTCCAAATCTTCTCTGACCATCGCCGTTGACTGACCTCCACCTCCGACTAATCGGCACCTAGATTGTAGATCGCCTCCGTCGATTGATCGCCACCTCTCTTGCAGATCGCCACCGTCACTTCCATTCTCAGTTCTGAGTTCCAATTGTCACGCCACCACCATCACTTCCAATTTCTCTCCAGCTCCGCTGTCTCGGGACCTCCGCCATCGACAACTCCAATGACACCACCATCACTTTCGTGCTTCTCAGCTATGAGTTGGTAATTTGTTACGACTTCCAAATCTGCTTCGACCATCATCGCCGACTGATCGGCACCTTCGACTGATCGGCACCTAGATTGCAGACCGTCTCCGTCGACTAATCGCCACCTCGCTTGCAGATCGGCACCATCACCGTCACCTCCATTCTCAGTTCTGAGTTCCAATTGTCACACCACCACCATCACTTCCAATTTCTCTCCACCTCCGCCGTCTCGGCACCTCTGGCATCGCCAAGTCTAACGCCACCACCATCACTTTCATTCTTCTCAGTTCTGAGTTGTTAATTTGTTACGAGATTTTGACTTCTTTATTTTTTGGTTATAATTTAATTTTCATGAATTTTTTGTTTGGTTTAAAATTGAATCTACAACTTTCGAGTGGTTGAGAATGTGTTGTGGTGTTGGTTTTAAAGCTGGAAATTTTTGTTCCGTTTTTATTTATTTTTTGTCCATTTTAGCTAAAATGGATTATGCAGTGTAACAAATGAGGTTGTTTGGTTGTTTTTGTGATATGTTAGTTTTATTTGATTATTTTTAACATTATTTGGTAATGTGGTATGTTTATCGATATTTTTATTCATAGAATTAGAGTATTTAGATTGTGGTATTGTTGCTGTTGATTTTTCAGTATGTAATTTAGTTTACTCTTTAACTGATCAGAAGTTAATCTTTAGCATTTGGATTCCTAGAATGAGAGGTAGTCATTTTTTATATTTGTTCATTTAATTAAAATACTTTTAAGAAGAAAAAATAAAAATTGACATACTAATTATTCATCATCATAAGAGAAACTCTTTGGTCTCTTCTAGAATGATGCTTTGAAGTTGATCCTTATGGTATGAATGATGTTAATGACATGAATGACATTCAAAGACATTGGTGTTTTCAGGTTTTAATTCATTTTACATCAGTTTTCCTTTAGTAACTATCCATATCTGGCGGTTCACACAAGTTCATATCTGTCACATGTCAAAGCTTTGTAATAGTTGTTAGACTAAATAGGACTTGGATAATTGATGGCTGAATCCACTAAGTTTAGTTTTTTATTTCTTTTTTCACCTTCACTAAATACCTTAATCTTCATGGTTTTCCCTGAAAATTCGTATTGAATTTATAGAGATGTTTGCCTATTCCAAAAGTTGGATTAAGATGCATAACATGGATCAAATACTTTTGTTGTACAGAAAAATGACAAGCCTACAACACATGCTGAGTGATGTTATGGCGCCTTACATCTTTGTTATCCGTAAGCAAAATAGGGATAGCCTTGAAAAGTTACACCAATGATGAGTTACTACTTATTGGATGGTTCAATATACCAAGCACCACTGCTTAGCAACATCTTTGCAGCTAGAATTATGAGTTTCTCCTCTTTCCTTTCTTTGGTAATTATATTAATGCGTAAATCAGTCATCTAATGCCTTTTCTTTCCATTTGTAGATTTTTTATTTTGTTTGATATTGATTGTATACCCAATGTGATAGGGATGAGCCCTCTATTATATACAGAAATCTTTTACTACCGCTGTCTTAAAGTTGGAGAAGATTGGATATGGTATCAATGTGCTTTAACTTTGCTCCCTTTTTACATCAATGACTCAAACTGTTTGGCAGTAAAGTATCACTTATTTTTTTTCTATTACAACAATAAACTAAGTTGTTACCGTTGGTTTACCTTTAGATTTTGTATTTGCTTGCCATTGGCTGCATATTTTGTTTCTTTATAATATAATAAACTATAAAAGAGTTTTGATCATATCCTAATACTATTTGGGAAAGCCTTAAAAGTTGTTCGCCAGTATATAGATTTCATATGCTCCAAATATGGTACACCAGTTAACAAGAATGTGCATTTCACACATCAGTATATAATCTTGTATTACATTCATTTCATCCCTTAAATTTTCTTCTTTCATTTCATTTACTTATTGGTTCTTCTATAGTTGATTCCAAAACGAGGGTGCAACTCTTGAATCAAAGGTCACTAAAGAGACTAGACTTTAAAGAAGTCAAGCAAGTAGATCATATTCTTGCCTCCTTACGGCGCTAGGTAAATTTCATAACTGAATGAATTCACGTATGTCCCTTTGGATGTTTTAAATGTAAGAAAATCATAGTAGTATTATAGAACTTGATGTCAATTTGTAGTGGGACTAATGTATGATTATGAATTTCTTATATTAGATAAGATTTCGAAATTTTATTTGCTTCTAAATGCCATACCAAGAATTCAGACTTTTATTATATTTTCTTCGATGTTTTGTTGGGTTTTCTTTTAGAGATTCTGGCTGCTCCCGTTTAAAACTGTAGGCATAAAGATGCCCGAGAAACATTTCAATCTGTTGCAATGTATAATTTAAGACAGATTTCAACATGTTTATTTGTGGCATAGTTCTTGATTTTAGTTATTGATGGTTGAAAGAAACCATAATGCCTTTTATAATAATCCAGAGATACTGGAAAACTATCTTAGGAGAAAGAATCAATGAGTAGATTCAACAAACTTAGAAAATTATAATCTTGAGTCACTAGTATATTAGAGAGTTCAATAGAGTCGATCCTGGAGATCTCAAATTCAGAGCATGTAAATGAGTAGAAGAAAAAAAAATAGAACACTTAATACCAAGATAGTGATAATTAACTTAGCAGTATAATGCAGATGGATGGTTGTACTGCGACTACTGCCTAACCAAGAGCAGCATGTTGAAATGAATAACTTATATCACTGGAAATATTGCTTCATTGTTTGATACCATGTTAAATACATGATTTATTATGACATTGTTAACCAGACTCGACTAAAGATAAATAACAAGATATTTTAAATCTAGACTAATAGGCTCTTTATGCAAATATCACTTTTTTTATATATAAAAAAAACATAAGCCAATTCTAATCAAGTATTAAGGTGGTAGACCTGTATTTATGAATGTGATCTGGTATTATATTATAACAAATTCAACTTCCAAACTTCCCCTTTTATAAACTCAATATTCAATATATTGCATTATAAAAACATATATATATATATATATATATATATATATATATATATATATAATGTCTTTTCTCAGTAAAATATTTTTGTATTACTGTTCTCGTACACAGAATTTTGTAATCATAAAAATTTTGATACTCTCTTTGTCTTTTGTTTATTGTAATCTTGTAATCTATAGTCATAGAATTTGTGATTTTCCATCCAAAGGTCAATTTGTAGTGTACTTATTTTTTTTTTACATAAATAATTTACCTACTATTTGCAACAGGTCATCACCGTTGTTAAAAAAGGAGCACATTTGTAAAAGTATGTGCGAAAAGGGAAGCCAAAATTTTGTCCCTTCTGATTGGCCAACGTAAGATTGAAAATATAGGATTTTCAATAATATCCTTTCTTTTTTGCATATATTACTTTATAGTATGATAACGAACTAAACAAAATTCAGAAAATGGATATTGTATTAGATCATTACATATTCCTTTATCTTTTAGCATATCTAGCATGAAAGTTACTGTATATAAAATTACAACACACGCCTACCTTATTTATCTAGCTCATTGCATAAAATCATATATGCATGTTATTGTGTTAATCTGATTTCGATGCTTACTTTGTTAAAGGATATAAATAGTCTGTGGTTTCAAAAGTGAAACTGAAACAAAGAGAATATCTATTACACAACCATGTTTTTGTATGATCGACAGACTAGATATGCTATCATACTTTAATCCAAAGCTTGAATGTGTTAGCATATTCGTACTTCTTCATTAGTCATTATTAGGTAATAAATGAAGAAGAAATAAATTCCAAAATGATGTTGATATTTTATTGTAAATGAATAGTTACTAAAAGAGAAATAAGATAAAGATGGCCGAGAAATGTTGTTCGCATATGTTCGTATCTGAAATTGCCAAGAAATGTTGTCTGTTTTGCTGATTCTTCGATTTTTACTTGCAGTAGGTGCCAATAATTATGTTGTTGCTTGCTTTTTCCTTTTATGATTCAATTTTATAAACATAAAACACTAGTGTTTTGTAGTATTAGTACCGGTCAAAGGTACATTTTATAGGTAAGCGAATGAAAAATAGTAGCATTAATTGTAGTATAATCAATAATGAAATGGTCAAATTCCAAGTGATATTGGAATACAAGTGATGTATTATGAGTAATTATAACTTGTAAGAGTTCGTTTTAAGTGTTTGCACGGATTTGGATATGATAAAATTGTAAATTCTGGTGCAACAATGTCAGAGAAGGTTGTTTAAACAATACTTTCCATAAGCACATTGCTCACTATATAGTTTACAAGAAGTGGACGTTTAGAGAAGTTGCAGCTGTTTGTGAAATATGAATGATTTTTTATTGTTTAATATATGCTCTAGCATTATTGGAAGATGAAAGATGGCTCCATTTAACAATTTTATGTGCACTGTTGTTTAAATTTAAAATTCTTCCTTATTCATAATTTATACTATAAGCAACCGTATATAACAGCTCTTACAGGGAAGTTTGAAGAAGATGTAGGTAAATGGAGGACCAAATAAAACCTTAAACTTAAAAACATTTTAATTAATTTGACAAAATCATATGCATACCTATCTAATGTACTTATTATTATCTATTTAAGTATAACCAGTGGCCACAATAGTGTGAGGAACCATAAACGGACCGGTTAAATTATTTGGTAGGGGATTCGTTACAATCATATGCAATTTTAACATAACTTTTTTTTTTTTTTGTATGAAGGACTGGTTAAATTATTTGGTTGGATGTCTAGCACTTGTTGTTGCTGCTCATAATCCATCAATTTATTGTCCTGATATTAGGCAATCCGGGTAAGTTGTGAACCTCATTCAAACATTATAAAATGGTTACCAAAACATGTTATGCTGACTGTTTTCAACTATTTACTATAGTTTAAAATGGTGCACGCAATTCGTAAAAGGAGAAAGACCGTTGGTGAGGATACCGTCTCTGATGAAGGTGGTACTCGGTCCACAGCTGGTGCAAAGTTGAAGCTTGATAATATGACTTGGATAAATTTTCAGTAAGTTAACAAAATTTCCTTAATATACCACATGTTATTGCCTTATGAAAGTATTCGCTTTGACCCCAATATAGAGCCAACATAAGTTTTGTCATATCTACAGTCCACATAGATTTGATACTATAGAAAAGTTACTATAATTAATTACTCCAAACCTATTAAAAAGTTACTATAATTAATTACTCCATCTCTATGTGAGGACTTGTACACAAATGCAACATTCTTTATCTATCGTAATATGTACAATGAGCTAATTGATCAAAAATAAAATAATAATACAAATTCTATTCACCAAACCAATTTGATTAAATCAATCACCTTCCATTAATTGATTACAAATCTTTTCAATGTAGTTAAAAAAAATGAATTTTTTTAGCATGTACATTACTTGATCGAAAAAAGTTACGGTAAATTGAAGCCTAACATTACTTGAATGAAATTCGAATAATTTATACGTTGCATCATATATTTGTAAAGAAACATTTTTTAATTATTGTATTTTGACATTGTTGGCTTCCTATATTTATATTTTTTTCAACAAACAAGAGTGTCAGATTACAAATCCATAAGGGAAAAAAAAGGTTCGCATTTTATAACTATTTGTATCATTGCTCTACAATTTCTTTACATAGTACCAACTTTATTTGTTACTTTCATAAAATAACATCATCCATACTATTGTTTGTTATCAGTCTATGAATGAGATACGTGTTGCGTGGAACAATCTCTCTAGAGAAGAGAAATCGCAATACACAATGCATAAGAATGATGTTATTGAAGATAAGGTCCATGTCGGTGACACATATAAGGAAGCCAATGTTCCGCCATTCCACAGTCGTTGTACTCCTACACGTTTATCTCAGATGATGTCTACATTTTCAGACTTGCAAAAAGACTCGGTTCGAGAATTAGGTTTTGGAAACCTACTCATGTTAAATTGTGGAATTCTCTGGCATGAACTTTGTTCCTAACTAGTTAACAAGTTTGACACAACAACCCTGTCAATCGAACTGCATGTGAAGTCCTTCAAATTAGCTCCTTACGTATTTTCTCATGTCATGGGAATTTCGGACAGTGGGGGATAGAATTTCTATTGTTGGAGCTATTCATGATAGTTGGAGGACAAAGTTTTCCATTACTAATCGTGGCATCAAACTCCTCCATCTTGATGATCTTTTAAAGAATAACAAGACAGCCGACGATGATTTCAATGTCATATTTTGTTTACATAAGTTGGGCATTGTCCTTGCACCTGCTGCAGGAGAATATGTTGATGCAAGGTACTTGAATGTTCTTGCTGATGTGGGCAATATAAAGGGGAAAAATTGGGTAACATGGTGTTTCGATTAGTTAGTGACAAGTATAGAAAAATTTCAATCTAAACGTGCAAGATATATTGGTGCTGTGCTTTTTTTTTTTTGAGGTACTTTTTATCCTCACATATTTTCTAATTTTAATCATAATATGTAACTGTCATTGAATATTATTTCCCTCATTTATCACTTTCTTTTGGCAACTCTTCTACTTGCATGTTATAGATTGGCAGCCACCCGTTGTTGATAAATTATCTACACTAATAGTCAGTTGGACAAGTTAGCATATTAAAAAATGTTTGAAACATTTACGAGAACAAGGGTCCTATGGTAGTACTGTCAAGGTATTTATTGTGATTAATATATTTTTTTATTCTAGTTTAAATGTTAATAATGTATTTAAATTTTTGCTCATTTAACATTCGCATTTGTTGAAGGTGTCCATCAATGAATATACTCCACTTGCTGCACGTGGTGACAATTCAGACAAAGAAAAAACTGATATTCCCAATGATGACGGGATTCATTTGGTCCTCAAAGAAATACAACAATTGTGTACAGAACATGCTGACCTGAAACAAAAGGTTGACAGTTTGTATGAAATAATTATTGTGAAGAAAGATGATGAAGTTGCACGTTTGAAAGACAAGGTGGACATCCTGTATGAAAAGCTTAACCACCCTTATGGAACAACATCAAAGGATACTTTTGTCCATAAACAAAAACAACAGAGCCCACCATCAAACAGTCCCGGCATGGAACAAGTTCCGTCTCCTACAACTCGAAGACACGTTGTTGAAGTCTCCTCTAAGGACAACCCATTCAATTACAAAGATCCAATGGGAAAAACAGTCCCACCCCTTCCTGGAAAAAAGAATTAGTACCAACTGGAAAATATTGTGTTCTTGATGATGATCATCTTCCTCAACATAATACTATTCCAACACTAATTGATGAGGTTCAACGTCTTTACCATTACATTATATAAATTTGTTTTTCATTACTTATCTTGCCAATTTTTAACACTAACTTGAAGTGTTTTAACTATTGCACAGGAAAGGAGAACCACCATTGCAAAAGGTCATGATGAGCAGTCTTCTACTTGTAGAATTATAGTTAAAAAAAACCCACACATCGAAGATGCGGAAGCCGAGTCAGTACAGACTTTCACCATATCAGTCTAGCCATCGTATACAAGAGTTTTCCATGTTTTGGTATGGTTCTTTTCAGTTATCCGTATTTCTAAATGCACTTGATGCGCAAGTAATCAACTATATGTTTTCTGAAGATTTACCACATAGGTAAGTCCACATTATAATTTTTTCGTGTTTAGAATTTTTTTTATATGTTAAACATTGAGTGTTTGAGTTCCCCAACAAAAATGAATATGATGTAACGAATATACTAGGCATTAATTTCAAAGTCTTTCATATATTTGTGTTTGCTATTTTGGTTTGGTTTGTATTTTAAATTTTGAGGTTAAATCTTATTGTGATTGAATAAATGTTACTTATTTTATTTTGAAGCCATGTTATTGAAATTGATAGGATGACTATGACTGAAATTTTTTCCATTTTTGTTTGACATTTTTGTAGTGAAACAATTGTGTCCACGACTTGAATTCTTGTCAACCGTAGTATTTTTTGTACCCTTGAGCCAAAAGTTTGGGTTGACAGTGATGTTCGAGCCTAATTGTCGTTTGATCCATAAAGTGGCAATTTCATTTATTACTCTAAACATTTTTATTGTATTATGTAATAATTTACTAAGCTTAACATAGTGAATTATGTTCTTAACATGCCGAGATAATTAGTTTGGTCGCAGACAACAACACACATATTGCCACACAAAAATGATCACATATGTATTGGTACTTGCCAACCCAATTTGCGGTAATAGTTTATAATTTCTGATAAATATTTTTCCTTTTTCAGTTATTATGTTGCTCTCTTTACAGATATATTTTCTCTATTCTATGTATGCACAGTATCTTTCACTGACAAGTAAAGATGAAAACATAAAGAAGTTGGGTGAAATTCATAGTACGTTTAAAGTCGATTACATGTACGATTTGCATTGATGTCACAGGGTTGGTACCTATCTCTGTTTGTTTAATTATTATACAAGCATTTGTTTGATAGTCATCGCAATTATAGCTTACATGTACACAGTGCTATTACAGATCAATTAAATAGTCTATCTTCTTTACCGCCAATATTTTGATTTTTTCTAGATTTATATTCCTATTAACAATTTGAAGGATCATTGGTACCTTGCTCTTGTAAAAATTAAAGAAAAAAAGGTTGAGATTTGAGACTCTATTCCAAGTCATAGGAAAAACGACCCAAGTAGAGTCAAACAAGTTATGAAATTGGTAAAAAGATAATGATGTCTTTGTGTATCTTACTTTTTGTTAATTTGTTGACTTAAGTAACTTGGTTTTTAACCTTTGTTTAATTTTCAGATGATTTCATTGGATAATATATTGACCACATAAATGAAAAGTTGTTTTGGTCCATCTTTTCATTTCAAACATTCAGCCTTGTTTGTCCGGAAGATGTGCCCACACAGCTAAATTTTTATGATTGTGAGATCTTTGTGTGCATGTTTATGAATGAACGTAGCAATGCTACTTCTTGTAAATTTCTTAATATTGTAAGTGATCTATTTTATCGTAAATGTTAATTTTAGTTTTTTCCATGTATTATACCATCCCAATTAAATAGTGTGATATTATTGATTTAGTCCTTATGATTTTTTGAATTGTCTTTTTTTACTCACTTATCCGATTTTTACTAGATTGGACCCATAATTTTAAAAACCTCTTAATTTCATCCTTCTAACCAGAATTTTGCAAGTCAACCTTTAAAAACTTGTACAATGACGTTTTTACCCTTAACTTTAAAATCAAAATTTAATAAAAAGAAAAACATGCAACTTATCAATTTTTTATTTATTAATATATGAAATTCTAAATTAAATTTATACACACATCTCCCTTTTAATTTTTATTTTTATTTTAAAAAAAAATTCAACAAAAGCTTTTAAAATGTTATCTTTCTAGAATTCCAGATCTCTTTAAAAACAAATCATCATCATCTCTCGATCTCATTTCTCTCGATCAACATCACCTTCATCTCCCTCAATCTCATCTCTCTCGATCCACCATCACAACCAAATCACCATTATCATCTCTCCCGATCTCATCACTTTCTCAATCTTGTCGCCGACGACCACCGTGAAAACAATCTCAACCACTGCATCCCCGCAAATCAACTATCACCCTAACCAAGCTTCTCTCCACCATTATCTCCATCTTCAATCTACTCTTCCATGGGTTTTTGGTTTTTTTGATCTACTCTGATGTTGCTCCATTTGTACCAATTGAACTTTTTTCTTTATTTTTATTTTTCACAAAAATTGATGTTGTTTTGATTGAAGGAGAAGACTTGGATTATTGCAATTGAGTTGGAATACCGTAAATTATTTGGGTTTTTGGAATTGATTTTTGGTTTTTGTTCCTGGAATTTGGTTGAAGAAATTTGGATTGTGTTTGGGTGGTGAGAAAATGTAAGAAAGAAAAATGGGTTTTTGGGTTTCTTCGATCTACTCTGGTGATGCTCTGTTTGTACCGATTGAATTTATTTCTTTATTTTATTTTTTTACAAAAATAGATGAGGTTTTGATTGAAGGAAAGGACTTGAATTATTGCAACTGAGTTGGAATACCGTAGATTATTTGGGTTTTGGAATATTTTTTTTTGTTTTTGTTCCTAGAATTTGGTTGAAGAAATTTGGATTGTGTTTGGGTGGTGAGAAAATGTAAGAAAGAAAAATATTGAATTGATGATTGAATTGGTGTTCTTATTTGTTAAAATTTTGTAACTTTATTTTGTTATGTTGATGAATTGTTTTTTGTTGGCAGCTTAAAAAATAAACATAAAAGGTTTTTAGAGAGAACTTCATGATGGAGGTGGATTCTCTCATGGAGTTGAAACTTGAAATCTGGATTTGGTTTTATAGGAAAGGGTGAAGAAGACGAAATAAGGAGAGATGAAATTTGGGTTGGGTTGGGTTGGGGAATTGTTCCTTGAAGAAGAAATGGAGTGGAGATTTTCCAGTTTTTCAATTGAATAAGAAAGAGATATATATATATTTTAAATTGTTTTTTTAAAATTGTTTTTTTTATAATTTTATAATTGTTTTTTTATATAATTTTATAATTTGTATTTATATCTTATTTTAATTTTTATTATATGTAATTTCTATTTATTTATGTGTTGACATGTGGCATGTAATTGTTTAAAGATAAAAATACCCTTAAAACCGTTTAGTTTAACTAACGGTTGACCTACAGAAGGGCGACATTGAGCGGTTTTTAAAAATATAGGGACCAATTTAGGGAAAAATGAATAAGTGAATAAAAAATAGACAACTCAAAAAAATATAGGGACTAAATCAATAATAGCCCATTAAATAGTTTATCATTGTTGTAGTTCAACTCGATAGTTGAGCACCTTTTCTACCCCGTCAGTTGGAAACATTTCCTACAAATCAGCTTCTTCGGCAATTACAACAAAATACCCTCAAGTTTTCGAACATGCAAATTGGACAATTGGATACCACTAGAAAAAAGAGACAAGCCCCCATTAAAGCACGGTAGAGCAAAACTCGAGAAGACATTGTCGTAGCTACTCATTATAAGTACTCCATCAATATTTTACTATCTATCAGGATTGGTATAAATTCATTGAGATTAGTAGGAAATGTTACCATTACAGTTTTTTCCTTTATACTATTCCTATGAGCTTTTTGATATGTACATTTTAGGATTTGTATTACATGTTTGTTGTTTTCCCTGAAATAATCCTCGTCTGTGCAGGTCATTGGTTGTGGAAGGGCCACCATAGTGGCATACAATTTTCTCTGGTTGGCCTTTTGGTTAGTAATCTAGTAATTGAAAAAATCGGCCGATTAGTCATTGAAAATCCGCTAGGCGGCCTTCCATCTGTTGTGAATGTATCGGCTTAGGGAATATGCACAATCAAACACACAAGAAAAAAGAAAATAAAAGACACGATATTTAACGTGGTTTAGCGTAAGCCTACGTCCACGGAGCGCACCTGCACTCAACTTCCACTATGAAATCGGTGTTTACAATAGCGAAGCAATATCTCTCTCCTTACGGCTCTCAATATTCTTTTCTCTCATCTCTATGCAGTACACACATTACACATAAGAATTATAGGAGTATTTATAATAAAGTCTAGCCTAAAGCTAATAGGAATTCTTTTCCGATATAAAACAATGAAACATTCCTAAATAGAATAGAAAACCAATCCTAAACATAATAGGATTTAGGCTTCACAACCCAACAATCTCCCACTTGAAGACTGAAACTAGAGTAGACTTTTTCCTCCTTCCTCAATGACTAGTGGATAGGTACGGTGTGCTCATCCTCCTCTATCTTCAACCTTGAAGACCTACTAAAGCTGCACACAGCTCCAGTTTCTCTGTAGTGACTGGTTTGGTTAACATATCAACTGGATTCTTACTCCCTGCGATCTTCACAAGCTTTAACACTCCATCTTCGATTAGCGACCGAATGAAATGATACCGCAGTCCTATATGCTTGGTTCTAGAATGGAACGCTGAATTCTTGGCCAAGTGTATCGCACTCTGACTATCACTGTGCAACACATTTATCACTTGCTCGAATCCTTACTCTACTAACAACCCTTGTAACCATATAAGCTCTTTGCTAGCTTCTGTCACAGCCACATACTCTGCTTCAGTTGTAGATATTGTCACTATCTTCTGCAACTGAGAAACCCAACTAATAGCGGTACTTCCCATTGTGAACACATATCCAGTGGTACTTCTCTTGTGATCCACCTCTCCAGTAAAATCAGAATCCACATAACCTTCCAGCTTTAGTTCATCTCTCTTGAAGGTTAGACACTTCTCTGTCGTACCTTGCAGGTACCTTAGGATCCACTTCATTGTTTCCCAGTGTTGCTTGCCTGGATTAGACATGTATCTGCTCACAACTCCCACTGCATGGGAAATATCTGGTCTAGTACAAACCATGGTGTACATCAGGCTTCCAATGGCTGAGGCATATGGTAATCTAGCCATGATGTCTTTTTCTTCGTCTGTCTCTGGACACTGCTCCTTGGACAATCTGAAGTGACTAGCTAATGGTGTTCTTACCGGCTTTGCATCGCCCATGTTGAATCTCTATAACACCTTACGAACATACTCTGCTTGAGATAGCTGTAAAGTACCCATCTGTTCGTTTCTGCTAATCCTCATTCCAAGGATCTGCTTTGCTGCTCCTAAGTCCTTCATCTCGAACTCACTCGATAGTTTCTTCTTTAAGTTGTTAATCTCTTCCTAATCTGCACCAGCTACTAACATGTCATCAACATAAAGTAGCAATACTATGAAGCTCGATTTAACCTTCTTGAAGTAGCAGCAATGGTCATTATTGCATCTAAAATAGCCATTCTGTTGCATAAACCCATCAAACTTCTTCTACCACTATCGAGGAGCTTGTTTTAAACCATACAAGCTCTTCGTCAATCTGCAAACCATCTTTTCTCTGCCCTGTTTCGCAAAACCTTCTGATTGCTGTATGTATATCTCTTCCTCTAAGTTTCCATGAAGGAATGCAGTCTTCACATCCAACTGCTCAAGATATAACCCATTTGCTACGACAATGCTCAACACTAACCGGATCGTGGTTAGTTTAACAATAGGAGAAAAAATGTCGGTGTAATCAATACATTCCTTTTGCTGAAAGCCTTTGACCACCAGTCTCGCCTTGTATCTCTTGGAACCATCATGTTCCTCCTTGATTCGAAACACCCACTTGTTCTGTAGGGCTTTCTTTCCTTCAGGCAACTCGGTTAACTCCCAAGTTTGATTGGACACAAGCGACTTCATTTCATCCTTCATTGCAAGCTTCCACTTGCTTGCTTCTTCACCCTGACATGCCTCTTCATAACATTCAGGTTCTCCCACATCTGTCAGCAACAAGTAATGCAAGTACCTTTTATTTGGTATATGTGGGCGAATGGATATTTACGGTGTACCTTGGGCCTGTCGGGATCTTCTCAAAGCATTCCCAATTTGCGGATTCAGAATTCTCTGACCAATCGGATTTTGTGGTGCTGAAACTTCATTTTATGGTATAGGTTTTTCAACCTGGGGCTGCACACCTTGCTCTTCAATTTTCTGATTCCTACCACATTCCACGATCCTACCACCCGATACATCCTCTGGACTAAAGTAGTTTGGCTCTTCTTGCTCAGACATATGTGTGTTCTTGTCCTTGTACATGAACTTCTCGTTGAAGACAACATCTCTACTTCTGATCATCTTCCGGTTTTGGTCATCCCAAAGTTTATAACCAAACTCGTCTTCACCATAACCTACCAAGGTGCACTTTACTGATTTGGCATCCAATTTGCTCCTTGAATGATCACCTGCAGTTACATAAGAAACACATCCAAACACCTTTAAGTGAGAAAGTTTTATCTCTTTCCCAGTCCAGATCTCTTCTGGTATAGCGAGGTCCAAAGGCTTTGATGGTCCTCTATTGATCAAGTATGCTGCTGTATTAACTGCTTCTGTCCAGAACTGTTTCGGTAACCCAGATTGTAGGTGCATGCTTCTGGCTCTCTCAGTCAATGTCTTGTTCATCCGTTCTGCTATACCATTTTGCTGTGGAGTTCCAGGAACCGTCCGTATGAGCTTTATCCCACTCTGGTAGCAAAAATTCTTGAACTCATTGTCTTCATATTCTCCACCATTATCTGAACGCGGCTTCTTGATCTTCAAACCTATCTCATTCTCAACCATAGCTTTCCACTTCTTGAAAGCCTCAAACACATCAGACTTATGTCGTAAGAAGTAAACCCATACCTTTCTGGAATGATCGTCGATGAATGTGATGAAAAACTGTTTACCCACGTTTGATGAGACTGAAGTTGGACCCTAAACATCGGTGTGCACTAGTTCCAGCTTCTTCATTACCGGTGCTCTTCCGGTCCTTTTGAAGCTTACTCACTTCTGCTTTCCAAGAATACAGCTTTCATAGAAATGAATCTCAACAGATTTTAACCCCGGCAGTTTACCTCTCGAATGCAGACACTTCAGCCCTTGACTACTCATGTGCCCAAACCTTTGGTGCCACAGATTCGGATCCTCTATACTCTCCGCCACTGCGGCCGAACCATACCCATCGGTAGTCGTGTAAAGAGACCCGTTCTTAGTTCCTTGAGCGACTGTTATAACTCCTTTCGAGATCTTCCACTTGTCACCCATGAAAGTTGTCACATAAACGTCTGACGCTAACGGCCCTATGGAGATCAAGTTCTTCCTCAAGTCTGGTACGTGCCTCACATTGTCGAGTTTCCAAACTGACCCATTCAGTTGAATCTTCACATCTCCCTTCCCGATAATGTCGCATGCTAGATCGTCACCAAGATACACCTTACCTAAATTTCCGGAGACGTAGTTCTCGAACAAATCCCTATGTGAGGTGGCATGGAATTACGCCCCTGAGTCCAACACCTAAGATTCCGTTTTACTTTCCAATGAGCAGATAAGGCAGTCATCTGACTCCTCTGAAATACAATTCACACCGCTCTTGCCATCGTCCTTCTTGGTGGACCTACACTCACTCGAGTAGTGACCCATCTTGCCACAATTCCAGCACTCAATGTCTTTCTTACTTCGTTGCTGATTACCCGAATTGTTGCCCTGACGATTTTTGGACTTGGATCTTCCTCTTGACTTTGATCTACCCCGTTGATTTCTGTTCTGATTCTTGTTTCTGCCTTCTCTACCTTCCATGTTCAGTGCTGAATATGATGCCCCTAATCCCTCTTCACGCATCCTGATCTCTTGGGTCATAATCATGTCTACTACCTGTTGGAATGCTAACTTTTCTTTTCCGAACGAGTTGGCAATTGATTGACATGTTTTACTCCAACTCTCCGGCATCTGGCCAAGAATTATGCCTGCCAACACCTCATCATCGAATACGATGGAAACCGAATTTACCCTTCTGTTACCTCATTGAACACATTCATGTGCTCTTTGAAACTTTGATTTTCTGACATCTTCAGATTCACTAGCTTCTTTATCAGATGGACCTTCCTTGATGCTGAAGGTTGCTCATATAAATTCGATAGGGCCTTCATGAGATCTGTCGCTGTCTCTTGACCCTTGATGTTGAAGACAACTGATTTTGAAAAAATTAATTCGAATTGCTCCCACCGCTTTACGATTCAAAACCGTCCATTCTGCATCGGTTATATCTTTTGGCTTACGTTAGACCACCCATTCTTCATCAGACATGCCCTTCGGCCTCTCTACTATCGGTAAATACAAGTCCTTCTGGTACAGATAATCTTCCATCTGCATCTTTCAAAAGCTGAAATTCATACCGTTAAATTTCTCTATCTTATATGTATCCTTCTCGGACCCCATTGCTCCCACTCAAACCTCGAATATCAAGCAAGTTGAACTGGTCAACGAAAAAGTCAAACCGAAACGAAATCCGACCAAAATCCGAAACTTTCCGCTTTAACGTAAAAGGTACTGGATCTAGAATATTCCACCACGCTGAGTCTGCTGGTGGTGTCGGTTTTCTCATATTCACGACGGATCGATATAGATCTGACGATAACTGTTAGGTTCTTCAAAACTTCGACGACCGATTTGAGGACTTTTCGGTGCTCGATTGACGACGACCCAGAAGAAAATATTGAAGATTGTCACTTTCCGCTTCTTTTGGTGGTGGTGGTGGTGTTGCTCAACTTGCCGGTGACAACTGGGCGGCGAAACCACTTCTCTTCAACCTTCGTCGGCTGATTTGACCACTTTTCGGTGATCTTTTGATGATGGCCCAGAAGAGAAACTTGTAGATCGACTCTTTTTGATTCTAATGGTGTAGGAGGTGACAACTCACTCTCCGTGGAAGGCGGCGGCTTCTCCGGCGTCTACTGTTCCGGCGATGGCTGCTCCGGCGGCGCTGCTGCTGTTACGACTCCTGGAACCTTGTGCTGGAGAATCCTCAACTCTGAATCCTACCCTAGTATGCCTTAAGCCTTAAAACCTGGGCTCTGATACCAGTTGTTGTGAATGTATCGGCTTAGGGAATATGCACAATCAAACACACAAGAAAAAAGAAAATAAAAGACACGATATTTAACGTGGTTCAGTGTAAGCCTACGTCCACGGAACACACCTGCACTCAACTTCCACTATGAAATAGGTGTTTACAATAGCGAAGCAATATCTCTCTCCTTACGGCTCTCAATATTCTTTCCTCTCATCTCTATGCAGCACACACATTACACATAAGAATTATAAGAGTATTTATAATAAAGTCTAGCCTAAAGCTAATAGGAATTCTTTTCCTAAATAAAACAATAAAACACTCTTAAATAGAATAAAAACCAATCCTAAACATAATAGGATTTAGGCTTCACAACCCAACACCATCATACCGAAAAGCTGAAAATCAGTCTTAGTAGACGGAGGACGACTAGTCAACGATTTTGAATCCGCCTAGTCCACGGATTTCCGACTAATCATCCTCGACGGAGACAGATTTTTTTAAAAAAAAACGGCAGTTGACCTTGCAGGAAAACGTCTTCTAATCTTGCCAAAAAAAACATCGTTGTAACCTATAACAATTAAGAAAAGACGAACCGATAAATAATAAAAAAGAAGATGATTGAGAAGAAGAAGAAGATGATGAGTTGCAGATGAAGAAGAAGAAATGAAAATGATGGAGTTTAGAGAGAGAGAGGAGTTCTAAAATTTTGAAATGTGGAGTTGTGTTGGAGAATGGAGAAGAAGATGAGTGACAGACATATGGTCTGATAAGACTGAATAAAAATAAAAAGAAAAAAATAAAGGAAAAAAATGTGGAACAATACTTGGGTACTGACTGGTCAGTACCCAAGATACTGACCCCACCAATGGGGTGGTGCCACATGGTTTATTTTATTGATAATTGTAAAAAAAAAAATAAAGAAAGAAGGCCTCGTGACAACACCCTATTGGAGGGATCAGTATCTTAGGTACTGACCAGTCAATACCCAAGTATTTTTTAAAAATGTGAGACGGTCTGATATATGGTTGGTATTTGGTAGAAATGATGGTGACGTGTTGAAAGTGAACTAATAATAAAAAGATTGAATGAATAAATAAATAAATAAATAAATAGAAAAAATAGATGAAGGAAAAGAGTCAAACGGTGGGATCCAGGCATCCAGCTATAATAACTTGGTTGGTAATTTGAATTTTCTTTGGATTTGTCTTTTGATAATTGGAATTTGCTTATAAATATGTTTTCCGATTAATCGTCGACTAATCGACCTAGGCGTTAGACGCTAGATCTTCGCCCGACTAGCGTCTAGTGCTTACTAGAACATTGCTTTTGGACAAACAAAATTTTGAACAACAGGCCACCATGTAGATTTTTTGGGACTTGTAATGATCCTACATTAATTCATGTAAATATATTTGTAAAGACATAAATGTATATGGAGCCTAATTCCAACATGGTAGATATTTTCGAAGGAACATATATGGTTTTTTTAAGTTGGATATGTTAATTAATTCGTTTGTGTTCTTCATGAATTTCTTGATTTTTGTTTATACATGATTTATATGTGAATTATAATAATAAAGGGTATCTAGAATTTTCTCAAAAAAGTGTCTAAGGTTATTTATTGCTTTCAAGTAATTGTTTAGTGGATTCATTATTGCCTTTATCTTTGATTGTTTTTTTAAAAACCATATAATTCATTCATTACGTGACTGGACTTGTGTTTGGTTCATGAAGTTGACGTGATTAGATTATTTTATTTGTTTAATTGTTATTTGTTTAGTTTGGTGATTCTTTATTGAGTCCGATGACGCAATCAACTTGTATGCGCTCAATTGAACTAGGGCTTAGAAATCAAAATCAGCTGTTGTCTTTGAACTTTTCTGTTGTTTAATGGAATCTGATCAGGCAACCCAATATTGATTTCATGTAACTTCTAACAAAATAGTACAGAGAATAACATACTTAATTGAAGGTTGTTTTTGTGTTACTTGCTTTATTAGTCTATTTCTAGTATACTCATTTGAACATTTTCAAATGATATGGTTTACATGTAATCGTAAAATATGAACAACTTTACATGTAACATAACCTATGATCAACCTGGAGTAGGTATAGGATATATACTGAGAATTTAGTACCACATGTATGCTTCTTACCTTTAAATTCTAAGGGATATATATTTCTCAATTCTAAGGGATATATAAATAAACAAGAGGAACTAATAGATGAAATGTAGAATTCTTGTCAACAATAGAAGTTGTTATACTAAATATCGATAAAATAGAACACAAAAACAACAAACAAACTTCTATATCTTTAGTGCCCAACTCAATATTCTTAACAAAGTTATGATAAAAGTTGCTGCATGTTTCATAAAGTCTTCAAAACAGTCAGTCACCTGATATATCCATGGGCTAAGTTGTTGACGTACTGCATTCAAAACACGCACTCACACAATTCGACATGAAACCCTGAAAACAATATATTGTTTTTTAAAAAAAACATCATTCTCCATGAGTAACAATGTTTGACAACTCTTTAATATGAATATAATTTTGTCATTAAATACAGGAGAACATAACAAACTTACCATTAGAGCCACGATATCAACGTTGTGTCGGCCCCCACAAAAGATTACCAGAATAGTCCTCGAATGTCGATGACGAAGGATTGAAACCTTGATTATCCTGGTAGAATGTCAGACTCGTATACCTCATACCACAATCGTTAATTGGAAACGTGAATGAATATAATGGACCCATTGAAGGGGTGACAAAGCTATTGTTACCGTTTTCTGTAAAAGATGGGTCGAACCTGTGTACTGTGTTGCTTGATATTGTATTGTTGTTGTTCAGCTGAGTTCTATGACATGTCTTCACAGTGTGGCCAAATTTTCCACAGTTGCCACATTTACGTGGCTTGCCACAATATTTTTTTTTATGTCCACCAGAACCAACCCCACAATATTTTTTTTTATGTCCACCAGAACCAACCCTTGGTTGCAGCGATACAAGGATCTCTGACATTATGAACATGTTGTTTACCTTTTGTACCCAACACAGTTTCTGAAGTAAGCAGAGAACATGGCATCAACTCTCGCATGCGTACTGTCAATTTGTTTATCTCTCCATTTTCCTCTTTAAATCCGCCATTCGACTTTGAGGCAAAGTAACATAATTTGCTGCATTTAGCACTCAGTGATCCATACCTGACCATTTCCATTATCGGTGTCAGTGTTACCTCACGAAAGCAATCAATATCTGACATATGTTTTGCACCCGTGGTACATCGAGTCAATATGAGTGATGCCGGTGTATCTTGTATGTTCATTGCTTTCATTACATTGAAGGAGTGACTACAATGAATACTTGCGGTCTGAAACAATTTGCACAAGCATTGAATTCGATTGGCTGATGGTATGAAACAGGTTGTCCATGTTTGATTTTCGTAACTAAACCTTTTCAATGTATAAGTATACCTATCCACATCTTGTACACAATTGCATATGATAAATGATATTTCTTCTTTAATTTCATCCCGCACAAGATAAAAGACATTCCTTATGTATTTGGTTGCAGCATGTTTCTCTAGGCTCAACAAATAAGTAGAATATACTGGTGTTATGTTACCACACTGATAATCGTTAAACGTTTCATTATATCGAATGCGCTCCAATACTCTATCAATGTGTTGCATGAACTCATACAGCTTAAGTCGACAATTAACAAATCAATTAAGGAATGAATTCATACTTTCACAACGTTGCGTACTTCGCATCCCAATGAATGAATTCATACTTTCACAACGTTGCGTACTTCACATACCACCAAAAAAACTATCTAAGAAATGTTTATGCCCATTGCATTTGTTTGGAATACAATGCATTCACCCACTCATTGTTGTTCAAGCCAAATTTTACAACCATGTTTATCCATTTCAGTTCAAACTCCTCAACGGTCATAAAATTCAACATGGAACTGCAAAATGCTCGTGTAAGGTTTCCATCTTGTATATTTGTCTGAACATTTTCTCAAGATGCCAATAACATAACCGACGAGCGGAATTAGGCATCACTGTCTTTATTTCCTTATGCATGGCTTTGTCACCATCGGTAACAACGGATTGTGGTATCTTACCGTGCATTAAAGTCAAGAAGTTCCGTAACAACCAAGTGTATGTCTCCACGGTCTCATCCCCTGGCAACCCAAAACCGAATATGGTTGTACAATTGTGATGATTCACACCAACAAGCATTACAAGAGGTCTCCAATACACATTTATTTGGTAAGTTGTATCAAATGCTAACACATCACCAAAATATCCATAATCTAAAGGAGACATTGAATCTGCCCAAAACAAGTTGCCGAATCGATCATCTTCATCCAATGTGTATTCGAAGAAAAATTATGGATCAATTACATGCTTTACAGTCAAGTACGATATAACGCAATCGGCATCAGATGATTAAAGCTCATTCATATGAACTGAATCGAAACGATTCTGCAAGTCTTTCTTTATGTGTCTGACATTTGAATAGCTACCGGCCTGACCCACAAGGTGGTCCATCACTTGGGCGGTCTTGACACCAACCGATCGCCACGACTTTAATTGTGCAATATCTGAATCTTTGACAGTTCAATGTGATCGTTGGAATTGGATGTGATTTTGTGGGACCACATTATGAGTATGTTCGGTAACAAACTCTTTAGCAATCCATACCTTATTATTCAGGTCATAACAAATTTTGAAAGCCGTACCACATCCTTCTCGAGTTTCGACAGTGGGTTCACATTTTTTTTCACTTCTTTGAATATACTTTTGTGTTTTGTACATTTGCTTAGAGCATACCCACCTTTGTCTTGTAATAACACCTTGGCTATCACATCTCTTTTCATCATTCCTGATGCTAAACCTAACAACCTTGGAGTATTTGTTGTAAAATGACTCAGCATCTTCAACAGAACCAAACTCCTTCACAATGACATCAGTAGGTTACAAACTTGCCAATTCAGTCGGGTCATCCCAACTCTGATAACTTTGCGAGATTACTAATGTTTGAAGTACACACAGCTGGTGTTAAGACAAAATGATCAATGAAAAGTGAATGGTCACTTGCACCTTCCTGGTCGTTGGTGTTGTAACTCGAACCACCAGAAGAGTAGTTGTTGTGTGTGGGGTTCCCAAGCAGAAGGGCCCCTTTGGTTCAAATCAAAATTTGATTTGGAGGTTCTACCAAAGTATGAGTCGGGATTCATCTGTCGACAACATAACATATCACAAATTGTTGAAGTTTTTTTTGTTTAAATGCAACATGCATATGTATTTGAAATGTAATATAAACACAAGCTAATTACATACCTGTACTGAGTAGATAGTAGAATGTGCAATACAGATATTTGTCTAAACAAAAGCTTGAATACAGAGAATTGAGGAGGAGTAAAATGTTGGTGACCGATGTACATGCGAGACACCAAGGAAACAATCTTGAAACACCAATCAAAATAGCAATGGAATGAGAGATTTTCTAGTGGGTTGTTTGACTTTGGTTGGTTGGTGTCATCTGATGAGAGGTGGGTAGAGCGGGTACGGAGAAGAGAAGTAAACACATTGAATGAACGAATGCAAACGGTCAAATATTTTAACTAGGCCCAACCACCAGACTCCATGTTTTTCAAAGTTTGTTCATCTTATTCTAGAATAATTTGTAGCATTAAATGACAGGTACTTTTTTTCTAAGTAACATAGTTTTAAAGAAAGAAAAATTCAACTATGTTACATAATTAATGGTAGTTGTATTATACATGTTTTCTTTTAAAGATAGTTGAATTATTCATTGATTTCATTTACATGGAAAAATTAATTAGTTGTAGATATAATGTCCCCCGAATGTGTTTGCGTATGGCCATTCCGTCACAATTCGAGTGATTTTCTAGGTTTTAACTGATCTTTCTTTCTCAACTTCACAACTCGACCATTGTAAAATGAATGAAAGAAATATGAAGTGGAACATCTATTGGGTTTGCTTTACATTCTAAATTTGGCACCAAACGAAAATGATACTCCTAAATATTTAATGCAGAAATATTTTTTTAAAACATAAAATAAAATTCATAACTTTACGTTTAACATTTAAGCCTCCAAAAGAAAAATAAAAATGATGTTTACCAAACTTTCACCCATTTAAAATAAATTAAATAAAATCAACCCCACCATTAATTTTCTTATATGCACCATTAGGCCTTATCAGAAAATCATGGATCGTGATAGCTTTTAATAAAGAGAGACTCTCGAAAAAATAGCATTCAATAGCAGAACGGCAGTTGAATGTAAAATATCTAAATGGGTAGCCATTAATGCTGAATATTATCTCATTCTCTTGTTTCAAGTTATTTTTTTTTTTCCTTTTCTTGTAACCCCATTTATTGCATTTCATGTTGGTTGGATCATTAATGGTATACCATTGCTTGGCTTCTTTTTGGACTCATTTTAACTTGCTAATTGTAATGAAAAGATGGTTCATTGCAGTTTTTATGTATGTTGTTTTAGTAGATTTTATACAATTAGTTCTTCTTGAGTGTGTGAATTGTCACACTTCAATTTAGAACCTTCAAGTTCTATTCTTGGAGTAAGTAGAATTTCCTTTTATAGATTTCACTTGGTTTTTTGGAATTTGAATAACATTGTTTAGAATGGGCAGGTCATTCATTTTGTGTTTCTTTATTATCAATAGAACAAAATTTTTATGGAAGTTCACTTTTCTGATTTAATTAGGATAAGTATATGTCTCGTATGAAAAAAGTTACGTATGAAGTTTTGTTTTTTGTTTTTTCTTCTCATCAGTTACTAACCATGAAAAATGGTTACCAATGCCGTGAAAATAGTTACAAGTCTAAAATTCAAAAATTCAAAAATTCAAAAATTAAAAAGTGGTTATCAATGCAGTAAAATGGTTACTGAAGTCGTGAAAATGGTTACCATCGCCATGAAAATTGTTACAAGTCAAAATTTTAAAAAATAAAAAAGTGGTTACCCGAGCCGTAATATTGTTACTGGAGCCGTAAAAATGGTTACAAGTCAAAATTTTTAAAATTAAAAAGTGGTTTCCAGACCCGTAAAATGGTTGATAGAGCTGTAAAAACAGTTAACATCGCCGTTAAAATGGTTAGAAGTCAAATTTTAAAAATTAAAAAGTGGTTTCTAGACCCCGTAAAATGGTTACTGGAGCCGTAAAAACGGTTACCATAGCCATGAAAATGGTTACAAGTCAAAATTTAAAAATAAAAATATAAAATGGTTACCAGAGCCGTAAAATGGTTATTAGAGCAATGGAAATTGTTACCATTACCATGGAAATTGTTACAAATCAAAATATTAAAAAATAATAAATGGTTACCAAAGCCTTATAAATGATTACCAAAACCGTAAAAGTGGTTACCAATGCCGTGAAAATGGTTACAAGTCAAAATTTCTAAAATTTAAAAGTGTCTACTAGAGCCGTAAAATGGTTACTGGAGCCATGAAAATGATTACCATCACCATAAAAATTGTTACAAGTCATAATATACAAAATAAAAAAGTGGTTACCGAAGCCGTAAAATGGTTACTGAAGTCGTGCAAATGGCTACCAATGTCGTGAAAATAGTTACAAGTCTAAAATTCAAAAATTCAAAAGTGGTTACCAATACCGTAAAATGGTTACTGGAGCCTTGGAAATGGTTACAAGTCAAAAAATAAAAAATGTGGGTACCAGAATCGTAAAATAGTTACTGAAGCCGTAAAAATGGTTACCATCACGGTGAAAATGGTTACAATTCAACATTTTTAAAAAATCAAAAAGTGATTTCTAAACTCGTAAAATGGTTACTGGAGCCGTACAAATGGTTACCATCACCGTGAAAATTGTTACAACTCAATTTTTTAAAAAAATTAGTAAGTGGTTACCAGAGCCGTAAAATGATTACCGGAACTGTGAAAATGGTTACCATCGCCGTGGAAATGGTTACAAGTCAAAATATTAAAAAATAAATCATGTTTACCAAAGCTGTATAAATGGTTACCAAAGCCGTAAAAGTCGTTACCAATGCCATGAAAATAATTACAAGTCAAAATTTCTAAAACTTAAAAGTGGTTACCAGAGTCGTAAAGTGGTTACCAGAGCTGTAAAATGGTTACTAGAGCCGTTAAAATAGTTACCATTGTTGTCAAAATGGTTACAAGTCAAAAATTCTAAAAATCTAAAAGTGGATACCAGAGCCGTAAAATGGTTACTGGAGCTGTGAAAATGGTTATCATCGTCGTGGAAATGGTTACAAGTCAAAATATTAAAAAATAAAAAATGGTTACCAAAGCCGTAAAAGTAGTTACCAATGCCGTGAAAATGGTTACAAGTCAAAATTTCTAAAATTTAAAAGTGGTTACCAGAGCCGTAAAATGGTTACTGTAGTCGTGAAAATGATTACCATTGCCGTAAAAATGGTTACAAGTCAAAATTAAAAAAAATCTAAAAATGGTTACCAAAGCCGTAAAATGGTTACTGGAGCCATGAAATATGGTTATCATCGCTATGCGAAAATGGTTACAAGTCAAATTTAAAAAAATTAAAAAGTGGTTTCTAGGCCCGTAAAATGGTTACTGAAACCGTACAAATGATTATCATCGCCGTGAAAATAGTTACAAGCCAAAAATTTTAAAAAAAAAATAATGGTTATCATAGCCATAAAATGGTTACTAGAACCGTGGAAATGGTTATCATTGCCGTGAAAATGGTTATAATTCAAAATATTAAAAAATAATAAATGATTACCAAAGCCTTATAAATGGTTACAAAACCGTAAAAGTGATTACCAATGCCGAGAAAATAGTTACAAATCAAAATTTCTAAAATTTAAAAGTGGTTACTAGAGCCGTAAAATGGTTACTGTCGTCGTGAAAATGGTTACCATCGTCGTGAAAATACAAAATTAAAAAGTGGTTACCGAAACCGTAAAATGATTACTGAAACCGTGAAAATGGTTATCAATGCCGTGAAAATAGTTACAAATCTAAATTTCAAAAATTAAAAAATGGTTATCAATGTCGGAAAATGGTCACTGGAGCCGTGAAAATGGTTACAAGTCAAAATATCATAAATTATATGAAAATATTTAATTACTTAATTTATCCTAATTTTTAAGTTAGTTTTATTATTTAACTTATTTTTTTAGGTTTTATTTTAATTTTTAGGTTTTATCGGAAGAATTACAAAAATATATAAAATAAATTGTCTATTTTTTGGTTACCACTTGGTGGCCATTCATTGGTTATAAGATCAGTGTTCATGACTGTATAAAGTTAGTGTTCATTCATAACTGTATCATACGGCTAATTTTCCAATAACTGCACAGCAGGCACCTCCTAACTTTTGCTGCCATCCGGCAGCTCATTTTGTGTTTGGGATTGGGGACAACCGGTTGAAACTTGTTTCTCCCAAAAATCATTAATATATTTTTTTTAAAATAGAAAATTAGTTTTATTATATATATATTAATATATTTAATTACATTTTATTATTAACTATATTATATATAGAAAAATGGAACACTACTATTATAAAGTTAATAAATAATAAAATTATATTCAAATGTAGAATTGTAAATATTTGTAGAATAATATTATTACATTTGTAATTTGAAAATTTAAAAATATAATTAAAATGATATTAATATGCAATAAAATTACATTTATCATACATAATATAATTAAAATTGTGAAAATAAGTAATTATTTGTAATATATTAATAAATTGCGAACTCTATGAAAATGTATATATTAATTACATTTTATTATTATATATTAATTGAATAATAAAACTATATTATATACAATATTAGTAGGTGGGGCACGTGCCCAAATTTGTAGCATTGAACTGTAAATACGATATATATATTATATGAATTCAAACTTATTTACAACTTATATATTGTATTATATGAATTCAAACTTATTTACAACATATTTACAAACAAAAATTGTTAGTAATTCTAATGTTGCAATTGAATCTAGAGTTCCTATTAAGACATGTGTATATTAAAGTTACTTTATTATTATTTATTAAAAAAAATAAACAATAACATTTATGGTTGTCATGTATTGCTCCCACAGTCCACATCAAAAGTATGGTTTCCCAACATCTTATAAATAATGAGGTTATATGATAAGATGAGATGTTGACTCGTCACTGGCGAACAACATTTGGTAAGAAATTCGAGAAGCCTAGTATTACTGAATGATATTATATATGCAATTAAATAATAATAATAATAATAATAATAATAATAACATTTATGATTACTGCATGTCGCTACCGTATCAAAATTAGGAAGAAAAAAAACAATTATTAGTATACTATGTGTGATTACAATATTTCCTCATGATACTCGGTTGTAAGCCATTTGTAGATAAGTCACACACACACATACACACACACACACACATATATATATATATATATATTGGTTTTCCTATCAGTACGTACTGATATAACTTATATCAATGTGTTGACAAGTACATACACTTTGAGTCAAAGTATGTAAATCTAATGGTCCACATCTAACGTATTGACGGATTTATATAAGTACTTACCGACTTGAAAATTTTAAAAATTTATATATATATATGTATTCACAAAGAATAGTTCAAATTGTATAGCTAACATTATAGGTTTAAATACTCTTAAAAATATTTTAAAGAGGAATTTACATTGTAATGTCAAGGTGTAGACACGATAGCAACTATATCTTATAATATACTACAAAATGGTGTAAAATTGGACTGGATCGAAACAGGTCAGTCCGTCCAGCATGCGGAGAGAGACGGGCCGTGCCAAGAAAGTGGCAGGTCGGACATAGCATGGCACGTATGTGGGCCGCGTGCCGGGCCATAGGGGCCAGGTCGGACGGATCGGCTTGCCACAGCACGCGGTGCCGGCGTGCTAATCCCAACGGGCAGCACGCGGTCCACCTATTTCGACCGTTTGAATTATTTATTTATTTATTTTATTTTTTTTAAAAGAAAAACATTCCCTCCAACGGCTGAATTTTGAAATTTAGCCTTGGAGGCAAAAAAATATTAGAAAAAGCCCTCCTAAAGTCTTCTAATTAATATTTTGACCTATAGTTCAATTTTTTTTATAAATACTTCCATCCATTTCATTTTTCATTCACTCTCTCTCATTCTCTCATCTTTTCAAATCTCAATCTCTACATTCTCCAATTCTCTACACATTTTCATTTAATTTCATTCTTACTCTCTCTCTCTACAAAATTTGTAATATTAATTTCCTATCTTTTTCTCTAAATTTTCCACCAACACACCAAAGTTGAAAGGTACATTTTTCTTATTATTTTTGTTGAAACATTTTTTGTTAGTAAATTTATAATTTTATGTTTAGACTTTAGTTATTAATTGTTATTATTTTTATTTAGTTAGCAAGTCTATCATTTTATGTGCATACTTAGTTGTTAATTTTAATATTATTGTTAATTTTAGTAAGTTTATCATTTTGTGTTCATACTTAGTTGTTAATTTTAATATTATTGTTTAGTAAATTAAGATTTTTTAAGTTTAGAATTAATTTTAATATTTTTTGTTAGTAAATTTATCAATTTAATTTGTATTAGTGAATTTTAATATTTTTGTTAGTAAATTATGAATTTTAAGTGTAGTAGTTAATTTTAATATTTTTTGTTAGTATATTATGAATTTTAAGTGTAGTGGTTAATTTTAATATGTTTTGTTAGTAAATTATGAATTTTAAGGGTAGTATTAATTTTAATATTTTTTATTAGTAAATTTAACAATTTAATTTGTATTAGTGAATTTTAAAATTTTTTGTAAGTAAATTATGTTTTTTAAGTGTAATAGTTAATTTTAATATTTTTTGTTAGTAAATTAAGATTTTTAAGTGTAGTATTAATTTTAATATTTTTTGTTAGTAAATTTATCAATTTATTTTGTATTAGTGAATTTTAAAAAATTTTGTTAGTAAATTATGAAAGTTAAGTGTAGTAGTTAATTTTAATATTTGTTGTTATTAAATTATGATTTTAAAATATATTAATTAATTTAAATATATTTTTTTAGTACATTTTGATTTTTAATGCGACTATTAATGACTATAGTGTTCATATTTATATTTTAGGAAATGGATCATAACCGGCAGCTTTATTTTTCGGACCGTTTGAACATGCTGAACGATGAATTTGATCTTTCCGAGCCGACCCAGATTCAAGCGGGACCTTTCAATTCCACCGTCACACCAACATCACATCCCGAAAGATTAATATCAAATGTCTGGCAGTGTTTCGATGTAGTCGAAATGACACTCCCAGACGGGACGATCAGGGCCCAAAGCTAAATGTAAATTTTGTCCTAAGGACTATACCATAAGTAGGAAGAGAATCGGTAATTTGAGAAGACATATGCTCAAATGTATGCCTACACATGGACATGTAGACACTACAACCCAGACACAATTACAACAACACCCAGACGGGTCAGTTACGACGTAGTGATACGACCCCACGTACGCTAGAGATTGCTTGGCACGGTAGATTGTACAAACTGATCAACTGAACAATGTTGGTGACAATTTTTTTTTTCATGAATTTGTCACATCTGCATTCAACCCCCAATTTGAAACTGTTTCTAGAACCACCACTAGAAACGATTTGATAAGATTGTTTGAAACCCAAAGAGATGACTCGATTGCTGATATACAACATCTAAGTGTCTCTGTTGCATTAACTTCTGATATTTGGAACACATGTTCTAAACAGGACTATTTATGTGTCACATGACACTATTTAGATTATGAATGGAGGATAACAAAAAGAATTCTTGGTTTTCGTCTTATGGATTTTGCATATACCGTAGAAATTATTTGTAATGTCATTCTTTCTGTTTTAGAAACTTATAAAATCACGCATCGCATCCTTTCTATCACATTAGATAATGCATCTGCAAATACTAACTCTATTGCGTTATTTGTTGCAAGAAATATCCAGCAATATGGAGGTAATTTCTTCCATCAACGGTGTGCATGTCTTTACGCCTTAAGTGTTATAGTAGATTTTAGAGTTAAATTATCTGGTTTAGAAGTTTTGTTTGAGTTTATTGGTACTAATTTGGCAATAGATTATTCAGAACAAGTTACTGACATTTGAAACAAGTTGTTCAACGTTTTTCGTATTTATGAGTGTAGGTTTGGCAACATTGACACCCATCAATCAGCAGAACCGGAGACAGAGCCGAAGTAAACAAGTTGGAGCCTTCTCAAACGGCGAAAAAAGGACAAATTAGCAAGTACTTCTTCTGGGTAAAGATCTGACCCATCTTCTTGTGCCGAACTGAATAGGTACCTTGAAGCACCGTTCGATATTTTTGAAGACAATGAAGAGTTCGATTTGTTGTTTTGGTGAAAGACCTATACCTACAAGTATCCGGTTATGTCACACCTAGCACGTGACATACTAGTTATCCCCGTGTCCACGGTGTCTTCAGAACAAACATTCAGCACCAGTGAACACATAATTGAATCAAGAAGAAACTGTTTGTCTCCGGAGATGGTGGAGGTATTAACATGCTTTCGGGATTGGGAACATGCTAAAAAAATGTTGCAAAACCAAACTGTAGATAATGAACTTATTCTAAATTTCAATAATTTATATGTTGATGAGTCTTCCGGCAGTGGCCAGGATCAGAACTAGGTTATATTTTTATATGTACATGTACTTGTAAGTTGTAATACGATTGCACTCTTTTTCCCTTACTAAGTTTTTATCCCACTAGATTTTTCTTGGTAAGGTTTTTAATGAGGCAATCATGTAAATATGTAATACTGAATTTCATAAGTCAAAAATAAATAAATAATTCTTCATTTCATATTATCGTAACTTCATCTATATTTTATTTTTTATAATACTTTATCTTTATTCAATTTTTTTCATTATTTTAGTATTTTACTATCAAAAATAATAAATCTTTCTAACTAAAAAAATTGGAATGAAAAATAAACACTTTATTTTTCATAATAATCAATTAAGGGGATAAACAAATTACAATGAAAATTACATTGACATAACTGAATTGTTAATTTGATATTATGTATTTTTCATAAACCCTAAAGCCTAAACCTAAAACCCAAAACAATTTTTTTTAAAAAAAAAATTGGTCTGGCCCGTGTGGCACACCGATCGTGGCCTGCGTTGCGGCCGGGCACGGTATGGCATGCCGACGGCAGGCCCACGTGTCGTGCCGGGCCCACATCCTAGAAAACGTGTCGGACCAAGTCTCGCTCGGACGAAACCGCAGCTTGGACCTGGCACGACCAATTTGCCGAAACAAGTAGACTCATTTGGGCCGGGCATGTCCATATTTACACCATTAATAGTACATAATAATAATAATACTAATAATAAAAATGTTACAAATTATAAGCGGTAGATGATACACAATCGTCATCAGATTTTCATTTTAAAATAGCACCACTTATTAGGGCTGGGCATAGTCCGGTTTCGACTAGAACCAGACCAAACCAAAAAATTTGGTCTTTTAAAAAATAAGACCAATTTGGACCATTATTTTTTTCAGACAAAAGCTGCCCAAATCCAATTTTATCTTTACTCTCTTTTTCTAAATCCACATGATTCTAAAAATTAAAATTTGTAAAAACTCTATAGTTGTTAATTGTAATAATATTTTTTTGGGGCAAAATCATAAATAGCCATGAATTAAGTGAGTATTCCAAAATATCATTTCTCAATAACTTTTTTTTTTATCAAACAAAAATAGTTTTGGATGTGTAATCATGTTTATATTTCAAAGTCTAAAGATTTCAGCGTAAAAACGTGAAACTGAATACTTTCAAAGGACGTTTGAAGGGGCAAACGATATCCGATTTTCACTCGTAATATACCGTTTGAATAGTTTCGATGAGGAGAACAACATTTTATAGAGAAAAGAGAGTAAAAAAAATGTTTTTAAAATCAATTGTAATAAAATTTTATTAATTATTAATAGGGTTAGACCGTCAAAGTATATCAACTCAAATTTCTAACTCTGTCCCTTAAGTTATAAAATATTTAATCTATTTGTCTCCCTCTTTTTTCAGGTTCTAATTGTTTTTATCTATCTTAAATATATATATTTAAGATAGATAAAACAATCCCTATAACGTTTCATTTGTAGCATTTTGTTTTTAGAATTTGATTTGTAGGTTTGTTAAATTTTTGTTTGTAATTATGTTTTCGATTGTATTGTTTCATTTTCGATTTATGAATTATATTTTTAACTCGCGTTTTTGTTTTAATTGTAGATGAAAACAATTGATTTTAGAAGTAATATCGGAATATGAAAAAGAAATCAGTCTATGACGGAAAATATAGATACAACAAGTTCGACATGTTTATTTTTCAATTAAAAAAAAAACAGTCTATTATAATTCAAATAATAAGTTCACAAATGAATCATATACCATATAATGTACAATCAAACTTTAACGTTTCAACATCTTATACCGTCATATGGCTCAAACATGAGAATAATGCATTTAAATCTAATTTAGTCGGAATATCCTTAGCATGCATTTGTCATGCCACACCGATTTGTAATAAAAATGGATTGATATCTAATATAGGTGTCGAGATAAAATGGATTGATATCTAATTTAAATATCATATATATTACTTTTTTTAATCCTTATATCTAGTTATGAACTCTATCAATAAATAAAATATTTTTTTCATATATAAGAGAATTATTCTCTAGACTGAAAATTTCTTAATCCCTTATACAATCTCGTTTTACATCATCTCTTTCATAAGACTCCTATATTTGAAACATTTTCAAATTCCACAAGTAAATTGAACTATTATTACAAGATTATTGGTTCAAAAAAAAAACTTAATAATCATTTTAAAGAGTTTCTATTTTTTCCCAAATTATGACAATAACAAAAATAAAATAAATTTTTTTAGAATAATCTATATTAAATAAAAAGACCTAAAATTTCTTAACTCCTATATATCCATATTTCTCAAAAAATAATATACAAAATATTATCGTCATTAAAAAAATCAACTTAACATTACAACTGTTTGAATTTCTCTAAAAGAGTTTTTTTTTTTTTTTATGGACTTACTCCTTCAAACTGCCAAACCTCCATTCTCATTCAAGTATACACAACAACACTGTAAGTGCATCTATGTACACAAACAAAAGAGCCAAAAACAGTTGGCGGCTTGGTGCTTCTCTTTCTTTCTGAGTTCCTCTCTCTGTCTTTCTGGCTAACTCCTCTTCCTCCTTTGTTAATTTTAGGTTTTTCTTCTCTTGTCACTTTGCTGAGTTGTTATCTAAATGACCAGGTTTTGCAGGCCTTTCGAATTTAGCTACTTTAGCAAAAAGCAAAACTGGGGCAGATCAACCAAGATCAAATCAAAGGACTGCCTGAGCTACTTGGTTATCGCAGGGATTTTGAAGTGCCTCTTTATCTCCTTTCAACAACAAATCATTAGCTGCTTTGACATAATCCTTGTAATTCCAAAACTATTTGTTATGCAAAATTGAAAAATACAGAGTAAGGTCAATCTTCTCTACAGATTTACTTTGTTTCATTCAAGTATGAAATCTTGTATTATCCAAGAGAAACATGCATAAAAACGTAACTGAGATATTATTTTATCTTACTGCAGGATCCAAGTCATACACACATGACACATCACAAAACTAATTAGCCACCGTCTCTTTTATGAGGCTAAACATGGGCCAAACCTAATCAACAACTCATAAAAGAGAAACCCAAAGGCATACATACAACAGTGAAGAATATTTCCTAAACTCACCGATCAAACCAAATAAAGTAGTTTCAAAACTAGAGAAATCAGCATTGGCAGGGTCAAACCCATCCATTTAAAAAACCTAAAGTGGCCATTAACATAAAGAAATAGCACTGAACAAAAAGTCACGGAGACAACAGATATGATACAACATACTCAATGTGCAAGAGTTGCCTCATCATTTTCTTACATTTGCATTTGAAAAATAAGTGACTGTCCCTATTTACGGATAACTGAAAAGAAACATCAAGTTTAAAGCTAAACATACCAAGGTATCCGATACTTTTTTTTCCCATTTCTTTTGTATTTGAATATAAATGAAACACAGTAAGCAATTTAGATTTTAGAATGTCAGAATTTAGAAATTTAGAGGGTTCCATAAACATCTCAATTCATCACTTAGTCAAAAAACCACTAAAAGCAAAAGAATCTGAAAAGAGTAATGCTAGACATCCTTAATATTTTTTTTCCCAATGATATTGCATGTGAAATGTCAGCATCTTATAAATCGTGAGATTACATGATGACTGATGTGATGTTAACACCTCACATATCACATCATTTGGAATATAATTTTAGAAAAAAAAAAATTGGACGTCTAGCATTACTCACCTAAAAAATACTCAACTAAATAATTTAATTTTCATATATAAACAATTGAAATTAAGAAATTTAAATTGAGGAATTGAAATCAATAAGACAACTCAAATGTATAATTTTGAACTATGATTTTATAACTTCAAAAGCAACCTCATCAACAGCATAAAGGTCCAAATTCCCAATAAAAGTGACACTCAAACTCTAAAGAATACCAAATAGGAGACCAAGAATTCTAGAGCTCAACAAACAATGTATGCAAAATCATAAAAAACACTCATCATTCTTAATATTCAATATTGTTATCAGTAAGCATCAACCTACATCAATCAAAGTTTTTCAATTGAAACTCCAGATTGAATTTCACTGCATGTCTATTATCTACTGATATCGGCACAAAATCTAAACGATCTCAAAAAAGGAAATCTGTATCGAAAAACCAAAAGTTCCAAACTTTACCTCATTTGACAATGAAAAAAAAAAACAGCCAGACATAGAGAATGAAAAAGAAACCAAACAAAAATCCCAGATTAAAAAAAAAAAGTACTTACCGGCATCTTCAATTTTTCACAACTTCTGATAAAAAGTGAGTGTGGAAGGAGACCAAGTAGATACAACAACAACAAGAATAACTACTATTGATTTGCCAAAAACCAAGAAAGAAGAAAGAAGAAAGGACTGCAATAGAGAAAAACGAAGAAGAAGAAGAAGAAGCAACAAATATATATATAGAAATATGAATAACCCAGTAAGCAAAGCTTTTTAAGAAATTCATCATCATTCAAGAATATCAATAATACACACAAAACAAGGAAAAATCAAACGAAAAATGAAAAACCAAGTAAACAAATCTCATAAGGATATTCTGTACGATTTTTCCTACGGAATTTCAAATATATACCATTATCTGTTAAATTACCACTAATGGTATGCAAAATTCCAAATAGCTACCGTTATCTGATAAATTACCATTATTGCAATGTGAAATTCCAAATAGCTACAGTTACCTATTAAATTACCACTACTGGGGATCCCCCGCGGAAATCCCTCATTTGAAATTTTTTGAGATTACTGCGTCTGTTTTTTGCATCAACTTATACACCCACTCATTTTGTATATCGAACTATAGTTAGAAATTTCACAACATTGACTGCTACTATCGGACCATTAGCCTTTACTTGTATTTGTTTAATTGCATTCATAACCATTTCCATACTATCAAACACATTAGTGTTGCTTTCAATTTTCTAGCAAGATACAGAGACCTTGGCATCTAATCTTCTGTGTTATTGTCGAAAACCAAAGGTATATTACTTTGTTAAGCATGTAAATTAAACAACAAAATACGAGACAAGAATAAAAATAATGCAAATTTACTTGAATACTATGTGAACGGTTTGCTCTTCATTCTCACAATAATCTTATTAAACTAATGTCCAAAACGACAACTAATGTAGGCTTCAACTGATGGATCAGACACTCAACTCTGTGGTGGAGACAAGGATGCCATCACTATCAGCATACAACCACTCCCCATCATGAATGAAGGTTCCGGCAATGTGCACATGGCCATGCTTTTCCCCATGGCCTTTTTTGTACGATTTCATAGGATTCGATCCCAGGGCTCTCACCCCAATTCCACATGCATTAATCTCGTCTACATCTCTAATGCATCCATTCACTACAATACCAGCCCACCCGTTGTTATGAGCCAATTGTGCCAAATTCCCTCCAACCAAAGCACACCTCTTGCTACCCCCACCGTCTATTACTAACACTTTTCCATCGCCTCTGGTTTCTATAAGCTCCCTTACTAAAACATTGTCCTCAAACACCTTCAGGGTGACAACAGGACCTGAAAATACTCGGGATTGGCCATAAATCTGGAAAACTGGTTGCAGAACACGCAAGTCATGACTTGCCAGCAGTGCTGCATTTGAATCACAAGCTTCAGCAGTTGCTATGGTAGCCATTAGCTGTCCTGCAACAGACATATATGTCATTGGAAATGTGATTCTATAGTTAACTATAGACGAAGAAAACATCTATATCTTGTGATAATTTCCAGGCTCGGTATTTCTCAATTTTTCACCCCCCAAGTTTGCTTGTATGCTAAAAAACACTGTTAGAAAGATGGAGGGGGCAAAAAGACCAAATAATCATAAAGAATACACAAATATATATAAGCATTGGTCTGCTCAGAGAGTCTTGATTGTTTCAAATGTTTAAACTTGTCCAATAAAAACAGAGAATGCAATGAAAAAACCAACAAAAATGTAAGTGTATATGTATGCACAACACATCAGTAAACTTAATCCCATATGTATGCTTTAAAGAGTGACCTAAGGAGGGTCAATTTCTTATGCATGTTTGTATCCATATCGATGTTCTTTTGCTTAGCAAAAATTTAACTTAAGGCCTGCCCCAACCCCATCTAACGTTTACCACATGAATTTGGGCACAATGACGTATTCGTACATTACAGTTCATGTGAAGAGAATCTAATGTGACACTATGTACAAATGAAATGATCAAAACAAAGTGATTCCACTAGCTTCAAAAGGGACTCACTCCACAAAATAAATTATAACTTATAAGGAAAAGAAAATGGACAATCTGTTTACCCTTTGCATATCTCCGTGGCAATGGACAAAGAGGATAGTGCCATCTGTGCCAGTAATTGAATGGACTGTAAGATGATGGCAGGTGGGGTGACCTAGGTAACTGGCCTGAGGGTGTTATAGTTGGCAAACAACGGGGCAGGAAAAGTGTTCTACAATAATGTGAGCGGAATACCAGTCGTACTGACAGCTGAGGTTGTATAGGTAGCACAAATTGGAGCACATTAATATCAGCTTCCCACTACCCATGAATTTCACAACAAACAACCAACTAATGATTATTCGACAGAATTAGATGATGTGGTAACAGCAGGAACAAGGAGAGCATGCCAAAAAGTGATCATAAATGAGATCAGAAGTCTGCAATACACACATGGGAAGCACAAATGAGACCTGCCAGTCCAAGCTCTACATCACAGGCATTGCAAGAAACTAATTGCCGGAAGGAAGACATAAATATGGTTCGTAATTCGTAAACCAATTCCACACATGACACATACATAACAAGAACTTTACTTCGGTTCAACACTAATCTCTGGATTTGTTGGCATGTTCCAATGGCTCAAACATTTGTGTTGAGATATTTTCAGCCTTTTCCAACTGCATCGGAATTTTTCAACAACTAATTGTTTGTGTTATTTGTTTGAATTTAAAGATCCTATTCGACAAAATGTCATTGCTCGTAGACTCTTCAATATACTTCTCTTCATTGATTCATTCATTCAAGCGAAACAGTATCCAAACTTGGCGTATGGAGAATATTTGTTTATCTCCTACTATGAGTAAAGGCTTCGAAAACATTCTTCAATAATCATCATGTTAAAACCCCATCATCTGTGGAGTATATATATGCTAAAACTAGATGATATATTGACCCAAAGCTAATTACATCAAACTAACGTCATCTTAGACTTGCTGAATTGTTTACAAAAAACAATCCATCATCTATGCTGTTGAACACAACCAAAATCATTTATACTACACTCCTATACATATATCATATATGCCGATGAAGTAAACATGGGTATAACAAATAAATTGATAAGAGAAATTAAAACAAAAGAAAATTAACAAAGATAATTGATGAAATAAGTTAATATACTGCATACAGAAACCCATTTCACCATTAATGAGATAAGTTACTAGAAAAAAAAAGAAGACAGAATTGCTAGCCAAAAATGAAAGGAACCCACAACCAAAAATCTGGAAAGCTCCAAAATTTTGCTATAAAAATGAGGAAATTGTAACCTGCAGCAGGAGTGAGTGAGGAATTGGGAGTTGAAAAGCAGAATTGAAAGTGGACCGGCTTGAAATTCAACAGTAATATAAGGCTGAGGAAGAAGGGTATCATTTCATATCAGGTGGGATATGAAAACGTCAATGTTTACGGCAGAGAAATATACGTCATTGGATGGTGTGCCACAGCATCCATTACGTGGTAATCTGTCATGTAATTTGATCGGTGTCGTGTTTGTTGTTGGGTTCAGTTTGGTTTAAACTTATGTCACAGATTCTACTACTTGTCTACTTGTCTCTTTTCTTTCTTATTTGAAGCAAAGTGGTTTAAGTTACATTGGGCTGGGTTTGGATGGGCTTGGTGAGTGGCCCTATTTACCCTCTACTATCACCCCCTATTGGGCCTTCTCCTTTTGCCTTCATTGGGCATGTGAATGTCTTCTTCTTCTTCTTCTTCCTTTTTGAAATCCGAGTGTATTATTCCTCTTAAGGCTACACACAGGGAAGCAAACTCTCCGGTTATAAAATATACATTATAAGATTTGAAACCCCCTCCCTTCCTTTTCTAGTAGGGATTATTGTTCGGGCATTCTAATGGCTATTGACCATCATCCACTACAAGTTAAATGTTAATAGTTATTTAGGGTTGATGGAATTTGATTTGGGTGAGGCGGAAAAATGGTTTTTGAAATTGTTTTCTTGTTGAGGATTGATATGATTTGATGATGTGATAGCCATTGTTGTCACTCATTATTACATGTAGTTAGGGTCGGTTGAAAATGTCAAACCCTAAAATCCCATAAAATATAATCCCTCTTCAAATCTCAATTAATCTCAAATGGGTTGGTAGCTCTATGCAACAAAAAAGCTAGAGCCGGCAGGCCCCATCCATCCACCACTATTTATACATAAATCAAATTCAATTTTTTTGTCATTAACTTCAAATTAAAATGTGAATATATGCACTAAACAAGAATACTATTTACATTATCTTTTTCTTTTGCTTTAATAATCTCACTTTATGATTCCCATACTGACAAGTATAATAATAATAATCATTAACATATCTTCAAAAAAAAAATATGATTCATTATATCAATAGATATCCCCCTCTCGGTTTATATTTATATAGTTAATTTTAAGATAATACTAGTAAAATATAATTAATGAGTAGTCTTATAAAGAAAAAAGAACGAAGTGACTTGTCCGTGTGGAAGAAAAAGATACAAAGAAAAAGAAATAAAGACGTGTATTTTAAGGTAACCAATCAACCAACTAATCTTTTATATAATGTTAAACACTTTTATAACCCCTTTATTTTTAAAGTCAAATATTTCGGAATGCTCCACCACAACAAATTCTTCTCTTTCTTCGTATGTAATATGTATTTTCTATTTTTCTAGATGCAACCCAACGAAAATACATAATAACGAAATTACATAGATATTACGGTTATGAATTAAACCTTTGAATTCCAAACATTATACGCCATATAGGACTAAACTCCCGGCTTCCTCCCACCCGACTTCTTTTTCTTTCATACACGTTAGCTTGTCTTTGGGTACACTCCAATGACTCGAAGAGCAAGACCCCCACAATGGGTGTAATTGTAGATGATATTGATGGTTTGAAAAACAAGTATAGATACGAAAAAGGAATATGATTGCTGTAGAGTGTAGACACACACATGGACGCTCGTGTGGGAAGAAAAAGAGGTTTTAAATTGGACCCACAAAATGAGAAAAAAATCTTGTCAAATTAAACTCTTGGCTTTTTGTTGGTAAGAAGTGGGGTCTGCATAATTAAGCACTTTATTCAAAAACATTTTCATTATAAGAAAACAAAAACTTATATTAATTTATATATATATTACATCAATAATAATAATAATAGTGAAATGTGCCTGGTTTCTTTGCGAGGATTCCGCTGTTTTCTAGTGAGAAACTTGACTTTTATTTTAATGGGAAGGAGGAGGCAAAGTGCGAATCTAACGGTGTTGAGAGAATAGGATGCTCCTTCGTCCTCGTGTGTATTCTTATTGTCTTTTTTTATTTGATGTGCATGCATGTATAAATTGTATATGATACCCCCCACCACTTTCTCCAACAAATATATATATATATATATATATAATATTGTCTACCTAGCTCCTCTTCTCTTCTCTTCTCTTCGTTCATTTTAATTTTGTACTCTTTTTTAGATATAATCATAATGTAAGATTGAACCGCATACTTATATCTATATTCTCATCTTCATAATTTTAATATCATTGATCTAGACTATTATCCCATGTTTAAGGATTTTTCTTTTGGGACTATCTTACCTAACATCAACACGTACATTAATGATCTTTATTCCTAAATCACTCTCGTTAATTTGTTTTATAGTTTTAACGATGATAGTGATCACGACATTGATAGGGATATTTGGTTAACTCAATCTTTATGTACTTTATTTAAGTACAATGTGTAGCATCATGTCTACAATGTATACATACAAGCTAGACATTTAAAATGTAAATGTAGTATATGGAAGAAAGCAATTAGCACATAATTTGAGATCAAAAGAATATAAAAAAACACGATAATGAAGGGATTTATCTTCCCTAGAGTGAGAGTGAGAGTGAGAGAGGACAAAAGAAAAAAAAAACTTGAAAAAAAAATGGAAAAGAGGAGGAGGTAAAAGTGAGTTGCCTCTCAAGCACTTGAAAGACTCAACAACTACTACGGTTTTTGGGAAATAATATTATTGAATTGAATAAAAGGTTGAGTAAGAATGAGATATTTAATTAATTAACAGTATAATATATTTAGTTTATGTTATCTAGATTTGTAGAGTCATGCAGTGATCGATGTACATGTACTTGCCTTGTCTTCACATGAACATTAGTCTAGGCTTCTTCCAACCTTACATGCTCGTGTCTTGTGCATGCTCTACTACTTTTCTTTTCAATTATATTATATTAATAATATCTTAATTTAATTATAAAAGAATACTCATTCAGTTTAACAATATCTCATGTTTCGATCATCGATAGAGAATTGTATAGGAAGTCACGGATAGAAAAGAGAGACGTACGTGCCGGGTAATTCTTAAATAAGAAAAAGGGTGAGAGAGGGTCAAATGGAAAGTTTGACTGGACCCAAAATGGGAAAATGAGAAACAAAAATGAATAAAAATACTAACTTTAGGGGAGGGGGAGCATGAGTCCCACAAATTACTCAATATGTGTGTTGCCTCCAAGAGTCCAAGGCACCAACTTGTCAATTACTTACTCATATACTATTCTTTTCTATTCCATGCTTCATTTCTTAATTATTCCTTCTTTTTCTAAATTTTTTCACTTTTCTTTTTCTTGGTCTGCTTCTACCACCTCTCTCTCTCCCTCTCTCCCCCATTTTTCCTTTTGTTCTCCTTCTTCTTCTCCTCTTCACACACAAACAAAGTCAGTGCAAACCTGCCAAAGCTGCAAATAATCAACATCACTGCCTTTACTCCTCTTCTGGGAAAAAGAAGAAGAGCTTGGTGGTATTATATATCTACTTTTTAACTTTTTATGGTAAATAAATTTATATATTATGATGTAACAAGAATATATTTGATTTCTACCAAGTTTGAACTTTGAATATTGAAAGCCGACATTTTCTCTGAACATCGTACCGTCTCTGTGTTTTTTTTTTTTTTTTTGAGTCTTGTCTGTCACTCCAAAATATCCTCGTCCTTCCTTAACAAACTCTGATTTCTTGGATGTACTTTCCTTACATTTACATACCCACCTCCAACTCTCTTTCCTTGTATGTTTTGTTTTGTTTTTGTTTTTTTTTTTATCTTTATTATGATTTCGAGTTTTATTCCATATTTGCATTTATACATTTATACATATCATCTTTGATAGTGATCTGCACCACCTTATTATTGTTATTATTTTATTTATTTAATAATTACTTTATTTGTTATTTAATTCCAGAAATGGTGGTAGCTTTTGAGAAATAAGAAGCAAATCCCCACCAAAATAGCCCTCACAACAGATCTGAACAATCTCATGTGAACAAGAAGAAGAAGAAGAAGAAGAAGAAGATATAGAGATTCGGAGGAGCTCTCCATTCAATCAGCAAATGCAGTTGTTAATTAGACACCAAAGCAAAGAGATGACTCTCCCACCCACTTCAAAATTAATACTTTTTTGTGCGTGTGTGCGTGTGATATAGTATATTACTACTAGTGAGTTTGTTTATGTCAGCTCATTTTTTATGATAATCTGAGACCAAAAAAATGAAGAGAGAATGGAGGGTATCAATATCATCACCATCGTCATCATCGCTTCAACATCAACAAGGAGGCTGCATCATGGGAATCTTTGGGTTTGTGCTGTTGCTTCTCTTTCACCTGCTAATGATGCCCTCACATGCCAGACAAATATTGGCTTCAAAGCAGAGTACTAGTAGCAATGAAGAAGTCACCAATTTGATAGATTTCAAGAAGTTCTCTGTTGATTCTGATCCAAAAGGGTATTTATCAAACTGGACTTCCGATTCTATAAGTCCATGTTCATTTCAAGGTGTTTCCTGCTCAGATGGCCATGTCACTGCTCTCAATCTCAACAACTTTGGTCTTATCGGCAGTTTACACCTCCCAAGTATCACATCCTTGTCACAGCTTCAACATCTATCTTTGCAGGGCAATTTTTTCTCTGCCGGTGATCTATCTACATCCAGAACTATCTCCTGCAATCTACAAACGGTTGACTTGTCTTCAAACAACATTTCAGGTGCTCTTCCGGATAGATCTTTTCTTCAATCGTGTGAAGGTCTGGTTTCTGTTAATCTATCTCACAATACAATCTCTGGGGCTAGTCTTCATTTTGGTCCTTCTCTTCTCCAGCTTGACTTGTCTAGAAATCGGATTTCGAATTCCACCATCTTGACTTATAGTCTCTCCAGTTGCCAGAACTTGAATCTGCTCAACTTTTCTGATAACAAGCTGTCTGGAAAGCTGGTTGCTACTCCCTCCTCATCTTGCAAGAGTCTCTCAACTCTCGACCTTTCGTATAATCTTTTGTCAGGGGAGATACCGACTAGTTTTGTTGCAGACTCACCGGAATCTCTCAAGTATCTGGATCTCTCACACAACAACTTCTCTGGGAAGTTTTCTGACTTTGATTTTGGGCAGTGCAGCAATCTCACAGTCATCAATCTCTCACAAAACATCCTCTCTGGCTCTGGATTCCCACAAAGCCTGGGAAACTGTCAGCTTCTGGAGACGCTTAACCTGTCGCGTAATGCACTGCAAGACAAGATTCCTGGCCTCTTGTTAGGAAGTCTCAGGAACTTGAAGCAGCTGTCTATAGCGCATAATCAGTTTTCCGGTGAGATCCCTCCTGAATTGGGACAGGCTTGTGGGACTCTCCAGGAGCTTGATTTTTCATCCAACAAACTCACTGGTCAGTTGCCGAAAACCTTCACATCATGTTCTTCTTTGCATAGCCTCAACCTTGGAAACAATCAGCTCTCAGGGGATTTTCTGAGCACAGTTGTAAGTCAGCTATCAAGTCTGGTGCATCTCTACGTACCATTCAACAATATAACTGGTCTTGTGCCGCTGTCTCTGACCAATTGTACTAAACTTGGAGTGCTGGACATCAGTTCTAATGCATTAAAAGGAAATATTCCTTCAGGGTTCTGCTCATCTCCTAATAACCCCTCAGCTCTGGAAAAGATAGTTTTAGCAAACAATTATCTGTCAGGAACTGTAGCTTCAGAGCTTGGAAACTGCAAGAACTTAAGAACAGTTGATCTCAGTTTTAATAACTTGAATGGTTCAATTCCAGAAGCCATTTGGGATTTACCAAACCTTTCTGATTTGGTGATTTGGGCAAACAATCTCAGTGGAGAAATCCCAAAAGGGATTTGTGTCAAAGGAGGAAACCTGGAGACTTTGATTCTCAACAACAATCAACTCACTGGCAATATTCCAAAGTCCATTGCCAGCTGCACTAATCTGATATGGGTGTCTCTTTCCAGCAACAAACTTACCGGAGAAATCCCTGCTGACATTGGCAAACTTGTTAGTCTTGCTGTTCTCCAACTGGGAAACAATTCGCTCACCGGAGATATACCATATGAGCTTGGCAAGTGTAGGAGCCTCATTTGGCTTGATTTGAACAGCAACGACCTGAGTGGCGCTCTTCCGTCCAGCCTTGCCGATCAAGCTGGCCTAGTCATGCCAGGAATTGTTTCAGGGAAGCAATTTGCATTTGTTAGAAATGAAGGGGGGACAGCTTGTAGAGGAGCGGGAGGGCTAGTTGAATTCGAGGGGATTCGATCAGAGAGGCTGGAGGGTCTTCCAATGGTACACTCTTGTCCATCAACTAGAATTTACTCTGGCATGACAGTTTATACATTCAATAGCAATGGCAGCATGATCTACCTTGACCTCTCCTACAATTCCTTGTCGGGAACTATACCGGAAAACTTTGGTTCAATGAACTATTTGCAAGTCTTGAATTTGGGACATAACAATCTTACTGGTGATATTCCAGACAGCTTTGGAGGTTTGAAAGCGATTGGAGTTTTGGATCTCTCTCACAATAATTTTCAAGGACACATCCCAGGGTCATTGGGGAGTCTCTCTTTTCTAAGTGATCTCGATGTGTCTAACAACAATTTATCCGGTCTCATCCCTTCTGGAGGTCAGCTCACTACATTTCCATCTTCAAGATATGAGAACAACTCTGGCCTTTGTGGGTTACCATTGCCGCCTTGTAGCTCAGGAAGCCACACTGTAACTTTCCACACCCAGGAAAAGAAGCAGACTGTAGAAGCAGGTGTGGTCATTGGTATCACCTTCTTTATCTTGTGTATTTTCGGACTTACTTTAGCTTTGTATAGAGTGAAGAAGCACCAGAAAAAGGACGAACAAAGAGAAAAATACATCGAAAGCCTTCCAACTTCAGGTAGCAGTAGCTGGAAACTCTCTAGTGTTCCTGAGCCTCTGAGCATTAACATTGCCACATTTGAGAAACCACTACGGAAGCTGACTTTTGCACATCTGCTTGAAGCTACTAATGGTTTCAGCGCTGATAGTTTGATAGGGTCTGGAGGGTTTGGTGAAGTTTACAAGGCACAGCTGAAAGATGGATGTGTTGTTGCAATCAAGAAGCTGATTCATGTCACGGGTCAGGGAGACAGAGAATTCATGGCGGAAATGGAAACTATTGGGAAGATTAAGCACCGCAACCTGGTTCCTTTACTCGGTTACTGCAAGATTGGTGAGGAGAGGCTACTTGTGTATGAGTACATGAAATGGGGAAGCCTGGAGTCTGTTCTTCATGATAGAGCCAAAGGAGGGGCTACAAGGCTTGACTGGGCAGCTCGAAAGAAGATCGCCATAGGTTCAGCGAGAGGTCTTGCATTCCTTCATCATAGCTGCATACCTCACATTATTCACCGAGACATGAAGTCTAGCAATGTTCTTCTAGATGAAAATTTTGAGGCCAGAGTTTCGGATTTTGGCATGGCTAGATTGGTTAATGCCCTTGACACTCATCTCAGTGTGAGCACCCTTGCAGGAACACCTGGTTATGTTCCTCCCGAGTACTACCAGAGTTTCCGTTGTACAACAAAAGGAGATGTCTATAGTTATGGCGTCATATTACTGGAACTTCTTTCAGGGAAAAGGCCGATAGATCCTGCTGTGTTTGGTGATGACAACAACCTTGTTGGATGGGCAAAACAGCTTCATAGAGAGAAGAGAAGCAGTGAACTATTGGATACCGAATTGATGACTACTCGAGAATCTGGTGGTGAGGCAGAACTACATCAGTATCTGAGGATTGCCTTTGAGTGCTTAGATGACAGGCCACTCAGGAGGCCAACCATGATACAAGTGATGGCAATGTTCAAAGAACTTCAAGTTGATACAGAAAGCGATAGCCTTGATGGTTTCTCATTGAAAGAGGCAGTTATGGAAGAATCGCGAGAGAAAGAACCGTAGTTCATGCCATTTGAATGCAATTGAACTACAACAGACAGTGTTTTGCTCACGTAGCCACCGGCCAGGCTAAGGCAACACAGTTACAAAGCAGTACCATTTTGCCTAGTGTAAATAATAGAACACTGAATGAGACAAGAGAAGAAAAAATCAATAGGGAACAAAGTGATGGGGTCTTTCGGTTGCTGTAAGTTGGGTAACTTATGTTTTGTTTTCTTTGATTTTGGTTCAAACTTTGTTCCTTTGGCATTAGCTTGTTTCTCTCCTGTCAAAGTTTTGCTGATTGATGTTGTTCTAGTAACTAGTGGTGTTTAGTTTTGTCACAAATTGTCTATTGTTGCTGTGCATACATAGATAGCTGGAATGTTAGAGGACAGGAGCATTTTGTAAATTTGTAGCAGTAGCAATGTAGCAGCATTATTTGAGAAAGTGAATTTATGAATCTCACCTAATTTAAATTTTAATGTGCAGTAGTACTACTAGTGTAATTGAGTTGTTTGCTGAATGTAAATAAAAGGTTTATTTCACTGATTCATCAGGAATATGACTTACAAATATCAGAAATTATTTTCATAAACAAACAAACAAATACAGTGTTCATTGATTGGTTTTTAGTCAGGAATTGATCATTGATTGAAAGTGATGGATTCCAAGCAAGTGATTGTAAGTTGCGGTTGCTAGGATGCAACAACCGTTGCCTTTGATTCAACTATGTCATTATTATTTGTCTTTGTCTACAGATAAAGAGAGAGAGGGAGAGATTCTTGAGCCACCAGAAACATGAATACATGATCTGATACGGTTTTGCATGTCAAAGATTTGATAGGTTGGTCATTATGTCCCATGAATTGTGGCTTTAGAATTAGCTATTTGGTCAAAGCTTTATATTAATGTCTTGATTAGCAGCATGTTGTGGCATGATGTTTGTTTGTTCAAAACTGTTTGATATGAAATTAAGTTTTGTCTCTTTATCTTTTTCACTTTACTACCATATTGGGATCTCAATCTTCATGAAAACAATAGTATCCATGTATTTCTGTCAAATATCTTCCAGCATCAGAAATTCAGAATCATTGCATATATACTGTAATATATCTTCAAATGTTCTCCATAAAGAGCACATAAAAGACAGAAGCTGGTCCAGTCCAGAATGCAAGTGTTTGGGCCAACATGGGGGATGAGAAAAGTCCATTCCATTGGAGCCCAGCCCAGCCTTCTGTAGTGGGGCCCTATCTATGGGTGAGTCAGTCATCAGTGGTCATGGAATTCAACCCAGAGAGAGAGAGAGAGAGGACCCATTAGCCATATTCATATATATCCTGACAGGAAACTCAAATGTGTTGCTTGGAAGAGTCTAGCATTGGCTCTCCAGTCTCCTATTCTTTTTGGGGTCCCCACTATCAAGTATCAACTATCAACACACACTTCTTGAGTTCTTTCCTGACTCCTGACTCCTGACTCCTTCCTCAGTTTCCTGACACAAACAACAAGCTTTGGAAAAATCATCAACACCCTTCATGAATCTTGGCTCTTCAATATGGTTTAGCACTTAGCAGAGTTTTAATGATCTAGTATATGATTAAAGAAAAGGATTTTGATATAGTTTAGAAGATGATATGTTTATGATCCTCTGTCGTTGTATATATATATATGATGTTATTAGATTGTTTCAATCTAGGAGAGAATTATGTGTTAGAACACTTTATTATTATTATTATTTTATATATGAGTGAGTGATACAACCAGACTTTAGTGTTTTAGTGTCTGGTAATTAAGATAAAAAACAAAGGCAAAAGTGTGATAACTGAGAAGGGGGTGCAAAGAGACAAAAGACTTGGTCAAAGTATCTTTTTTGACTGGGTGTGTCCATCCTTCAATAATAAAGCAATTGTGTAATATATCAAATAAAATAAAAAAGTAGTCACATGAAGAAGAGAAGAGAAGAGAAGAGGAGACTGAAATGCTGTTTGTTAGCTGTGAATGAATGATATATATATATATATATACACATACGTATATACATACAATGATACAATTATACAAATAACAAAAACTTTTCATGCCCTCCCTCTCTCTCACTAGCTAGCTACTGTTCTTTCTGCTTCTGCTTCTTCTTCTGTTCATGTGCCAGGTTTTGGCACCTTTTTTAAGCCTTCTTTTGACAAAATCAACTATTCAAATACTCCTTTTTTATGCCTTGATTGGTTTTTAATTTTTATTAATTAAACTTTGAGGAGCCTGATCAGCCTGCAGCCATCCCCAAACAAAATCTCAGACAATTGCCTCCTCCCCATTTATACTTGTTCTTATTATTCTAAATTATCTACATTAATTATCAGATTCCTTCCATATTTATTTTCTATACAAGACTATATACTCCTATAACTTTGTATTATATAATTAATAAATGGATTGAGAGATATTCCACATGTTGGAAACTTATATATACTACAAAAACATCTTCACATGTGTGCACCAAATAATCACTCCATAATATATATGCAGTAAAAGCAAATTTGTGCATGCATGATGAATTGTTGATTATATCAAACTTTTGGAGAAAATAAACTTGTGAATTTATTTGAGTTCCACATATATCAATGAATTCACTTTTGTTCACCCCCTTGAGGGTGAGTGAACATTACCCCACTCCCGTATGAATGATACGTGTCCAGGGAGGTATAAATTTATCCTAAAAGAATACGGTGTTTGGATAAATTTACCAATTCCATAGACACATGTTATTCATACGAGAGAGGTTAATGCTCACCCACCCTCGATTGGTGAGTAAAAGTGGACTCTATATCATTTGCTTTTCATGAACCCAAATAAGAAAAAATATATATGAGAATATTTCATATATACTTGGTATAGGTCTCTAGGAATATATAACTTTAGAACAGTTGAGTAGTGGGCAACTAAGAGAAACCAAAAACAAAAAGAAGATAGCGAGGGAAAAGACTAGAATGTGAATGTGATAATTAGGTAGAATTAGATCCTCTTTTTTATTTTATTTTTATAATAAATAGGAGAATAATTTATTAGAGATAATAAACCATTCATTGTCACAGGCTCACAGCCCATCGTTTTCAATTTGCATTATAATATTAAAATGTGTGAGAAGTTCTCTTCTTGTCCATTTCATTTTATCATTTTACATAATTCATTCCATAATATCATATTTCCAAAACTCTACGAATTAATTAAATCTCATATTCTTATTTCAATCTTTGGAAGCTCCGACCCTTCACTAATCACTATGCAAATCCATATTTACAATTTATACACTCAGTTAATAAATGAAATTAATCTAAACTTATTTAAATGGATGAAATTTTAGATTCTGAATAATTGAATCAGTACACTCCAGAGATAATTCAATCCAAAACAGTCCTAATAAAGCAACTGGTACTTTTAAGAACATATTCAAAAAAGTTTGACCATATGTTGTTATTCTTAGTAGTGATTTAATTAACATACCAAACAAACAAAAAAATCAATCCAGCAAAAAATAGCAACAAAATCTAATCATTTGTATAAAAATACCAAAGTAGGTGTGATTATTGCTTATCATACCATAAAAAACTCTTAAAAATAAATTAGCAACACAATTGTTATTAAAAAGGTAAAATTGGCTGTAATTTCTAAATAATCAAAATAGGGTCGGTTATAACATCTTTCATATTGCAAGGGCACACGTGTTAGGCACCCACATGACTAGACACCCAAACGTTACACATATTTACCATTTATATAATCTCAATATATGTTTTTTCACTATTTAATCACCTACAACTCAACTCCATTCAATCCGCAGCTACCACCAATCAAATTTCTAGATTCAGGACAATAATACCCTTACGTGTGTGACCCACAATCTGATATGTGATTGGCCAGGCCCAGTCCATATACAAACAAGAAGATGAATATGATTAGTTAAAATGAACAGTAGCAGAGCAATCAATCAAACAATCAAACAAACAAACAAAGGGAGGTGGAAAATACAAATAAATCATAAAAATGCAAGCTTTGTTTATCATCAGTGAAAAGATTCGATTTTTCACATACAATATTATAATTTTGTGATGCAATTCCTCTTGTTAGCATAAAACATCATCACATCATATCATTTTGAGACCGGGGAGGAGGAAAGTTGATTCCTTTTTTTCCCCACTTTCAACAGGAGGAAGAGAGACTCGGGTTATGGGTGGTGGTGTGGTTTGTGTTGTTGTGTTGTTGTGTTGGTGATGGATGGTGGTGGGTCTTTGTTCATTTAGCTTTGACTCTTTAATCAATAAGGTAATCATTTTTAATCATTCCCTCTCCCTCTCCCTCTCTATCTATCTCTAAATCTCTATCTTTTTTTTCTTTTTTTTTTGAAAATACCTCTCTATCTTTTTATTTGGTATGCTTTTGCTCCTTTTTGTTTTTCTGTGTCTATTTTTTTTTGGGAAAAATATTTGTCTATGTCTATGCAAATTTAAGGTACCACTCTCACTTAAATGATTTTTAATTTTTTTATGATCTGGGTATGCTCTCTTTCAAAATTTGTAATCTGGGTTTTTATTTTTTTACTTTATTTAATTTTGTTTCTCAATATCAATTTGCTCATCATTGGATCTTGATTGATGGGCACCCTGACTTTAAAAACTGGTTTTCCATATTTGTAGGTTCATTGTATTTACATGATTAGTTTCCTTTTAACTCCACTTTATCAAAATTTGGAATGTTGTCAATTGCCTCCCATCTCCATAGATTCTTGGTTACACCTCTTAAAAGAATGATTTTTGTTTCGAGTTATGTCCAAATCTGAAGTTTTATCCTTTTTGGTTTGGAAAACTTAACCTTATCAATTGCTTTGCGAGGAAGGTAAACAGAGATGGTGTTCTTGCATTGATGACTTATTGGATGTTGTTTTAGATATTCTAACATGTGTGTTCTATCATTTCTTCTAGTATATTTCTGCAATTCATGTAGATTCTCTTTGGAATCATTTGATAACCTCCGGTCAAAATTGTAGCTTTATCTTCTTCTGACCTCCTTTTTGATTGTTCAGAAGAAGCAAGCAAAAAGGAACCCCAAAATGGAACATCTCAATTTTATGTCTTTTGTTGTGTTTGTTCCACTTATGGAAACCATCTTAACTAAATAGTATAATCGTGTTGAGTTGAATGAAAATTTTGTTTTAATATAATCTAAGACCTCAGTTCAAAATTTAGTCTCTTTATAGCATCTCATCTGTACTTTTTTCAAGTATTGTTATACCTTTTTTCTATGCCATTCTAGGTTGATTGGTCTATATTTGATTCTATCTTGTACTTTGTTTGAATAAACCTTCCAGGAATTCAACATTTGTGCAAGACCTTGATTCTAAGTTGACCTGGCTTTGAGCCAAGTCTTTCAATTATCATGGCTGGAATTGATGATAACATGACTGTGATGGGAGAGTGGTTGCCTAGTCCAAGCCCAAGAACTTTTTTTTCGGCAATGTTAGGTGATGATATCAGCTCAAGAGAACCACCAAGCGAGGATAGAAGCGGAGAGCTCTTTTTAGGATCTCAACAGCAAATGAGATCAGGAAATTCTGACAGAAAGGAAACGGGTGCATCTAGTGATCAATTGAATGAAGTTGGTCCATTTTCCGAGCTGAGATCAAGTTCACGTGGTGGTCTTGTGGAAAGGATGGCGGCAAGAGCTGGGTTTAATGCTCCAAGGTTGAATACAGAGAGCATGAGGTCTTCAGACCTTTCACTGAACCCTGATGTTCGATCTCCTTACTTGATGATATCACCCGGTCTCAGCCCAACCACTTTGCTGGAGTCCCCGGTGTTCGTTTCAAATTCACTGGTGAGTTTATTTCTTTGATGTATCTTATATGTTGTTCGGTAACTTACCATCTTTTGAAGGTGATAAATTGACTCCTTAGTGATATGGAATATGAGGAAAGAGTTATCTGGCAATGGAGGTTTTCCATTAATTGCATAGTACAGTTATGCACCCTATAAGGGACATACGTATGTTGAGCAAGTAGACGCAAGCCAGTTAGGATGAGACTTGCTGGTTCAAGTATCATCAGTAAAACCACATCAAGCATTTTTACATTGAATGAGTTTGACAGAGGGATTTTCTAAGTGTTTTCTTTGTTCTATTTTAAACTATTGTCTCCATTTCTTTTCTTCTGACCCCTGAAGGGATTATAACATACTCTCTCAATTAAGACAATAATCTTTGTGCTTCAACCAAGTCTTAAAGGTGTAAATAATCTGATCATCGGACAAAAATGTTTGATGCTTTTATGTGCTCTTCAGCGTGATATGTGCACATTGAAACCGTAGAATCATTGAAGACACCTGTTTAGTGTTTATGTCATGGTTGCAGCTTATAAAACATATTGTTCAGCTTAGATTGTGTATGCTAACATCTTCTTTTTTCCAAAAATGGAAAAAAGAAACAGCTTAATGACATGAGGTAAGTTTTAAGTTCGGGATTATTGTTGCATGTTGAGTTTTGCCTGCAAGTACACAAATATTTTCATATTGTTAAACCGAACACTAATGCATGAAATCCATGCTATTGCAGGCACACCCATCTCCGACAACTGGAAAGTTCTCATTTGGAAACATTCCAAATGCTAATGGTAGAAGTTCTGCATTTACCTCTGAGGCCCTTGACAGAAGTAGAGATAATTTTTTTGAGGACATCAATACATCATCATTTGCATTTAAACCTTTTGGAGAATCAGGTTCTTTTCCCCTCGGAACAACAAACAAGGTAAGTACTATATAGGAGGGTGTTTTTATGCAAAAAGTTAAACAAATCTCTATTCTATGTCTGCTAAGTCTTGTTTGTGTACTACTTACAGAGTGCTACATTCACTATTCCTCAGCAATCCTTTCCGCGTATCGAGGTTTCTGTTCGGTCTGAGAATTCCCTTCAGTCTCAAAGTGTAGAACCTACCAAGGTTGTTTCTCATAACCAAAACAGCCTCAACCTTCAGACAGACTTCTCCAGATCATCTACTGAAAAAGAAAATGGAAGTAATACCCTCTCAGCAGATCAAAGGATCTTTGATACTGTTGGTGGCAGTACTGAACACTCTCCACCTTTTGATGAGCAACAGGATGAAGAAGGAGATCAAAGAGGCAGTGGAGACTCCATCATTGTTGGTGGTGGAGGTGCATCATCTGAGGATGGATATAATTGGAGAAAATATGGACAAAAACAAGTGAAAGGTAGTGAGTATCCGCGTAGTTATTACAAGTGCACACATGCAAATTGTCAGGTTAAGAAGAAAGTGGAGCGATCCCATGAAGGCCACATAACAGAGATCATATATAAAGGAGCCCATAACCATGCCAAGCCTCCACCTAATCGCCGATCAGCCATTGGTTCTAACCCACTTCTTGATATGCAACTAGACATTGCTGAACAGAATGGACCTCAGAGTGGCGCTGATGGAGATCCTGCATGGGCAAATACACAAAAGGGAAATGCTGCTGTAACTCCAGACTGGAGGCAGGACAACATCGAGGTGACATCATCAGCAACCGTGGCCCCTGACTACTGCAACCAATCTAATTCTTTACAGGCTCAGAACGGCACTCACCTTGAATCAGGTGATGCGGTGGATGCTTCGTCTACATTCTCTAATGATGAAGATGAAGATGATCGAGGAACACATGGCAGTGTCGGTTATGATGGTGAAGGAGATGAATCCGAGTCAAAACGAAGGTACCTTTTTCATATCTTTGCTATAATATCTTGTGTATAATATATAAATTCTCCGTTAGGAATATTCTTATGTTCTATGATATCCAGGAAAATCGAAGCTTATGCAACAGAAATGAGTGGAGCCACCAGAGCAATTCGTGAGCCTAGAGTTGTTGTCCAGACAACCAGTGAGGTGGATATCCTAGATGATGGATACCGCTGGCGCAAGTATGGCCAGAAAGTTGTTAAAGGAAATCCAAATCCAAGGTGATTACTGAAATCATAATCAATTCTTTTTCTTCTTTGTTCTCTCTCTCTCTCTCTTTCAACTATCACAACATACAAACATCCTGCACATGCATAGGAATATTAATTATGATTGCAATATTTAAATTGCGTTGCGTACTCTTTGCTTGTAGGAGTTACTACAAGTGCACCAGTCCAGGGTGCACGGTGAGAAAGCATGTGGAGAGGGCATCACATGACCTTAAGTCGGTGATCACCACATACGAGGGAAAGCACAACCACGATGTGCCTGCTGCTCGCAATAGCAGTCATGTCAATTCTGGGTCATCTAGTGCCATCGCTACCCAAACTGCTGTTGGTGGACAAAACCATATGCACAGGCCCGAGCCATCACAAGTTCACAACAGCATGGCAAGGTTTGAGAGGCCTGCTGCATTCAGTTCTTTCAGAGTACCCGGAAGACAGCAGTTAGGACCTTCCCCCGGTTTCTCTTTTGGAATGAATCAACCGGGTCTGGCCAGTCTAGCTATGGCAGGCCTTGGCCATGGCCAAGCTGAGCTACCTGTTCTTCCTATTCATCCATATTACCAGCACCGCCAGGTGAATGAAATGGGTTTCATGATGCCAAAAGGAGAACCGAAGGTAGAGCCTATGTCGGATCCTGGTCTCAACTTGTCCAACCATTCAGCAGTGTACCAGCAGCAGTTTATGAGCAGGCTACCCCTTGGACCTCAGATGTAAATCTTTATGCTTTCGTTTACTCTATTTACTATTGTTGTTGCTATTTTATTTTATTTTATTTTTTGTTATGAGGAAAGTAGTAATATTTATAAATTCTATACACAAATGGCTCAGTTTCATTGGCAATATTATAATTCTTTGGTATTTACAAAGTTATATTAAAATTTTCATTGTACCAATTTGGTGTTGGGAATGGGAACCGATGAAATACTTTGCTTAAACGGACCAGGAAACACATGCAGATTGCAGGGACACTTGAAAAGAGAATGATGAGATGATGATGATGGGTTCTTCATTCTTTCATCTCTCATACATGCCCAAACTATTCAAACCTTCCTGCAAGTTTTTCACACATCAGATACTAGCCACAATGTTTTTGTCAAAATATACTGGACCTTCAATGTTCACCACAAAACATTTTCTTTAAAGGATGCTTTTTATGACAATGAATCAATGGGTGATAAATTTGAAAGAAAACCCCACTTTTACTCTATAAAACCGAATGAAATATAACTAATTTGAAACTACATGTCCTAAGTTCATTTACTACTACGCTGTAGCTATTATACTGAAACTGTATAACTGCTGGGTAGTTATGCTTACTACTAAAGATGACTGCTAATTAAATTTTACTTTCTAAAAAAAGTGGATACTCTGCTCATCTAAACTTTACTTTTTATTCATTGGATCTAAGCAATCTAGAAGGATGCTTGTATACAAATAGATTATCAGCAGTCTACAACAAGTAATTCTAACGAAAACAAAGAGGCAAAAATAAATTATAAGTGGTCAAACAATTTCATTCAAAAGATGTTAACAATTAATTTATTGACAACAAGTAATAATTCAACGAGAGGGTCAATTCTGACACCAAGCTACCAACTGGCCACATAATAGGCCAAAACTCATAATTTAAATACAATTCAAAAACAGACAAGATGAGCAGCAAAGATAGCAGCTGTTTACCACAGCACAGCTAATACAATATCTTATTGATATTCTTTGACATGAATATTTGCGCAAGAGAACTGTCTCATGGACCAGAGAAATACCAATGAATACATTTGCTAAACAACAAAATTTGGATTCAACTTTTAATTGCAATTCCTTTTTCCACTAAAATTCTGCTACCGGATACTGGACTGTAATAAAAAAAAAAAAAAAATTACATGTACATAGTGTAGTTTCCTAAACTACAGGGTCTGAGATATCAGCATAACACAAAGTTAGTAACTCCAGTATCAATACTTTGTATATCGACAGAATAAGGCAGCATCCAGAATTAACCGAACAAATCATCATAATCTCTTTTTGACCTGACATCAAGGTGACCGTCCAAGGATCATCACATTTGGCAATCAGCTGCATCGCCGCATTAATGGCCACTTATAATCATTTCCTTCAAGTGGTTGTCTTTTCTACGCTGATAAACTGATTTCCGGTGATTTATCTCCTCTCTGTGAGGTAAATCATTAAATTTACAATTTAAGAAATGACAACAATATCCATCGAGTATAGTTAATAACATCTTAAACTAAAGTTCAAAAGTATTCAGATGGATCCATCAATGATAAGTTGATAACTGTCAAATGTAAACAATGCCATAAATTAATGATAGACTAGTCTGATGTCCAAACACAAGAACACTTCAAATTAATATGTCTGAAGTTCGAGAGTATTCAGCTCAGACTAATGGACCTAGGATTTATTTATGACTCAACTATTTTTTTTTTATTAAAACTAAAGAAAAAAAGTACCAGTGTTAACAATTTGTCTTGTACTGATTCTAATTCAACCACGTTACTTCAGTATTAATTCACAATAAATAGATAAACAACTAAGAGTGTGGTTGCTATACCATTGCATATAGCAAAATAGATTTAAAAGCATGATATACCACCGCATGACACATCACTGGTCTACAAGCATCGATGACCAATAACTGGACTTCAATTGATGCAAGAATGAGGAAATGAAAAGGGCAAGATTGTTAGTGGTTGAAAGCAGATAGGCTCATCAATGTAAATGAACAAAGCAGTATTAAAAACAAAAATAAAAGAAAACAACAAAACCATATAATATAGCCATAGTATGAGAAACTAGTAAGAACCTGAGACAATTCCAAATTGAATCATAATGAAGAATAGCAACAATTCTTTGCTTCTTTTGTCTCTGGTGTTTTCTATCACGCTTAATTACAGGCAACTGCTTGATCCCCCTGGCCTCCATTATCTCCTTGGCAATTTCCAGATTGGTGTCTGGATAGCAGGTTAAAAGTCCACGCTCTCGCCCTCGGTAGATTATCCTTTGAGTACAGACAGAGGAAACAGGCACCTGTACAGATTTCACTAACATGTCATCAATAAGGTTGTGAATAAACAATGGAAGTAGCAAGCTTCAGGAGCTGAAAAGTAAGACAGCAATGTAACAGTCGCCAGGAAAAGGTCTTGCATATCAAAAAACATATCAACGGAGTTTATGATTGCTCAGAGACCAGAATTGAGTATTATGGATCCAAGTGAAATGGTGAAAAATCATGCCACGTACTAATTTAGAGCTTAAAGGAACAAATAAACAAAATTAAAAGGGTAAAATTTGCAGTTACGTACAGCCGGAGCTGCTGAATCATCCTTTGAAACGGCGCTAGGCTGCTTGGATAGACGACGTCTAATGTCACCATATGTTAGTATTCCCTCCAAAAAGTCTTTGTCATCAACCACAAGAACAAAATTCTCTAGGCTGTCATGCATACGTTTTATTGCTTCTGTCACGGTTAGAGTAAGTGAAACCTTTACAAAGTTCTTTGTCATAGCCCTAGAAACCTGAGAAGCAGAATTGTGGAATGAAAGATGTTCAGTTACAAGTAAACATGAAATACTGGAAATAAGCAGCATCCTAACAAATGAGAAGCTGAAATCATCAAATAAGAAAATCGGTTGTGAAAGGGAATCAACAAGTGTTCAACCTTTATTTCTTCCAAAATCAAGTCTTCATTTATTGCTTCACAATCAGCATCATTTTCTATGACAGAGAGTTCTAAATCTTCATCACCATCAATTCGTCTCCATGTGCCTTCATTTTTATCTTCATGAGGTGACAAAGAAGAATAACCTCTTGCTAACGTCCGAGTATCAGATGCTTCAGTCTCCTTGGCCTGGTTTGCCACAGAGGGAACCCATATTGCCAATCCAACAGCCCCCTAAAATTAATAATAATAAATTCATCAAAGATTGAAAGGTTACGAACCTTGAAAAATGTCATACACGCTCAAAGTTATAAAATCCATAACAACAACAACGCCTAATCTCATACAGTCTTCCTTGTTTGAGTAGAAGTAGGATTATTATGCTGTAGATAAGCTTGTTATATCCATGTTTCATAATGAGCGGTTTATTTAATAAACTCAGGTTCCTTTTGGAACAAATTTCTTTATTGTGGATTTGATGGTATAGTGGATTCTAGAGTTAATCGTTTATTACAACAGTATCTAACCCACAGTTTACTCGTTTTTCATTGGAAACAAATAATTTATTAAAAATTAAGTGAACTAGTACGGACTATCCTTGCTTCATTAAGTGTTTTGTGTCATAATCCCAAATAATTGGGAAAATATGGTGATACAAGATTGAAAAAGAACAAGCAAACAACTAAGGTAATTGTTAAAAATTTCACAAGCCACTGCAGCTGCGCAATTACACAAAGGATCAGTACAAGAGAGTTTGCCACCCTCTGCATCGTTTTTATAAGACATTATTTATTCATTGGCAAGAAATGGTGTTATATCACATACATGCCAAAAATGACTTTGAAGGTAGACATGTTGTCTGACCAAATTAAAAAGAAAACTATACTCAGAAGTAGCACACTTAACAGTGATGTAAAGCACACGACAATATGAAGCCAGTGTAGCTATCATATACTAAAGCTAAACTACATGATAAACATTTGTTAGACCATAAATCAGGTCGGGATGATTGAAAAATCCATTCCACAATGCAAAAGCCACTAAGTACTTAAACTAACTTGGTTAGTTCTCTACGGCAGAGGACCCAAAAATTACTATGTGAAAAACTTATCAGGTGGAATGATCTTTTGATACGTTAAAGATGCAGCAAGAAGTATTAAATATTTATCAAGCAAGACCGTGGAACAATTACCATGAGAGGAAGTAATATTCTGTAATCTTTTGTCAGCTCAAACAATAGTAGAACTGATGTCAAGGGTACAGAACAGACAGAAGCTAATGTGGCAGCCATTCCAACCTGCAGTAGTATGAAATATATCAGTTTAGCTAACAAATATCACAATATATATATATATATATATATATATAGAGAGCAAGAAATATACACATTTGCTACTTCTAGAAAGGAAAAAAAAATACCAAAGCATATGCCTGTGGCTGTGCAACAGCAGCATTTCCTGGAATGGCTGAATTGATAAGTTCTGCAGCTGAACCTCCAAAGACAGCACCAACAGCAGCGCCAATCATCAAACTTGGTGCATAAAGACCGCCCACAAGCCCGGACCCCTTGCACAAAGCTGTTGCCACAACTTTAGCCGCAGCTAGTTGAGTTAACAACCAGATTCCAGGAGCTGAGGCACTTTTCCCGGTATGTAGGATTTCTTCAACATTAGTGAAACCCCAATAAAGTATTCCAGGATACTTAAGAGCAATAATCCCAGCTCCTAACCCGCCTAAAGCAGGACACACAACAGTAGGAAGGCCGAATCTTTCTTTGATGAATTCAAATGACTTAGTGAACCAAGCAACCAAGCGACTGAAAACTACACTTACAACACCACATAGCATGCCCAGTATCAAGTATAATGGCAGTTCTGCAAGACAATGTCAAATAAATTACAAAATGAAAAACGAGTTAGAAATATACACTGAAATTAAATGTTCATACATATTCCAAATCATCACAGAATTGTATTTGACAGAAAGAAAAATATATTTGTTGATCTCAAACCAGATACGTCCACGCCTCCTATACAATAGGTTCTAACTTGGGCAGGTTGGGCTGCATTGGAAGTCAAGCAGCCCATAACACCCTATCTTTTGTCCAACTGAAATTAAGTTCAGCTTGAGCTGCTAAACATAAAATCATGTAATTAAATCAGGTCGGCTTGGGATGGGTTCAGATTGGCAAGATTAGTTTGTTTGTGTTAAATCATAAACATAATACCTAAGGTGGCAAAGGATAAACATTTTTAGGTTTACAACATTCAAGAGAGCAAGAATTTAGTGTAACACAAATCTATATTCCTTTCCCAACATCTCAAAGCAGATTATTTCTAATGTTAGATGAAAATCTCCAGGAGGAACACATAATACATGTAGATAAAATCAGCTAGTATTGGACTTATATTATAGATGCATCAACCCACTTTTAGAAAAACCTTCACTAAAACCTCAATGCCCTTCAGTACAGCACTAAGATCTCCATTCAGGAAGGTTAGTATTTCCGATACTTTATTTTAGGAGGAATAACAAGATATTGAATATTATAATAATTAAATCAAGACTCATGAAATACCAGCAGCCGATTTCAAATCATATGAGGGCACTGTGAAAGCCGATTGGGTCCCAAGCAAGACAGTAGATACAGTAGATGATATGACAGAGGCCAATATTATCATTGCAGTTGTAAATGGAGGTGAGTTTTCAGCACGGAGAGGCCTCAACACAGTTTCAATAGCAAAGAAACAACCCGCTACAGCTGCATTAAAACCTGGAAAAAAAAGGAAAAAGTTAAAACAGAAAACTCAGCAAATTCAAAAACAAAAAAGAAAAAGAAAACCTGCACATGAACCTTAAAGAATATCTATTGAGTGAAAATAGCAAATACAGTGGAAAACCGTCTCATGTTTATCTCAAGCAATAACTTTATTCTAATATATAGACAAATTATAAAGTAAATGGATTCCATAGTATAAGAGAAAATCAAATCCCTGCAGAAGTACTAGACAGGGTGTTTTTCATATTTTTTTTACCAAAGCTCACATTCATACCAGTGCACATGTCCCGCAATGAATAAAAAATTCCTACAACATTATCACTCAACAGAAACAGCACATATTGAATCTACTGTAAAAAGGAACTCTTTTTCATATGATATGCATGAAGATGTAGATACCTGACGAAATTCCAGCAGCAGCACCAGCTGCAACAAGAGCTATCCTCCTTTCTCTGTTGTTTTCCATCATTAAAGAGAAACCATTGGCACACGATTTTCCGATATCTACACTAGGACCTTCAGGACCCAAAGAACAACCAGTACCTAAAGTAACAGCAGCCTGAATGGCCTTTATTGTAGGGAACACTCCAGCAACCAAATCAAAACCTTGTCTATCTGAAGAACCACTGGATTGCTTTATTTGGTTCAATATTTCAAGTAAACCATGCATCATTCCAACAATAACTCCTCCTGTTACCGGTATAAGTAAAATCCGATGCCAAGTATCCGCCAGCCTCTGCAACCGCAGCCAAGCTGCACCCTCATTTGGGGTCCCCGCCCATGCCCATTCGTGTATTACATGAACCTACATAAACAGCATCAAAGTACACAATTTTGAATCCTATATTTGCAAATTGTGTGTTTGTTTCTCTAAAACTGCAAAAAATATATATAAAAAAAATGACTTCCTTTTTTCCTAAAACTACAAACGAGTGAGCTTGAATCACCTCTAAAAAGATATCAACTTGATTGAATTATACGAAAATTCAACAACTAAACCAGATCAAATACTATTGAAGAATTAAAAAACAAAAAACAAAAAAACAAAAAAACAAAAAAACAAAAAAAAAAAAAACAAAAAAAAAAAACCGACCCCTTTATTGAAAAAAGCGACGCACAAACCGGAGGTGAGGCCGATAAGGCAACCGATGAGCAGGAGCGCCCATTCAGGAGGGGCACTATCTCCCAGAACATCACGGCCGTCGACATAGTGGTGATCGACGGCGGTGGCAGCGGATGAGGAATGAAGATTCGAATGCGAATGGGAGAGGTCTCTGTCTCGGAAACTGTGGCGTCGGCCGGAGAAACCGCGATCGAATTTCTTGAAGATATCCTTGAAAGTAGAGGAGGTGGGGGTGGAGGTTGAAGTGGCGGGAGCGACGGTGTTTCTTGCGGATGGATCTGCTTCCAAGTCATCGTCGCCGTCGTCGTCGTCTTCTGGGTTGGATCTCAATGCATGTCTCTCGTCGCCTGACATTTCTTTTGGTGTGTTTTTGTTGTCAAAATTGCTTCTTTTCAGTTTCCATCATGTGTTTTTTCGACAAACACTTGCTTCATTGTTTTTTTGTTTTCATAAGTAAAGACAATACATTTTTACTATTTGATTATCCGATAATCTTTATTAATTTATTTTGTAAAATAAAAAACATAAATGTAATTTCAAATTTCTAAAGATCATTGGTCCTAATCAGTATAAAATATGTTGATTTGTAATTTAAGAAAGTAGAATTGATTTGTGAAATGATGTCCTACACTCCTACCTCCTACCTCCTACCTCATGGCTCGTGGAATGGCATTTATTTCATTTGGCCATGTTCAGATGATGCTTTCTAATAGCTGGCCACGAAGTGGACAACACCATCATACACACTCCTAGAATACTTACATATTCATGCATCAATACATTAAAACTTGTGGTGTATTTACTGATGGAGAAAATAAAAATTTTACTTGGGGGAGATGATTAAGTCCCTCCATCATTTATTTATTCCTTCACCTAAATTAATTCTCAACTCATGTAAGTTAACACTTCAATTATATTAATATAATGGATAATTATCGATCATGTCTTGGACTTTTTTTTTAAACAAAATTAAGTTATTTACGGCTTTTATAAAAGTGATCAAATTGATCCTTATGTTTTTTTTTTAAAGTGTCAAATAAATACTTCAATTTTAAGAAGCGACCAAATTGGTCCCTCTAACAGTTTAACGATTTTAGTCAAATGACGTAAATACATTTATTTTTCATATTAGAGTAAAATTGTTTTATCTTTTATGTATTAAATTCACCGTTATGATTACAAATAAAATTAATTTTGTTATTAACGAAACATCATTTATACATTTTTAAATTAAAAATTTCTATATATATATGTATATTAATAAAACAATATCAATTACACCCTTAATTAATATTCATTCTCGGTTTAAACTTTTACCATTTTTATATAATTATTTTTTTATTAATATTATATAAGTATTCTTGTCAAAATTATACAAAAATCAAAACCCACAAATAAAATACATGAAAATATATATGTGTTAAAAAAATTGTACATATTTCATTATTATATTGTTTATGAGTAAAATATACTTTTACTCTTATCTAGTTAATATTGACCGAAAAAACTTAGTTATAATGATTAATTTGATATTTGGGAAAAATATAAAGACCAATTTGATTACTTTTATAAATAACATAAATAACTTAAAATTTTAAAAAATGTTTAAAACTTAATTGATAATTATATAAAAATAATTAGGAATTGATTTTCACTTTACCCTATTAATATTCTTAATTATTTAACGACTCACTTCTCTTAATCATTGAAATAATCTCATGGAATTATAATTAAAGTCGTTGATGGTATTTCGGTATTTCCATGTGGCATTATGCTTAGAGTTGTTAGAGCATATCCGGTGTAAAAATAGATTTAATAAATAAGTAAACCAAAATTTAGTCTCCAATATATCTATTTAAAATATAATTTTTTTATTGATGTGTTTTTTTTTTATCATTATTGATGAAAAATTAATATCAGTTTTAGATGAATCAACCTAAAATAGTTGTATAATGGGTTGTCTAAAATAGACGATTACGGATGTTTAATTTTTTTTAGGACAGCTATATTGAAGGGGAAATGTTAATCTTTCTAAAAAATTATCATAAAAATATGTACAATTTAGTGTGACAGTCCAATTCATGTTGTGAATTGTTATGTTTTTATTCTCATTGTCTCTTGTACTATCTGTCATATTGGATTGTAAATATTTAAAAGATAATTTATTAAAAAATATAGCATTACCCATATAAAAAAAAAGATTTATTAACGGGATATTTATTAATTATATATATATATATATATATATTCAAATAACTATTACATGCAAGATATTATTAAAAAGGGTTCGGAAGACGTCGATGATATCTTTATGTCGATAGAATTTTGAAGGCATGGACCCTGGATGTAGGCGCGTGTACACGCGATTACACCGGGGAAGTGTGTTTGGTGGAATTGTGAAAAGCACTCATTTTTTGGGAGATTGGAAATTGGAAGAAGAAAAAAAAAAGAACTCAAGTGAAGAGGAACAAACTGAGAACCCTGGAGCTGTTGCTGTTGCTGTTGCACAGAATTCCTGCGTATAGGAGCAATTTTGGAAACAAAATCAATACAAAAATGCAACCCATTTAGCACCCAGAAAGCATATTCCTGTTTTTGTTTCGAGAATAGCAACAAGAACATACCTAATCAGCTAATCTGATCAGAACAATAGAGGAAAAAAAAAAATTGCCTTTACTTTTGGTAATGGTACAAGAAGATGGAGTTAGGGTTTTGATACGGAGGTGTTGAGTTGTTGATGAGGTAATCTGAGCTACTGGATCTGATACCCTTTTAAAAGACCTGAGCTTTGGATCTGTTTATTCTTCAATCAAACAAATACAAGCACTCATAAAGGAAACCAAAAAAGGTTAGATTTTTCACTGTTTCTGGAACCCAAGATTGTCCCTGATCTTTTGCGTCACTTCTTGGATTTGGTATATTTGATCTTTCTTCACACTGGACATTTGAGATTATTTGTACAATTCCTGATAAAAATAGGAGTAGCTGTTCATTTCTGTGCCTTGAACTGAATATTCTCTTGAGGGCCTTTCTTTTGCTTCTTTTACACAAGATGAAATGATCCAACTATGTTGCTGGATGTGAAATTCAATATTGATAGTGTAACTGCAATATCTTAAACCATGCTAATTTTTGTGGTAATTGAGAATATTTTGATCTATGTGGAAGACAAGCTTGGTTGTGTTGTTGTTAACCCTCAGAGGAACTAACAAGCCCATGGATCTTCCCAGTTCTGTTGACAAATTAGAACAATTATTTTTTCTTTCTAAAACCCTGCTCTTAGATAATTGCTAAAGGTTGATTTTTTTTTTGAAGCAGAAGTAGTCATAGACTCATAGATCGTAGTAGTGTGTTGTGTGTTGTTTACTTTTCAGAACTACATATCCAGCTCTTACATTTCTGAATTCCAATTGACTGTTGTGGTATACATATATAGGTAGTCTGAAGCACCATGTATCCTAGGCATCGAACTCCTGGGAATGGGTATAGGTCTAATTCGATGGGGATAGGTGGTATGCACCCGCAAGGTTCTGCTAGAGGCCGTGGATTTTACAATTCAGAATACCGGAGCTTTAATCGCGGGTTTGGGCGTGGCCAGGGACAGCCTAAACCTTTTCATCAACCGCCACCAACTCCAACACCAACACCGCAAAAAAGTGACATTTTCGTGGAAGCAGGTCGACTTGCAGCTGAGTTTTTAGCTTCTCAGGGAGTAATATCTCCCAACATACTCCCTGGTAAATGGCAAAATGGTACCTTTAAGTCACAAGACGGAGATAGTTTGCATCTTCAACAAGAAGGCCGATTTTCAGCCCTTAACCGTCTTGGGAATTCAGGTACTGATGTGGGGTCTGGTCGGAGAAGGTACTCTGATGATAATAACTCAATGGGCTTAAGGAATTATTTGAAAGGAAGGAGGAAAGGAGGATCTTTTAGGAGTTATGGCTCAGATTGGGGGAAAGAATACGGGAGGACTGGTTCATGGTCTGAGAGAAGTAGGGTTTCCCCTGAAATGGAGGCTGATGATGATTCTTACACTAGACATCAAGAGGAGCAACAATTTGGTAAAGATGTAGGAAACAGTTTTCAGAAGTCTAGCTCAGGTGAGTTTGCACCAAGTGAGGAAGCCGGTGCTTCAGAATCTGAATTGGAAAAGACCAACTTCCAGGATGAAATGGGCTCGAGGGCAGCTTCTTCCAGTGTTGGGAAAGATTTATTCCATGAGGCTGGTGGGGAATTCTCCAAGAGGTCTGAGGATTCGAAAAACATGGACATGGAGATTGGGGAGCTAAGGGATGGCATTGATGAAGATGAAACTGAGAAACCTGATACCACAGAGGACGCCTCCATTGTGCTCCATTCTGCGGAGGATGATGCTTTGGGAAACGTTACCACTGATTTACTAAAGTTTTGTAAATTTGCCAAGGTGCCAACCAGAACTCGCTCTGCTTTGACATATAAAGGTGTAAAGGTTGATTTGGTTTCAAATAACGATGATGAAAATACATTGGATGTCAAATTGCCTCTAGGATCCAAAGTCTTGGTTGAAGATGACTCATTGGATAGCTCTACATTTAATTCCTCATCAAATAAAACTCGTGATTACCCCAACTCTGAAATAGCAAAAGGTTTGACTGTCCAGTCTGTTGAGGGTGTGGGAGCATTAGCTTCTGTTTCTGGCCTTGAGCAAGGTAAATGTATGAGGTCTCAATCTTTTCCAGATAGAGCTTTAATGCATGTCAATGAGCAGGAATCAGGTCAGGGACCATCAGGTCTCCAAAAATCATGCTCTATGGTCAAAGAGAGAGGTGAAAAACGGATTATGGAAGAGAATGATTCAAGTGAGGGAACCAAGAAACTAAGAGAATGGTTTCCCTCCATTACTATTAAACCTGATGAATGCTTCAACAGGTCTAATTTGAGTGAGAAGAAAGAGATTTCTCAAGAAGAAACAGAGGTATCTCTGGCTATCGATCAAGGGAGCTCAGTTAATTACCAATTTTCAAAGGTTGGTGTTGAACCTTGTGTAGGATATGCACAAGAAAAACAGCTTCTTCCAGGTTCATTTAAGATTTTTGACCTTAATCTCATGGAAGACATAAATGATAATCATCACGGTGATCTATCTCATATCTACCCTGCTCTTCCGAAAAAAGAAGCTACACCGGTTGATGTTGATTTGTCCATGAGTAATTCCAATATGTCTGGTGAATATAGTAGGCGAACAAGTGACGGTAAAGAAATTGAAGTAATTGATTTAGAGGATGATTCTGCCCAAGAAGACAAGGCTGTTGACAATTCAGAAAGAAAGTATGCTTCCTTCTTTACTCTTTTCTCCAGTTGTTTGAATATAAATGAGGAGTGACAGTAAATCTTTTGGGGATCTATTTTTGCATCTCTGACTTGCATTTGTGCTTTCATTGTAAAACGTTCAATTTTGCAGGACGGAAACTATGTTTACAGGTGTGGAAGGCTTTTCTAACCATGCAACAAATGCTGGTCATATTCCTGACGTTCAGGATAATTATGATGGGCTTATGATCACACAGTTCTTCAATACCTTTTCAGAATGTCCTGCGGTACCGGTGGATATTAATCCTCTTCAAAATGAGATGGGTCTGCACAATGGAGAGGTAACACTAATTATAGCTAAGAATTTGTTTTTCTAATTTTTAATGCAACATCGGGAAACATGATAGTTGCTGAACCAAATTCTAATGCCTATTAGTACTGTCTTTTGATATTTTATTCTGCATGCTTGATTGTGGTTCAGTTCTTTTGGATTTGATCTTTGAAGATAGCTACATTAATGCATTTCTTGTCTCCCTTCATTTCAGCTGATGAATAACTTACTGTCATTTCAGGGGAATCTTGGTGATGATGATTCGATATATATGTCCCTGGGAGAAATACCATTAAGTATGCCGGAAATTTAATTTCATGGTTTGTTTTCTTTTAAATCTAGGGTTGTATGGCTGATCTCCTTGGAATGATGTTTGGATTGAGTATTAATGAGTGTATTTTTTACACATTATTATGCATCAAATAAATGTTGAGGTAACTGTTGGTGGCTGTATGCAATTTGGATCACTTGTTTTGTGTTAAATCTAGTATGTAAAAATCTTCAAAACCATAATTTATTTTTGTGATGGCGACTCTATCTAGATCTTGGAAAGAATAACGGAGGGATAATATAAGCATTTAAAACATGGCTTCTTTTTTTCTGGCTACATTTCTCTCGTTGCTATTGTTAATTGCAACCGTCATCTGGAAGCTAAAGGTTTTAAGAAAATGTGTTTCATTTCTTTTAAAAACTTATATCCATTGTATACGATGCATGCTTCCGAATCAAACATGAAGGATTGATGATCTGTGGTCATGCATTTGACATGATATACATGTGTTCATGAACATCCAGACATGTCTTCCTTGACCAGCGCTATTGATAGCTTGTTTTGTAACTGTTTGCCTACAAGGAGTGCTAGCCTGCTAGGAGAAATTCAAGTTTGCATTAAAGATCAAAGTGATTTACAGTCTTTTGACATTATTTATTTGGTTAATCAATAAGGTGGAATCAATTTTGGAATATTATGTAGCTTTTGAAAATTGATTTCTAGGGGAGGGCATTAGGCACCTCAAATTAGATTATAACGTCCATACTATGCAAGTTTTTATTTTAGAGTTTTTTCATGCAAACTTTAGTTGGTAAAGCGGATTGCTGGGGGAATTAGCTCTTAATTTTTGGGTCCTTGCATTTAGCTCCTGGATTATTACATCTCAGATAAAGCAGAATTTAGTTTGCAAATTTTGTAAAAGTTAGACCTAAGAGAGATTTGACTTGTGAATTTATATTGCATTTCAACCATCATAATAGTGGATTCAGTTTTTTTGTAAAAATATGCATTTGCTTGTGAATTGTGATTATAATATTCTCAAAACCAATATATGGCTTTCAATTCGCTAATTGAAGTTTTCTGCTTCCTAGTTTTCTAAGAACCTTTTGATTATTTTTCATGTAGGCTTTTTGCAACCCTGGGAACAGCCACCACAACCACAGGAGTATCAGAAGCCCTTTTGATTCGGCATTTGGTGCAAAATGTAGAAGAAAATACTACTTGGTATGCATAGATTGGGGTTGTTCTTTGCAAAATGATTAGATGTGTTGTATCCAACTACAAAGTTGCTTTGGATTAATTTTGAATTTTTTTTTTATAGGGGGTAAGTGTATTCCTCCATTAGCAAAAGGTGGATTCTTTGTTAAATGGAAATAAGTAGTTCATGTTCTATGATTTCGTTAATGTTTTCCATTGCCATCAATGTTTGGTATTTTTGAACCCCAAAGAGTGGGTTGACTATTACAAGTCTTTGGCATTTAGTCCAATCAAGATTGTCATATCCCAGATGTTTTCTGATTACCAAGATTGTAAGGTTCATCCCTAGATAGTAATACATATAATCATGGAGGTATTTGAAGGGATTTTGGTAAATTGAATGGTGATGGATGATCTTTGTGCATCAACTCAATCACACAACCTTTACTTTACTTCACCTCAGTTTCATCTGTTACCATTAACCATGTCAAATGATCTATATTTATGGAAGCATGTGGATTGAATGTGAATGCATTTTTTTCTTCCATCTACCCCACTTTGGGCAATTACTAATTGGTTGACAAAAGAACAAAAGAACACAACTTGGGAAGATGCTCCTGTAAATTCACTGGGAAGAGATTAAAAACTGAGGTAAAAGAAAGAAGATACTTGGTTAGACTTTAGATGGTCATATAGATACTGATGTGTGACCAGAAGTGAAGGGCAGCTAGTATCTACATTGTACATCCATTAGCCATTTAGCCTAGGAGGAGAGAGTGATTATCGCCTTCAGTTCTGTTGATGGACCCACTTGCCTTGGCATTGCAGTCTATACGATACAATATGATTACCGCTTGGCTTGTCCCCATTTGTGTGTGTCTGATTCACAAAGTCCTTGCAACTAGTACCCTTTTGGCTGCCAGATTTAGGCACATATCTTATATATATATATCTCATTGTATGCTGCATCATAGGAATGAGGTGACTATTTACTAACCTTAGAATTTGTATAAGTGGAAGGAGGGCCAGTGATATTGATCATACTAAATGTGAGATCAACATCAACTACCAATATAATAAAAGCTAATTAATTAAACATGGGAAGGGAAGAGTGTTGAGTGTTGAATGTTGATAGACATGGACGGATGGATGGATGCAATTAAGGCACTTGTTGAACACACATGTTGAGTTTAATTATCTTGAAATAATAGGCAGGGCAGGCAACATGATTCTACAGTGTAAGTTTGTTGCACAGCATGTTCTTTGTCACTTGTTTAAACAATTGTTGATTGACTCACTGTATGTAATATGTATAGCTATTATCAAATCCTTACAAAAGAAAGTGGTTTGTTTCTAACTCAGTTCATACTTATCATTCGATTTAGATTATGTTAATGAACACACGGTTAACTTGGGGAGTTATTATCAAATCTAAGTATCTTCAGCACATGCATACATGGGCTTTTGAGTGATAAGAACCTTTGATTTTTGTTCGGTTTCTTCTCTAGTTTTCAACATAGTATTAAACCATATATATGGAGAGAGATAGAGTGGATGATGTGTAAAGATGGACAGTAGAGGAGGAAAAACATCTTCGGTGCACAAGTGGTGCATCTGCCCACTGATATATATTCATATATATATATATATATACGTGTCAACTTATTTATTTGTTTTTATTTTATTGCTTCCTCTTTCTTTCTATTTATTTATTTTAACTCACAAATGTATATGTATTAACAGTTCGGTGGATGTAATGGGGGTGGCATGGTTACATGTCATTGTCATCATCACATCATCAACACAATGCACTGCATTTGCATGGTAGACATGAGGGGTTTTTGAAGTTTCTTACGGGAGAAAAACTCCATATACACACCATTTGAAAACGACATGTATGTTTGTTTATTTATATTAATGAAATCATACATACCATGCATTCATCACATTCTCTTCACTTTCATCCACATGATCCTCCTCTGTTCTTGGTACGTAGTTTAAATTAAATTAGATGGAAATTATTTTGTTGTTAAAGAAAGTGAGTGAAAAGGCATGCAATTATTTGAGAATGGGATCAGTATCAATAAAAACACCCCAAAAACTGAACGTGATATGTGGGAATATTTTGTGTGTCCAAGCTATAATTATAAGCTGAGTGGACCTTTGGAATTTAATTTTAACAATTCTTGGATATGTTATATGTGTGTTCTTTTAGCAGTGTGCATGCAGTGAACCTCCATCAAAGACTGAATTCTTTTTTTTCTTTTCTTTTCTTTTTTAATGTTGAAACCCATTTTCAATTCCACAATGTGGGTCCTTTTTTGGATTATTGACTGGCTTTTGAAAGTCCAAATATTCATTCTTATTCTTATATTTTATAATGATTTAATTCTAAATTCTTCATATTTATTCATATCAATAGAATTACGGAAAATCAGGATTGTATAAGATACCGAAAAGATGTTAAGATGATGTACATGTATATATGAATTTGAAATCATGTATCTTCCCCTTCAATTCTTAAATTTGTAATGATTAATTAATTTTTTTGGTTTGAAGAAAAAAAAAAAAAAAAACAAGAACAAAAACAAATGTGAAGTTGAAGATGGAGACATCATGTGGGATGTTTTGTGTAGTAGTAAGATGATGTGGTAACATAAACGGTGGCGTCAGAGAACGTTAATCTCCGTACACGTGGACACCCACTCCTTTTTAAAAGTTTTCTAATGTTTGAGATGTGGACCCCACTCACCATCCAACCGTCAGATCCTCCACCATTATCTGATGACTGACGCTCCCGAGTACCGAATCCTAACTCCTAACTTCTCATTTCACTTATATTATCAATTTTTAACATTCATTACTTCTACACGTTTTGCTAACTAGCAACCTCTAAACTTTTGTTTCAACACATTAGCAAGTTCCTTTTTCATAATCTATCGACTCTATAATGCTATAAAGTTTACTATGTTATTACTTTTGAAAGAATATACAAAGTCATTTTGTAGTGTTAAAGGGTAGCTCCGTCCTTTGGTAATTATTATTCAATACATTTCATGATAATTAATGTGTAATTTTATGTGCACCGATGTGGATCTAAGTTCTGTATATTTTATGTTTAATTATATAAGTCAAATATAGATACCGATATCATATCGTATCGTAATAAAGTGGAAATGATAGAAAATAATACTCTTTTTATATTGAATTTTGAAAATATCACTAATTTAATAATTTTAATTTAAATGAAATCAACAGACTAAAATACCTTCATCTTATTCTTGTATTATGTTTGTGTCATTTTAGATTTTGTTTTTCTTTTTAAAAACCCCCCATTAATGAAGGACCAATAAAGGTCCTCATTAACAAAGATGAAAGACCTTCATCGGAGGTCAATTCGACCTCGTCGGAAATCGGAATCGGAGGTCTCAATAAAGATAATGACCAAAATTTCTTTTTGAAAACTTTAATTTTATCAAATAAGTCTCGAAAATTGTAAATATATCTAATAAGTCTTAAAAACATCAAAAAAAAATTCAAAAACAATAAAATAAGTCTCAAAAAACAAAAAACAAAACACAATTTTATTTTTGTAAGTGTGTTTAAAAGGTATTTTTATTTAATCTACACTTTAAGTACTATTAAAACTTAAGCTATTAAGTCAGTGATAGACTTTAAACTCACTCTTTAAAGAGTATTATTAAATTTTCAAACCCCAAAATGATACATAAGTCTTGAAAATAAATAAATAAATATATATATATATATGAGACTTAGGGTCCGTTCTGTAAGCATTTTTCAGTTGCTGTTTTTCGAAAATGAAAATGAAAATGAAAATGAAAACAGTGTTTTTGGTTTCAGTTTCGAATTCCGAAAACGCGTCTGGTAGGTTAACTGAAAAAAATCAAAAATTGATTACATAATTAACCAATATAATTTTTGTATTGTAATTTTTAAATTAAATAAAACTAACACATCAAAAATTAACTCAAAAAAACATATCAAAAAATGAATTAATCAAAACTAAACTCTTAAATTATAAACAAATAATTACAATATATATATTACTATATAACAAAAATATAACCGTATATTATATATATATATATATATATATTATAATTAAATATTATTATATTATATTATATATTTTATAATATATAATATTATAATATATATATTATTACATGAATGCTTTCAGTTCTAGTTGGAAATAAATTATTCTGGAATATATATATATAGGGGCACTTTGGTCATTTAAAAATCATGTTCCGTCTTATCCTAACCATATGAAACGCATAATAGAACTAAATGAAAAACAAAATGATTTTTATATATATAAAAAAGTGAAAAACAAAAACGAAAAACGAAAAACGAAAAACGAAAAACGAAAAACAAGTATTTTGTATTTTTTAATTTTTAAATCTTTCACTTTTAATACTGATTTTGTTTTTCATTTTTGTTTTCGTTTTTCAAAAATAAAATAAAAAACGGTTAACGAATACGTTTTCGAAATCGATTTTAAAAAATAAAAACGAAAACAGACTAAAAACAGTTTGAGGACGAGACCTTACTTTTTATTAGTGTATTTTAAAGGTATTTTGTTATATCCACATTTTATGTGTTATTAAAATTTGAATCATTAATTTGATAAAATTAAATTTTCAAACCCCGTTAACAAAAACTCATACAAGTCTCTCAGCATAATTTCATGTTTTCCTTTCCCCCTTCACACTCTTTTATATATTATAGGTTGTCTTTTTTTTTTCTCTCTCTCTTTTGAGGTAATTTATATATATATATATAAAAAAAAAAATTAAAGTACTTATAATCCATGCCTAAACATTAAGAACACCAAAAAAAAAAAAAAAAAAAAAAACTCTGCATTTGTCATGCTAATGTTTGATAATCAAATCAATCGTAAAAATTGAAAAATTAAAACTTAACGAGAACTACATACACTTGATTGGTCTTAAAACCTCATTAATGAATGATATGATGTCATGAGTAGACCATAAAACTAGTTAAATTTTGTGTTCCTCATCATTTACTCTCTTGAACAAACTCTTGTACTCAACACCGACTTCATATTCGTTAATTCAATTTCTTCTTAGTTATTGCTATCATACATCAGTTTTATTACTCTAATCAATGTTAACCAATCTTTTCAACGAGCTTTCTTAATTACAAGCCAAACTAATTCAAATAAATACAAGTATATATATATATATATATCATATTCATTTATAATAATTTCATCAATACTTTTTTTTTTAAAAAAAAAATCTAATTCTTGAAATTTATTAATAATCTACAACTTTGTCAAAGATCGTTTTATATATATATATATATATGAAAGTATGTTTGTAATTACTAATCATATCAAACTTTATGGCGAAGAAAATCAAAGTTTACCCATATGGGTAAATAGTTTTATCGGTCATAAAATTTGAGATAATTACAAACATATTTTTATATTTTAAAAGACCGGCGTGATTTGAAATGATATTTTATTAAGTTATGGCATAATGGCAATGGTTACAAGGCAAATACTGGGAAATTCAATAGAAATTTCAAAGGTAAAAAGGGTGATGAAAGTTAAAATAATTATTAATTGATATATATATACTGTCGTAAGATATTGTATGGTTTCTTTTTCTCGGTTGTCTTCAAAATTTGATCATTCTTCGACCAACTTTAAACCTTTGTGGGGTCTCTCAATGTTCCATCTTAGCTGCTAAAGAAACCCATTTCATATATATGTTTTTCTATAAATTAATAAGTGCCTAATTTAATAATCACCATTTTGACAATATTATTTTGTACATGTTCTTATTTATTTAATTTTGTTTTTGCTCTAACGACATATATGAATATTTTCTGATGCTGACAAAAGTTGTTGAGCCAATTTTTATTATTTTACACCATTTTGAATGGAGAATAAAAGTTGATATCCAAAATCTATGGCCGATTTTTTTTATCTACTTTCTTTGTTACGATTCTATTTAAAGTTTTATCATTTTATTTATTATAACTTGTTAACCGTATAATTTAATCAATCTCGTCTTATCATTCTAGTTAATTATAATGTGTTAACTATATACTTTCAATATTTTATATAAATTTATTGTAAAAACAGGATGAATGTCCAGTACTCAAAAGAGGTTGTGTGACAAAACCTAGATTGACATTAAAAACTATACAATTAAGTTAATAGGTTTAAAAACAAGATTATAGTGTTGGAAATTGAGAAGATAAATTGTGGAATGAAGTTTGAGACAAATTTCACTGCTTCACATGTGTGATTTATGTGGACACATCTTTCTCGTTGCAAGAAATTGTTGCATGATATTTATAATGTGAATTTAAAGACTTTATCGATTATCAAAGACATGTTATTAACTGACCAAACTTCACTTTGAATAAATTGATCAATCGGTTAATGACAGTTTTCATGCAAAAAGTCAAAATTTATCCATGATAAATGCATGCAATCAAGCAAAAACAATCACGAAAATTGTACCAACTTATTTGATACGTACATATATAAAACTTTGGTATTCACCGATATAAAATACACCAATACATTACATGTGAGTTATAAAATATGGATAATCATTGGTAAGTATATACAGATCGATGGTCAGTTTGATATTACTTTCACGAAGTTAAAATCAGTTTATTTAATATTTTTGATATAAAATTATGTTTGATAAAAAAAATGATTAATTGATAATCTAATAAGTTTTGATTGTGATTTTAAGAAGCAGGTGTTGTGTTTCTTTTGTTGAAAGTGATTATGAAATAATATATTTCAGCAATTAATGAATATTTTAAAATATCAGTATTATCCTCATTAAATCAAATTAAAATCATTACTTATAAAATTTCTATATATATAACTTTTGAACTATAAACTAGTTTTAAAAATACAATTAACCAAACATCTACCTATTAATTTAACGGCCGATTATTTTTTCAACACAACTAACAATAATTATTACGAAAGTTACAACAATATCAAACTGTTAATAAATCAAAACAACTTAATATAATGATTTACATGCAAGACACTGATATATATTTATTAGTGTGTACCGAGGAGAAAAGTTTCCTATTGAATTTTAAATTACCGCTACTTTAATAGGTTAAGTTTAAATAATCATAATGGACTAAAATACTCTTATCTTCTTCTGTTATTACGTTTGTACCATTTTTAATATTTATATATATATATATATATATATATATATATATATATATACATATATATATAACCTCCATAGGTCCTCCATCAATGGAGATGAACAACCTCCGTTGAAGGTTGAAATCGGTCTTCAGTTGAACATTGAAATGAAGAAGATGACTAATTTTTTTTTTGAAGAATTTCATTTTTAGTGGATAAATTTCTTTTTCTATATTTTGAGAGTTATCAAAACTTAAGTTACGAAGATAACGATAGTTTTAAAACTCATTATTTAAATAGTGTTACTAATTTTGTGAAAAAATATATATGATCATCATTCATCAATACTGTGTTATATATTTATCGTTACTTGAGTACGTAATTAGATCAAACTTGAGAGCCTACATGAATTTTTACTAACATTTTGGTTGGTTTCACTTTAATTTACGAATTAACTAATACGATGATGTTACTAAAAAGCCCGTCGTTATCCTCTGCCATGTAATGAGACCTAACTTTAGATTTACACAATTGTCTTGTCAAAAAAAAAAAAAAAAAAAAAAAGATTTACCCAGTTGAAAAGTAAGCCTAGCTAGTATCCTAGTAAGTAAAATATATTCAATCAACAAAGTGTTGCATATAATTGTAGAAGAGAAAAAAGATAGAATTAAATGCTAAGAAGGAATCTAGATGATAGAAAAAGAGAAGGGTACGTGTGAGGTTGATATATATACAACATTTTGTAGTTTACATTATACATTATACATTATACATTAGAGTGTCATGTAAGTAATAAACAATAATGAGTATATATTGAGTTTGCATAGAAATTAGAGTAGAATAACAATAATAGAATAAGAAGACAACTACAAGGGTGAAAAAATATAGATATAAATAAGAATGGCCAAAAAGCTTCCTTCTTCAATTGGGGGTGGGGTGATAATTGTCAACACAACAGGCAGAGAGGGGTTTTTTTTGTCGTCTAGTGGTGTGTAGAATTTGCAAGTGTAGAAAAATGACATTTGAAATGCCACACAATTACAAATTTGTATAGAAAAATAAAGAATAAACAAAGCCAGAGAAATTTAGAGAGGCTTTGTGGTGTAGGGTAGGTATAGGATAGGACAGCTTTGTATTTCTATAATTCAAATCAAATTTAATTCAATTTTTTTTTTAAAATTTATATATATAAAAACACCCCATTAACACATTACACACATTACACACACACTCTATGACTCTATCTCTTTCTATGTCCTGTCTCTCTCTCTCTCTTACTTTTTCTTTACCTCTCTCTTGAACGCATATTCAGAGAAGAGGGGAGGTGAATCGTGGTTTGATTAAATGGTACAAAACAAATACAAACTTATTTGCTTTTTGGTGGAGAGATAGAGAGAGAGAGAACCTGATGCCCTTTTGATGTGCTAGTGGGTGGTGCTGTTTTTCTCTCTTCAAACACATACACTCTCTCCTCATATTAACATATACCCAATCTCTCTCTCTCTTAAAAAATACTTCATTTTTCTCTTTGTTTACCTCTTCAAAAATCATCTCTTGATTAATCATCTTCTCCAAACACCACAAGGTCTGTGACTGTGACTGTGACTGTGACTGTGTCTGCTATTATTGTTGCTTCTTGTTGTTTAACTCTTTCTTTTGATCTATCTCTTTCTGGGGTCTGTTTTGTTTCAAGATCAGTTTCTGGGTTCTTGAGAAACTGAATCCTCTGCTAGGATTTCTTGTGTTATAGATGGTTTGTTAGCTTGGCAGAGAAAGAACAAGTCTTTTTTTTTTTTTTACCAAACAAAGTGGAAAAATCTCTGGTCTCTGGTCTCTGGTCATGTATTTATACTCCCTTAGATTTCCTTTTTTTTTTTAGTCAATTTCAACTATTCACTTTGATTCTACGGTTTCTCTCTCAATTCAACTTGAAATCTCTACTGGGTTTGATTTTGAATCCCTTTTCTCATCTTCTATCTGCCGTTTCCTTTACTCACTGCTTGGTCACGATTGCTTGCTCAAGCTCTGAATTTTCTGTTTTTGCTTCCAATCTCTTGCTATTATCATATGATTTGCTTTTCAAAGAATCGATTGTTGAGGTTGTGTTAGTCGATAGTGGTGTATCCAAGTGTAGATTTTGAAAAAAAATTCTTGGTTCAACCACATAAAATAACGCTATATACCTCCCATCTCCAAAAAAAAAAAAAAAAAAAAAAAAAAAAAGAACCTTCAGAAAGAGTTGAACAACTATATATATCTTAGCTTGTGGGGTTCTGTTCTTTTGCTTATTTTGTGCTTTGCTTGATGAATCGAAACATAGATGCTTCAAAATCACTCATTTCCTTCACATAAAATAACGTTAGCTACCTAGGGAGCGGTCTAGAATCTCCTAGTACATGTTCTTGATCTCATCTCAATCTCAATCTCATATTTTCTTTAATTTTTTCTGTTTTCTCTTTCAGGGTTTAATGGATGAAGATTCAAGTGGGGTGGTTGTTGTTTGATTGATCTTCATTTGCTGGTGATAAAGATTAAGGAGTCTTAGTTTTTCTATATGCTGAAGGCTAAGAAGATAAAAGATAAGGCTGGTGGTAGAGGAGGAGATAGTAGTAACATTAGTAGAAGAAGAAGAAGAAGAAGAAGTGGAGGAGGTTGCGAGTGTTGTTTGAAGAAGAGCACAAGAAGAGTGAAGGTTTTCATCAGATGTTATCCATTGAAAACCCTCCACCAGATCCCTCATGTTCTTGTCAATTATTCACACAACTGAAGAATACAACTAACAGTGATGAAAATAATCATAAGCTTGCCTTGCCTGAGCTAGATCTGCTCAATCCACCTCTTGATCATCATAATCTTAATCTTCCTAAATTCTCTATAAGGTAATAATCTATCTCTATCCTCTTTCTCTTCTCTTTCTCTTCCTTCTCTTGAACAGTAATTCCTTACAGCGTTACAAAAAAAAAAAAAAATCTCCTCTTTTTTTTCTTGTTTCCTTATTTTGTCTGGTGGTTCTGATCTTTGATTGATCTCATCTTCAAGCCATCTAATCTGAGTATCTGACTACCTTGTTCGGTCAGATCCAGAGTTCCAACACAAACGCCATCTTGTCTCTATTTTGGTCTCATGAACTCAACTCATTCCAGCCAGAGAAAATCCTGTCAAATTTTTTCACTTTCTGTGAGTTTTTCTTTTTTCCCATGTATACATGATGAGATTTCATGTCATGACTTTATGTACATGAGAGATTTTTTCTCAGACCAACCTGGGGGTGTATCTAATTGTGTGTACTTTGTTCCAACCTTATCATGCCAAAGAAGACTCAAAAGACTTTTTTTTTTTTCTAAGTCTGTAGATCACCGAATCTTGGGTAGTTCTTGGCTGTTTTCTCTTTTGTTGATGCGTTTTCTCTTTTGAATTCCGTGGTCCATTGTTCCTTTCATCAGCGTTTTAACATACAATATGAGATCGATTTCATAAAGTTTGTATCTTTGGGTTTAATTTGTAGACAAAGTCACAGTTTTTATTTATCATTGTTGGTGTTGAACTTTATGTTATGTTATGTTAATGTTTGTTGTAAATTAATCAAAGTTTGCTAACTATAGTGAATGGGTGGTTTTGAACTGTAGAGATTATGTATTCACTTCCCGGAGCAAAGATATCAAGAAGAATTGGCCTTTCTCTCTGAAAAATTTGCAGCTTTGTTTGAAGCATGGCGTGAAGGATGTATTACCACCATTTCAGGCTCTTGGTTCAGTAAAGATTCAATCTTGTACGGTTGATGAAACCAACAATTCACTTGGGGAGAAAAAAAACATTAGCAATTTTGATGGAGAGCCTTCTTCTGGGCCCAACAATAATGCCCTACTTCTAGACTCATCCAATAATGCTCAATTGTTGAAACATAAGTTACAAAGTGCTTCCATAGACACTAGTTCATGTAGATCTGCTTCTGCTGCTGAAAATGATTTCCCTTCTACAACAACAAGTGTTTCTCTATCTGAAATAGAGTCTGTTCGGCCTTCTAGTTCACCGTTAGAACCCGATACGTTGCTGGAAGCTGCTTCAGTCTCGGCCTCAGCCTCAGTTGAAGCTGCAGTTCATCCTTCCTCCCGCAAGACTGAAAACACTATCCGTCCCTCGGGTGGTAAAAAGTGCAGATTGATAGTAAAGTTTGGTAGCAATTCTGATCGTAGCTCAAACGAAGATATTGCTTCGAATTCTACTGCTGTATCGGAAACAATGGCTTCAAAAGTTTGCCCTGTTTGCAAAATTTTCACATCTTCATCAAACACCACCTTGAATGCACACATTGATCAGTGCCTTTCGGCAGAGTCACCACCTAAGTTGACGGCGGATTCTAAACTCACCAGGCACAGAATTAAGCCAAGGAAGAGCAGATTGATGGAGGATATTTATGTTACAGCCAGACACTGCACATTAGAAGAGCTTGACAGAAGAAATGGCACGAATTGGGCCACAGTTTCTAGCTTGCCTCTGCGGCAGGATAATGAGAAGCTTGAGAATATGCCTGGAGGAGAAGTGAAAAGGCAAAGAATGTCACAGTTGCATCCTGAGGATGCTGGTGGTGAAGTAGGTGAAGTTTATATAGATTCTACTGGAACCAAACTTCGGATTCTATCCAAGTCTAATGATGCACCACCCGCGGTGCCTAAAGAAGTGGAGGATCTTCAGCCAATGAAAGAAGTTAAAGAAAGCAAATTCTTGTCAACAAAAAAGAAAAAGCGCCATGCCAGGAAACACCTCAAGTATCTCAAACTTGCTCCTCAGAGCAGAAATTTTTTCTCTCACAAAACTCGTGCTTCTCAGGTACTTAATTTCTTGTTTGCTACCTTCTACCAATCTATTCTTTTTCTTTTTCTTTCAAAAAAGCCGTCTTTATTGAGTTCTTTTGCTCTAATTTGAGACAGAAATATTTCAAATGCATTGTTTACTAGCTGAGTTAGAGTGTGTATTATATGCCCTTAGAAACGCTTAAGTTTGCTATACACTTATACGTTCGAGTGAAATACATGTTACAATACATGCTCTCTGTCATGAAACTGGATCTCTATAATTGGTGCTTCCTTATTTGTTGATAATCAATTTCACAATTACACTTAACTAGTGTCCACTAGATTTCATAAGCTAGTATGTAATTAGTTGTGCATAATTTTGTGCTTCTCGCAATGCATTTTGCACTTCAATTCACAAGTTTTTAATAGACTAATTGTTTGAGATTGGGTGGTTTGAAATTCAGTTGCATAAGTTTATTAAAATTTTTTGTTTATAGATATGTGGGGGTCAAGAAGGAGATTATGGGTTGGAAGAAAGTGGCAAGAAGGAGAAACATCAGTCGGAGAAGCAAATAAATTCCAATGATTGTGGGACTTTGAGGCAATGGGTGTGTTCTAAACGAACGGGTCTGGCAAAGAAGGTCAACAATCAAGATGGTCATCAACCTTTCAGGTGTAAATGGCATTTGGCTCGGGACTTGCTGGTAGAGAATCATCAGTCAAGTTTAGGTGAATCTATAGCAGAGAGAAACCGTGTTCAGAAATATGCTAATTTGTCTGAGAATCCGACTTCTTCTCCTGAAATTAGTGAAAAGTGGGAGCGTTCTTCCGGGAGAAAGAGAGCAGGAAGTCCATTGCTTGGAGCCAGGCTCAGTGATGCTACGGAGAGGTCTCTACCACAAATGAAACAAAATGGGAGTAAAGATAACTCTTTCATACATGGTAGTCTTACATTTGAACCTTCTAACTCAAATAGAAATTGCGTATCTTCATTTAATAACAAGAGAGCTGGTATTCAAGGAGGTCCGGTTACTAACTCTGATACCCCTCCCAGTGTTGGCACCAAATCATCCTTCAGTACTCATGCATTTGCATCGAAAGCATTGAGAACGTTATCAAGGAAAAATGGCTCATCTGTTAGTAGCCAGTCATCTGTGATTAAATCCAAACCTACTATTAATGAGAAATATTCAGCCAGAAAGAAGGCTCATGTGTACCTAAGTGGAGAAGTTGATGAAGAGGTTTGGCATTCTCAGGAGGTTGAGCAACAATATGCTTTGATGTGTATTGGTACTGAAAATCTAGGAAGAGGAGAGATTACAGACAAATCGTCTCTGGAGAGTTCACAACCAGCACCTCAATGTTATGGTCTTGATGAGCGAGAAAACACGGATCCTTCTACTAGAGTCGGTGATGATCTTGTGGACAAGGTTGATGTCCTGGAATCTATTGCGGGGAATGTTACTAGTTCGAGTAAATCTGTAGATACTAATACTCAAAAGCTGAGTAATCGTTCCAGGAGCCAGTCAAACTCTTTACATTCTATTGAGGACTATAATGCGATGTTATGTGGAGGCGAAACACTGACATGCCCAACTGACCCGAGCTTTGTTGATGGAGAAGAGATGTATTGTTCAGGTGAAGTAGGCAATGTTATGATCAGGCAAAATGCTCATACGGGACCAAGTCCAGGATCGGATCCTGATATTGGGCAAGGAAATTCTTTTCCTGAAGTTGATCCAATCCCAATCCCAGGACCACCAGGGTCATTTTTACCTAGTCCCAGGGATATGGGATCAGATGATTTTCAAGGAAACTCTTCATTGACCACAAGCCGGGTTCAATCTTCTCAAGATCAACTTGATTTGGTAGATGGAGATTCATCAGACTCACCGATTTCTGCAACATCGACCATCTTTAACTCCACTGCAACTAGATCTGATTTGAAGTATTCAGAACCATTATCATCTGTTGAAGATCATGCAGTCCAAGACAAGATGAGGTCGAGCTTCTGTACTGCAAACATTGACCCCTCGATTGAAAGCGCAACTGTGGTTCCGCAGACAGGTACAGGAGCAGAAAATACCTATTTTGATGAAGAGAAATTTAAATTCAGTAAGATCTCTATTGAAAAGAAACCTCTCAGTTTCAAGAACGATAGTCAACCGTGCTGTTGCCAAAGGAAGGAGAGAGTTTCTCAGGATATTGCTCTAAATTATCAAGAATCACAACTGTTAAAGCGAAGGACAATGTCTTCAGTGTCGGTGCCTGCCATGGGAAAGCAAATTGGTTTTAATCCTAGTGCCAGACTGAACGATTTGGAGGTGAGGCCTGAAATATCCTCTCTCAGCAATTGCTCAAGTTCAGGATCCGAAAAGGCTGTTCTCCCGGTGATGAAGTCACAAGCTGGCTCATTTCCTTTAAAGGGATCTCCTGAAGCCGGAGTGAAGTTTTTAGGTCGTGGTGATTGTGACTCTGCTGGTCCATCTCCTTCTAATCCCATTCTCAGGCTTATGGGCAAGAATTTAATGGTGGTCAATAAAGAGGAAGATTCATCTGTGCCTATTGGGCAGTCCCCCCAACCTTGTGCCCAAAGTAGCAGTCATGTGCCCTCGCACTTTCCAACATCGTCAGGATTTTCCCCTAACAATATGCAAAATCAGGACTGCCGTTCCTTCCCTCATATGGTTCCTCAACGTCCCGTAATCTTTGCTCATAATCCATATGATGCTGTGGGGCAGCAATCGTTTGATGTTAGGTTTTCGGGTGGTTTTAAAAACTACTCCAATCCAAGGACACCACAGAAACCTGCACAAGTTTCAGAAGGCCTGTTTCAGAATCAGCTCATCAATGGTGGTTTTGCTATATCTATGGAATCCCACATGTATGAAGGTGCTTACAGCTTATCAAGTAGACATAATAGACCCAAGATCAGATCCAGTGAGACATCCTCCTCGTCATACAATATGGAGAAAGATAACAAAAATTTTGACCACCCACAAAATAATGCAGCAGATTGTGGTCCATCCTTCAAAGAAATTATTGTCATCGAAGATGTTCCTGAGAGTGAAGCCAATGTGACGGGCGCTGATGTTGCAAAATACTCTGAAGGCTTGAGGGCAAACCCGCTGATGATTTCTTCTGGCATTTCAATTCCAACAGTTCCTGGTTATAATTCAAGGCATGTGAATCCTTTCTCTTGTTATCAGTCACAAGATCCGTCTGTGTTGGGTGACTCGCCTGCTGTGGTGCATAATAGTAACTTTCATGCGATCCCATCGAGGCTACCCAATGCAAGTCCTGTTAGGTGGAGCTGTACTCCAGAAGGCTCTGGTGTGCTGCAGCGGAGTCCTTATATACCTGCATCAAACTCAACAGGTCATTTGAGTTCAACGCTGTATTTTTCTCCAAGATTGTTATAGTCAGGATCTTTGTTTTGTCTGGGATGGCCGCCACTCTCACATGGTCCGTGCATTACCAGGTTTTGCATTAGTTGATTGTGTACTCAAATGTTGAGCTTCTCGTAGATTACTGATGGCCAGAAACTTAGAAACGTTTTCACAGCAAAAAATAATAGAGGTTCGATGAAAGACAGCCTGCAGCGCTAAGATCTCTCCAATAGAGTTTGTACTTATATTTGATGTAGTAAATGTTGGAACAACTTTTATGCTGTTTTCTTGAGAATTTTCTGCTTAATTAGGCAAACTTAAAAAGCTCTTCCAGAGACTAGAAACTGTATAAGGAATCCTTGAATAATAGTGGAAGAAGAACCTTCTTGGCTCAAAGCCAGTGGAGTCGAGTGTTCCTATGAAGAATTTTTCACCTTTCTATATAAATATTTCATCAGAATTTCCATTTTCATCAATGATGTTGTAATTACCATTGATTTTCTGTTGGTGCTTATAACCTCCATTTATCTATACTTGAAATTGGATTGTTATTCCACATATGATAAAACTCAAAACTTACCCAAGTTGGTGTGTGATGATCATATGTGCATGGATGAGTTAGTTAGTGAGGCTGATGACATTGAATTTGAGCTTTAGAACCCAGCAGATCACTACGAGTCCTTGCATGCATGGAGAAATTGCATGCTCTCACATCATGCCCTTTTCTTTTAACAAATAGACAATGATGATCAGTGATTGACAGAAATGACAGGCATGCTCATTGTTCATGTTCTGTGTTGTACTACATGTATGTATATATTACACATAAGATATATAGATCAACCAGCTTCGTTATTCACGTTATGATCATATACATGAAATTTTCATGTAACGAAATCCTTGTATTTGCATTGATGATGAATACTAAGTTTACATTAAAACCTACATAAAATGACACCGATTAAGAGAAACAAAGCACATAAATTTTCATGCGGGGTTATAAGTAGTAAGTAGAGGATATGTGTAGGACCCAAAACAAGGTAAAAGAAGACCAAAAAAAAGTTGCTGTAGTTTTTGTTGTCCTCATCATCATCATCATCATCATCACTGGATTGAGATGAGAGGTATATAGATAGAGCTTGTCTTTGCTTTTGTTACCAAGATTGCGAAATAAGTCACATATTGTTCGTGTCGACTGTAGAGAAGCAGACCATGAAATATTATAGCCGTTATAGAATGAAAAAAGTGAGTAGGTACTATATTGAATGTCTGATATATCATAATATCATATCATGAAAGAAACAAGTGTACGAATTTATATTTGAGGGGAGAGAGAAAGGAGAGTCAGTTAAAGCACAAAACAAAAAAGAAAAGAAAAGAAAAATGGCCGTTTGTTGTTTACAATATTTAACAGTGACACACACTAACTCGATTAAAGTAACATTTTACTTAATCTTATCACGTTATGTGTGGTTATAATCATATTAGAGTGTCAATACGCTACTTTAATACGTTAATACGTTAATATTTGTGGCAGTGGGGGGGTATTTGGAGTCTTGAAGGGGATGATGTAACGTGGTATGTGCATTTTGCATGGTGAAAGCTGGACACCTTATTAACTCTTAACAAAAGACTATTGCTCTTTTTTTTTCTTTCTATAAAATTTCTCTGTGTGGGCCATTCCTTGTCTCACTTTCTCTCTTCTTCTCTCAATCTTCTTCTTCTTCGATCATCATCAGCATCCACTTCTCTCCACTTTATATTTTACTTTTTAACACATATTACCCTTCTTCTTTTGTTGATTAAAATATTTTCATTTTTGTTTTCTAAGAAACCCCTCCATTAATTTGCACTCAATCTTATCATCACTAGAATCTAGAGTATTCAAACTAGTTCATTACCACAGCATTGACCAATCCTTTGTGTTTGCTAAACATATATATATATATATATATAAAGCTTATTAATCTCCACCGCCACATTAATTAATTTTTAATTAATTAGCTCCATGACTCCATCTCTCTATAGTAGCCAATTACATCACCACCAAAGCCACATAAGAATATATGTTTGTCTTTTTCATGCTCATAATTTATATTTCGTGGACAAATTCAAGCCATATTATAATATATAAATATAAATATAAATTCTTTAATTAACGGGGAACTTCTATATATTTTTCTCTTATTTTTTTTTTGATAATTTAAGTTATTAATTTATTATATTAAACACGTATGAATATATTATAAATATAATGACACAGTGAGAAGATGATGAAAATATTAAGGTTAAGTGCATATGCTGATTATATATGTTAATTAGTTGTGAGCATTAAGCGCAGTCTGCAAATTAAGTACTACACAGATCGGATTCCCATCTGGTTGGACCATTTTTATCTAACTCATTAACTGTTTCCATAGCCACACATCCTATACACTTTTATCTATATATATATATATATATATTTTTCTTCTTTTTCTTCTCCCTCATTAATTTTCTTCTTGAGAAAATTGGACTTTGTGAAATCTATATATAGCTGTCTAGTCATGTATTTAGTACATCCAACGTTTTTCTTGATCGATGATTATAAAGTGCATATTTAATTTAGGTTCAACTTCAAAACGAATTTGAAGTTAAAAGTCATTGTGGATAATACAATTTTATTGATGAAATCTCAAATGTAGGCTCATGAAGTCATATCTTATGCAAGAACAAAAGTCATTAAGTCATTGTAAATATATCATTTTATGGATGAAAACCCAAATGTATATGTGAACATGTTGATCATAATATCATATCCTAAGCAATGTTGTTTTTTGGAAGAATAAATTGTTGGCTGTAAATATATATCATTTTATTGATGAAACCCAAACGTCATGAAATCAAATCTTCAACAATGTTGTTTTATTTGAAAAACAACTCGAAATGTATATATAAATTAACCGAACATTAATTAAACCATATATTAATTAAGAGACATTATTTTCTTTGAAGAATATAATAGTTCATAATATATCATTTTATTGATAAAATGTCAAGATCATGCATGGATTTATCGATCATGAAATCATGTTCAAAGTAAGATTGTTTTCTTTAAAGAATATATATGTCATAATTTTATTGACGACTTCTTGATCATGCAATTATATCATTAACATTAATATTGTTCTTCTCTTTAAAGAATATACATCATTATGAATAATATCATTTTGTTGATGAAACCCAAATATATATATATATATATATATATATATATATATATATATATACTTACCGATCATGATATCATATCTTTAAGCAATATTGTTTTTTTTTTTCTTATATGTAAAATAATTATATAAATTTTAGATTTTTTATTTTTTTTATAGAGATTCAAACTTATAACCTTATGATATAAATATAAAGGGTTTTATTATCGGATCGATTTTATCGTTTATCTGATCTAATATTGTTTTATTTAAAAATCAGAAATCATTTATAAATAATATCACTTTATCGAGGGAACCCAAATGTATTTGTGAACATATCGATCGTAGAATAATAGCATAAGCAATGATGTTTTCTCAAGAACAGTGGTTGAAAAAGTTTTCCATTTCTCATTCTTGACCAAATTAATCCACCATAAAATAAAGAAATAAGAGTTAAGACTAAAAAATTATGTTAAGTCATATTAAATTGATGATGTATGCCTACTTTTTCTTTCTTTTCTGTCCTGCAGTCTGCAGAGGGGATGACATAAGCCAATAGTTCACGGTTGACCAAATGCCTCTAACAAAAGTAAGTTGGTCAAATAAAAACATAATAACACAAAAGGTTGAGGTTATTAGTGGTAATAAGACGGCCCATCCTTACCTTTTAAAGACCCAATATGAAAATAAAATGGGATCCCTCACTCATCTTCTTAGTTTGTCATTATATATATATATATATATATATATATATATATAATAATTTCAATAAAAATATTTCTTATGTAAACAAATAAATTTTACATAAGTAAAAGTTGAATAAAAATACCGAATAAAATAAGTTATTGTTTGAAGCTTTATTATTTGATTTCACTTAAGAGTTGAAAGTTGGACCTATATTTAAAATTGAGTATTGGGTGAAGGCTTTTTAATTTCGGAATGAATTGAACCATCGTTTAAAAAAGAGATTTGGAGCTAAGGAACTTTTATTTGACTTAAATAAAAACTTAGATCAAGCTTTTTTTTTTTTTAAATCATTTATATGGGTCCATTTGTTTTAAAACTCAAAACATGTAACCAAGAGCCCCCTCATATAATGGGCCTTGGGCTGGTGCCCTTCTCGTTCTGCCCTAGGGTTGATCTTAAATGGTAATCCATTTATTCAAAACCTTTTTCTATAAAGACAAAGATAAGTTTGATTCCGTGTTCTGTCCCTCACAATTATAACGTAAGGTCGTGAGGTCTAATCTATCCCTTTCCCCAAATTTCAAATTATTGTAATGATTCAAAATATATATATATATGTAAAATTTCATTCCATGTTGAAATATAAGCTTTGTAATTTTTCTTTATTAACCCCTTTAAAATTGTTGATTTTGCAACTCTCTCGGAACGACCCAAAATCATTGCATTTCACATTGAAATACTCACATCGTAATTTTCCTTAAAAAATCCCTTATTAACCCCTATAAAAGTGTTTATGAATGTTTCAGAATCACCCTAAATTTGATACATAGATAGAATATATTATTTCTATAAGTTCCAGGCAATTTTTTTTTTTTTTTTTTTTTTCTTTTGTAAAAACACATTTCGCTATAAAATATGCACCACGTAATTTTTTTTTCCCAAATTTCCCTTATTAACCACTATCAAATCGTTGAGTTTGTAACCGGCCTTTGAATGACCTAAAATTTTAATCATAGAAAGATTACAGTATTTCTAGTAGTTTCATGCGAAACTTTTTTTTTTTTGTTAAATTTGTATTCTACGGTGAAATATGTTTTTCGTAATTTTCTCCTAAATTTCTTCTGTTAACCCTTATAAAAGTTTAAATTCCAATGCAAAATGCGATTTTACACAATTTTTTTGTATGGAACCCATACATTGAGGTGGTGGGTTCAATGGTATCTAGCCCCCCGCCTTCTCCCGAATACGAAATATGTACTAAAAAAAGAACCACCATCCATCATGCCATTGTCTCATTCGGATTGTGTTATTGGGTTTGGTTTTGGGCTCCGGTTTTTGTTTGGTTAAGTGGGTGTGTCAGGAACCCAGATGGTTTGCTTCTCTTATTTTGGTTTTACTCAGATTCAATCTGTTTGACCTGTAGTTAACAGATGAGAACTTCTGTTGCCCTTTAAATTCAGTTCAATGTATTGTCAATCTTTAAAATAATTGAATTCTATTGGATTTCAAGTGCATAACTAATTCCAGAATGCAATGTGCATTATAATGGCACCAATGTAGAGATTAAGTGATGATACTGTTGTGATTTTGAACTCTAAAATATGAGCTAAATGATTTGATCACCGAGTTTCATTTGCATAAATGTGCTAATGATAAGCTAAAAATTGTAAGCAACTTCTTGATTGTATTTCTAGCTAAAAAGTGATTACATCATTAACAAAACTGAGCTTTTCAAGTATGTCAAGATCATATCTTACTTCTCATCCTCACTAATTTTGCCAGTGTTTCTTGAGCTGCCAAGGTTAGAGAGTGATTATGTCCAAGCATCACCGTTCGAATACTAATACAGGTTCTGCATAGCTCTTCACCGCTGTCGAAATGCCCGCCTCTCAATAGCAGTTTTGCTCTGGTTTCAAGCAGAGTAGCCTTCAACAATGTCACATCTTGCCATACATACTCATCCACCCTTTGGTTACTAGTGCCGTGTACCTTTTTCTTCCAACACAGAGTAACATGGCACCAATCTTGTATTTGAGACACAAATGACTTCTCTACTTCCTCTAGCACATTTGTGCACACTTTCAGAAGTTCTAAAGCTGAGCTGCATCTTGAGAATGTTGTGAAGGCTCTGATTGCTAATGGAAGAGCTATCTTTTTGATGTATAGAACCATATCAATGGCCTTTAATTGGACAAGTGGGGGCTTGGATTTAAATCCAAAGACGAGGAACGCAGATGCCCAAAGATGATCAGAGTTTACTAATGGATTGCCAATTTTCCTTATGCCTTGAATTGTAGCTTTAGGAGCCAACAACCCATCCTTTATCTTGGCAAATACTTGAGTAATAGGATGGAACTGAATCCAACAACCGACTTGTTTGTTGGCTCGTCGTGCCAGTCCTAACTTCACTAGAAGAAGGGCTGATTCTTCTTCACTTTGGGGTGCCAAACCACAACCAAGACAGCAACCAAATGTGAGTTTCAAGCATTTTTTCCATCTTCTTAACCGGTTTCCAGCAAAAGGCAGGTTCTTAGCAGCAGCACCGAGCAAATTCACAGAGATTGGAGCGGGGGCAAACCAAGCACCCACAAGAAGCATTCTTGAGGCAAGAAAGCTCCTTGTCCCATTTATTTGTTGCAAGATGGCAAAGCAAAAGCATAATATCTTCATTAGGAAAGGATTGTTTTTGCAATATTGATCTTCATTGATGCATTCTTCAAGTGGCACTTGATTCACAGCTTCAAATAGTTCTGATGGAGAGATTCCAAGTTCAGAAAGTAGCGATCCGATAACCCACAAACCAAAGCTCAACCTTCCCAATTTCTCATCAAATCTTTGTAGGATCTCCAACTCCTCAGATGGATAATCTTTCTTCCTCCTCCCTCTCATTAAAACCATTGAATCGGGCAAGGACAATGGCGGAAGATGCATTATATCAAAATTCATAACCTTGGATAGCTTAGTAGTGATAATCACATGAGAACCTGCAGTGTTCCTTGGTATCAAGTCATGCAGATCTTTCCCTTCCCACCATTCCTTCTCAGTCTCAAGATTGTCAATGATCAGTAAATAAGGCATGTCGCGAAACAGCTCCCTCTTAACCCTCTTGAATGCCTCGAATTCCTGCTCTTCAAAGCTTCGAATCCTACCCCTTTCCTTCTCTGCATCAGCACTCACATCTAACCCCAAATTGAGTGATAGGTTCAATATGTTTTGCCTAAAGTATCTAGCTTCCCCACCAACCCACAAGACCATCTTGTATCTTTGAGAATACCTGTAAGCAAATTCAAGTGCTAGCTCAGTTTTGCCGATGCCAGGAACTCCATTTATGCATATCACATTGCTCCCCAAGCTCTTGTAGTTGCCACTTCTTGACTTCTTGTACTTTGACTTTTTGAGCGAATTTCTTCCCAGAACTGGCTCAACCCAAGCCTCTAGTGTTGGTTCTTTGCACTTCCCCAACTCCAAATTGATAAACCTTCCTCCTCCTCCTCTAGCACTAACCGTAGTATCACTTTCTTCATCGGCGAAGCCCTCAGACTGGCCACTTGCCTCTCCTTTGATGATTGGCACAGCATAATCCTGCTCAAAACCATCTCCACTACATCCAAACAAAGCAGTTTCAATCTCCATTATCTCCTTCTCTCTTCCCACAAAACACCTATTTCTTGGAAAAGGTAGCTCCTCAAATCCTTCTAAATCATTCTCAGCCACACTCTTCCTCCCAAGCTTGCCTCTCAAAATCCCAGCAGCTTTACTCACACAGCTTCTCCAATTACAGTCATTGGCCTCCAACTTCAACTCATGAGGCTTCATTAGCACATCAATGGCTTCTCTGCATTCTTTGTCTATTGAATTGCAGTTGAGTAGACCCATGATCTCATTAGGTCCAGTGTCAAAGAAAATTGGAACCAAGTTCTTCTTTTGAGCAAAGAATCTAATCTCTTCCAAACTTAAATGATTGAGAAAGCTAGAGTTAGTGACCACAACAACACCATAAGTCACAGAGCAGATAACTCGGTCTGCAATCTCATGACTTTGACTATCTGAGTACTTAGCTCTATCAGCAACAAAACAAGCAATCCCCTGAAGCTCAAGCTCTGACTTGAGCCACTTACAGAACCTAACCAAGTTAGGATTTTGACCATGAAAACCAATGAAAACATCACAACTCCTGAGTTTGGCATTAGAAGAAGGAGAAACTGAACCTTTTGCAAAAGAAATTCTAGGCACTGGAAAAGAAAAAGATATACGTGGAGGTGCAGGATCTGGGACTTGAAGACAAGTTACAAACTTGAGCTTTGGATCAGATGGGTCATCAGAATACTCATATTGGTCAGATGGGGGTGTGTAGGAACTGCTTGGAATATCATGATCAGATTGTGAACCACGATACGATGAGACTGGTGGTGATAATACTACTGGATGTGTAGTAGTAAGTGAAACTGGAGATGGGTTCTCCTGAGGTTTTGGGGTTATGGCTCTTGGTGAAATATATGGTGACTGCAAAGCTGAAACAAATGCTGATGATGGTGGTGACACAAGAGGAGAGTTGTATGGAGATGACTCAATTGAGCTTTTTATGTTTGGTGAAGCCAAATCTGAACACATGATAGGAGTTAAAGTGTCTCTATTGTTGTTACCTGGTTGTTGTTTCAGGCAAGAAGTTGAACAAGTCTTGATGGTGAGCCCAGTTGGGGTTTCTTGAGCTTCTTCTTCTGCCATGACCATGAATGAAATTTCAAGCTTTTCAAGTATGCAGTAGTAGATCTCAGTTTCTGCTTAGAAATTAGTTGACGCTCATAGCTCATACATAATGCTGCACTTCTCTTGAACACATTTTACAAAGCTTTTATGTGGTGGTTGTACTTGGAATATTAACACAGACTGTAAGTTCATGAAGGTCCTCCACAACAACCATTTTTTTTTCTCTCTCTCTCTTTGTCTGTGTGTGAATTCTTTGGTTCAATTTCTGCTGACACATATAATTAAGTGAGAGGCTATGGCAGAAGATGAATGCAACAGTAGAATTACTGATACAAGAAAAAATCTGCATGTGATGTATTATCACTTGCAAATTGCAATGGTGGGCCTCTATTAAGTCAGAGATACATATATATACCTGTTTTCTTCTGCTTATCAGAGTGGATTTGACCCCCTAAGAGCATTAACAAAACAAGACAATAGCATTCATTTTCATACTTGATGTCTTGATGATAACAGCATTCAATCTTTTCTCTGAACAAGGAAAATAGAAATCATACATATAAATTAATTAGATTCACAGATATTACAATAATGGATTTTTAACAAATCATTATTAGTAAAAAAAAAAAAAAGTCTTATTAGAAAACAATAATAACTCATCATGGACTATTGAAAAAAATATACCTGGTGAAGCAAACAAGAAAAAGAGGCCCTCCTCTGCTGCAACTCTTGAAAACTCATCTCTCTATCTCTTTTTTTTTTCTCTCTCTATCATTCAAAAAACAAGCTGTATGTACAGAAGGGGAATCTAATGTATGGGTTGGATCTGCAATGTGCAAGGTGTGTTTGAACATAAAGTATTGTACAAGTGCTTAAAAAGAAGGTGAGGGAGAGAGAGAGAGAGGAGGGTTAATGACTCAAAGGGGTTAGTATTAATATAATAATTTGTGTTGGGGTAAGAGTATTTCTTTTTGTTTTATGTGATGTACACACATTGCACATTATTCTCTCTCTCAATTGTTAGAGAAAAAGGAGTGAGTGGGGGCATTGGGAGAGGTACCCCGTAAGCCATAACTCATCAGATCTTGTTGTTTGTTGTGGTAACCGGTAAGGCTTTTCAAATTATTATTATTATTATTATACATGCAATGGCATGGCATGACAGGTTTTTCCTCTGTATGTGTACTCATTTCTGACACTATTTGAAACTAGTTTGCACTGGAAATTGGACCAAAGACCAGTCCAAGTGTCCGACCTCAATACTGCACCACCACCACCACAACTATTATTCATCTCCATTATTAATTAGCTCCTATTATTAGATTTTGAAATGCCACTACCAACTATGTGCCCTATCATCCATCCATCCATGCACATGTTGCAAATTTATATATATATCAAATGGAGAAGATGATTGTAGTGTGGTACACACAAGGATGTGGAAGTTGTTCTTATCAACAACAAGTCAACAACATCATCTTCCTCATCGCTCTCTTGAAAACTTTCAAAAGGGTTTTTATTTTACAATTCTGCTTTTTATTTATACCACAAAGTTTTGCCACTAAACATGCAAAGTGCTTTGACTAATGAATATATATTATATGCAAGTGATTGTTATTTCAAATCAAGTATGCCATGTGTGGCTTCAAAAAAAGCTTTATTGGTGATTGCTCCAAGCTGGAAGGCTGCGCTGACTCAGATTATTTGACAACTTGGACACCCTGAATCAGGGTCCTTGGTCAGTTGGTCCTATATATATATATATATATTTCTCTAAAGTTTGATCTCTTTCTTTTAATTTATGGTTTCCCTCCCTTTTCTGCATTTTTATTTTTTATGGATTGATTAATGGTCCCCCAGCTTTTCCAACTGTGTATACTATGTTACATCCACTGGCTTGCAATTATACACACTTTAATATGTAGCTAAATTTAATTTGTTGTGTCTTTAACTTAAACTAGTCTCTTAATCAAACCCACTTATGTGTCAGCTCTCCATACATTTATTTTGTAGCCAAGTGTAATCTTAGCTATAAGCAACACACAAAAAGCTGACATTATTATCATCTTTGTGGCAATTACATCTATAACTCATTATTGGATCTCCTGCCTTGTGTAAATTGACAGGCAGAAGATAAAATAATAATAGAGCCGAGTCTATCTGTTAAGAGGAGAGATAATTAATGAGATAATTACTTTCTTAATTGCCACATAATTACTCCACAACAAATTATGTATGAAAACAGAAAAAAGGGTTTCAACTTTCATTTTCAATCAGTTTTGCATGCGTTCTTGATTTTTCAGTCATGTCCACAAGTGGGAATTGCACCATTAAAAGATAACAACACAGCATTACACCGGCAAATCAATAAACATATGACAAGTATAGCCTAGTCAATTAATCCATCATTAAATCATATACATTAAGAGGTAATAATTGATGCGAATAATAATATAGTAATAGTGAGCATTGAAGTGAGAAAATGAGCAAATATTCTTTTGTCTTTATTTATGGGGTAATCAGTAATGTTTGGTCATGAGAAGAGGCTTTAATTGCTTGGAAATTGAAAAGCATTTCGCAACTTTGATTAGATGTTTCTTAGTTAGTGGAGTAAATTGTAGATGTTTGATTATATAAATTGTTTAGTTATTAGATGTTTGATTGTATAATAACAATCCACTCTTGAAAATGCTTTTATAATCGTGTGAATATCTATCTCAAGCTGCTGCGATTTTATCGGATGAATATATAGATAACGTGATATACCAATCTTATAATCAATATCCCATGAAGCATATAGGAAGTTATGGGATAATGCTCTTAGCTTTAAATTCCTTCTCCCTTGTTCTGCAAGCATCAACATGTTCTTTTCTAATAATAACAACCAATATGATAATGGACTCGTCACTTTTTTCTCTAATGAGGTGCCCTCTTGTCTTATACCTTTATACACCAAACATTAAAATTAACTACAATAAACAATGAAATATCTCACTTTATAATAGAGAAAAGACTCTTGGTTCATTGGTAGTTGGTATGGAAAAGTTTTAGTTCCAATTCATTGATAGTTACAACCTCACTTGCTTTAGTTCAACATACATTACAAATTTGTGGAAATAGATATGATTCAAGTATACAAATTTATTGATCGAGTGCCTGGGGAGTTTATCATTAACTGACCTCAATTTCCATTAAAAATGACATGTATTTAACTAAAAATAAACATGTTGTTAATATTACTATCGTCCAATTTAGTTAAGTGGGAAGAACGTTTATTCGGTCCGATAATATTTCAGAATTGAATGGTATATATCAGGACCAGGCCCATCAATATATCAAAATCAGGCCCATCAAAATAAAAAGCCCATGAAAGGCCCAAAACAAATAATTGAATGTGAGAGAGAGTGAGAGGACTTGAAGAATTTAAAGCAGGTAAACCTTGTAGAAGAATGATGAAATCGAAGTGGATCGAAGCAGCCAGAAATGACCACTTGCCACTTTCCCACTTCTGTTGTGTAATTGTGTTGTGTTGGGTGTGGTGGCCCACCTCCATGTGGTCGACTCAGTATCACCCACGTTCATTTTTTTTTATTAATACAAAAAAAAAAAAAAAAATAATTAAAAAGAAAATGGTAATAATCCCATGGCTATAAAATTCCAAATCCAAAAATAGTTTAGGGTTTCCATTCCCTTCTGATTGTTGATTTTATCTTCGTTTTGCAACTTCAAAGCTTCATTATGGGTTGATAGAATTTACCCCATTAAAAAGGTACGTCCTTTATCACATATCTCTCGTGTGTACGTGTGTATATATGTGCGTAGCAATTCAATTATAACAAAACTTTCATCTACTTTGTTTTTGATTTTGTTGTTTTGATTTTTATTTTAAGTCATTGATGGGGATCGAATTATGTAGACTTTAATTGAATTTCATGTAATCAAAGGATATTCAAGGAACAATGGATTGGTTTGTTTGATCTTTTTTTTCAGATTTTGCTAAATTTGGACTGTTGACTCTGCTGGAATGATAGTTATTGATCTTGATCTTGATCTAGCTGAATCCTTTTATCAAATTTAAGAGATATCCTTTTTAGAATTATTATCCATGGATTTGAAGACTGAATTTTCAGCCCTTGAATCTGTGGAAGATAATGAAGTAGTAAACCTAGGAACTGTAAAGGATAATGGGTCATGTTCATATGAGAATAATATGTTAGGTGATGGTGAAATCCCGGATGCCAATGTAGCCGCTGTTGATGATCACCATGAAGAGGGTGGTGAAAATGTGCAACAGTCGAGCTCTCCTTCATCAGCGATAAAATCTCCATCTTCACCGCATGGGGTTTTGCCTCCTACGATGAAAGGGTATGGGTTGAAAAAATGGAGGAGGATTAAGAGGGATGTCATTAAGGATGCTGGTCCAAGTGTGGATAGCAGTAAAGTTTTGAAAAGAAGTTCGTCTGGTGCTGGTAATCCAAATCCAAATAAACCGATACATATGTCACCGGTTGACATCAGGCAGAGTAGTGAAGGTTCTGTTGGATCCATCAATGTGGGTGCCATTGATGGCTTTGCAGTTCATGGCTCTAGCTTGGATTCTAGGTTTGCTGTTGGGTCTGCTTTTGCAGCTGGTACGGATTCTGAGAATAGTGAGGATCGAAGTAGCAAATCTTCTACCGCAGCCAGTGCTCCAAAGATGAGATATGAATTGCCTGCTGTGATGGGGAATGCACGGGAGAGGAACAGGACAAAAAATTTGAGCGGGAAGAGTGGGGGTATTCCCACTCAACGGGTCCAACAAGGAAAAAATCGGGTTGAAAGCAGTAAGAAGCCTAGAGGAGAAAAGGTCAAAATCGAGAAAGAAAACTCTCATTCCAGCATGGAATCTGACTCAAGAAGCTCCAACTTCTTTATGCAGGGTGCTTATTCTGCGAATAGCAACGGAAAGCCCAGTGATAGGTCAATGAATTATGATGGAGAAAATAGTGATGATGCTCATGCGTGCGAACGACAATTCAGTGAGGAAGTTCAGACTGGTTATAAAGACAATGTCGGAGAAATCGAGGATCTTTCACAAGAAGATCTAGCTGTAGACTTGGCTTGGGATGCTAAGGAAGAAAATCACCACTCCCCCGAAACAGACCGGGATCCTTTGGTTGAGTCAATCCAAACTCTCCAGTCTGTTCAGGAAGCCCTTGAAAAAGGTACTGTTATGCGGCTTTTTGAACTTATAATATCTTTTTATTTGTAAATAAAAGTGTCATATAGTGTTTATTTGGCTATCCTTGAAGATATAGCGATGAAACTTTTATTATGCCTTCTCCTTGTTGCTCTCATGATTTGTTTTTTTTTTTTAAATCATTATTGTTCATGGCTAGAATTGTCAATTCAAACTGTATTTTTATTTCTCACCATCCTGTATGATGTAAAATTTCAATGTATTTCTTGTGAGTACTGCGCTTGGATTTGTTAGAATAACCAAATAAGGGAATCAATAGGTCTTAAACTTGTATCTTGCTTGATTTGGATAAGGAAATCAACTTTGGTCTAAGGTAAGGAAATCAATTTATTTTAAATTGGTTATAGTATTCTTGTTGGAAGAGAGAGAGGGTATGATGGGCTAAGTCCGTAGAGTTATATATTCAGCAAATCCATCGATATATATATTGGTGGATTTGCTGAATATATAACTCTACGGACTTAGCCCATCATACTCTCTCTCTCTCTTCCAACAAGAATACTGTAACCAATAACTTTTCATGAGGAAGAACTGGAAGTCTCTTATTATGTTTTTGTTCAACTGTTTTTTGATAAGGTGGTTAATGACTGAGTACATCAATTTTTTTCACATCTTCATGAAAGAGGATTTACTTGATTTATTCGATTGGGAGATTTTAGTTGTGCTGGGCCTTTGTAACTCTATTTTAGTTGCGCTGGGCCTTTGTAACTCTATTTTAGTTGCTAGGAATAAATTGAAATCAGAGAGCGTTGTCAGGAATCAATGAATTTTGCTTGAAGTATAAATTTTGTTTTATTATGATTTGTAAACAGATATTAGTCTTATATGAATTTTGTTTGCTTAACAGTTGTGTCATGCTTTAAAATTTCAATATTCGTAATCCGGATCCGATAACAGGGTTTAGAAAATCTGATCTTTGACCCATCTGTTGGTTATTTTCTACTCTCTCTGTTGATTTCTTCTGATTTTTTAGTTGGTTGTGTATGTTTAATGTTGTGAACTAACTGGTAAATTTAATGTTAACAGTCCATGTCATAGATTGTCCTAAGCGCAATCTAAGGAAGTACAGATTTCTGCTAGTGCTAGTGTAATTGCTAAAACTGTATACGATTGTTTATCAAGTCTAATGGAGATATGTGTGCAATTGCAGAAATTCTGAAATTTGGGGAGATTGGGAAGGATGCTGTGTCACTGCATGAAAACTCATTTGAGACTAGCAGTGTGCCTGCAGATTCAACTTTTACTGATCCAGCAGTACATGGACCAAGTTCTTCTGACCAATTGGATAAGACGAGAGAGAATGCTCCAAGTTCAAGGGAAATGCAAGTATTAAACTTGAATGTGAAATATTTGGAAAGCAAACTGGAGGAGGCAAGGGCTACGGTCGAGGTGAAGGAATCAAGGGTTGCTGAACTAGAAGCAGCATTAAACAATAGCAAGCCACTGAATGAAGAATCAGGGAGCACTATTGAATTGCAGCCAGAAAAATGTAAGGAGATGGAGACTGAGCTTGAGGGTCTCTTTTGCCAAAAGATCGAGGCTGAGATTGAGTATTTGACACTGACAAGGACAATACAGAAGTTGAGAGTAGTAGCTGCTGGTGATCAAATTACACTTTTTGAAGAGCAAGAAACTCTGGCCAAGAAGCAAACAGAGATGTCAAACAAGATGGGAGAAGCTGAAAACAAGGCTGCAGTGCTACAGAAACGAGCGGAAGAGTTGGAAAAATATTGTGAAGATATTTCTGGGACTGTAGATGTTTTGAAGATGCAGAATAGGGTATGTAAAGTCACTTCATATTGTATGATAAAGTTGATATTGCTAGCATTGGTATGGCTGTTTGTCTTGCAGAATTCACTCCAGCCAGAGGTGATTATACCCACCTAAATTTCAAAAAATGGGTCCTTTTTGTTCTTTGTTTTTTGTAATTGCAACGTTTTAGGCGAAGATTTGAATATTAGAGTTATTGTCATTAAGTAGAACCTTTTCTTCCTTTTTTTGTGAGAGGGTTGCTGGGGGGGATGAGGTACAGTTTTACTTTTAACCGTGTTGTTTATTTATTTATTTATTAAAATGTTCACATCTATATGACTATAATCCATCAATGCTGGTGTTTATTTTGGGCAGAGCAACTCAGAATTGTTCTCTTTTTTATTTTCTTCTTTTTGTTCCATAATGAGACTGAATCCGTTTTCTTACATGTATTTGAACTCTATAGTGCATCGAAATTATTTCAGGAGGAACAATTATTCCTTGTTACCTAGTGATTAAATCATCGTGATTCATGACCCCTCTCTCTCTCACCATGCTCAATGTGAAAATGGATTCACAATGAGGTTGTGGCATGTCTATTATTATATTGGAAAGTCCTCTTGAGTCCATTTCAAGACCCTCTTTGGAAAAGCAAAGATGGGGTCTTCACGTTGGCATCACTTGGCCAAAAAGTCACCACCAACAGCCGACAACTTTCCATTACTTTTTTCTTAACTGATAACTGACTTTGTCATCATCCTCTTTGAACATTTCTCATAAATCAAATTCAATTAAAGAACTGCATTGTGATTTGTATCGCTAGGTTACATGTTTATGGAAGCAGTCGTGTTTAAAACGACACAAGTTTCATGTTTTGGGTTCGATGAGGACCCTGGTTTTGATTTTTCGAGCTTGTGAAACGGGTTTGGGGGATTTTTGGAAGTAGTTTTACAGGCATGAAAATGTCAGTAATGTTGGAAGCATGTGCAACTCAATAATAGTGGCTTTATTTGGGATTGATGCATCAATGATTCACAAGCACATGTATGCATGAAAAAAAAAACTGTTAATTGATACTTATTTTAGAAAAGAAGAGACATCAATTTCCTCATATTCCCTCTTTGATGTCTGAGACTCCAACCTTCTAATTTTTCAACATGAAAGTTGTTTTTCTCTATGCTATCCATTTCGATTTCAACAATGAGTTTGTATTTGAGCAAATACATAATCATCATAACCGTAACCGCGGCGTGATTTTTGTATATACAAATCTCTTGCATGAAAGAAGATGATTTTGTTTTCATTATAAATCAGTAATCACCAACTAAATGCAGCCTGTAACCAGTTTGATGGTACATGCAAAAGAACAACAACACATTGAATGAAAAGAAATGAAATGGAAATTATTAAATACCCAAGATTGATGATCCATCAAGTGTGCATAAAAAGATATTCTAGTACAAAATGAAGTAAAGAGTATGGCGTGAGAATGGTGTTAATGTGTTTAAAAGTCAAGATGATTTGTATACACAGATGCTGTTGCTATCACCAATTCACGAGAATATGTCAAGAAAACAGGTGAGAGCTATTTGCTTTACCTCTCATATCTCATCAAATCATCTAACACTTCTCTTCATTTTTGGCTTTTTTTGAGACTACATTATTGTTATTATTATTATTATTTCCATGACTAAAACAGCATCACAAAATCCCAACTCTGGATATTTCTTTAATAATATTATTATAAACAAGCTCTTTTGAAGCAAATGTTATATATAAAGTCAACACAGTAATGCTTGTTTTATGCAAAATGTGACTAAACGTGGTCAGTGACACAACCGTGTGACTGTATTTAGCATTTCTTCTCTAGTACGGATGCGCGTGTAATTAGACTAGTCTTTAGGGTGGTAATATAGATATACCATTTTGGTGTGACTTGGTCTCAACTCTCAAAATATATATGAACCTAAGCTTGGTGGACATCGACAAGAAACTGCCATTTAATTTCTTCAAGATATCTGAATTGAATAAATATAATGATGATGATATGAGAGACTTGGAACTTGGAAGATATAAATATTCTCAAGACCCTTTCAAATTGATGACCCCCCAGAAATGGTTTATGTTGGAAAATAAACCAAGCTTTTTCTCACTCTCCAAACAAGAAACTTTCCATGCTTAAACGTTTTCCATTAATCAAATCAATAAACACTGTTATATATAATTGAAATTTTACAGTCAACTATGCAGAGAATTATATTTATGTTGAAGAAAATAATAATCATTCAAAGGTTGAATTCTGAGAAACCAAACGTAAATGCAGCTTCTCTATATCAACAAAAGCTAAAAAAAAGAAAAAAAAAAAGAAAAAAAGAAGGCAAGGACCCATTTGTGAACTTTTTCTTCATTAAAAAGCCTAATGAAGCTTTAGAACATGAAGAAAAAGTTAGCACATAAAAGACAAAAGTTTTCAGCGAGACCCCACAACAGAAACCAAGAGGGTTCCATAATTTGCAACTGTCTTGGGTCACCAGTAGAAGAATTCAAATGAAAAAACTAGCTTTGCTGCCTAAGCTACTAAAGAGAGCCTAACTGAACTACTATCACAAACTAATTGTATCTGCGGCTGATGATGATGATCCTCTTCTTCTTCTTCAAGCTACTATCTTCTATCTATCTCACTGAATTGTTCTTGTCTTTGGTGGCAGCTTCTCCCGCACCAGCTCCAGCTTCTTCTTGATGATCACCGGGCTCTGGGAACCCGAAAAACTGATAAAACTCCTGTGGGGTATCGTTGAGATCGACGTCGAGGCCTCCTAGTGGTGGTTGTGGTGGTGTCTGAGAGACTTCGCCGGTGGATGTGGTGACCTGGCTTGAGCTTGAGAAGGCTTCAGGAAAATTAATTCCTGGGCCAGTCCAGTGGCACCTTTTGTGTCCACCAAGAGCCTGACCAGTTGGGAAGTTCTTGCTGCATATGTTGCATTGGTGGAGCTGTTCACCACCACCCAATTCACTATTAACTCTCGATGATCGATCATCATCACCACCTGCAGGTCCACCATCAGAGTCTTGTTGATCATCAGATTCTTCTCCTGCTGCTGCTGCTGCTTCTGCTTCAACAGATGCTGAGGATTCTTTCATGGAATTGACAAGGTTAAGGTTCTTGCTTTTGTTGTTGTGACTAGCTACGTGACCTCCAAGTGCCTGGTGCTTGTCGAAACCTTTGTTGCAGATTGGACAGTAGAATTTGTAAGTGTTTGGCTCCAATTCAGTCAATTTCCTCTTCTTCTGTTGCTTCATATTCCTCATCATATCCATATCCATCTCCATCTCTTGACTTTCTTGATAATCGGTTTCTACAGGCATGCTCTCTTTGATCTTCAACACCCCATAACCAGAAGAAGCATGATGATCAGCTGGTCGATCCAATTCCAACTTGAGCTTCTTGTTCGGGTAGTGGCCTCCGAATACACGATAATCCTGGAGAGTTTGAGCAAGATAAAAGAGATTACTTGCAGCTTCTTTGTCAACAGGATCAGCTTCCACCTCCTCAGAATTATTGGTTGAAGATTTCCTACCTCTCTTGTCCTTCACAGACCAACCCTTGAGTGATTCAACCAAGTCCACCGCCACATGACCACCTCTTTCTTCAACATCAACATCAACATCATCATTGTCATCATTGTCACCATCAACAACATCATTATGATCGTTAGACAAAGTTGAAGAACCACTGAGATGGTGATGATGATGATGCCGATTCAGTGTTTGTTGATGTTGTGGGGGATGAATCCCTCTCCAATCCCTCTCAGGATGTTTTCTCATGTGCCCATATAAAGACTTGACAGTCAAGAATCTCTGGTCACAAACACAGCACCTGTGATCACCACCTTGATCAACATTACTACTGCTCTTCCCAGAACCACCACCACCCAGCTCCACCGCAACCTCGATCTTGATGGTGGGTTGTTTCAATTTCAAGCGATTGTTCTTGCTCTGAAGACAAGCTCTCTTGTGTCCACCCAACGCCTTCCCTGAGCTAAACTGCTTACCACACTCACTGCAAATCCTCATACCACCATTAACAGCAACAGCAACAGCTTCTTCTCTCTTGACTGTCACGGAATTGTTGTTAGTAGAGATGTCGAGAAGCAAAGAAGAAGAAGAGATTAACCCATCAAAAACAGGTCGGCGATTATTCTCATCATCATCATAAGCCATCATATATTCTTCTTCTTCATGTGACGATCCCAGCTGGGTTTCTTGAACATGTTGTTGATCAGCCATTGACAAAACAAAAACAAAGATAAAAATCCAATCTTGAATTTGTTTTTGTGTCACTGGAGTGTCAGTGTTTGTTAAAAAGGCAGTGACTGTGACCTATACTAAATAGTTGGATCTCAAGCAACTCTTTTTAGGTTTTCCTACTCAAAAACCAAAAAAATAAAAGAAAAAAACACACACTCCTTGTCCAGTAAGAAACTACTAGCTTAGGCCGTCTATATAAAATATGAAAAAAAAAAACCGATTTTTATTTTTATTTTTTCCTATATTTTCTCCTAAAATCAAGAAGACCAACTTGGAAAACAATCACCGAAAATCACTAACAACCCATTAAAATTGAAATCAATCAAGCAAGCAACAAAGAAAGAGAAGAGAGAGCAAGAAGAAGAAGAAGAAAATTTGAAGGAGGTGAAAAGCTTAGCTAGCTATTAAAAGTTGAGGTCTTGAAGAGTCATTCCCTCATTCATAGTGGTAGTGGGAAAATTGACTGACTCACTGTCACACAACTCATATACCCTATATGTAATTATATATATATATATATATATATATATACCAATTCCAAATCACCCTAACTCTCTTTATATATATATATTTTAACTCTATAATTTCCGTGTTTTTGAAATACGTCGAACACCTTCGGGGAGGAAATTCGTTTTCCGAGATAGTTAAACACCTTCCCGGTGATTTCTTAAAATTTATCAAAAACTTTTTTAGTAAAATATATAATTCAGGAAATTTCCAGATCTCTTTTATTGAATAATTGACCAAAAACTTTTTTTTGTGGTGATTTTATGAGGGGCATATATATATATATATTTTTGGGTTTTATGGGATTCTCTTCAATCTCCATGATCTGTTTTGAATATATGCATCGTTATTAATTACCATACTAAAATAATTACCTAAAATAAATGATATTATCGTAATTAACTTAATTATGGAAATTAAATCCCTAGGTGATGAGATTTTATTTTATCCTAATATAAGGAAACTCATGGGTTAGGTGTTGAGATTTGGTTTTTAATGTTGTAGTTATCTTTTCTGTCATTGCTATCTTTATATAGAAAAAAAATCTTTAATTAATATTAATGGCAATTTAACTGAATGAATTATTTAAACAGTTTTGCATGTGGTTTCATATTCCACATTTTAGTCGAGTAGAATCACCAAATTATAGCCAAAAACTTGAAATTATCTTATATTACGAACAATAATACTACTATGTCCATATTTGATGTCTAAATAAATCTGATGCCAAACGATGTGGTATCACTGTAATACAATTTAAATGAATGGTTTAGAGTGATGCCATATCATTTGAACACATCCTTTGAGCATCAAATTTGGATCAAATAACATTACTTTTTTATGAATAGATTTGAATTCAAACTCATAATCGAAGTTGATATCATACATGAGAGTATATTTAATGAGCAAATCTACTGGTGATATGATACACATTCATTTTAACCGATTGTGTATGGATTAAAGAGATTTGCACAAGTGGTAATTAAGCATATATATACATGCATGAACTTAAATTCAGAAAGTTTGATGATATGGCTGGATCAAAATGGTAGTTCACATTTGCATTAAAAGTGTGAATAGTGGAGTCAATATATTGAAAGAAAATTTTGGCAATTGTTTGATCATCACCACCAATTGTAATTTCTAATAAAGAAGGCACTCCATTCCAAGCCTCCAAATCATAGTTTTGAATTTTGATTTGACCAAGTCCAGCAAGAGAAAAAGAACAATAAAACATGAAATATGCTTCTGGGTTCTCAATATTTTGGTCAAAGAAGAAGGCTAGTTTTAATTTGATAACAACTTCAGGGATTGGTTGATTGGTTGATTGATTCTGTGTTTGTGTTTACTATATATTTCAAGTTTCAAACAGATAAACACTCACAATTTCAGGACTGGATTATCTGATAATTACATTATTATTATTTAAAAAAAAGAAATAAGTTTTAAGTTATCTATTAATGCACGGTTTGTTATAGGATGCTCAGCTGCTGGGGACATGATCCTGTGAGATATAGCTACTGGTCATATAAAATAATCCTTATCACAATCCTTAGTGGCACAATGGTAGATCGTCTGACTTCCCGATCACAAGGTTGTGTGTTCGATTCTCGATGAATTCAATTCCCTTCTTAAAAGGATTGCCTTTTCTTTTTCGGCCACACAAGGAAGTAAATACCGATAACATACAGACTTTTTACCTTGTTGATTGATGTAAATAAAACTTGTCAACATGATATCTCTATCATTTTTTGAAGGAAGGATCCTTCATTTCCAGTCCCATTGACATTAACTCAACTGTCTACAAAAGTGTTGCAAATAGTCTTTTATAGAGAGAGTGCAGCAACTACTACTACTACTGTGTCCACAAATTAAAAGATGGTACAGATATGTTACATAGATGCCCCATTTCACCTCTCTAACTCAGTTTCAGCGTTGGGGCATCTTTCTCAGCTCATCTTTGTAGCAACTACAAAAGCTAGCAAAGATTAGGAAAATTTAATGTCCTATGTGATGATGGCTTCCTAACAACTGAACGTTTGCTGCTTACTGAGCAGCCATCGGATCGTTGGAGGATCTATATTCCAACATCTCGGTCTTGTATCTCTCCTTGTCCTTTAAACCTTTCTCCTGATAAACCTGCATCATGATAATGGCAATTTATAAGACAAGACTCCAGTTACGATATAAAATCTCCACGTGTCAAGGTTTCAATCTACGTAATTGAAATAGTTTTGCATGTAGACATCAATGCAAACTCAGATTCCAATCCAAATTTTCATTTGATCATGTTTACTGTGCATTTAGCATTCGGTATAGAAAAAATGCTTCAAAATGGATTCAAAGAGAGAGCCATTAATGCAATCAAGTAGTTTTGATAGACAGAATAAGCTGTGAAGAAGGATGCTCAAAATCTTGTTAATAATGTAATGTAAGTGGGAAAACTGAGCCAATTAATATAATTTGTATAAGAACATAAAAGCATGGGATTTCATTATTATATTGCCTACCACATAGAAATATTGGTGTGCATGCAATCACAAAAACAGCCAGAAAATTTCCCAAGTAGCATGCAGTATCCACAGAAAAGTTTTTCTAGGAAACTATTCATACGTAGGCATGGCATGAAACCATTAAGTACCCATCTACATGTTGTTGAAGAGATACACTTGAGTCACATAAACATACGAAATTATTATCAAAATTACCAGAGAGGAATCAACTTGAAGATGAGTTTGTATACCTGCTTTTCAGCCTCTGTGAGATTGCTCCAAAGAACCCCTATCTTCTTGCTGATGGCCTTCTCTTGCCCGTAATACTGAGGCTTTAGTCGAGCATAGTGCTCAGCAAAGAAGAAATTGTAACCACTTCTGTTTGACTTGGGCCGAGAGGGATCCCGTAAGGCCATCCGAGATCTCTTCCGGCGCCGGTGAGCAGGTGCACCTGAATTGTTAGTACTCGGAACCACCTGATGTGCTTGAGGAAGGTGATATAGAACACCTTTAAGCTGTTCAGAACCCAAGCACACAGTAACCAGATATCCATTATCAAATTTTCCATCAATAACTCCAGTAACTGAACAGCCAAGTTCCAAATTCGGACTCCCTGCATGTTAAAAATAGAACAAAACTTCAACTGTTATTTATCTTTGTTGACCGCAACTTGAAAATATAATTGCAAAAGGGACATTCTACAAAAGGCTTATACCTTGCAAGTCAAGTTTAAGAAATAATAAAGCAGTAATTTTACTCCATAACGACCAAAGAGATCTTTACTGCCTAAGATTAGCCAAAAAAACTTCATTTGAGAGTTGAGACATTCCCAAAGGCACGAAGAAAAATTCAAATATATATATTTGATGCAATGAAGCAGGACTACATGAGAGCGACTAGCATCTGACGCTTGAAAGTTAAAGCACAGATTCTGAGTAACTTGCTCTGCTAGCATGCATACACATAAAGAATATAGACCTTGCCAAGTAGATTAACAATGCAAAGAACATTGTTAACCAACATAAAAAAAAAAAAAATAATAATAAAATAAAAAAAAGCCATCCCAGTAGAGAAAATCGAATAAAAATGAAATAAATTATCGTGTAAAATATCAGCATGTAGATACATTAGGCTATACCTTTGACTTTAAAAATAATGCAGATAGGAATTTTATTAATCAAAGCAAATGGATATGATCCCCAATACTGTATTATCTTTACCTTTCTAACAAGTAGGCAAATGCAAAACAAACATAAACATAAAAGGCAGAAAATTGCATCCCGACGCAGAAGAGCAAATCTTGGAAAATGGTCTTGTAAAACATACCCTGGCCTCCTAACTGGTTTATTGGGGTACCTTCCTCTTGGGGTGCTGACCCATTGTCAAGGCTCCCACTTATGATATCTGTGGACAGAAATATCAAATATATATTTGAGATCTAAAGGAAAAATTCTCCAACCACAAAATCACTAATTCTTATTTCCAACTACCAGGCATTGAGGGTGAAGGAACTTGTTTGCCGAAGTAATAAACCTGCTCGTAATGGTAAAGTAATGACAGATAATACTTCCGTAATACAAATGATGCACTGGTTATTGTTGTTGGGAAATTGAAGACCACAATCACTTCCTTCCATTTACGATCTCTAATTATCTGTAAACATTCCAAGAGGATTAAAAGAGAAAAAAAATTCTCTCACTAGGCAAAAATGGAAAACTAATATAAGCCCAATATCTCTAAGATCATCCTGAGTCCTACATTAATCAAGTCGCACTTATTCAAAATCATTGATCTAGCTGCTAACCTTACTGAAAATCTGTATCAAACAGGAAAATGGGCCAAGAATTCCTAGTCATCCGATTACCATTTTTTTTTACAATAGGTTTTGTCACAGATTTAAGGGTTCTCTATTGCAAATCACATCCACCTTATTAATCATGAATTGCATAATAACATGTACCTTCTCAAGGCCACCACGAGACGTAACCTCAACAAAAAGGCGATGCAGATCTAGCTCCTTTCCTCCCACTGTAGGAATTCTATAGAATGGAAAAAAAAATGATTAATCACTTTTTTCAGGTTTTATTAAGAAAGCCAGCTGTAAGGGTAAAATGCAGCACTGGCCCATTCATTGATGAGAATTGATGAACACAAGCAAAAAAGGGAAGAAAAAAAAATCGTCCCAACTTTGGAGATATTAATAAAGATTGTCACAAAAAAGAAAGGCAGAATAATTTTAAAAAAGAATTAGAATGAAATAAAGCAAGGAACAACAGATGAACTAATAAGTAAATGTTAGCTTCTTTGTGCACCAAGTTACATTCTATGATTTTTTTGGGGAAATATAGGAGAAATGAACAGATCACACTATATGCAGATTGGTACACATTTTGTGTACAGAGAATATTAGAAGCAAATCACAGTGTAAACATAATCCACCAGTAAGTAACTTATCATATTAAACCGGTAGATCAATCATGACAGTTCATTATGCATTTAAAGGGAGCGAAGAGACCACAATATGTTCTATTTCAAACTTATTTAACAAGTTCAATTAGTCTCCCTGAAATCAAAATAAATCGATTTACAAGATATTGTTGAGCTGTAAATGTCTTACTGTTGATTTGGTATCAAAGCATTTAGAACTAAGCAACTGCCTTGTCAATATTAATTTATAAAAAAAAAAGTCAAAAATTTTCTTAGAGATTCAAAGTATCAAACCCTCACTTGTAGCACTTGCATTGCATCTATGGGAAAGAGTAAGCACAAAAGATTAACAAGGCATGATTATAAATCAATTAACCAGTGCACCATGAAAAGATGCCATTTGTCTCAGATGTAATGTAATCACATGGCTATAAGGCTATTAGAACATACTACTCTCTCTTTTAACAGAACTGGGGCAAACAAGAATATACTTTTTTTGGTCACTAGGACCACTTCAATTTTGATAAATCATACAACAAATTTAACAAAATCTATAAATGTAAATGAGAACCTAATCAGTTAGCAGACATAAATCAAGAGCAGCCCAAAAAACAAAAAAATAAAAATTAAAAAAAATTGAAACTTTTTATCACCCTCCAAAATCCTAACATACAAGACCTCAAAATAATAATAATAATGACAATAATAACAATAAATCACACGACAGAAGTAAAAGAACGCTGAAACAAAACGACCCAGATGAAGAAAACACAATAAAACGACCCAGAAACACAAAAGGCACCACCTTTGAAGAGAAAAAACACAAAAAAAAGGCACATACTTGAACTTGATACCAACAGACTTGAGGAAGGACTTGAGAGAAGCCCAGAAAAGGTCAGAGCTTTGAGCAACATCCTCGTACTTGGCAGTAGCTGGAGGGTAGTGGTTGGAAGACTTGTTGGTGGTCTCACTATTGCTAGTGACCGATGATTTTTGGCCATTTATAACAACATGGGTCGACATTTTTAGTCAAGAGACAGGTAAAGATAGAGAGATGATAGATTTCTCTTTAAATTAAGTTATAGTGAAAAATTAGAGGGGTGATAAAAAAACAAAATAAAAAGATGATGATATAAAAACTATATATTAAAATTTTTAATCTTAATGAAATACAAAGTTTAGTGAAACAAGCAAGGAATATAGAGGAATTAGAGGCTTAGAGGAGGACAAGAAGTAAAAAGGTTTCCACTTTGAAGAGAAGAGGTGGAGATTAATTAGGTCATAAGAAGGGTAAAGCTAAAGCAAGATTGAGACTTGAGAGTGACCCACTTCTTTTTTTTTTTCTTTTTTTTTTTATATTCTCTACTTCAAACTCCTAAAAAGCTTTTTTATTTATTTTTTAATTTAATAGAATTCCAAGTCTAAAAAGGTCTTACTTCTGTATCCTTCCATTTATACTTTTATTTTTTTAAGGAAATTCTTTTTTTGACCTATTAATTGTTTTCTGTATATAGTAATAATCTTGTAAATTGGATCATGACAAGGCTTTTGACAAAACTGATGAGTTGTTTCCATAAAAGCATGAATCACACACACCTCACTCAACTTTTCCATGTCAAATATATTACCATAATATGTGATTCACCTAACAATAAACAAAAAAGTGAAAATTGCAAGTTTTTTTGTTATTGATAAATATTACCATATTATGTTAAATGAATTGTATTTATAAAAGAAAAAAAAAAGTGTTGCAGATGTTACTGAATTCAAATTTAGTAAGTTGGTGTGCCATTAATGGTGACATAAAGAAAGGAGGGTATATAAGTATATTCCCATCCTACAATCATGAATCATTTTCTCACAACACCCATCTATGAAAATTAAGCCTAATGCCCAATAGGTTCAAAATTGAAATCAATTGAGTTGTAAGGTTCAAAACGTTTCAAATTTTCTAAAACCAAAAATATCTCTATTGAATAACCTTTTGCCCTGCCTCAGACTCACATCTCTAATTTACTATGTGATAACACACATCTTATTCAATCTGTTGAAAGACAATAATTATCCATTTTTTTGTTGTTGGAGGCAGCAAATTGAGGGAATGAATAATATGGATATTGTGATGGGTGATGAGTGATGAGTGATGAGTGATTTGATAGAAGATTACATTACATGATTGATAACTCCACAATAACTGCTTAATTAATTAATATCCATCAAAGAAGAGATGAGCTAATAAAACTATACAAAATTACACTTGATTAAAAGAGAGACACAAAGAGGTCACAAGAGATAGAGCAGAGAGCAGAGATACAAAATGAGAATGAAAAAGCATGATGATGATGAAGAAGAGGTAACTAGGGAAAGAAGCTGGGATCATAGCCATTGCTAGAGGTGGCCAAGATGTAGTAAGCAACAATATGACCAATGGAGCCCCAAGCAAGGACATCAACAATGTTGAACCCAACTGGGTCATTTGATTTGAGAAGGCTAACATATTCCTTGGCACGTGTGTCACCAGCTTCGAAGTGGGACAATCCATTCTGCTCAGGAACCTGTTTGGCCACGTTCTCTCTTTGGAAGTTGAAGAACACAAACCTCCCCAAGAACAAGGACAGCCCTGTGCTCAGGCTGATCACCACTGCTGTGTTCAGCTCAGCTTTTATGGTCATCTTCTTCTTGTTGGTGGTGGTGAGTTTGATGGCTTTGGCCTTGGTGGAGAGGGGTCTTAGGCCTTGGAAGGAGATGTTGCATGGTGATAAGAGCTGGTGGTTTTGGATGGTGGAGGAGGAGAAGGTGGGTGTGAACAAGGTGGAGGAGGCTGCAGCTGCCATGGTGATACAATTTGCTAGAGATGAGAAGTGGATTGTGGTTGGTGATGATGTACAAATATTATGATCATCTATTGTGTAACACAAGTAATGGTTAAGACAAGGAGATTGAGAAACAGATTGTGAGGACGTGAATGACTAAACTACAGATTTTGGAAGCTGACTTGGCCCTCTCTCATTGGTTCGCTTCTGGATCATAGATTCTTAGCTCTTGCTAGGCTGCTACCAAACAGAAAATCTACTCGCTTCTCGGACAAATTGTATTAATTTTTAGATAATTAGTTTTACAGCAACGACGGATCCGTGGCGCAATGGTAGCGCGTCTGACTCCAGATCAGAAGGTTGCGTGTTCGATTCACGTCGGGTTCAATCCCCTAATCCGTTTTCTTTTTTTATTTTTTTATTAGAATTCCACAGGAAAAACTTAAAGATGTCCATTTACAGTTTTAACCAAACCCCAAGAAGATCAAGAGAAGTTAATGAATTGGTTCCTTAAATAAAAGGTGAAAGAGGTCATTTGTTGCTTTCATTTTTCAATCATAAGGAAAAAATAAATAAATAAATCCACCAACACATTTTAGATTTTATGTATCGAGTGATGAACACTCAGGGAACAATAATTAACAGAGAATATGAGAGATCCAAAGAGACCAAACATGAATACTGACAACTTCCCATACAATTTGCAATAATTCTAAAAATAAAACAAAGCCAGGAAATTGTTCATGAAATTGTCCTCTTCACCAGCAGCAGGAAGCCATACTTCTCTCTCATTCATTTTCTAGTTTCTTATGAGACAAAGCTTTCTAGCCTTCTGTACATCCCCTCCTTTAAAAAAAAAAAAAAACACAAATCTTTATGATGATGATGATGAGGTCCACTTGTGGACCAAAACTAATTTAACCATAGTAAGTAATAACCTAGATTGCAGATATCATATCACATATACATCTAGACCCTCCTACAATATTACACTAGGCTTTCTCTCTTAAATTGAAATCCACACCAGCAACACACTTATTTGCACATCAAACTCAATCATCAAATTAAGGAATCAAGGTATGAGTAATTCCGGCAACGCCCATATTCGAAGAGGCTACCATATGTCCTATCCCAAACTCCAATAAAAAGAGATTCTGTGTCTGGACTGAATGATATGCCAGATATCTCGCCAAAGAAATCAATTTCTTGCTCCTTCTCATACTCGCACTTAGTATCATACACATGTACAAAGTCGGCAGGCTCGGCTGTTGCCATGTACCGTCCATCCGAGGTGTAGCGGATGGACCGGATGGCTCCTAGGTTCCCCTTCAGAACAGCAACCGACTTAGATAAGTTCCTTGCATCCCAAATTCGACAGGTTTTGTCCTGGTTTCCTGTGGCAAATGTGACACCATCAGGGTGCCATGCTGATGCAAACGAAAAATCCAAGTGCCCAGACAATGACATGATGGTCTGCAAAGATCGCAAATTCTAATCAATATATGATTTCCTTTTCAGGCACCATAAGTGCATGCATCATCAGATTGCCAAGTTATCTTTTTCATCTGACTCTCAATATAAGTTAATTTTAACAAACAAATCATCAATACTGACAAGAACTCGGGATATTACCTTTCCAGAATCAGAGTCCACCAATAAGCCGTCTGGATGGTCTCCAACAATTACTAGAAGTTTACCATCAGGACTCAGTGAAGAATGCTGCAAACAGAAAAAAACATGCAATTGAAATCGGGTATCTGTGCTAAATAGTTTAAATTCACAACACATAGCTCTCTCATAAGCATTCTGGTTTACAACTTCATCTAGTATCGGTATTCTGTAATGATGTTTTGACATTCACTTTTCAAATTTTAAGGTAATCAATTTTGAAAAGAAAATTCAACATCTATTCATAAAAGATTAATTCAAGGATGCTGTTTGCATGCACATCATATGTTGTCCACAATTAAAATTAAAAAACCTACAAGGAACTACAAATATCACAAAAGGAACCAAGAATTTTATGAGCAACATAGATAAATGGATTATTCAACATAATGAACTTACATTCACTGGCCAACCAAAACGAAAATGCTTAGAGAGTTGGTACTTCTCCATATCAAAGTCTCTGACTCCACAATCATTATTTGAGGCAGTGAAGTGGACTGCACCACTGAAATTAACAAGACAAACTCAATTAGGCTTGGCTTGGAAGCAGATAGTTCTACCTCCAGCACAAGAAAGAAGACCTACCTGCGACTTTCATAGATCTCAACAGCATTGGTGATGGCATTATCATCATAAGTTGTCCGGGAACAAAAGCTGATCCCAGGTCGATCTAGATGCTGCATGCAATAAAACAGAAGAAACACTTAGACTTAGATGCGTATAATCAATCAAGAAGCCGACTATATATTTCTTAGCAAAATCTGTGCTGGTAGCAACATGATAGCAGTTATCCAATGCACAGATATCAAACCTCATAGGTTGTTACATCAATCCCTTAAATACTCCAAGCTTGTCACTCAAATGCACTCTAAGGTGTGAGTACATCATATTTGACTACAAAATTACATCCTAAAAAGTTCTGGCATCATGTAAATGAGTGGGCATGGAGCTGCTACCCCAATTCGCATTCATTTCTTTCATTCAAGAAAAAACCTTAAGGAAGTTACTTTATGTACCTTGCAAATTAGTTCTCCTTGAAATCCTCCAGCGACCAGTAACTTATCTTTTACAGCAAGAGTACTAACTTGAGTCTGCGTAAATCCTTCCAACAGACTGCCAGGGTATTTCTACATAGGAAGAAAAACACTAGTAATTTTACTGACAAGATAGGAAATATGACAAAAGCAAGGATATTGAAATGCAAGGTATTTTTTCAAATCTAAATACGGTAAAAAGCCACTAACTTCGGTTGGTGCCACGTGGCCTAATACATTTAGAACTTGAGACTTGCTACAAGTTAGCGAAGACCAATGAACAACTGAATAATGTGACATGAGGTAGACATCGTGCTTTGACGCAGCCCAAACTAAGTTCCTCAGCTACAACACCAGAAAGCAAAGAAGTCAGACAAAGACACAAAACAGTTATTCAACACTATTTCATACATCAAAATGCATGTATCAACTGTTTATAACGGACACTAATGTCCATGTCAGTCCAATGAAGTTGTTCACCAACAAAAATTAACCTACACTATTGTCAATTTTAGCAATTAAGAGCTACACCAAAAAGGACTATCGTAAGAGAAATCATTATAATTTGCTATTCTGATTAAGTATACAGATAGTAGAGAAAGAGTAATCAAAAAAAGCACAAAGTCTGAAAAAAAAAAACAGAAGGAAGAAGAAGAAACAGAGTGAGTAATGGGCATATTGCGGTCACACTTGCATAGCCAACCTGAAAATGAAGAATAGTTGACTTCACAGATCTTGAATTTCTTCTGAACTCATAATATGCACCCCCTTTCTTTGTGGATTTGCAATCCTGTTGACATTTATTTTGAGAAGAGGGAAAAAATCAAAATTAGAAAATTATTACAAGATAAACATTGCACATACAGCCACACAGGGCTTAAAAAAGGATGAAAAATGTAGTAACTTGTACCTTTCCTGACACTTCTCCTGACTGAGGAACATTTTCATAGTTCTTGTACTGCTCTAGCCTAGTTTGCCGGTATTTTTCCCTAGTGATGTTAAGTCTTTCCCACGGTATACCCTGGATATCTTTCCCTCTTCTAGCTTGAGCAGCAGAAGTATCAACAGCTTTAGTATTCTGTACCAGTCACATCAAACCAACTTAAGAAGTCTACAATGCTCAAGAAAAATACTCAAAATAGTTTAAAATATTGAGAAGCTATGCCAAATCAGTTCAAATTATATTGACAGATGCTGCATAAAGTTAAGCATCACAAACCGGGTAATCATATTCGTCAACATCAGAGTCTGAACCAGCCATATCTCTGCCCTGAAATTCTTCATCCATATCATCGTCTATATCTTCCATGTCATATTCATCTGCCATGTATTCAGCATCATCTGCTTGGTAATTGGACATATTTGTCTGATATAGTGTGCCTACAGCAACATCGATTTAATTAAATTCATCAAAGAACAATGAAATAACACGCATTCAACATGTAAGACAAAACAAAGCCCGAATATCATTTAAGCCGTTTAAAAGCTTTGGAGAAAATATGAAGCGGATGATTGACTTGCATCAGACCATGTGTTAACTAATCAATATGTATTGGAATCTCAATGTGTTAACCAGTGTGTCATGTCTAAATTTACAGGTATTGGTCAAGTACATGGAAAGCCTTGTGCTAATTGAAATTAATGGGGTTTCATGCACGCATTTGACATAAAACAGTCACAGATGAAAAACTGGCAGTTTCTGGAAGCATAGATCAGTCAACATAGTGCCTCTCAAGTTGAAAAGTCATAACTTCAATCAAAAGCCAACTTAATCACGAAAGTACCCCAGTAAAACACTAGCCAAAAAAAAGCTCATGAAGTAAAATTGAGGGTTGAAATATTTGGAATTTCCAAATGTAATTATTATGCTTAAACAAAACAAATGGGGGCATAGTAAGGAAAGAAAAACATCAGTCTACTCTATTCTAATCTTTAATCGATTCTTAAAACAATTAAAAAGCCCATTTGCATTCTAACCATCTCACATAACTTCACAAACAACTCTCATACTCAAAATCGGATCACAAAAGCCTCCGCTTCAACACATCACCTAGCTTCCCAAATGTCAAATCACTAGGAAAATTGGAAAAGTCCTCAACTTTGGAAGCGTTTAACTAAAAAGCAAGGGTTTATTATTTTATTTTTTTAGAGACTCCCATGTCAAAATCTTCCTATGTTAGATAACACTATAACAGCACAAGCAAACAATAATATTTAAAAAAAAAAAAAATACAAACACTCAGACACACACACACACACAAAAGAACAAATTTTTCCATCGTTTATCTTAATTTGGAAGACGAACACATAACATGCACAATTAACAACATCTTCTACAATTATTATCAGTCCATAATAAAATTAAAAAATTAAATTAAATCATCAAACAATAATAAAAAAAAAAAGTTATATAAAAACGAAACAACACAATCGTGAGGACAGAGATAACAAACAAAAAAAGAAACCCTAATAAAAGTACGTAAAAAGAGAAACGAAAGCGAGATTCACCTCTTGTTATGTGGATTTAGGGTTTACTGCGAGCTGCTACGATCTGTATGGATCGAGATAACAGAAAGTAAAGAGGTTTTGTTTGTTTAAGAGATTATATTCATGATTATGTGATAAAAATTAAGAGGAAAAAGAGAAATTGATTTGACGGTGAGTTGAATTGATCGCGAGAAATAGAGAAAATCAGAGAAAAACGCGAGCGAGAGGCATTTGTGTTTATCCGCTGGTTTGGTTTCAGCTTTGCTCCAGAATGCAACGTGTGACAGGGACAGCTGCTTTTATACATTACATATTTTTTTATAAATAAATAAAATAATAATAATATAGAATTTAGCTACCAAGATTGCCTAAATTAAGCTATTAGATGTGATTTAACTATATTTACTTGTATAATTGCATTCTGAGTAATTTCTTTGGTATATCACCTCTTAACAGAATTGGTAGTCTACCTCGTATGTGGTAAGGGGTTTAAATCTTACCATATATATTTTATAAGTTTATATAGAGAATTTTCTTTACGGATTATGAGAGTAGATATCTGGATCGTATATGTTTTGTTTGATATCAACTTTTTCGAGTAATATTAAAAAAAAAATAGAATCTATATTAAACACTTGCTATCATACATTATAATAATTTATTTAAAATTTGAGCTTTTATAAATTAGTTAATTGTATTTAATAGTATAGATCTAATTTGATGATTAGCCGGCTTGACTTTAGGGATCTACTTAACATTTCTTTCGAAGAAAAAAAAATCCTGACCATTTTTAAAATTTTATAAGAAATCGTTGGTATATATATATATTGGAGCCCAGCTTCATATAATAATCTCAGTTTAAGACTAATTTTGTTGTATTGATTTTATTATATATATTTTAAAAAAAAAATCCTCAACTCAATATCATGGTAATATTGTATACACTAGGCAAGATAAGATTGGAAATGGATTGGAGGATTACTGTTAGCAATTGATAAGCATAATTCAAGCGAGCTATTATAAGTTCAGAAGTTACATAATGTTAATATTGTTAGCAATGGAGTTGAAAGATTAAAAAAAAAGTTGTGGATAAAGTTTCATCTAAAAATTAAGAAAAATAAAATTTTAAAAATTATGCATTTGAGATATTAAAGGTTAGGGTTGATTGAACGATTTTCAAAAACTAAAAAGTTACGTAAGGTTGATAATGAGATTGAAAGATCACTGTGAATAATGGATACACATAATTGATGCAAGTTACATCAAAACGAAAAAAAAAATATACATATTTTAGAGAATGTCAGTTAAACAATTTTCAAAAAGCTTCGGAGTTATATAAGGTTTCGATAATATATATCTATGGAGGAGTAAATTTATCCCAAAAAATGATAGTGTTAGGATACATTTATCATTTATATAGACACATATCATCTATATATGAGGTGGATAATACTTACTCACTCTCAAAAACGGACTCGATAAGAAGTGGAGTTTGGATGATGGTGTGCAATGATGGCAAGTTTTGAAAAGAAATTCAACATATATTCATAACGGATTAATTCAAGAGAACTTAAATTCACTGACCGGCCAAAACGAAAATGCTTAGAGAGCTGGTACTTCTCCAAACCAAAGTCTCTCGACTCCACAGTCGTTATTTGAGGCGGTGAAGTGGATTACACCACTGAAATTAGCAAAACAAACTCGATTAGGCTCGGCTTGGAAGTTGATAGGTCTACCACCAGCAGAAGAAAGAAGACCTACCTACGACTTTCGTAGATCTCAGTAGCATTGGTGATGGCATTATCATCATCAGTTGTTCGAGAACAAAAGATGATCCCAGGTCGATCTAGATGTTGTATGCAATAAAACAGAAGAAACACGAAGACTTAGATGCGTATAATCAATCAAGAATACCTCTCCAGTTTAGAGTTGAAACGTCAACACGGTGCCTCTCAAGTTGAAAAATCTCATGCTTTAAAGTTTAACCATCTCACACAACTTCACAAACAACTCTCATACTCGAAGTCGGATCACAAAAGCCTCCGCATCAACGACACAGCACCTAGAATAGAGATCAAACACAGCTCGATGGTCATGGCGAAAGAAGATGTAGAAGCAGCAATGACGTTGCTTTTGTTACGTGGGGAAGTTGCAAATTGCGTTACTAAAAATGGAGCCAAAATTCATAGCCCTATATTTTAATTTATGAATCAATTTATTTGATATTAAAATTTAGAATTTACATCGTTTTAACATATTATCATTAACTTACATCATTTTACAAATAAAAATAAATTTTTGATTAATTAATTAACAAAAAAAATCGGGGTGAATAAAAAGAGATTTTTTTTTTGTATTATTATTAAAAAAAAATTCGGCTATTTATAGCTATTTCCTAAAAAAAAAATATTATATATACCAATAATTATGTAATGAGTGGTGCTATTGGCGCACCCCCTAATGAACTATTTATGTCTCACTTTTTAAATTTTTTAATTAATTCTATAAAATTATATGGTTTTATTATTATTTTTATTTATTTATTTCCTTGACTACCCTTTTACTTATTTTTCAAACTTAATACACCCCATTTCTTAAAAAAAAAAAAATACACTTCATCTCTAATCTTTATATATATAGTTGTCTCACATCCATTCACTTGACTTGTTTTTTCTTCTTATTTTTTGGTAAAACCATCTTTATTGGATGCTTTTTTTTTGTGGTCGATTAGATTATTAGTGGTAGATTGTGAATGTGATATTAATCGTCTGATGTTTTTTTTAGCGATTGGGTTAGAGTTTTTGTATGATTTAGTTTTGTCAGAAATTAGGTTTTCTTGGTGCGATTCTGTTATTTTTTTTATATATAAATAATATTAAAATGACTTTGGAAGATCCAAAATAAAATCTATAAAAGAATTGATACAAATTATAGTATAACTGGACAATCTGAAATAAAATAAACCAAGAGAAAAAAAGAGAGTAGCAAACATAGATATGGAATTTGAAAAGAAAAATAAAACAAATATGTGAACACGATAAAATCAACAAATACTAATTAAATATGGTTATCATGAGATCGAGATTTGAAATAAAATATAAACAAAAGTAATAATAAATCAATAAATACTAAACATGAGATTGTGATCTGAAAGAAAATATAAATAAAAATAGTAAACATTCAATTATTTGAAAAAATTTATATCATTAAAACTTTTGTCATTAAGGTTTTGAAATAAGGAAAGTGGAGTTTTATTAGTTTTAGTTTGTATAATATTTTTTTAATAAAAATTGTATGTCTATTTAAGTAATTTGATAAAGGAAAAAAAAGAATACTAAATAATTAAAAAGTGGAAGATAAATAGTTAAGTGGTGGGTGTGCTAATAGCACCACTCTTATTTAATATAATTACCGCAATAAAAAAATTATTACAAAGTTATAATATGATCATTAAATAAAAAAGTTATTAAATACTTACTATAATAAAGCTGTCAAATGAATACTCACAATTCTGGTGGTTTACATACTCACAACATCGCAAATCAAATCTTGATTAAACATTATAGCATTACCTTCCACTAAAATATATTTTAATTTCGATATATCGCACAACATAAAAGTAATTAATGCTACTGCCAGCCCAATTTATGTTCAAGTATTGTTATACCTCTTAAAATTGAAAACATATAATATAGTGAATGATGGGACATATCGATAGTTATTTTTTTGAAGTTATATATTTTTCTACCTATCTAGATCGATAGTTATTCACAATTCATAATTAGGATAAATTGATATTTTATATGAAAAATCTTCAATATCATTTAGTGAATTGATGTAACGATTAATAATAACTACAAACCAAATGATTCATTATTTAAGATGAATTTTGATTTGATTTGGATGTATATTATAACTATGTTTATTTCATCGTACTACCTCTTGTTCTGTAGATTTAGGATTTATTGTGAACTGCTACGATCTTTAAGTGGAAATATTTGAAAGCAGAGAGGATTTGTTTAATTCAAGTGAGCTATTGTAATTTGTTATTGATAAGTATAATTCAAATGAGCTATTGTAATTCAAGTGGTTAAACGATTTTCGAAAAGTTAAGAAGTTACATAATGTGGGTAATAGAGTTGAAAGATTACTATAAATGGTGAATAAGCATAATTGACGTGAGTTTCATTAGAAAACCAAGGAAAACAGAATTTAAAAAATTATGGGTTTGAGATATCGGAGGTTAAGATTGGTTAAATGATTTTTAAAAAGCTATGAAGTTACATAAAAATTGAATGAAGTTAAATATTACCGTAAGCAATTGATAAGCATATCTGAAGTAAGTTTCATCCAAAATCTTAGAAAAAAAAAAGGTTCAAAAAAAAATAGTACTTTTTGGAGGTCAAGTTTCAACATTGTCAACGCGTTAATAACTTATGTTTAAAAGTCACCTATTATGGTGAACGGACAAAAATACCTCCAATAGTTGTTTCATCAGAATCTTTTCATTCATTTTTTTACGGTGAGAGTTATGAAATAAGAGATAAAGTTTCATTGAAACTCAGGTGCTACACAGACGTATTCGGGAGTCGAATTCTTTTAAAAAATATTGTTTGATTCTTTTAAAAAAAAACCCTCAATTCTTTCTAATATATGCTCGAATTCGCTACAAATATATTCGATTTAACTAAATCAAATTTTTTTAAGAAATTCTCGATCCTTTGAACAAAATCTCGATCCTTTGAAAAATATTCTCGATCCTTTGAAAAAAATCTCGATCTTTTGAAAAAAATTATCGATCCTTTGAAAATTTATTGATCCTTTGACAAATGCTCGATTCTTTCAAAAATAAGCTCGATCATATTATAAAAAAAACTCGATTTGGCTACAAAGATGTTCGATTTAACTAAACATTATTTTCAAAAATAAAATGCTCGATCCTTTGAAAAATAAAATGTTCATACATGTTCATACAAAGACTGGATAACAAATCATAATGAATGGATACATTGTTAAACCACATAGAAATATATAGAAACGTATAGAAATATATAAAAATATATAAACGAAGATCACAAATGTAGGTTATCTTCTTGTGCAGAATCTAGAGGGAGACAAGTTTTTTGGAGAGAGAGAAATTATCGTTTTCAAAGTGTATATAGAAATACAATGGGATTAAAAATAGATTATTTAAAGGCAATTTAAGTAGTTCGCCATAATTAGTGTCTTTTAAACTTAAGTTATTAAAGCGGTGATATCACTGCAACACACATAAAAAAGGTGACACATTTCATCATTTCCTAAAAAAAAAAAACCAAGGGTTTTAATTATTGTCATTTGGGGACATAAGGTTGATTTAATGATTTTCGAAAGCTAAGAAATTACATAAGGTTGACAATGGGGTTGAAAGATCACTAGAAGCAATGAATAATCATAATTGATGCGAGTTTCATTTGAGAACTAAGAAAAAAAATACATGTTTCCACCGATGTTATCGAATGATGTTAAAGATTACTGTAAACGATTGGTAAATATAATTTAAACAAGTTTCATCCAAATTCTTAGAAAGAAAAAAAAAACTAAAGGTTTTAGACTTTTAGCTATTGTCAGGGTGATAGAGTTGAAAGATTACCGTAAACAATGGACAAACATAATTGACACAAGTTTCATCCGAAAACTTTTTTTAAAAAAAAAAAATCTTTAAAACGTGAAACCAATAGAAGTTTATCAAGACCTATTGATCCCAATCACTATCTCCACGGTTCAAATATTTATGCCCACACCACCACTTACGTGGAAGGGAATGAATAGAGATAGAAGATGATACAAACTTCTTTATTGTATGTTACATTTTATTAGATTACCAACTACCAAGTATTATTTAAACTCTAATACAATTATAATTCAATTAAAAAAAATGCAAGTATAATTCATCTAATTGAATGTTAAACTCTAATCCAATTGGAATTGATCATTGTCATCTATTTTAATGATCATAATTTCACAATCAATGAGAGTGGTTTGTGGCGTAGAACGGTGAATAACTTTCACAATACTCCAACAACTCAAAGATTTTTCTCCAACATTTTTAGCTTTGATCTAATTTTTGGGTCCATCCAACATCTTTTCAATATGTTAACATTATGAGATGACATGAAATTATATTTTGGTGCCTCTGAGACAATTCATTCACATTATATTATCTATATAATACATTACAATTGCAGTCCATGACTCATAAAATAAATTTAACCAAAAAAAAAAAAATCATTGTCGAGTTGCAAGAATCAATAGCAGTTAACGATTTCTGCAGAACCTTTCACGATTGATTGCAGTAAATTACAATTGATTGTGATCATCCACCAAGTCAAGTTGCTTCTACATACAAGAAATTCGATATGATTTTATGAAGTAAAATATAAATACTAACAAAAAAAAAAAAACATACTCCTTTCTAGATGTAGATGCTACAGAGTTGGTTCTCATCATTCAAAGACCACAAGTCAGATGATCATCTCATGGATATTGAGAATGAATTAAACCAGATGGTTATATTTCTCAACATTTTTTACTTGTTCCTACAAAACCAAGGTTGAAAGGATCGAGAAAAATCAGTCATTTACAACCTCTAACGAAGGATTCCTCGAAAAGATGAGAATTAGTAAATCCTTTTTAGAAATCGAATGGATTCGATCTCATACATAAGGCGAGGAAGGTAATCAAAAAAGAAAGAAGATGGGTTCTTGTTTACTTTTATTACTAACAAAAAGAATTACATACTAACAAGAGAAGTTAACTACATACAAACAAAAAAAACAAGAAATTTATGTCAAAACAAAACAAAAGCGTATATACTTATGTAGACTCTTTGCCAGTTGCAACAAGTGGTGTCCCATTCAGCAGGAAAAAAAATATTTTTCGGAGGGAGAAATAGTACTTCAGCCAGATTTTTAATGAAAATACAAAGTTTGGGAGGGTCATACAATGCTTTTGGCATAGATTTCTCCATTAAATTTGTTTTATGCATGATTTCACAAGGTATAAATAAATAACCCCTTCACTTGCAAGTATCACAAATCAAATTTTGGCTAAACAAAAGACAAGTAATACCAGGAAAGTAGAAATTGTAGTGACAATGGCAGAGAAGGAAGGAGGAACTGTCGCGAAGGGCCATGAAGAGGGCATGAAAATGGCAAGAGCTCTTCTTGAAGAGTTCGAGCTTCCTGCAGGACTTCTCCCTCTTGCAGATGTCATTGAAGTTGGTTTCGTTAGGAGTAGTGGCTACATGTGGATCCTGCAGAAGAAGAAAGTAGAACACAACTTCAAGATGATCAGCAAGCTTGTGAGCTATGACACTGATATAACTGGTTATGTTAACAAGAAAAAGATCAAGAAGCTTAAGGGAGTGAAGGCTAGGGAACTGATGCTCTGGCCTCCAGTCAATGAGATCGTAGTAGACGATCCACCCACAGGAAAAATTCAATTCAAGAGTCTTGCTGGCATCACCAAGACTTTCCCAGTCGAGGCATTTTCTGCCGGCAAATGATAAACACTGACCATGTCATGGTTAGTGGTAGTCAATTGCCATGAGTAGTTTCATATGCTTTCAATTATGACTAAGATTGCCGAACGGTTATCCTTTTCACAATTCTATTTCCTTTCTATTTTACAATTATCATCAAGGATTGGTGAATTTCTTTTGCAAGTAATGAATGAAATAAATTCAGTAATGATACTCTTTAATCTTTATAATGCAATAAATTCAGCAACCATGAAAAAGATTATTTCGACACCTTACCAGAAGAATTATGACTTTACTTCTTTATACAAATAGGTTGCCTAACATTTGCAGCTGAGAAATGCAAGTCAACCTGTCATGCTTTTCTGGGACAAATACAATTGTCAATTGGTTAACTTTTACTCTTTAAACTAACAGAGATTAACCTCCCTTGCTACTTTTCAAATTAGATTTATAACAACATAAGGCACTCATTTCTCATCACATAAATTTTCTAACAAACAAATAAGTTTACATACTACTGCCATACTTTCTCTAGTGAACACGAATTTATGTACTCATTCAAAACATGTTTTAAAGAATAGAAAACCATGCATCCTCAATTATTGCATTTATACCATGAGTCTGACAAGACAGCGAAAAAATAATTAAAATGAATAAATGTGATGACATGAGAGTTTCCTCATGCAGCCAACAATGATATTGCAAGAACTCTAGCTGCATGTCATCCTATTATGTATGAAATAAATCCAATAGAATGCTATTACAAATAGCAATAAAGAACCATCAAAATTAGGGGTGAAAAAGATTCCGTAACCTTTTAATCAGAAATTGTTATCCTGATCAACACACACACACACACAAAACCACAATGATCATATTCCATAAATTGCAAAGACCAAAGAAGCTGTTGCATCATAGCTACCGATCTTATTATGATAATATTTCAAGAAATCTATTTTATACGAATAATAATACATAATCATGTATTGAACACACAAGACTACATAATCATGTAAAGTCCCAAAGTGTACTGGAGTCCAGACAAAATTGTACAATAACTTTCTTGTTGCTGTAAGAGTTTATAAAATTTTTGTTTTAAAGAAAAAATCAATTCAGTCTTGCAGCCAATGAAAATGTATTTGAGTATATTTGGATGCTTTCCATAATGGAACATCTCACATAATTCCAGAGTTGAACACATACAAATCCAACAAGGTATTGTAATGCCCCTTCTCGATTTCCTCCTCTTTAACCTGATGCAAAAGGAGGGTCTCGATGATAAAATCTTCCCAATCAATTTCAACAACCAGATTCCTCTTTCTCCTCTTCCGACTATGTTCACATTCTGAAAGGAAAACAACGTCATTGTCACCGGCATCAGCTCTTGATGGATGCATAATTTTACCAATTCGTAACTTAGCAGAATTTAACTTTTCTCTTCTCCTCTTGTTGTCCATGCAACCTTTAACAAAAGATGGAGGCATAATATCCAATCCGACATCTTTCTCCAATAGTTTCTTAAGCACAAGCTTCTTGCTAAATTCAGACTTTCCATTCCACCACTCCCTACATGTCTGAAACTCAAACCTTTCAGTTCTTTTTCTCCCAAGTACCTCCCCACTCTCTCCTAACAACATTTCACCATCAACCTCAATTGAAAATTTGGTATAAATCATTTTCAAACATTCATGAGAAAGTTGAATCTTATCACCTTCACTAGCCACTATTATTGCATAGCCACTTCTATCATCCATTTCAAAATACTGAGTATCACTTTCCGCACGAATCTCGTGCTCACCATCATTCTTTAAACACTTGTTAACAACATCACCTAAATCAACTCCATCACAGTTGATCCCTTCCCTCACTTCTTTTCTCTTCTCCATCGACTTCATCTCCATATAACTCATCACATACATCGCATTCTTCAAAATATTCTTCACATTTACATCCTTTCCCCATGGCAAGGCCTGAGCCGCCTTCACAAGAGCTTCCAACAACTCCGAATACCTCTTCCTACATGTGCTCACCACACAATGAGTCTGCTTAGCGACATCCTCAATCCTCACACCAACACCATTCACTTCCGCCACAAAAACCAACACAGCCACAACCACTGGCATTGGCCTCCTACCCGTGCTCAAAAACCACTTCACCGCACAATTCAACAAAAAAACCCCTTGTTTCCGCATCCGCCCCAATTTATCACTCTCCAATCCACTTAATTGAGGCAAATTCGAACTCTTAATCACTCTTTCAAACATAATAACAATATCAACCTCAGGCAACTTCAAATTCAGAAACCGAACAACACGCGTAATCATTCTACCTAATTCAAACACATCACAATTCAAAACATACCCAATCTCAGTAAGAGTTAACGGCATATTTGCCTTTCTCCTAACAACATAAGCACAAGCACCGATCAATATCGGAAACCAATCTCCCAACCCGAATTCACCATTGGTGATTTGATCAATCATGTTTTTAATTTCGACAGATGGTTCACCGGTCAAATCTAACCTGGAAGCTACGTCTTCAATTAGTTTACCAGATTCGTAAATTTTCTTGTCTTTGTAGTTGAGGACAGAACCGATACCTGAGGAGCCGACATGGATGTAGGTTCCGGTGGGACCATCGCGCCCAAAAACCTCAGCGTCGTAGTTGTCGTACTTCTGGACAACGCCGCATGATGTACACACTAGTTCACCGGTGGTGTCATCACGGGTCAGGGAATTTACACCGCAACTCGTGCACCCCATCTTATTGGTTTTAAAAATCGATCTGATGAAACATAAGAAAACAAGATATCTAACACAATTAAGTTTTTGCTTTCAATTTTTTTTTTTTTTTTTATAAACAAGAGATCAACACAACAATGAGTTTTCTATCAAGTAACAATATCAAATTAAATTTACCTGCTCTCTGAGATTGAGTGAGTGATGATGTCGGAAACCCTAAATCAATTTCGACAGTGTATCAACTCTCCATTGAAGAAAGACTGGAACTTGATTGAAGAAGATAAAACGACACCGTTTCACTTGACTGATTAGAGTCGGATAAATCGCGCGCTTCTATAATACGACACGAAGTCACGAACTTGAGTCAAACGTCATTCACGAGTAACACGTGGATGCAAAAAGACGAATAAAATAAATAAATATAATCCGACGTGTGAAAGCCCATGTGGCTCCATATATTACCACGTGTAAGAATCAGAGCGGCACACGCCACTTTCCCTCCATCTCTTTAAAGTCCTCGCCAAACCAGAAGAAGATCAAAGAAACAAACAACAGTATATAATTTATAACAACGCGCTCATCAATAAGAAATCTCAACGCTGTTTGTTTCGTAGGAAAATTAGAGAGAAGCTGATGGCGATGTTGCTTAGGAAAGTATGGGAGTCGGTGTCGACCCTTACGTGTTCGACCGGCGAGTCGTCGACTCGGCAGACTCGGACTGGGTGTTCTTCGTTATTGCCGTTACCGTCGTCGTCGTCCCTTGGACTTTTCGATCACCTACCGTACGATATACTGATGCAGATAATGGCATTGATTGGACCGCATGAGGCTGCGAGGATGAGCTTGGTGAGCAAATCGTGGAGATCATTTGTCTTCGACGATCGTCTCTGGATTTACTTTCTACAGCACCAGATTGAGCCCTGGGACTCCACTTTCTTCGCCGAAACCATGCTCCGATCGGGCTATCCTATCCAGTGAGTTTTTTGTTTTTTTTTTTGTTTTTTTTTTTTGTTTTTTTTTTTGTATTCACATTCGATTACGGTTTGGGATTTCTATTTCTTTGATTGCTTGTAAACTGAATAAAGGTTTTTATTTTTTTGGTTGGTTGGTGAGATAATTAAATTAGGTATTGATTTTATATAATTTTAGCATAAAGTGTTTACTTGAAGTTACTGAGAGTGATATGGTATTAGTTATGTTGAAAAATTGTATTGACTTTAATTATCATGATCTATTGTAAGTTTGAATGTGGAATTGGGTGTCCTTATTGAAACTATTTTAATTGCAGAACAATCCCGACTAACATGACTGAGCTGTCTTACATGCATATATATGGACAACGAGCAAAAGTCCCCGGTTCTGTTATTATTGATGGTGAGGATTTGTAAATCTTATACATGTCATTGGATTTTGGTAGCTATGGATGCATTAGCTGGTTAATATTCTGATTTATTAAAGAAAATTATGGTTTCTTTTTTTAGGAGATTTTTTTTTTTATTGGAGTATTAGTAGCCGAAGGAATTTATAAATGTATCATCTAGTAGGAATGATCTTGTTCTTGCTATGTTACACCATCAACTTAATTTGATGGATAGAAATAATCATCAATTCATTTTTCTCAATCACTCCAGTACTGCAATCCCGTTTATTAACCTTCTCAGGTTTATTGTTTTTAACTGTTGTACTTGAAAATTGTCTTTATTCTTCCAATTATTGTTATTATTATTATTATTAAAATTAATATTATTATTTGTTATCAAAAGGTGGTTCGGGATATTGCAAGTTCGGCTGGAGCAAATATGCTGCTCCATCTGGGAAGTCAACAACGTTTCTGGTGAGATTTTCATTTTAATTGGTGGTTTGGTTAGAAGTTCTTTGAAACTATTTTTATATAACCAGGAATTTTCATCCATTCATGATATGTTTTTCAATTATTCCAAATTTTACTTAAATGAATCTGAGATTCACTTTCCCCTTTTTGAACATTTGATTTGTAGGAATTTGGTAACATTGAGTCTCCGCTGTACTCTAGAATGCAGCACTTTTTTACAACTATTTATAGCAGGTACTGAGTTCCTTTAGAAAATTACCTCTTCATTCCTCTCTCTAAATACATGCACACTGAGGCTAGTTAAGTCTATGTAATCAGCATTTGCAACATAGAACTATATCGGTGCATATTTTCTCAATTGTGGACCTATGGGTTTTAGATAAATCAGATGACAAGAAGTTCATACCTTATCCATCTGAAGCCTGTGTAGTTCTATCATTTTATATACTTTGTTGGTTACAACAACAATTCATTAGTCCCTCTGTGTTTTGATTGACATGTTGATATTTAAGATGCTAACCATATCTCTTTACAGAATGCAGGTGAAACCATATGCTCAGCCAATTGTTGTGTCTCTTCCACTCTGCCATTATGACGGTTAGATAATATGTAACTTTATTCTAAGACCAAACCTTGCACTTCTGCCTGCTGTTCTTTGTATTACAATCTATGAAGCACGGATACTTCAAAGAGGTCAACAAATCGCGTATCAGAGCGTGTCGGATACCGATACTTGCCGGATACGTTTTTTTGAGTTATTCTGATGTTTTTTTAATTTTTGTATTTTCGATGCATATCGGATACTTATCGAATACTTTTCGGATATGCTTCGACACTTGTCCGATGCTTATCCGATTGGATTTTTTTTTAAGGGTCCCGTTAACATGTGCCCTCAGGGCACAGGTTAACATCTAGAAAATGGGTAAAAGACAATTATGAACCACTTCATTTATTACATCTGATTTTATTGTTTTTTGTAAATCTTAAAGTACCAATTTTACCCTGCCTTTAATTTTGAGGTAGATAGTGATTTAGTTCTACATGGCTGTCTGGAGTTTGGACATAAACAATTTTAATTAAAACTCTACAGCAACAACTGCATCAAAACCCCAGAAGACGAATGGTCACTCCGATTGTTCATTTTAACTCCAACTATGGTTGTAGTTCATTTGAAAGATAATAAGGTAATTTGTTATATTTTTTACATTTGTTCTTACTAAAATTGTTGATGTCCAGACTCCCGACAACTATGTAGAACAAAAGCACTATGTATACCAAAATTAAAAGCAGGGTAAAATAGATTTACAACAAACAGTAAAGTCAGATTTAATAAATGAAATAGTTCATAATTGCCTTTTACCAATTGTCTAGATAGGCACAGGTTAACAGGACCCTTTTTTGAAATTGCTGTCAACAAGATAAGAATTAATAAATATTTACACCTTGGGAAGGTAAATTCTCTGACTTTATATTGCATGCTTAGTATATTAGTTTTTGAAAATTGAGAAAGTAAATTCTCAATTAATAGCAGGTGGTTACCCATATTGGAAACCCATTCAATTATTGATTTATTTGAAAATTCAGATTCAAATAAAATTGGAGTTAATAAATATTTTCACTATGAGAATGCAAATTCTCTGACTTTGTATTGCATGCTTAATGTATTAGTTGTTGAAAATTGAGAAAGTAAATTCTCAATTAATAGAAAGTGGAAACCCATTCAATTATTTTTTATTTGAGAATTCAAATTCAAATAAATTAAGAATTAATAAATATTTTCACCTTGAGAAGGGAGTCCGTTTTTGCTCACTCTCTCTAAGGGGTGAGCATGACCCTACCCAAAAACATGCCCAAAAACATGACATGTGCCCGTAGAGGGGTAAAATTGTCTAAAAAGATTACAGAGTTTGGACAATGTTTGAATTAAGATTTTTTTTTTAATAAAGTATTCGTGTAGTTATGGTGTTAAGAAAACAAATTAGTGGCTCTATAGCTATGAAATTTATGGTAATCAGTTTTTGGGCTTATATAATTGTTTGAGATTAGTTTCTGTATCCACCGATTTGTATTTCATGATTTTGGTAATGATTATTGTACTGACCCATAATTAATTATTGGTTTGACTTTTTAATATATGCTTTATGCACTTGCTTTCCTTTGGATATCACATTTACCTCTACCGCTTCATATTTTGTATCTGATCAATTATACTCTTTATTAAGTAGAGGGACAATGTATATCTTGATGCTGAAATCTCAATACAACACCTACCTGAAATAGCCAAAAAAAAAGTGGCCAATTGTTATCTTGGTCATGTTTATAATGTTAGAATTTGGACTATATGGTGATTAATTATTAGAGTTGAAGATATCAATTCTTTTCACTTTGTCAAGTTATCATTCCTATGACTTGTTTTCTTTATCCATTACTCCAGATACTGAAAATGCCAAAGCATCAAGACGGCAACTCAAGGAATGTATCTATCAAGTCCTGTTTGACATGAATGTTCCTGCTGTTTGTGCCATTAATCAGGTGTGTTTTATCACATTGATGCAGTCTGTTGATTATTAATTTTAAGGATTTTTTTCCTTTGAAAAAGAAAATAAAAATTTTAGAAGTTAATGGTGACTTTATTATAAGATGTGTACTGACTTATGAAGGATTTAACCTGAATGAATTAGTGCCTTTATGGTGAACTTTCTGGGATTGGGGAGCTTAAGCTATTTGATAAGTGATATCTGCTTCATCCATAGTTTGTTATGATTATTATTTAATTGTTCATTTTTCCATCTTGTAATATGTGAAAATATGGACATGCTGTTTTACTTTATTGAAACTTTTCATGGTCAAATTGGATTAGTTCTTCATTTTAGTTACAGAGAGATGATCCCTCGTTTCTCTAATAAATCATGCTAATGGCAAAAGTATTTATATCTATACAGGCAACTTTAGCCTTATATGCTGCAAGAAGAACTTCAGGAATTGTTGTTAATATTGGTTTCCAAGCCACATCTGTTGTTCCGAGTAAGCTATACTTCCTTCTTTGATTTACTTTGGATCCTCATGTTTATTTACGGATATGCAAAATTGTAAAGTGCCTTGAATGGCTTCCCCCCATGCTTGCATATTGGTACCATGTGACTTTCTTGTGCATCAGATGTAAATAAGGGTGTTCTGTGTACGCCCACAGCCATTAACAAAATATTCTTATTCTTTTTCTTCCTTTTTTCTGGTTGCAACTGATTTGATTTTGTTTAACTGGCATATGAAATTTGTGGGATGTTGTGTTTATTTGCTTATGTATTTTATTGTCATATATCAGTCTATTCTTTTTGGCCTTTCTTTATTGCATTTGCTTCTAAATAATTGGATGTTGGATTTATACATTTTCTTCCATTTTGTTTTATAGTTTTAAATGGTAAGGTAATGCGCAAGGTGGGTGTGGAAGTCATAGGACTGGGGGCATTAAAACTTACAGGATTCCTTAAATCGCAGCTGCAGCAGAACGATGTAAATTTTGAATCACTGTACACTGTTCGTACATTGAAAGAGGTATTGCTATATTCTGAAGCGATGCAAACTCATTATTACATTTTTTCCTTTCCAATGGGAAACTCATGCAAAGCGTGTCTTTCTAGTATACATGACTGTGTGTAACATTTTACCCCATAGAATATTTGAAGCATGGGGAGTAGCATGGTTTTCCAATCTTCCATTTATACTTGTCTTCCTACTGAACAAATTTAATGACAGTTGAATGTTGTCTGAGAGGAAGACCTAATCAGTTTCTTTTATTTTCCTGATTATAGATTAGTACATATCTGCTATTCCTGATAAAATGGATTTATTTTTCAGCCTTTATCCCTGTGTTTTAAATTCTAGATTCACATATATCATGTCTCTCGATCTCAGTTTATAAAAAACCTTCCTGATCATGGCTGATACTTATTTGGCATTATGAACTTACAGAAACTATGTTATGTTGCTGCTGATTATGAGACCGAGAAATTGAAAGAAACACAAGCATCAATGGAAGTTTCAGGGGAAGGACTGTTCATCCTCGGCAAAGAACGCTTTCAAACTGGGGAGATCTTGTTTCAGCCCCGTATGGCAGGGGTGTAAGTCCTCATCTTCATAGAGTCTTTTAGAAACCTGTTCTGAAACACTCCCATAAAGATGACCCCCCTTGGAAAAGTTTTAAACACCAATATAGTTGTTTGAAGACAAAACACATGATCCACATCTTAAAAATATTCTAAAAATGTTTTATTTTCTTTGCTTCTCTTATTTTTCATTTTAAAAGAGGAGGAAAGGTATAACTCCTCCTTACTATTTTATAGACTAGTGATCTTAGTAATCCAAGTTTCGACATTTGTTGTTAGAAGTTTCACTCTGTGATAGTCCTGGCTTTTGTAGTGCAGCCCTTTTTTTCATTGCTACTCTGTTGGAGAATGTTTACACCAGTAAAATCAAAACCCCCCTGTAATGAATCAAGTTAATATATCATGTTCCTCTTGTCTCAGGCAAACTATGGGTTTGATCCAGGCAGTAGCACTTTGCATGGACCATTGCTATGATGCAGAATTGGGAGACGATTCTTGGTTCAAGACTGTAGTTTTGGCTGGAGGAACTGCTTGTATACCAGGCCTTGCAGGTAAAAGCACAGTTTGTGCAAACAACTTTTCTGCTCTTTCTGCTTCTCCTGGGAAATATTTCAAATAAGTTACAACGAAATTCCCTTTCATTTTCTTCCTTTGAGGGTTTGAGCCTTTGAAGTTGAATCTAGATCAAGATATGTTATATATTAGAGTGAGATGACCCAGATTTTTTCATTTGATGAGGGTTTATTTTTTGAGCTGTATCCAGAAAGGCTAGAGAAAGAACTCCATGAGTTTCTTCCTGCGCCCATCTCTGACGGAATAAGAGTCATTCCTCCTCCTAATGGCGCAGACACTGCATGGTTTGGGGCAAAACTAATAAGCAATGTAAGATACGTAACTACATCAAAAAAATTGTTTGGACAGGCAAAATTTGATTGGTTTTGATCCTCATTGCATGCTTAACAATAGAAAATTCATCACGTAATAACATGAGTTCCAACACTCTTTCTCTGGTTTTATGCAGATAAGCTCTTTCCCGAGATCGTGGTGTATGACTAAGAAGCAGTTCCGACGGAAGAATAGATTCGGCATCTTAGGGTGAACACCAGTCTCTCTCCATAGTTATATGAACCTATGATATAGAACAGGTCAACCAATGTATTATTTTAATTATTTTATTCCCAAACTGCCCTGAGAGCATTTGAGTCTATAAGGGTATGTAAGAGGATGAATTTTTACAAATTATATATACAAATATATATTTAATGTGTTGCAATACATCCGGAAGTCAAATGTAAGCATATTACTGGATGAGAATTCATATTCAATTGCTGTTATACAACAGTTACATATATTCTTATGTTTGAAAGCAATACATTATTGGGTTTCCCTGGCCTGCAGCCATTGTGTTTTACTCGGATGGCGTTGATTCTTGTAGCTATTAGCATCATTGAAGACGAACTCGGGTCCCCATCCCAGTTGTTAATAATCTTCATGTAAAGAGATTTTTAAATGCCTAACAAAAGATTAGATCATGTTTACTTGAAGCTGTCATTGTCAATAATATATACAATGTAATGCCAGCCTAAATTGTCTGGCAATGCCATTGGTTTGACTTCAAAAGGTCCATGCATTTTCCACAAGTCAGGCCACCAAGTTAACAACTTACCAACTGTCAATAGGATTGTGATTGATACCAACTGAATTCATATGCCACATCTTGAAATTGAAACTACATGTGAAAATGTATATGTTTCAAAGGAATAGAATTGGAGCCTTGTAATACTATTTGTGGTACAAATGTGTCTACAAAAGCCGAAAGCAACAACACTCAATACAATACACGAATACAAACATCCACCAAACTGCTTACTAGAGCAGTAAAGCAGAAAGCAATAGATAAATTAAATTTTCCGTGTGCCTAACTGAAGGTAATTTAGTATTATCACGAGAGAGAGACATGAATAAGAATCCAATGAGAAAAGAATAGACGTTCGTTCAGAGTCTTCACAGCGATTGGAATAACAAAACTAGGAAGCAACTTGTGAACATTAACAGTAGGGACGGAATGGATACGATATGACTCTTACTTGCATTATCGGACGCTGATGGTGCTGATGCAGGACATAAAAGCCCATTCTTGTCGCTGCGGCACTCACTAGCAAAGAGGCCAGGAGGATATTTCCCATACAGGTTAATGTAACTGAACATAGTTGAAGCACAGTCCGTGGTTAAATCGTTAATCTCGTCAGCATAAGGACAAGCAAAGTCCGTCAAAGCATTACAACATTGTTCTGCTGGGAACTTCGGTCCTTTGCATTTGCTTGTGATGACAGTGTAATCCAAAAACTCAAAGTTCACAGGGCATGCTGTGGATAAGGCAAGTAAATGGTATCATTATATAATGTGTAATGAATATCAGTTACGATTTGCAATGGACTCTCTGATATGCTCAACTTTTCTTAACCATGTTCTTCAATAATGCCACACGCACAAGCCTCAAGTAATAAGCAAAACAAATACTGTTTGCATCCAGAATAAACCAAGCGACATGAAATACAATGCTTGACAACAATCACAATCAAGCAATCACATATGGATATATGCACATTCCTACCACATTTTCCTCCTTTAAAGATCATTAGATTAATACAAGCTTGAACTGATTATAACCAAGCCAGACAACAACTAAATCAAGTATGCAAAAGGCAAGCGAAATCAGCACATCATATTCTTGGCATTAATTTATTGCTATCCTAATTCATTCACTTGTTCAATTTCGAGTCCATTCAAAATCCTGGAAAACGATTTGAAAATATACCACTTGTGGCAAAGCAGTTGATAATTCAAACAAACCAAAAGAGCATCCATCGATGTGGCTTATAGTTCACACTAAAACCAACGATGTGACTCGATGCTTATAAGCTGCAACATGAATTTTAGACTTCATCAACACAGAAAAATCTAAGGATTCCTTTGCAAAGCTTTCTCCTTGCCAATATTAGCATATCTATACAGAAGGTGTAAGGCAAATATATTCATCAATCCGTTCGTTCTTACAAAACTGTATCCAAAAGTCGCATCTAAAAAATCACCAAAATGAATGCAAAATGCTTCATGACAATACAGATGCAAGCTCCCAGAAAAAAGTTATCAAACTTATAAAGCAGAATACAAATTGAAATGGAAAAAAAAAAAACCGTATAAAAGATCAATGATTTCATTGCTGATTTTACAATGGCTTCAACTAAAAACAGAAGCAATGTGGGGGCTCAGATTCTAGAAGAGGTAATCAATCAAACAAGATATACAAACTAAAACTCAACTATTTCTCTAATTATTGGGCAAAAAATATATATACATGTACAAATGACAAATACAGAAACTCTTTTTTGAGATCTCAGATCTCATACAAATGAATCCAACATCAACAATTTAACATCAAAACATCAATGATCCAAAACAAAAATTGACCAAAAAGGATAGTATTAACAAAAGGGTATGAAGAGAAAGCATACTTTTCTTGGCCTGAAGAAGGTTCCTCCCAGTACCAGCATGAGATTCAAAGATATCATCTGAGTCCAAATCAAGTAAGAACTTATCAATTATCATTACAAAGTTCAACCATTAACATGTAAAAAAACAAACTTGATGAGACATTTAAATTACCTGAAATAAAAGTTGAAGAAGACAAACCCACCAAGAGAAAGAAGAACAGAATCGAAGAGAACCGGTGTTTGAGCTCCATAATATCTTTCACACTGAAGAAAAAGATCTACTTTTTTCAGCGTCTCTGTCTATACCCTTCTAAAAAGAAAAAAGCTTTGACGCGGTTTTGCAACACACAAGCACCAAGGAGTTGTTTCAGTCAGAGCCAGAGCAGATTTGTATTACTTTAAGGATTTAATGAGTTGAAAGATGTTTTAGTAGTAAATCTGGACAAGGACGGTTGATATTGGAGTACAACGCGATAGATTGTTTTTGTTATTTTTCAATTTTTATTTATTTACTTATTCTTTTCTCACTAACTGTTCTTCAATGATGTTTTTGACTGTTGTCTCTAACTCTTACACCGATCTTTAATAGAGTTTTCGAATAATTTATATTATTATTATTGTTTTTTACTTTTTTAATAAATATTATTTGTAATTTTTATAAAAATATAATATTTTATTAGTACATAAATTTATAATAACTGATTTTTAGGTTTTAATAAGTAATATCAACTAATTTTCTCAAACTAATTATTTTTTTTTCCTAACATTTTTCAACCTAATTATTTATTTTCTAACTTTTTTCATCAAAATTTCTCACATTTTTTATTTGTTACCTAATTTTCTCTATCAAACTTTTTCAATCAATTTTTTATCATCAAAATTTCTTACATGTTTTATCTGTTACCTAATTTTTTCTATCAAAATTTCTTACACGTTTTATTTGGATTCCATTTAAAATCCCAATGAAAGTGAATTCTTTCGAAGGAAAAAGATGAAAATTTTAGGGGAAAAAAAACACTCACAATTCTCAAATATAAGGTGGATCATTTTTAGGTGGATATGAAAATCATTTGGATGATCTTTCAAAATATTATTGTATCACGGACATTATCATATATTTATGTTGTTACTATTTTAGTTTTTTGTTTTTTTTTTTCTGTTTTCTATCCTTATTTTAATATTTTTATATTATTGTAATTTTTAATATTAATATTGTTTATTTTAATACTATGTTTCGTTTTTTATTTTATTACTAACTTATAATTATTAATATGTAATAAGAGATTTTTTTTACAACAAAATAATAACATGAAAATGAGGAAAGCATTAAAAAATTATTAACCAATATTGTATAATTTGTATGTTACTAAAATTTATAAATTAAAATGTATTGTTCATTAAGTGAGTTTAATGAAAAAGGTAAAAAGATATAAATCGAATATAAAATGTTGAAAAGTAAATCTAGAGTATGAGATTTGGTACTCTAAATTTTGAGTATCAATCTTTAGAAACTCCACAAAATTTTCTTAACGATATAAATTTAGAGTACGGTGGGCGATGATTTGGTGGGTTTTCTTTTTGTCATCCCCATTTACCATTGACCAGTAATTGTAGATTATTTTCGTGTGCTACTAAGAATCTTTTCGTGCAATAATGATTTAACTTTCGTGTGAACTTATGTTATTATCTAATTTAGTCATTAATAAACTTAAATATCAAAGTAAAAGAGGCATTAAGTGAGATACTCGATAATTAATCTACAAGAAGTGTATAGTTGTGGAGAGTGGGTCAATCTTATTCGATCTTTCTTATTATTACTATTATTATGTTTTGATGTGTTACACTATTATATAAAGAGTAATGCTAAGAATCCAACATTAACATCATAAAATCAATGAACAATAAAAATTTGGGTATTTGTACATCTAACAAGTGCATGGCAACTTCCAGGGTTGAAGAGGGAAGAAAAATATTCAACCCCGACTACTTTGGATTGCATTTTGAGTAGCTAAATCACAGACTTGATCATTGTTTTGTTTCAGTTTGCAAACAATGAGAAAGGGCATGATATCTTATAAACTTGAGTTCCAAGCATGATATAAGCTACCCTGGAACTTGCGTATGCATTCAGAATAAAAAGTCTGTGCTACACCAATAACAAACGCATAACTCATAATAATTTCCATGTGACAAACATGAGATACGGGTAATGTTATGTGCTTCAATGTGTTTTCCGCAACATGTGAGTTGAAAAGTTATTGATAAAAGATTTCACAATAGTGAGTCCCACAATCATTCTGCTGCTAACAGATGCGATGTTCCAAATTTTTTATTTTTGTCCATTTTTCATTAGGAAGCCTAACACTAAGGACACTCAAGGATACTTGAAGTTGAGAATCCAATGACAGAAGCCTCTTCAAGAGTAAAACACTATCAAATACACTAAAATTCTTGGAAAGTAAATTACACGAAACTTAGACTCCTGTAAATTTTCAAGCAGATCAGCAATCCCGTGTTGCTTCACCACCGTAGCATGTAGCACCTGCCATAATAACATGATGGTTAGTAATAAGTATTGAGAAAAGTTTGGCTGCTAGAAGTTCAAACCAAGACCAAAGTGGCATATATAAATTAAATTTTCCATATGCCTAAAGGTTATTTAGCATTATCACGATTCTGAAAATTGAAAAAGAAAATAACAAAACTAGGAAGTAACTTGTGAACATTAACAGTAGGGATGGAATGGAATACAATATGACTCTTACTTGCACTATCGGACATTTATGGTGCTGATGCAGGACATGCAATCCCTTTCTTGTCTAAGCGGCATTTACTAGCAAAGAGGCCAGGAGGGTATTTCCCATAAAGGTTAATGTAGCTGAACATAGTTGAAGCACAGTCCGTGGTTAAATCGTTAATCTCGTCAGCATAAGGACAAGCAAAATCCTTAAAAGCATTACAACATTGTTTTGCTGGGAACTTCGGTCCTTTGCATTTGCTTGTGATGACAGTGTAATCCAAAAACTCAAAGTTCACAGGGCATGCTGTGGATAAGGCAAGTAAACGGTATCATTATATAATGTGTAATGAATATCAGTCACGATTTGCAATGGACTCTCTGATATGCTCAACTTTTCTTGACCATGTTCTTCAATAATGCCACATGCGCAAGCCTCAAGTAATAAGTAAAACATATACTGTTTGCATCAAGAATTAACCAAGCGACATGAAATACAAACACAAATACAATGCACGCCAACAATTGCAATCAAGCAATCACGTACATATGGATATATGTACATTCCTACCACATTTTTCTCCTTTATAGAGATCATTTGATTAAGACAAGCTTAAACAGATTATAATCAAGCAAGACAGACAACTAAATCAAGTATGCAAAAGATAAGCAAAATCAGCACATCATATTCTTGGCAATAATTTATTGCTATCCTAATTCATTCCCTTGTTCAATTTCGAGTCCATTCAAAATCCTGGAAAACGATTTGAAAATATACCACTTGTGGCAAAGCAGTTGATAATTCAAACAAACCAAAAGAGCATCCATCGATGTGGCTTATAGTTCACACTAAAACCAACGATGTGACTCGATGCTTATAAGCTGCAACCTGAATTTTAGACTTCATCAACACAGAAAAATCTAATGGATTCCTTTGCAAAGCTTTCTCCTTGCCAATATTAGCATATCTATACAGAAGGTGTAAGGCAAATATATTCATCAATCCGTTCGTTCTTACAAAACTGTATCCAAAAGTCGCATCTAAAAAATCACCAAAATGAATGCAAAATGCTTCATGACAATACAGATGCAAGCTCCCAGAAAAAAGTTATCAAACTTATAAAGCAGATTACAAACTGATATGGAAAAAAAAAAAACCTATAAAAGATCAATGATTTTTCTTTCGTAGCAGCCAATTTGAAATTTCATTGCTGATCTTACAATGGTTTCAACTAAAAACAGAAGCAACCTGGGGGCTCAGATTCTTGAAGAGGTAATCAATCAAACAAACTGCACAGACTAAAACTCAGGTCTTTCTCTAATTTTTTTGGGCAAAAAATGAAAATTTTCATGGACATGACAAAAATAGAAACTTTTTTGCGATCTCAGATCTCATGCAAATGAATCCAACATTAACATCATAAAATCAATGATCAAAAGCAAAAATTGACCAAAAAGGAAAGTATTAACAAAAGGGTATGAAGAAAAAACATACCTTTCTTGGCCTGAAGAAGGTCCCTCCCAGTACCAGCATGAGATTCAAAGATATCATCTGAATCCAAATCAAGTAAGAACTTATCACTACAAAGTTCAACCATTAACATGTAAAAAAACCAAACTTGATAAGACCTTTTAATTAACTGAAATAAAAGTTGAAGAAGACAAACCCACCACCAAGAGAAAGAAAAACAGAATCGAGGAGAACCGGTGTTTGAGCTCCATAGTATCTTTCACCGAAGAAAAAGACTTTAGCATACGTTGAGTGTATTATCACACTTTTGCACTTTTGCCATCGTTATTCACGTGTTTTATTATGTTGAACATGTGCTGCTAATGTTTTATCATATACATTATTATTATTAAAGTTGTTGTTGATATAGACATATCTATATCAAAATTATGATGATGAATATTAGTACGTTGGACGTTGGGTTAAAATTGGTCAAAATTGGTCAAAGTTAGAGAAAAAATATTGTGTAAATATACCTACAATGAGTGTCCAGGTGATTTGCATTACTTGATTTAATGAGTTGAAATATGTTTAGTATATGTTTAGTATGACTTTTATATCGATCAAAAGCCTTTTTTTTTTTTAAAAAAGGATGTATTTAATTAGGATTTCAAAAGATTTTTAAATAATTCTATGAAATTAAAAAGTATGGGTGTATTCAATGTAGACTCTTAAAGACTTTATAAAAGTCACGAGGTATTCAATAAAGACTTTTTAACCGTTTATGAAATATTCAAAATCTCACCGACTTTTAATGACTTTTACTTATAACAAATATCACAATTTGTTCACTAAAGACTTTGAATGATTTTTTTTTAATTGAAGAATTTCACGTTAGAAGAAAAATATAAAACTCTTTGGAAATCATAGACCATCAAACATATGTTATATTTTCAAGTAAAAGAACACGCGTTCTTAACAAATTTTACAAATAAAATAAAATGAATAATCATTATAAAAAATATATACAAACATTAGCGATCTATATATATAAAAAAAAACTATAAAATCATATAAAACAACTCTCCATAGGCAATGCAATTAAGAGCGAAAAATTTCATTTTTTTTTACCTTTGATTTCAAAACAACTAAACAATAACGAAACAAATCAAATGAATTTAGTGGAAATTGCTAAAAATAACCACAACTATTATGAAAATTTTGTTTTTAACCATCTACGAAAAATTATTTGTTAATAGCCACTTTTTTTGAGAAATTATTTGAATGCTCCCGTATAAAAACCATCTCCAACCATTTTCTCTCTCTTCTTTTTTTTCTCTCCCCAATCTCTCTCTCTCGCCGGTGAACCGTCGCCAGCATCCTTGTGAAGGCCGGCGAACCGTCGCCGGCCTCCTCTCTCTCTTCTTTCTCTCTCTCTTTCACTCACATCTCTTTCTCTTTCCTTTCCGTTCTCTCTCACATGTCGTCGACGGCTTGCCGGAGTGCCGTCACCTGGGCTTCACGACCGTCCAGCAACACCGTCGAGTTTCCCCTCCGCCGGCGATTAGATCTGCTGAAAAAAATGAAAGAAAACGAAATATTAGAAACTCATAACATTTCAAGTTTGAACATTTCAATTTAGTCAACATTTCAAGTTGGAACATTTCAATATAATTAACATTTCAAGTTTCAACATTTGAATACGAAGAACTTAAAAACCCAGAACATTTCAAGTTTCAACTTTCAATTTAGTCAAGATTTCAAGTTTCAACATTTCAATTTAAGTAAGATTTCAAGTTCCAAAATTTCATTTTTTTTAAACAAGATTTCAAGTTTCAAGTTCCTAGCTGTGATTTCAAGTTCAGTTCCAGATTTTAGTCATGATTTCAAGTTTTCTTTCGGTTTTAAAGAAAAAATCAAATCTAGGAGTATTTTTGTAATTTACGGACATACACCGAATATTTTTTAAAAAAGTGGCTATTAACAAATAAAATTTCGTATGTGGTTAAAAACAAAATTTTCATAATAGTTGTGGTTATTTTTTATTTTCTCTCTTTCATTAATGTTAATTAAAAGTAATAAAAGACAAAAACAACTACCCAATCTTGTCAATATGCCATAATCAAAGTCGCGTATGAACGTGGCTCCATGTAATCATGATCAATATCAAACCACCCGCTGTTAGGCATGAATCTTATTCAACAAATATGTACAGTTTTTATGTTTTATCTTTAATAACTTGAATTAATTTTAGGTAGCTTTTTCATACCCATTGACATACTTTCATAGAGACATGTAAACTTTAACATTATAGTCTATTTGTTATATTTATTCTAAAAGAAAAATTACAATATTTTGACTAAATTTAAAAAACAAATAAATTTTTGACTTATTATTAAAAACAATTAGATGCATAATGTCTTTAAAATATAATAAAATTATAAATAAAAGTTTTAAAATTACATAGGCAATAATGCTTTTGTCAAATTTAATTACCTATGATTTTTTTATTCTTTTAAAAATATATATTTTTATAGGTATGAGAAATCTATATAATTATCATATTTAAAAATCAATAGATGTTCAAAAAAGTCTTTTAAAATAAAAATATATGAAAGTCGTTTGAAATGAAAGTCTATGCTTTTAAAATGAAAGTCTATGAAAGTTTTTCATAATTCTTTAAAGTCAGTAAAAGTCACAAAAATCTATAAAATCTATAAAAGTCATTAAAAGTCTTTTGAAATCCTAATTGAATACACCTTTAATGTTAGAAGATATTTTAAAGTTTTTTAGTTGTTTAGCAAAACTCAAAACTGTTTTTTTAATATATGAATTGCCTTAATTACCTTTTATAAAACTCATTTATGTCTTAGTTTTTTTTTTTACTTATGAATTTTCTCAAATACCCTTTATAAATTTTAGATATTCCACCATATAACTCTTTCATTATAAATACATTGTGAACACTCTTTTTATAATTCATACAACCAAAAGCTATTTTTAAAATTACAGTGTCAACATTTTTTTATATTTTACACAACTAAAAACCTTTTTTGTTAGAAACTCTATTACAAAAAAATATAATCTGGAAGTTCTACTTGAAAAATCATACCAAACATACTCTTAATCGTAAATATGGACAAGGACGGTTAATATTGGAGTACAACACAATAGCTTTTGTTTTTGTTATTTTTTATATTTATTTATTTATTTCTCGGGAACTGTTGTAAATTAAACTATTCTTTTACGTTAGAGTATCTTCAATCTATTACACCGATTTGTTGTAACTTTGCAACAAATTGCAACAATTTATATGCCAATTTTTTTTCTATCTCCAACCCATTGTACCAAATTTTACTCTTAAGAGAATATTCAACCAATCAAAAAAAATATAAAACAATAAAAAAGGAGAAAAAAAAACGTAAGAACTGTACTATTTCTACAAGATGTGCTTGATCTAGCGTAATTCCAACTCCTTCAACAAAGTAATGCAGGAAAATGGCAATGGGTTGGAGATACCCATAATATGTTTTTTATATCATCCCCACTTATCGGTACTGTGACTATGTTACCACATGTTGAAGACATAACTATTTAACTACTTTAATGATCTCATGTCAGGAAAAATCTTGTCCACCCATTAAGATTTAACAGAAGATATATGTGCACAATACTTCATTGTAGATTATTTTCGTGTAATTCAAATCACTACTAAAAATCTTTTTGTGCATAATGATTTAACTTTTGTGTTACCTACGATAAATGCTTTGATTGATCATGAATCAAAATCCATTCTACTAATGGGTAGGAACCTACAATTGTTGGATACATTTCAAGAACAAGAGGTTCAACAATGAAATGATTTTACTGTTTCATTTGAGAGAGCTATAAATGTGTAAGATGGTGTAGGGAATGTATGCTTGGTGTGTGCACGTGCGCCAAATAATACGTGTGTGTGTGCACGTGCGCCAAATAATACGTGTGTGCACACACGTGCCAGATAATATGCATTTATTATCTTTTAATCTCGTGAATCAAGCTCATTAACAGGCTGTGCATTCAGACAAATGCACAAATGTAATCAAGGTTACGTTCTAAGTTTCTATATGTACCTACTAGGTTACTACCTCCACAGCAATGTCCCACCATTAAGGTTGTAACCTGTAATCTGAGCATGGTTAGAAAGAAAAGGAGTGATGGAAGCATAGAACAAGCTGACTACTACAACAATGCCCTGGCCAGACCTTCCTGTTCCTGTAGTCATTTCAATCAGGAAACAATTACATCTCCTGAAGCATCTCTATTTTGGTGGGGTTTGCAAGAAATGGAGACCTCCAACAAGGAAGTGCGTCAAAGCACGACCATTTCCACAACTTGCACTCTCCCGACATGAAAGAAGCAGCTGCACAGGCAACCTGTTGAGCTTCCCATGGTGCAAATGGTATCAATTGAACGTCTCAAAGAACCCTCTTGAGGACTGCATACGCTTCTCGCATGGCAGGTTCATATTGAGAGAACTAGAACCATGCCAGCTTACTGTCTTGGAATCTAGATTCACCATCAAGCATATTATCCTTTCAGCTCCACCTCAATCTCTCAACTGCAGTCCTGTAATACTAACAGGAGGTTCAAATTCTAGCTTCTTAAGTCTACAGAAATGGAACTTGGTATGAAGAATTTTGCAACATAATAGGATCCCAATACACCATCAGAGCCGCTCTACTTGCAGCTCACAAATGCAATAGCATTAGGGGAAGATCTAAGCCCTAAGTTTACAAGGACCCTTGTGCAGCTCAATCTGGATTCTCTTCCTAGAGTAAGAATTGTGGGTATAACTACATAAGTAGAGCAATTCTCTCAACCACTGCAAGTGTTTCAGAGAGTTTATGCTTGAATGTGCGGGGCAAATACTAATAGTTTTTTTAATGTCAAGAAGATGAAAAAATATAGTTGATCACATTGAAGTGTTCTATCTAAAAGTTAGCTTTTGAAATCTCATTAATAATTCATCTCTGTAAAATGCATTAACTAATAAATATAGTCTAGTAAACTGGCTATACATATGCATTTAAAGTAAGAAGAATGAAATATAATTGCAGCCCCACTGTAAAACATTTCATTGATTTTTTTTTTTTCCTTTTCCTTCTCTACACTATTTTTAAGCTGAATTGGGGAACAAACCCCACAAAGCTTACTGTAAATTTCATCAAGTTCTAATTGTTAAATGGAGATAAATGGATTAAAGATAAACGGAGGAAAGGGGAAAAAAAACATATTCGCCCTTCCTCTCCCAAGTATGTGCTGCCAATAAAAGGTGTCCCCAATATGGATTGTATGCATCAACCTCCTGAAAATCCGATATGTAGATGCACCTTGTTTTGAAGTCAGTCCTCAAATATTCAACAGAACAATCTTCTTTGCTGCAAGAAAAGTATTCACTACTGTCATGCTTCACTCAAAACTATGACAAGAATATCCAGTTTGGATCGCAATAATTGTGACAATAAAAATTTGGGGAACCAAAGGACAGCCAAAGCTCATTATTTGTACATCTAACAAGTGCAAGGCAACTTCCAGGCAGAAGAGGGACAAAAAGATTCAACCTGACTTCTTTTGATTGATTTTGAGTAGCTAAATCAGAGACATGATCATTGTTGTGTTTCAGTTGCAAACAATGAGAAAGGGCATGATCTCTTATAGAGATATAAGCTAACCCAACAAACAACTACCCTGGAAGTTGCGCATTCATTCAGAATACAAGTGTACACAAAACTCTTAATAATTTCCATAAGACAAACATGAGGAGAAATGGATAATGTTATGTGAATTAATGTGTTTTCTGCACATGTGAGTTGAAAAGTTATTGGTAAAGATTTCACAATAGTGAGTCCCACAATCATTCTGTTGATAACAGATGAGATGTTCCAACTTTTTTTTTTTTTTTCCGTTTTTCATTAGGAAGCCTAACACTAAGAACGCTCAAGGATACTTGAAGTTGAGAATCCAATGAAAGAAGCTTCTTCAAGAGTAAAATGCTATCAAATATACTAAAATTCTTGGAAAGTAACTTACACGAAACTTAGACTCCCGTAAATTTTCTAGCAGATCAGCAATCTCGTGCTGCTTCACCACCGTAGCATGTAGTACCTGCCATAATAACATGATGGTTAGTAATAAGTATTAAGAAAAGTTTAGCTGCTGGAAGTAACTTCAAACCAAGCACAAAGCGGCATACTCGTTTTGTTTTCTCAAGGTCTGACTCAACAGACTTGATCCTTTGCAGAGATTCCATAAGCATTTGATCCTTTTCCACAGGGATTACAGCAGGCTTCTTGTTTAGTTCTTCAAATACTTTCTCTAGTTTCTGAAGACGCTCTATACATGGAAGGACACGATCCTCTTCAATCACAGCTTCAACAGCAGGTGGATGGCTATTTGCGCTGCTTTCCAACAAATTAGATGGATGTATGTCGTTCTGCCTTCTCCATAATAATTGAAGACTACGGAAAAAGGTAACTAGTCTGACCATAAAAGAGAGTAGCGTTCTTGCAGCACTCTGGATATTTGTTCTTTCAACTTTTTCCTTCCAATTGTTGAACATGCGCATGATTGGAGTACCTGAAATTCAAGATGTAATTAAAGATGAAACTCAAGGTAAAGATCACAATTAAAATACTAAAAAAATCATTCAAGTAGCGTATATAAGCAAACCAGCATATCCGAAGGAGAAATTATAGCCATGGTATAAAAGGATCAATAAATACCTTCCGAGATGGCTATTGTCTCTCTAGAATTGGCACCCACATCATTGGGTTTCATCAATTGATTCTGAGAACGTCCCACTCCTTGATCACTTTTCACAGCTTTATCAACAAGAGTAAAATTGTCCTCACAACTGTAGTAGGCATTGGGATCTCGTACCTGAATAATTAAAAAGTCTTTTTTTAGTGTGCACACACGAGCTACACAATAAAGATGAGCACAAAAATATACGAATGATAATCACAATATATCTGAAATCACAGGCTATATAACTCACTTCTTCATGAACAGGAGCCAAGCAAGGAATAGCAGAACTCCTTAGCCCACTTGCAGAACAAGGATCATCAAAATCTGATTCAGATTCTGCTGTTGATGTGTTGCTGCTTCTTCCCTGTTACACAAACATGAACACTTTATTATCGCCAACATAATAACCATTGAAAAATCAACATACCAGACATCATGAGACCAAAACTTGCCTTCAATGGGGGCATATGAATATACGAGTCAAATTTCTGCTGGTCATCAGACACTCTGGTGATTTGCCTCACAAAAGTAGCTCCTGTGCTATGTACAACCTACAAATGGAGGGACCGGGGTTAGTTTTTAGCTATACATATCAATTTGCAAATTCAAGCTTAATGAAAATTCAAGATCAAGGTACAGAGCCAAGATATAACACAAACAAAAAACCACTCTGATAAGAGGGAGGCTTACCTTCAGTACTTCAGGATCATTCCATGGACCTTTATTGGATCTAAGACACCCTCCTTCTCGGAAACAAGTGCATGAACCACCCAAGAAATCTGGCAATTGACTGAAATGGGCAAATAATCAATCAAGTAACACAATTACTAAGTTGCATCCTGAACAACACAGAATCAACAGAAAACAAACAAACCTTGAGTCGATGAATTCCAGTAGTTTACCCATAGACTTGGGCTCCAGAACCTGAAATATTAGAAATTAGACAAGTCAGTTAATGCTGTAGGAAATGTACCTAAATTGTATGAATAAAGCCATATACTTACATGTATCTTTGAAACAGTCTTTGTATCGAGAAACTTTTGCGCAGTAGGCCAAACCACCTTTTTGAATCCAGGACCAGCATTCACAATGAACAACCGATGCAATGTCTGTAGATTCATGTGAAGCAATTTCAGACTATTGAAGCTGTAGAATAGAAAACATCACCAGAGAGACTTAAATACCTCAGGGTAGTAACTATTGTCTATCTTTGTCATGGCACTCAAAAGATTTGCAGCAGTCTTTGAAAAATTCTTGATTCCCTGCATTACAATACTTTAACCATTTAAAATTCTACAAACAACTAAACAAGCAGTTGGAGTGTCTAAACTAATTAAAAAAGTAACTGAACTTGAAAATACATTTTTAATATTCCATAAATAGAAAAAAGTCCACTGCCACAGTTCACCAACTGAAGTTGAAAATAAATTGAACCAACATGGTTTTCCATGTGCCTCAGAGACTATATATTAATGATAACAGATAAAAGTTAATTTCTTGAGACTGTCCAGGGTATGAGTGGACATACCAAACCATTTACATCCAATATTGTAGTAGTTGAACAGATTGGCCGCTTTGCTGCAATTGTACAAGCAGGGAATTTTTCTTGTAAAGCCTTCTCGAACTCTTGGACATGGTACTTCAAATATCGTTCGATAGTTGTGATATGCATAAGCTTAGTTGGATGGGCTTTACCAAGCAACTCAATGTAAACCGGTCGCCCTTCCTTATCAACTCCATGGTATCCTTGAGGGTAATATTGCAAGACTTCCTCCAGCTCTTCAAACTCAAAATCCTAAGTATTGATAAGTTCAGTAGAAGTTAGATTCGAAAGAAAGCTACAGAGAATTGACAAGCATATATATAAAAAGAAACACTAGAGTGTCCATTAACCAAAAATGAAAGCTGGAGGCATGGATATATTTTATCACCTCCAATATGGTGTCAGCTCCATACTCTTTCCTCCATATAAGCATTTCTTCCCACATCTGGATTGTTTTTTCAATGTTAAAGTCTCTAGCTTTCAAATATCTACAAGAATAAGAGAATGAATAAGTTCATATTCTGGGGAAACTGAATGGAGAAAACATCCAACCAAAAGCAGCCGATTTGCTCATGTCTCCTAAAGAGGGCAACAACTGACCTCAACAAAGTATGATATTCGTCATGCCTAGGAGGCAACAAATCTCTTTCGAGGAGTCTTTGACGCAATTCAATCACAGCACTCTCTTCTCTTGCATCCCGTACATCTTCGATGGAAACTGAAGGAACCCGGTAATCAATTTTCCTTTTCCCCCTTTTCTTTAGAGAATGGGTGAACTTATTTGAAGCATTTATTGCCTTCTTCTTCAGATTGCCAATTTTTGATCGTCGTCTCTCATCTTCAGAGTTCTCAAAATCTGATCTCCTCTCTCTAATTTCATCATTGGCTCCAAGCCCTTCTAGGCCTTTCCATATCCAAATTTACAAACAAACAGCCATCAGACACTCATTTTCTATAGAAGTATTGCAGATAGCAATTAATCAATCACATCATACATAAACTAGTAAACATACCTGACATTTTAGTCTTATGCAAGCGAATAGTATCGGCCCAAAGCTTCACATGTAGAAAACAGATCCAGCTAACTAAAACACACAAATGTCTGCACACTGTTCAAAACAGAAGCAGCAACTAAGCATCCAAATGTAACACAAACCAGCAAAATCCAGAAGAAGACCCCATTATCCAAATGTAAATGACCAAACTTTAAATGTACATGTAAGTTCTTGGCTGCATCTCACAAGAGTAAAAGCAAGTAAAAGAAGGAAGCAACTTTCTTGTGATGTATCATGTAACACTACCCACCCAAGCTTTTAATATATCAAAATTACACTTTTCCCGTGAAATTTGGGAATTTCTCACTTCTTCACATTAACTAATAAATCTACCAAGCAAAACCCTTCAAAAGGTTAAGTGTGAGTATATATGTAAATATATATATATATACCACAAATCTTGAGATATCAACAGATCCTAATTAACAATTATTCAATGAATTCACCATTTTCATGTGGTTTGACAAAAAGTTCTTCGTTTCAGCTCAAATAACCAAAAGAAAACAAAGAGTAACAGCACACATAAAAATCCAATAACATTAAAACCACTGAGGCTCATTAAATATAGTGAGCGTTAAAAACCATACAGATAAAAACTTATAAAAAAAACAGTACAAGTAGGGAAAACAGTTACAAACCAGAATCAGTCAGTTCTAACATTTAAAACCACACTCACTCATTTAATCCGAAAATCCCACATTAAATCTCCACAATGCTGATCATAAACCGTACGGATCCACATTCAACTCACCACAAAAACAATAAAAAATGGAGTTGTTTTTTTTTAATTCAATTTCAACAAAAATGGTGTAAAATATTTTAAAAAAAAATCTCACCTTTTGAAATTTCAAGCTAAACCCAGATACAATCAATTGGATCCCAATCCCAGAACCTCACAACAACTCCTCTCTCATTGAAAAAAACCAAAAAAGTTTGGAAATTTTCTCGAGAAAAACTGGATAAAGGTTGGAGCTTTATATGGTCCTCGCTCAGTCAGGAGCTGAAAATCCAATTTGTATGAGTGGAATGTTGAAAGAGAGAAGAAATGAAAGATCTGGGTTGTGTTTGTGTTGGATTTGTTTTTTTGCTTTTTCACTCTCTCTCTCTCTCTCTCTGAAGGATCCAGCGAGAGAGCCAGAGCCAGAGGCTTTTGTTTCGCTTTGCTTTTGTTGTACAGTTTTTGCTAACGTGTCATTTCTCTTTGTTTTGATAATAACTTTAATTAGACATTTAATTAGTTTATTAATATAAATTTATTAATTAAAGAATTAAAAGGTAATTTTCAGTTACTGTGTTTGTGAGAGGTGACTTTTGAGTAAATTGAGAAGGTCAATAGTGTGTTTGGTTTTCTCCTTTTTTAACTTTTTAGTTGCTCAAGACAGAATCTCTGGCTTCTATTTAATTCAAGTCGAGTACAATATTCTCTTCACTAATTATTCTCCCTCCTTAATTACTTGATTTTTTTTTTGTTAATTAAATCCTTTAAATACTAAAAAAAAAATGATTAGCCAGTGAAGTAAGATCTATTGAAGTTTAGTAAATATGTTATTAAAATTAATTAAGAAAAAACGTATATTTTCGTTTGTCATTTATTATGAAAATTTTAGTAAAGCTAAAGAGTAAAGGCATAAAAAACAATCGAAGACAAAGAAATAAAAGATGCCCCATCACAATTCGTCTAATTTTTAAAATTTATTTTACATCAATTCTAAATTTTAATACTCATAATGTTAAACATGAATAATTAATTGACAATGTTATTTGATCTAAATTTGGTATCTAAATCTGATATTCAAATGACATAATAATCTATTAATTTAAATTGTATTATATTTATATAATTTAAATAAATGAATTATAATTATACCATATCATCTAGGTATCTGATTTATACACCAAAATTAGATAAAATAAAATTATTTATAAGTAATATATATTCTTAGATCTAACGAAAAATAGCTTATTTGGCACATATTATAATCATAATCCAAGGGGGTGTATTGGATTGAGATTTTAATAGACAATTTTAGAAATTAAAAGTCTGATGGTATTGGATTGAGACTTTTTAATAAGTTATAAAAGTCTGGTGGTATTCAATTAGGACTTATCATGTGGTATTGGATCCATACTTTTAAGAGTTTTTTAAAAAGTCCAAAATATCTAGTGGTATTGGATACAGACTTTTAAGATGCAGTAAATTGTTTGGTGGTATTTGATTGAGATTAAGATTTATAGGATTTCATGACAATATGAATTGTCTAGACTTTTTAATGATAATTATAAATACCTAAATCCCAAAATTGTCTTGCCACTTTCCATCAAACTTTTCACGCTTGCTGAAGACTTTTCAAAAACTAGCAACAAGACTGTGAAGAAACCCTAACAACATACAAGGTTCAAGTAATTATTATATTGTATCTTGCAGTATTTACAATAATTATTATATGTGAAAACCCAATTATTATGAATATTCAATCAGATTGTGAGTGGCTTGCGGAATTATATGAAATTATCTCTTTTTTTTTTGTCCGTGCCTATGTGCAAATATTGTAGAAAAAGCAATTTTTTTTTATAAATCTGATACATCATTAATGACGTTTTGATACATCATTGATTATGTTTTGATACAATATAATATATAATAACATATATATTATTCCATCAAATTAGTTGAAATCGATTTTCAAAACATATGAGTACTATGTAGTTTCACACACACACACACACATATATATATATATATATATTGCAGATGTTCTGAATAGTGGTTACACAAGTAATAACATATATAGTATTCCATCAAATTAGTTGAAATTGATTTTCAAACTATGTGAGTACTGTGTAGTTTGATATATATATATATACTGAGCTTTCCTATTGATTATGAGTTTGATATCTTGTTTGAGTTTTTTCAGGCTCAGACCAACTACCTATTTTGGGTTTCTCAACTTGAGTATGTGTTAATTAACAAATTTATGGGCTAATAATTACAAAAAAAAATCAAAAAAATCTTTAAATAAAATTCTAGATAATCATAATAGTCTTTAAGTAAAGTCTAGATAATCATAATAGTCTTTAAATAAAGTCTAGATAGTCGTAATAGTCTTTAAATAAAGTTAAGACTTTTTAAAAAAAATTCAAGAATCCTGAAAGTATAGTACAAATAATTCTAATAGTCTTTCAAATCCTACAAATCCATACAATCCTATCATCTCAAAATTGTCTATTAAAATCTCAATTCAATACACCCCCTAATATTTGTTCAAAGAGATTATAGTAACAATTATTCTCATAGCATTATCATAAAATATAAAACCATGTGGATTTATGCTATCATAAGAACAACGGAAAAAATCTCGAAAATTATAAAAAGTTTTGGAAAAATTTTGGACTCGAAACTATTTGAAAAACCTCTGAAATTACATAAAAAAGTCTCTAAATACCTAAAAAGTCTTAAAAATTATATAAAAAAATATCGAAAATTATATGAAAAGTCTCGAAAATTCCTTAAAAATCTCAAAAATTTCCATGATATATCGGACAAAACTAAAATTTCCCAAAAAAAATTCAACTTCTTCTTTATTGACCTCCAATGGAGGTTGAATTGACCTATAACGAAGATCGAACTACTTCGACCTCTAATTGAGGTATGTTTAACCTCAAATGGAAGCCGTTGAAGAAAATGACAAAATAAAATAAAAAATACTGAAAAACTGAAAAAGTTAATAAAAGAATATATGTAAAGTGAGAGTATTTTTAAAGGTTCAACTTTAAAAGTGAAACATCATCCGAGTGATAAAACCCCTTATTTCCATCCGGAAGAACCAGCGATAAGCATAAAAAATTAATCAATTAAACCAATTATTTTTTAAAAAAAAATTGGTGTGAAAACCAAATTGGAGGAGGTAATTTTGTCATTTTGTGGGTTTGAAAAAATTGGTTGGTTCAATATTTTGCGGTGACAATTCACCATATATTATGCAATGTATGTATACTTGGATGGACCAGAAGATGGCAGGACCTACCCAGAAGGCCACTGTCCTCAACTACACAATAACTTTCCAAGAAACCCTTATTAATGAATATTGGTGCATTTAGACCTGATACTATGTTGACGTGGAAGCAAGAAAATCATCAAAATGCAATTCCAGTCTATAATATCTGATCTGAATAGAAATAATTACTATGCCTGCCTGGCTGCCTGCATGTCTCAGTTATATATATATATATATATATATATATATATATCGGAGACTGTAATGGTATTTGTTTTGTAACTTTCAAAACTTAATTCTCATTAATATTAAGGATGTCAACTCTTTTGACTTTGAATAAACAAAAAAGAACAATTAATTATCTGATTATGATAATGTTATCGAGTGGAAATTTTTTGGGTGAATATATATTCTGAATTTCTGATGATGTGTGGATGATGAAGATGATGATGCATGCCATAATTATTACTGTATAACAATATTACAGACTGGTGTAGGATTTTAATGATTCTGGATATACAAATGATGTTACATCAACCTGTTGATGGATTCGTGCATGCATTAATAGCACCCCACAATACTCTGCAGAGCAAAATAAGCACAGGAAATTTGCATTTATGCATATTATGTCTTTGGGGGTCATTGTCGAATCCAAAATGTAACAAGTTGTCAAAGAATACTTACACGATTATCTTATTTATTGTTTGTGTGTAAATTTTCTAGACAATATGCCCATGTTGATGTGCATATATAAATATACAATTATTCGAGTAGTAAGTCTTAAAAAAATTCATTAGAACATACGCGTGTTTTTAAGATAAAAATTAAATTCCATTTATATTCCTTAAAAGATTTGACAATCACACTTTTGCTAATGGCTATAGAAATATAATTGTTCAAGATTTAATGACTAGTTGGATATTTAATCAAACTTCAACTTTATTCAAAAGGATAGATAGTTGAAATCGTGGAAGGAGAATCAAAATAAGTTGACATTTTTTGAATTGGATTTTTTCACAATTGCATACCCACTACGTTAATGCATTAATTGAACATTACAAAAAGAAAAAGTTGGATCACCCATCAAATGTCATTTTATATATAGCAATTATTCATATATGTATCTATTAATATTTGTGCAATTATAAAACAATTGATAATGTAATAAAAAATTCAGTCAAATTGATCATATATACAGCTAATTATTAAACTTTATCGTTTGTGCGTAAACGAAACCTTATATTGTCAATGTCAAGTGCTTCTTCAGTTCTTCTATCAATGCTAATTAGCATCTATATTATATTAAGTGGTAACGTAAATCATTAGCACTAAACATATATGGCTTAGATATGAAGTTAATTTTTATACAAAAAATAAATAAATGCATGTGAGTATAACATGTCAACTTAATTAGGTAAAATTTGGTCATTCAAATTGAGTGGTCAAGAACTGCGCATGCCAATATATGTGATTCAATCAACTTTTTTTATATATAAAGAAACAAATTAATTAATTATCATAAAAAAGAATGTATAATTGGTATCAGAAGCACATCAACTTTTCAATGGCATGCGCTCCATTGTAAGACTTTTTTTGTGTGCATATAGAATACTATTCTTTTGCAAATCAAAAAAGCAAAGAACAATATTTAATAACACATAAAATAATATTGTTCATCTTCATTTAATATTTTTGAAAAATGTGTTTATGGGGTGTTCTAAATTTGGGTGAAGAAGATATATATAGAAGAATTAATGTACTAGGCATGCAAACATCTTCTTGTTGTAGAATGTAGAGAAAAAATTTAAAGAAAAGAATGGGCAGGAATTGACAAGACCAACTTTTTTTTTTTTTTTGGGTTAGGGTTTAGAATGAAGGAGAGAGATGGGTGGATGGGAACATAACTGAGAGGTAAATTGCATACAAAATGGTGATATATTTTTGAAGTTTCAAGTATCGAGGAAGAAGCTGCCATATTAACTGTATAGTTGCAGATAGAAAGAAAGATGAAAAGAGTGGAAGGAGAGCGTCGGTGGAGAAGTCATTGTCAAAAAGATAGCCCAATAGCTAATTCCATTAATAACCCCACCCCAAGAAATATATGTTCACAGTCTTTTGTCACTTTCATTACACATATATTGTCTTTCCTCATGAATCTTTTTTATCTTCATCACTATTCCTTTTAGTTATTGAATATATATGTTGGTGTTGTACGTTCTTCTTCTTCTTGTTGTGTGTGGATGGTGTGGAAGTTCACATTTCAATTTTAGTTTGAAAATGAATTACAATTTCTACTCATATCTATTCCAAGCAATCGGATTGAATAATCGAAACCATTGAATAGCGAATTCAACTATATATTTTGATTTAGTGAGCATTCACTTATATTTAATCAATAACTAATAAATATGTATAATACTTGACTTTATTATATTTTAACTTTTATCCAAAATTGCTTTTTTTTTTATGAAAACTTTATGCAAATTTTTTACTCAATTAAGATCGAGATATTAAAACTTGTATATACTAATTGAGAATTTTGTTTGCTAATTTTACTGTTATTTTATATATATAGTTATATACTACTTACGGATACCAATTCCAATCCGAAATATTGACAAATAGGATGAGCAAGTCATTAGTGAGACTTGTTTTACTTTTAGTAACTTTACTAGAAACTTTTTAAAACTTTCAAGAACTCGTCTTCCTTGTAATAAAAAATGGAGCAAATCTCAACCATTAATAAATATATCCAACAAGATGGAAAAATCAAATACAAATGAGTGTTAAAATATTTCGAAATTTACCCACCACATAATCACATATATATAATTTATATTCATGATATATATATATATATATATATATATATATATATATATAGAGAGGTACATATAAAAAGACATTGCAGTGAGTAGTCTCTTCGGTGATGATCTTTCGTTTTCCGGAGATGGCAGCATGCAAATATGCAGGAGTTACAATTAAATGTTTGTCTCAAAGAGTGTCTGGGCATGTCCGAGACAACATTCCCTACAAACCGACAAATATTACATATTCAACTCACGAACAAACAAAACCAATTACACCCATTTTTTATTTTTAAAATTTTTACATTAAATTAAATTAGACCACTAGCTACTTTTCTTTTATCTTGAAAGATTTGATTTCAGAGAGACGATATATGGACTGATTCCGATTCTGATTTGATGCATGCATTTCAAATATTACTTTTTCAATGCATGCATAAACCAAAAACTAACAACCAAAAAAAATCCATCAACTTGCTTTTTAACATTGTCTTAGGTAATTAATTTTTGCTTGTTTGGGTTAGTGTGTATTAGTGTAAAAAGTCATTATGGTTTAATAATTCAATTAAAATCCAAGCCCGTGATTCACTGACTCTGACAATTGGTCTTCTTGGTTTCTACGAAAAACACAGACAGAAAAAGAGGTCAGTTGAGAGAGAAAGAGCATGCATTTTTTTATGCATTATGCATTATGCATTATGCATTAAGCAATATGGCATTATGCATTATAGATTTATAGACTTAATAGTCTCATAGTGTCTGAGATAGACATAGTTGTGTGGCTGTGCAGAATATATCTTCCCTGTCTAGTCCCACTTTTTTAGTGGGATATATATTCAGTGATTGAGACTCACTCACCCTTTTTCTACCATTGGACAATTTGGAAGATCACTGTACCTTTTTAACAATATTTCTTCTTTTGTTATCTGGTCAACATTTTTGTTAACTTTATACGATGTAAATCTGAAATATTATCGAAATAAATGAATATCATTTTCTATAAATCATATTGAGGTGGTATTTTTTATGTTTACTTTGAAGTTACTTGAAAATTCTCTCATCTTTATATTCAACTCGTTATTATATGCTAATCTCTCTCTATCATTTGATTAGGGTTTAGAGTCTTGTCTTATTTATAATTAGAATATTTGCTCTTGTTTGTAAAATTAGGATATAGTATTTAATCTAATTAACAGATCCAATAATTAACACACCATTGACCATGGTATTATAGACTGTTACAAGAGAAAGAAACAAAAAATGGTATCTTTTGATCATATAAGACATATATTTAACTTAATAATATATATTAATAAGATTTTGTGTTTCTTTAGTATATGAATATATGTATACTCTATTGGATATATATATATATATATATATATATATATGAAAGTTGATACACAAACCAATAATCCATTTACTTTGTTTTCTTTTTCTTTTTCCTTCTTTAGCTCAACACAACTACACAAGTAGAGAAGCATATCAAGAAAAATATCTTATCCTCTAAAATCGATCCTATCCACAGGATCAAATTTTGATTATCAAAATCAGATAAACAAATATATTATTTATTCAGTCCCATTAAATCTACCTTTTTACCTTTCCTTACCAGCCATATGTGGAATGGATGTAGTCATCATCATCTTACTGCCTAATCTCTCCCAATTTCAATATATTGGTTATTTATCTTAATTAATTAACTTAATCACAGGTGGATCTTGCTTTAAATCTTACCTGTCAATCAATATCCATATACTTAATGAGTTTTGACTTCCATTCTATACAAGAAATCATTCTTTAGTATAACCATGATAAATTTAAGAATTTAGATTCAAGTTATAAAGAATTCTTAACATTCAAACATTTGTTTGAAATAGTAGTTTGTTTCTAGAAACCAATCATCACTTTAAACTATTTCTGATGGCATTTTTTATAAAAAAAAAAAAAAAAAAAAAAAACTTTCATCAATGCAATATTGGAATCACTTCTCTCTATGTATATGACTCTGTCTATGAATAATAAATATAGGTAGGTATAGTTAATTAAAGAATGACATTATGACAAGATGCAACTCAAAGTACATTTTGGAGTACATGATCTACCGACACTACTTCAACCAACAACCATCTTCGGTGACATGACATATATATGGCGATAGAGGGAGATGTTTTGAATCAAATTAAAATTTATAAAAATTGGTGTAATTTTATCAAGAATTTTATCAAAATTAAAATAAAAATCTTTTACTCGATAATTATAATTATATATATATATATATATATATATATATGTTTTAATAGAATATCAGATGTTTGGTTGCTCTTATAATATTCTAAATTTCAATTTCAAAGAAAAAAATTTAGAGTTTTCAATATTGCTACTCTAAATTTAGAGTACCAAATTTCATACTCTAAACTTATTTTCCAACATTTTATATTCCATTTATATTATTTTACATTTTTCATTAAATTTAATTAATATATAATAAATTTTATTAACATACAAATTATAATATTAGAAACATCTCATCTAGATCTTTAAAATGAATCCAATATTAAATATTAATTCATAATTTTTTATTTACTCATTATTACCATAGTTTATCATTTGTGTGTTTTGGTTTATTTCTCATATTCAAGTTGTCGACTAGGTTTTTCTCATTTTCATTTTTTTTTTAGATTTTGCATAAATAACCCGATTTTAATTCTCAACTAGATTATGGTTCCCATTGTTAATTAGTAGTTGTAATTAAAATAAATAAATAAAAGGTTGCTCATTGACCAACCAAAACCAGCAAAAAACATTATTTTATTATTTTGTTATAATTTTCTCTAAAAAAAATAGTATTATGGTGAAAAAAATATTAAAAAATAGATTTGGGTGAAAATGTAATTATTATTATGTTATAATTTTGGTAAAAAAAAATAGATTTTAAAAATTAGAAGGTAAATAAGTAGATTGAGAAAATTTGTTGAAAAATATTAAAACCAAACAAAAAATAGTTATTATAAATTCATGCACTAATAAAATATTATATTTTTATAAAAAGTGAAAATAAAACGCAAATGTTATATTTGTTAAAATTTAATTGAACAATAATTTATTCAAGAAAGTAAAAATAATGATGAAAATATAATTTATTTGAAGATATAAATAGAAATATGGATAAAGATAGAGAGTGTGGCGGGATTGAAAAAAATTTAGAGATGAAAATTGGAACGAATATTCTCTTATGAACTCTATTTTAGAGATAGAGATAGAAATGTGGTGGGAGATGGAGATGCTCTGAGGAATTTAAACTACTTCATTTTAATAATCCTCAACTAGCTCAAACCAACTCCTTTAATTTGATTTCTTTTATTCAACTTTGAGACTTTTGACAAAAGAACTATGAAATCAATAAATCATACAAACTCATCACAATATTCAATTTCATGCTTGTTATTACTTATACTTGAACATTTTGATTTGTAACCTTTACTTGGAAATATGAAGGAAAAAAAAAATGTAAGAAGGAAAAGTAAACAACTTCAATGTTTTTGTCTGTCAACTCCACTTGAGTAAGTTTAAGTAAAGTACACCAACTTTAAGTAAAAGTGATTAATTGTAGCTAGAAGTTATTTATATTCCACGATTGAATTTTGATGTCATATCAAACATTAGCTAGAGTGTACGACTTAATTAATGTATATATAAGAAGAATTACTAATTAAGTTTATTAGGCTGATTAATTAGTCTTTGAGGTTACAAACTCCAGCATATATATATATATCTTTTAATGATACAATTTATATTCATCATTATTCACTAAGTTGTATATAATTGTACAAGTGCTTGCTCTCTCAGCTTACAAATTACCCAACAAGAGAGGCAATAGTGGAATATGATCAGTGTCAACAAATTATCAAAAGATCCAAACAACTACAAATTATAACACTCCTGGTTGGATTTTTATTGATACATTACTGTTTAGGCCATAGGGACATGTCATATATGTTCTTTCTGTTCTGCCCCTAAGGCCTCGTCTCTCTCACTTTGGATTTATGTATGCGGAGACATTAATGAATTTTTGTAATAGAGATAAAATAGTACTGAATCTATGGACCCCAACAGTTTTTTTGGAGCATTGTTTGGTTTGGAACACTTGGAGACTAAGAAGATCAAGGGCAGAGATCAGGAGAGAAAAAACATGATAACATGCAATGCCTTGGTGGGTGCGATTACATTACACTCTCTTATTAATGGGTCCCTAATTTTACCCCCTTAAATAATATCTTCAATACACATGTACTCTACCATTTTACCCCAAAAACTTAACACAGTACATGTATTCTGTTTAATGATTTCATATGATGTGACGTTAGTACTTACTCGGATTTATATTTCATATCACACGACATTATTTTATTAACCAAACTTTAATTAAACTTTGTCATGAATCTTTTTTTTTTTTTTTTTTGTAGATTGTACTTGTCTGTTCATCTATTTAGATCAGGTAATTTTTGTTGAAGCTTTTCACCCTTGGTAGGATTCGAACAATTGATTTGAAAATCATTTACCCAAACCACAAACTCATACCACTACTAGTTTAGCTATGCTTCTATAACACTCATATATCATTATCTACGTTTGTTGTTTGGATAGCATGAAACACATCTCTTCTAGTAGTCTAGTCTTGAATCCTAGTAGTTTAACATTGTCATAAATTACTATTTTTTTTACTGTATCAATCTATCCAACTATTTAGATCGTGTATTTTTTTAAATTTTTTACCATATCGATAGGATTCAAATCGCTAACTTAAGAATCATTTACATAAACCCTAAATTCATCCATCCACCGACTAAGTTACGTCGATGGAAAATTGTGTCATGTATCATTAACTAAGTTTTTTGTTTGCATTGTAGGGAATGTAAAGACCGGCAAGTACAGTGTCACTTCCGGCTTCTTTTAACATGTGATATGATGTGATGATCACAGTAGTACAATAACTGTCAAAAAGTAAATTCTTTAACCTGTTTGTTATTTATTTAACAGTTTAGGGCAGTTTGGTATGCTGGTTTCATAGGTTCTACTACTACTACTACTACCTAGATGGATAGATAGCTAGATGAAAGTGAAATCTAGAGTACAGTTGCATTGATGGTGAAATTTCATTTTGGTTTTACCTATTACCTTGGTTCAGTTGGTTGAAAATAATAGTGAAATTATGGAGACAGCAAGAAAACAATGGGGAGAGACTAGAGAGAGATGGGGGACTGGTCAGACACTCAGACCATGAGACAGAGAGCTACATGCTGGGGGCCCTACAACCATGGCTACAGTCTGAACTCTGAAGATACTTCACTTTTCTTACTACATGATTGGACCCACTTTTTTACTTCAGTGGGGCCATACCCTCCACAATTCTAAACTGTAATTTTTTTGTGTCAGAAAAAAATTGGTTAGTGGTTCAGGAAAAAAATAAAAATAAAAAATTGGTTGGAAATGGATTTTGGGCCTACCTCATAATAAGGGCCCATACTGAAGTCAAGACTTGGTATAAGACAGCCCAAGTGCATGGAACCATTAGAAACACTATGATCTATATATGAATATTATTTGAGGGCATTTCGAGATAGTAACAAAATCAACAATTTTTTTTTTATGGGGGTTAATAAGGGAAATTTAGATGCTCGAATTAAAATCATGCCGAAATAGTCCTACAAAGTTACAATCAACACGTTTATATGGGTTAATAAGAGATTTGGAATACAATTACGTATCGTATATTTCAATACGAAATTTGGGTTAATAAGAGACGGTTGTCTGGACTTTCAAGACTCCTCATCGAGATGGACATGAGAGCCATTGAGATGCCTCATCGAGACGGTCGTCACAACCATCAAGACGGGCCTTAGAGCCATCAAAATGATACATCAAGACGGGCATGATTGCCATCGAGACGTTGGAGGTTACAGCTATCGAAATGCTCTATCAAGACAAGGCAATAGAGCCATCGAGACTCCCAATCTAGACAGGCGTCTGAGTCATCAGGCATCCCCATTGAGATGGCGTTGAGTCATCAAAACTCCCCATCGACACGTGAACATCGAGGTTTAATAGTGTAGTATAAAAGAGGTGCAAGGAGTATATAAAGCCAACTGCTACCAAAAACCATAAATCAAGAAAACCAAAACACAGTTTGATTTTTTGCTGTAAACTATAAGGAACTATATAGTCAAGTTATTAAAAGAACATCTCTAAATTGATAAATATTCGAAACAAAAGGTGCACAACATAATCGGATTTAGTTTCTTTAATCTCTCGACAAACTTATTTCTATTATTTACTAATACCACTCGACTGATTGCAATGTATGTTCTCCAGCAATACAACCACTAACCCATGGCATACTTCTGGGTCCAGGATCGAGCTGTGGTCTCATACTTGGCTCTGTCGGTCTTGTACATGTGAGCAATCTCAGGCACAAGAGGGTCATCTGGGTTTGGATCTGTGAGCAGTGAGCAAATCGACAGAAGAACCTGCCAGAAATACACAATGATATATCATGTTAAAACATTAATGTCAATACAAAACAATAACAACTCGTGCCTGTGACATGAAGAAGATGTGTTGTATCATGAATGAGTCATGAGTGTGTTGAAGAACAAATATTATAAGAAGCATATAAACAACATCAACTTTAAAAGCAAATTACCTTGGAAATTGTCAGGGCAGGACTCCACTGCTCTTTGAGAATGTCAAGACAGATGCTACCGTTGCTGTTGATGTTAGGGTGAAAAACCTTGGTACGGAAGGCAACCTGTAGGATATATGGTAGAAAACATGAACAAAAACCCAGAACACGTCATATAATTACTTAAAAATAATTGTACTGAAATTGAATGAAACAACCACTGAACGGTGCACATCTCCCCCCACCTACGGACCTAAATAATTTGTCAAGATTAGTTGACATAAGGTACATATGCTAAAGCCTAAACAAACAACCACAACCACTGAACGGTGCACATCTCCCCCCACCTACGGACCTAAATAATTTGTCAAGATTAGTTGACATAAGGTACATATGCTAAAGCCTAAACAAACAGAACAAATACGAGGATGGAGGAAAGCAATTTCAGGTAACTACAACATACACTTTTCAAGTCCAAACTTCACTCCTCAGAATAAAATGGACTGCAAGTTCAAGCAGATACTCATAGAAGTTAAATACGCAACACTGGAGACGGTTGTATTCCCCACTCACTCAGAGTCTCACACTCAACCAATATACAAAGACGTGCTAAAGGAATATAAATATTCAATGAAACAAATAGTGTTGTTGTTTATGCTACCTTGGGTGGCTTGAATGGGTAATCGGGTGGGAAGTGAATGGATACAAGAAACACACCCCCAGCAAATGGGCTGTCAGCCGGGCCCATTATTGTTGCTTGCCAGTGGAACATGTCATCAGCGACAGGGCCTGTAAACATACAGTATTTTCAAATTATAACACTTTTAAACAACATAATATAATAATTATGGCTAAAAAGGTTCAATTTCACTGCAAAATGTTTGGGATTTGTATAAAATTATGGCCAAGAAAATTTCATCAGAAAAAACCCTGGTACATCCAGCTATGTGACACATGAATACAAACAGGCAAAGTTAGATAACTTAAGAGGAGCTAAACAAGCCAAAATATGAATGATATAGAATATAGTGCAATGCAGCAGAAGCAATCACTCATTTGAAATTCTATTTAATATAATATCGTCTATTTTTTAATTTTCTCCCCTGTCCTCACTATAAGATGACAAAAGTAGACATAATAAACTTGTATTGACTATACATGATGAATAATTGATCAAAAAGAAAATTATCGTCAAATCCAAATAATGCAATTGCGTGCCAATAAATGATTTGAAAAGACGACAAGAGACGTACCAGCGCTGCATGAAGCAGGAGGGTCCTTCTGAAGATCCTTCAACTCCTTGTTGATCCGTTTTGAAGCCATCGCAAATTCTCAAAACAGGAACTGGAAAAAAACAAAAAAGAATATGTAATTCAAATCCAAATTGTTTCCAAATCTTTAAACTAAACCTAAAATCCGACAAAAAACACTGGAAACCGTGAATCGTACCAAAACGAAGTTCATTGGTAACCAAAGGAGACAACAATTCCTTAATTTTCACATCTACCAAACAGAACCTAATATAAACACAGCCCCTTAATTTGTTACGAAAGCAAACCAAAGAATCAACCAGAGTGAAGTTTCAAAATCTTCATAATTAAACCGATGCTCAATGAAAAACGTTATCTTTTTTCGCAAAATCTTTCCTTTCCACGATAGAGCCAAGCAAAACGCCACACAAAACACAACCAGTACACAAAAAAAATACAACAAACATCAGATAGAGACCTCTGAAAAAATCAAATAAAAAATAAAATACTCAAACCAGAGATCTACAGACAACACCGATTTTTTTTTTTAAAAAAAAACAAATAAAAAAATTCGAAAGCCCGATTAAAATAATCCATACATAAACAAAAATAATAACTTAATACTTCAATACAAAAACCTCGCCGTACTACAAGGACTACAAATCACAAAAAGCTAACAAATTTACAAACTCAGCATCATCAACAACAACAACAAACGACCATCACTAACCCTAACCCTAACTAAGAAAAAAAAAAACAACATCGAATCATCAATAAAAAAAAAAATTAAAAAAAAAACCCAGACAAGATATCATCAATAACAAATTAAAATATCGAACAAAAAAAAAAACCCGAATCGAAGTTTACCTCTGGCTTGAGGTTTGATGCTGGTGTTGTATTTCAATTACGAGCTCTCAAAAGAGTCAAAGTCTCACAAGTGTTTTTTGTTTTTGTGTTGCGACTGAGAAGACTGTGTCTGTGTGTATATATTTATCGGTCCGTACTCCGTGCCACTCACGGTTTTTTTTATCCGTAAGATCAACTAATCCCAATTACAACGAGGTTTATGTCATTACGTGTCGGCTTTTTATTGGTGGTCGTTTAGTCCGTCATAAAGGGGGTTTCATGAATTTATTATTTTGGATGATTAGCAATTTATGTCTTAAACTTTTTTCAATTATTGTTTTCTTCAGCAATATTTGCATCTTTAGTCATATAATTCCTTAAGGTTCAAGAACACATCAATTACACCCTTATATCAGTCAACCGTTAGTCTCGACTTCTGTGTTATACTGTTATAGTTGGAGACTTGTTCTTGGAGTCTTAACTTTATAATGGAACATATTTCTTCTTCTTGTCTTTTCTTTTTTTTTTTTTTAATAAAAAAAGTAATTTTATTAAAAGAAATCGAAAAACACACTAGTCTGCACAATCGTCCATAACACAACGATCCACACTAGAAGGGTAACTATCTATCCAAAACCTATATTGTTCGCTAAACAAAGTTAGTTTAATAAGATTATCTTTAACAGTCTCATTTGGAGACCCCCTTTAACTTAATTAATGGAGAAACTGTATATTTGAAGCTCCAATAGATCCCTTAAAAGCTCCTTTAAATTTGTTTTGATGGAGCTCACTCCCTTAATTAATGAGTGGATTCAAGCCTTAAACCTCTTTAAGTGAGCTCCATATATTTAAAACACTAACAATTCTTTTATTATCCAATGAGTAACTTTGTTTTATAATAATAATTATAAACTAAAATCAAGATAATAGTACAAATTTATTAAGGGAACCATTTAAGGAAATATTGTTGGAACACATACTCTTTTTATGGCTCATTATAACAACGTTCACCCTTATTTAAAGGTGTATTCAGGAGAGACCTTTGAAGATACTATAAAAGTATGAACAACCACATTAACCTTCCTTAGACTAAAATAAACACCTTTAATCCTGACATTTCGGAGGTGCGAAGATAAGAACAGATATCATGTATGACCACATCAATATCCACCGAACAATTACACTATGAATTCATCAAATCTACCACTCCCAACCACAACAGGAAGTAGTTTTGAATCTATCGCAAAATATATTTTTCAATTGCTATTATTATAGACCATACTTATAGCGGTTAATCTCGTTAGGTTATAATAAACTTTCATTCAATTGGTTTTATTATACTTTATTAAGATTTAAAAAAATTCGTAAAATCCTTAATCCACATAAATAAAAAATTATAAAATTGAATGAATATGGGAGAGTTGAAGGTGGTCCATGATTATAGTGACTATAAGTCGTAAGGGAGAATCATTTTATTGTCGATAATCATGACTTGTTTAGTGGCATGTTAATATACCAATTATAGTTAACTAATTGCAGTGGAAGTCACTTTCCTTATGTCAAATATAGCACTCAAATATTGCAACTTGTCAACTTCTAAAATAAAAATATATTTAAAATAAAAAATCTAAAAATAAAAATAAGATTAAAATTCAATTTGATTAAAGAGAGTCGATCCATGACCATTTTAATATTATTGTTGCTACTTACTATGATCGATTAATATATGATTAGATCTAACTTATTTTGAAAACTTGCTCATACAACTTATTACTTAATTTCCTTATATTACTTAATTAGTATTACCGTAACTTTATTACAAAAGTGCTGAGATTAGTTACAATGACTAAATTGTGTATAGGTTTATATCATATTTCATTTTTTTTCATTAATATATTAAATGAATATTTAAATTAGAAAAAAAATTCCATAAGAACAATAAAAATATTTTATAAATATTTTATAAATCAAATCAATATTTAAATAGAATATTTAATTTTAAAATGAAATAAGGAATATAAATGATTTTAAATTGATTTCATAAGGATAATAACGATATTTTAAAAGAAGCATTAAATGCTGAAATAGATTATTCCATAATCACTTTAACCTCTCACTTACTTCTCAAGATCACTGTCAAAATTTTCTAGATTATCAATTAATCATTTTTGGAAGATTTACCAAACATCATTTTATATTAAAATTATAAAATAATTTGATTTTAACTTTTCAAAAATAATACCAAACTGACCCCTAACTTATTTTGAAAACTTGCTCATACAATTTATTACTTAATTTCCTTATATTAACATTGAAATCGGATCAAGGCTATGTCGGTACCTAAATACTTACACAGTACAGTGAAAATATTTACTTGTAATTATGTTTTTACAAGTAATGTGAGACTTCATTGATACACTACCCACATGCATATTATTTTAATTTTAGTTAGATACTATTTATATTTTAGGATCGAGTTTTGATAAAATTATACGGATATGATATTTTTAGTCATATACATACAAAACTTCTCTCAATATTTGAAAATTATTTTACTAAAGCATCCTCTACCGTTACATAGATACGTTAGTTAATGTCAAAAGTGTAAAAAGTCTAAAATACCCTTATTTATATTTTAAATAAGCTAAAAAAATCAAAAGATAAGATAAAAAATATTAAAAATATTATAAAAACATGAATATATCTTAAATCTAAAACTTGAAAAAAAAAATAATTAATAATATAAAATTTTAATTTTAAATTTATTTAAAATCAAGAGGGAATTACACAAACTTTTTTTTTTTTTGAAGATGATTTATTTTTTCATGTTTCATATTTAAGATATATTTATATTTTCAAAAATATTTTTTAATATTTTTTAATCTTATTTTTAATTTTTTTAGTTTATTTAAAAAAAATATATAGATTATTTTAGATTTTTTACACATTTGACTATTAACTAACGGATACATCTATCAATAGGGATGTTTGTGTAATAATTTTTAAATATCGAAAAAAGTTTATATATATATACTCAAAACTGTCATATAGTGTAATTTTATCAAAACCGGATAGATGATTGTGTAATATTATCTGTGTTGGAAAGTCAGCGATGATGATTAGTTAGTGCACAACCATGACCATGAACCATACCATAACCACAATTGCGGCAAGATCGAGAGGGACTTTGACAAATATACGTGGTGGTTTCACCACAAAACTCGGTTTCAACAAAACTCGGTTCAACAAAACTTGCATTGAATTTGTAAAAACAAAACTCTTATCAATCAAACAACAAATATCTAACTTTAGCGACACATCTCTCTCTCTCTCTCTCTCTCTCCTCTCCTTCTGTTACCTTGACATAGAACTGTACTTCTTCTTGTTTGTTCATTTCTGGGGTCTGTTTGTTTTTCATTCTTTGGTGGGTGCTTTTTATTGTTTTTGAGGATCCATAAAAGAGAAGTCTTTTTCAGGTGTGTTCTTTGTTGGTGTTGAATTTTTTTTTTTTCCTTCATTGATCTTGTTGAGTTTCAGCTGCTTGGAGCTGTTTGTTAGGTAAGAGCCTTTTCTATATTTTTGTTTCCTCTGTTTTGGCTTTTAATTATCTATTGTGTTGAGATTTATCATTGAAATTTGATGTTATTGTTTGTGATTAATCATGGGATTTTTCCATATATTGTGATTAGAACAAGTTTGAATGAACAGCTTTACCCTGAATTTCAGATTTTTTTTTTGTTCCTTTTCATTTCTTACTGATCAATGGGAGCTTCAAAGAGAGTTTATGTATATAAACATGAATCTGAGTGTCAAAAAATTTGATCTTTTTATGTTTTTTGCTTTTTATTATAGGATCTAGTATCTGGTATTTGAATTTAAGAGTATCTAGACAAAAAATGAAAAACAAATTGAGTTTTTAGGAGTAGTTAATATTGCGTAATCTTAAGAAAAAAAGTGTTTGGAATAGTAATAATGGTTGCTGACTGGCTGTTAAATTCCGTTAGTTTTCGGTTGATGATGTCATGATGCAGATGAATCTGATGTGATTGTCATTTGCCCGAAAAATCTGTTTACAATATCTTGACATCTTCATTGCTTGTATGGTCAGGGTCATTGTTAGTTTGTAGCTTTTGTCCCGTGTTGTCTTTCTTAATCAGCAATGGGAGCTGTAGTGGGAAGGCCCGAGTCTCCTAAGAGTGTTTGGACACCGGAAACAAAGCTCGAGGCTAAAATGGTTGAAGCTATGCAGCGAAGGGCAACTGTAGGAAGTGCTTTGAAATCGTTCAACAGCATAATTTTGAAGTTCCCAAAAATTGATGAGAGCTTAAGAAACTGCAAAGCTATTTTCGAGCAGTTCGGTAGGTTACTTATGGTTCGATTGTTCATTCGTTGAATAAGCATGCATTGTTGATCATGGTAACAAGTTACGTTGAAGCTAATGGCCTTAAAATTGAACTCTGTGATTCTTCTGCTCCCGAAACTGTTTTAAAGTACTAATTTGAAGGATGGATTGATATAGAAAATACTAGACCTTTTCCTCGGATACATAATTAAAATAGCAACGTTTTTGATAATTTTGGGTTCGAAATAGTGTTTTTTAAGTGTTCATATCTCTGCGATGTACAGTGACAAGTGATTACTTGTTTTTCCTCTAAGTTCTAAGTAGTATTTGTATATATATTTATTTTGTAGATGAGGATTCAAATGGTGCAATTGACCACGAAGAGCTTAAGAAGTGTTTCCAGAAGCTCGAAATTAACTTTACGGAGGAGGAGATCAATGATCTGTTTGAGGCCTGCGATATCAACGAGGATTTGGGAATGAAGTTCAATGAGTTCATTGTACTTCTCTGCCTTGTCTATCTTTTCAAGGATGATCCAACTGCTCTTCAAGCTGTATCCTAAATGCAGTGTTTGTTTTTTTTTGTTTTTTTTTGTTTTTTTACTTGGCATGCAATATTTAATATTTCATATTGGTCTCCTGTATTCCTTGACAATTGGTAAGAAATCACGGATGGGGATGCCGAAATTGGAGGCAACATTCGAAACATTGGTTGATGCATTTGTGTTCTTGGACAAGAACAAGGATGGTTATGTGAGCAAGAGTGAGATGGTTCAAGCCATTAATGAATCAGGCGAACGTTCCTCTGGACGAATAGCCATGAAAAGATTCGGTCAGTTCTCTCCCTCTTACAGTGTTCCGCTAAGAAATCACGAATATTTATGAATATTAAAGTGTCGTTCTCCGTTTTACTATTGCAGAAGAGATGGACTGGGATAAAAATGGAATGGTGAACTTCAAGGAGTTCCTGTTTGCATTCACTCGTTGGGTTGGAATCGATGATAATGATGAAGATGAGGAAGAGGAAGAGGATGGAGAGCAGGATTGAATCGATCCATGTTAATCTCTGGTAGACAATGCCCGTTATTGCTGCTAGCTAAGCTTCTCTGAGCAGTGAAATTCCTAAATCAGATCGTGTTTGCTTTATCCATAATAGCCAAGTTGATTGAAAAATATGGGAATAAATCATGTTTAAATCCTTGAAATTTTAGTGTAAATAGTCTCAAGTACAAAACATGCAATTTCTAGTGATATGATGAGGCTTCTATCACATTTTATTCTTTTTCTTTGTTAAAATTATTATGTTCCTCTTTTCTGATGAGAACTCATGTCAACTTTTGATAGAAATTGAACTCTTTCCTGCTATGATTGTTTATCCAAGTTAAATGCACATATATCAGAGCTGCATTTGTTCATGATTCAAACTAGACAAGAAAATGTTATTTTTTTCTCTTTGATTTGAGTTCAAAGACCAAAAATCCATTGCTAGAATATCAATCATCCAAAACATGCAAGAGTTAGAAGCTGAAAGGTCGAAATTGAGAAGGCAAAACACGCGGTAGTAGGAAGAAGGAAAGTGAAAGCACTTGTAGTAAAGGGGCGATAAGGTCTCCATAAAGAACATGTTACGAAAACACCTCAAACTCAATGCATTTATTTCACATTCTATATACAGAAACTCCCTGACAGAAATCCTGGTCACTCTATCGAAAATGTCGTTACAAGCTTACAAAATGGCCTGATAATGCAAGAAGCCATGAATGGCCTTGGAGAGAATGATTTGAACAAACTGCAAAGCAACATAAACTCCCTGAACTTGATTGATCCACTTTATATAGAAACAAGGAAACAATATGCCAGAGCTGTGATAAGTTGCTTTAAGCAACTATTTAAAATGGTAGTTCCATTTCAACAAGGTTATGAAGTTCATTCATTCAAAGGTTTCTTCTCATCGTTTGTTCTTCTGAGAAACGAACAAGACAACAAGCTATAAATATACTCATCGATACTGCCTTTCAATGTTCTTAGAACAGAAACAAACCCAAAATCTGCACGCTGTCTTACGATTGAGACTTATTTTATGCCAAAACTAAACTAGAGCTTCATCATCTCACCTTTAAATACGTCGTATCTTCAATTTGGTGCACTGATAAGGGGTTTTGCACACACCAAATGGTAATACCAATTTGTTTCATGAAGAATATCCTAACTTGCGGAGCTGTCATTCATTCATGACATTTACCATATCCAATCTTGGTTGATGAGTAACACAATTCTATAATTGAATAGATCAGAAATCAAAACTATTAACTATGTTAGAGAGAATCTAATCTGGGACAACAGTTTTGAGTTGAATGTCATGGTGTTGCATACATGATCAAAGAACTTCTAATTCACAAGCTACTAATAACAATTTCTTGAATAAAACTATTTCTTCTTTATAGATGTTTACATGCAAATCCTTTGTCACAAACATTTTGTATCTGCTGAGTGTGTTTGAAATCTAATGACCATTAATGTAATGAATTTAATCACTCCTCAACCTATTTACAAAAACCAACCAAATTCAGTATTATATCAAATGCAATTCCAGTGAAAGTATCAAACATGATACTACTCGGGAGCTTAGCTTAACTAGCAACAGAACGTTATAAGATTTGAAATGTGCCTCACACAGAGGAACAGTATGCTTGCTTATCTAAATTAAGGCAACGGGTTAGCAGAAACAGGATTGTATAACTCATAAAATCATTGTGCACAAAGTATTAGTCATCAAAGCAGCACCTACAAAAATCACCTTAAAACCTTGGTTCAGTAAATAAACCTCTAACAGCTCAGTTAACAGTTTATCATGAGTACAACAAGAGTATATCACAACAATAATGCACAAAGTAGGAAAATAAATCAAGCTTCTTAAAGTATTGACGAAAGAATTCATTTCATAAGAATATTCTTACAATTATAACAAAATTCTTTGAGAGAACAAAGAATCTGGAGACTGAGAAACTTAGTAATAATTAATTTGAATTATTTTTCAAATAACTTACATGTAATGAGTTTCCCATAGAAGTATTCTCCTTAAATAACCTTCCTAATGTGAGTCAACTTTCCCAACTGCTTTGAAGCATATAAAGAACACATTGTATCTGCAATATGAGGACACAGTCCTACATTTCCAAGCTTTCTCTAGGCTTCTTGGCAACATTGACTTAGCCAACAGGATTTACAGATTGGCATCTGAGAATTATAAATGCTAAGTTTCAACCTAGACTTCATACAAAATTTGCCAAATCAAAACTTGGCAAATGTATTTTCCATGGAATCAGCAAGAAGAGAATCAATCGGATTTGCTTTCCAAGCTATATATGTTGCTAATAACTCCAACGACACTTACTATTACTGCCAATACTAACATCAACCAAGACAAGAATTTCAATCCAAGGCTTAAACCCTCTCCTTGCCGACTTAACCTTAAAGCCACAAGAGATGGGAATATGAAACCCAACGAAACCGCTGTTGTTGCCCCTGTAAATTTGAAAGCGGTCCAAATATTGGGAATCATGGTGGATCCCAAGTAAATTAACGCCAACAGCACCAACGTTAGAGCCAAAGACCTCCTACGACTTTCTACAAGAGGAGCTGATCCCTCAAACACCAAGGCATCCACAGTTTGCCGTAGAGAGAAATGGATAACAGGGAAAACAAGAACCAAATGAAGAATGTACCCAATCCGAACAATATAATTCAAGGCAGAGCTGAAACGGATTCCAAGATCCTTGTCAAAATTGGTAAGCACATCAGATTCAGTGTCCTTCCCAAAAAGTAAATACCCTGATACTGCAGTTGCAGCATAAACCACAACACAAAGGACAGTCGTAATCCTCCCAACCCGGTTCATCTTTTGGATAGATCTCCCTTCAAGCTCATTATATATAGGCTGAACATTAAAGTGACAGACATATGCATTTGTCATAATAGGAATTACAACAAGCAAATCCATAATGGCCTTCTTCGACCCAAAATCCGGAGTCATCCTTGGAGGATCAATTTTCCCTTCAACAAGCTTAATAAACGCAACTGCGAAACAAACCACAACAAACACGACTGCCAGGGCCACAGAAGCCGCTGAAGTCAAGCTCAAAGAATCAATCCTATTCAAAGCACAAAGTGGTGCAAGGAAAACCACCACCACAATGAAAATCACCAACTTCCTCTGATCCCACATCCCATTCCCTAACCATTGATCGAAAACCCCAACATGATGAAGCGAACCGGACATGACATCACCCATAATGATCAAATACACAACCAAGACACCAGCATTGTTAATGATTATACAAATTTCAGACAAAACCCTAGCAGGCCTACCCAATGCGTGCTGCACAACCTCTCCATATGATGTTGCCTTAACTAAAACAGAAAACTTAACTAACAATTCAACACTAATCTCAGACAAAATACCCATCAAGATAATCAACAAAAACCCAACAAACAATCCAAGAACTTTCATTGTAGCAGGCAATGCCATGATCCCAGCACCAATAATTGAAGTAGTCAAATTAAAAACTGCACCAGGAACACCAGACCCTTTATTGATTTTACCTTTTATAAGCGGATAATCGTCGATATTGAGATCGAGATCACCATCATCATCATCGATTAAAACATGTTCATCATCAAAAGACTGCAGCTTTACATGAGGTTTCTTGGATCTCGGGTTTTGAGAATCATTGTGTAGCTGTAACTCCACATATTGGCTTCTGGGTATGGAAGAATAGTTGTTATCCATTGAATTGTTACCAAAAGATGAGATTTTTAACGAACAAAAACGAAGAACATTAGATCTATGGAGTTGCAAGGACGAAGATTGGATGAGAAACAGAGAGATGTTTTGGTGAAGAGAGACAGAGGTAGATCACAGGGTCAACAGGGTTGGTGTCTTTGGTGAGGCTCGAGAGGAGACAAGACAATGGTTGTTAGTTTGGGGAGACTCAGGCTAACACTGTTCGTTGGTCGAGGAAGATAAAAGACAATAATAGGACGTTATATGCAGTAACTCAAAACGGTGTAGTTTTCTTTTTGTTTTGCTCAAGGACTTTTATTTTCAGAAATGACAATTTTACCCTCTCATTCCCAATTTCCAATTTCCAATCTGAATCGTAGTATCGTCGTCGATTGCCACCAACTATGTCTACGGCCATCTTTACATGGCACTCTTGTTAACACTAAATTTTGATTATTTGATCTAATATTTGATAGTTAAAGTTTTGACACAATAAGAAGAGTCCAGTAAATTTAGGAACCATTAATAGAGATTATTGTCGATATAATCCTTCAACGTTGAAGTTAGTATGAATGTTAAAATTTGGAATTGATAACCAAAATATGTAATGAAGTTATATAATCTAGATACGTGCAGGACCAATCCAATTCAAACTAATAGAATCCAACCAATTCATTAGATTAGATTTGAGAACATAATTTGAGGATTAGATTGAATCTTGGATTATGATAAATCCTATAATATGTACTGACGAATTTATATAAATCCACGTTTACTTGAAAATATATATATATATATATATATATATATATATATATATATATATATATGGTACGACGACTCGAAATTAAGATATTGTAATGCTAAATAAGAGTTTATCATCAAATCACATTGGGTCGTGGTGTTTTAAAGTTATATTCTATTTGAATTTAGATCCTCTCCTCACCCCATATTATTCTCACACTATTATAATTTAAATCTACGGTCTGGATTAATTTTATCTATTGGTCGAGTAAAATATAAAATTTAATAAAAATAATAAAAAATATTGATTTGTTATATTATTATAAAGGTGAGGAGAGAATCTAGATACTATCGGTTAATAAGCATACAATCAATTGAGCCAATAACCATAAGAACATAAGTCTCAATACTACTATTAAAAAATCAACAACTAAAAGAAGCAATAATGTATCCTATATTTTTCACGTTATTAACCATATCATTTTCCTATTTACACCACAATTATAAATTTTACATATTAAAGAAAATCAATTTTACTGAACAATCTAAAATTTTAGTACAAATTTCAATCAAACATGACATCATCTCATACTATATGTAGTAATAATAACTCACTTAACACATCATTTGAGTTGAAATATATAGTAATAATAACCCACTTATTTGAATTGAAATTTGTGTTAATTTGTTAGATTGCATTACTAAAAAAAAGTTGTATCATTATCAGTATTTAATTACCAAAGCTTCCTTAATCAGTTTGCCTATCAAATACAAGGGGGGTCATAAGATGCAGCAATTTCAAAAGCAAAAAAAAAAGCAAATTCAAACTCAAACATATATAATTTCCTAACTTTAAATCCACCAACACATTCTTTTCCCAATATCAAAAACAACACATTGGTCCCACTACCCTCAATCAAAAGCTTCTTTTTCCTTCAAACACTTTGCTTAATCCACTACTCAGGTTTATTTAAAAAAACATCATTCTAAACCACCATTTCTTTCTCATTACTTGGGAGGTTTTTTCTTTACATAGCACTTCTCCAAAAAAAAAAAAATGCTTTCTCTACTACCACCTCCACCTCCACCACCAGAACCACCAGAACCTCCACCACCAGAACCACAGTCACTGTCACCGCCACTGCCACCACCACCACAGAGGCTTGCCACTCCAGCTTCTCTTAAAAAGATTGTCATATCAAAACCTCCCTTGCTTCAACTAGGTCCAGCAACAAATACTCCAAATCCTGACAATGAAAAGCCATCACTCCTTCAGCACCCTCGGCCTCGCCAGAACAATCTGCTTATATGGTGTGGTGCAACTTTCTGTTTCATATTCAGTCTTCTTCTTATCTTCTTTGGTATTGCAACTTTGATCATCTTCGTAGGCATTAAACCAAGAATCCCTGCGTTTGACACTCCTGGTGCAAATCTCAACACCATCTACTTTGACACACCGGAATATTTCAATGGTGACTTCACCTTTCTCGCCAACTTTTCCAACCCAAACCGGAAAATTAGTGTGAGATTCGAGTACTTGGAGATAGAGCTTTACTTCTATGACAAGCTCATAGCAACTCAGGTTCTTCAGCCATTCAGTCAGCAACCTGGCGAAGCAAGGTTGGAATCAATTCATATGATATCAAGCTTGGTGTATCTGCCACAGAATTTTGCCGGGGAACTTCGAAAGCAGGTGCAGAGCAACAAGGTTAACTACAATATAAGAGCAAGTTTCAAAGTAAAAGCAACTCTGGGTATTATCCATATTACTTACTGGTTGCATAGCAGATGCCAGTTAGAGATGACAGGTCCGCCGTCTGGTGTTTTAGTTGCTTGCAATTGCCAAACAAAGAGATAAAGATAGCAGAATTTGTTTCACGATTGTTCTTTTTCACTTTTTTTTTTTGTCTGAAATGAGATCTAAGGGACAATTCTGATGTAAAGAACATTCAGAAGAACTCTATACTAAAAAAACAAAAGAATTCTTTTCAATTTGAAGTTCAGTATATATAGAGACAAATGTTTCTTATAGTCCTCAGTTGCAAACACAGCATAAAGTACTCAATCATCAACTAGCACAACTCAAGAAAATAACAGGAGAAGAAAGATGGAGGAGGAACCACAAAGAGGCAATTAAGCTCATAAAACAAAAAATAACAGAATTATTCAGAAGAATGTTTAAATCCAATTTTTAATTTATCTTTTACGAGATAGCAGAAATGTATAAAATATTCCAGCAACTGAAAGTAGCTGAGCCCTAATTGCAGGAATATACAGTAACAGAACCAGTGAAGGGACCAAAAAGTAGACTACCAAGTTGTTTCCTGATTGCTACTTTAATTTTGATGACTTTTTTATTCTGATAATATTCAATAATGATGCATTTTTCACATTCCACTGTTGATTATATTCAATAACCATTTTTCTTCATTAATCCTGTATAATTACACATTCTTCAAAAAAAAAAAAACTATTTTTTTGTGGGTAAACAAATTTATTAATTTCCAAAAGACAAATAAAGCAGTGGACCTAACCTGCTACAAAAGCTAAAAGAACATAACAAGCCTACCACTAAGAAAACTCGGTTCATGAACTGACAAAAACTTAATCACAAAGACAGCTCACACTCACAGTATCACAAAGACAGCTCACACTCACAGTATCAAAAGACATGTGAATAAGTTGGAACCAAAGTTTGAAGTTTACAGAATTGTATTCCTAAATGAATCATGAATACAAAAACAGCCAATGATAATGTACTGACATCAGCATCAGTTTATTGGGAGCCATAATCTATGTCATGAAAAATGTTTTGATCAATTTTATGTTTCTTTTTGCCATACATGAAATACATGTGCATCAAAAGCAAGCTTCAAGATGACAATAGGAGAAATTTTAGCCATACTAAAGAAATATTTTTGCAGTTCCAACTCTCCTCCCTAATGATATGCTTGCATTAAGATTTCACATTTCTGCAGAAAAATATGCAACCTCATGGACACACAGGCATCTAATGGAAAACCAAGAAATAAATGAAGTGAATCATGATTAAGTAAAAAAATCTTAGGAGTTGCCCCAAGACATCTAAGGAAAGATTTCCAAACCTTAGCTATAAACCACGGATATAAATATAGCAAACCCTGTAAGTTGTAATATGATTTCCAAACCTTGTAATACGGTTATACTTACTGCAACATTCATTTCAATAAATTCTTTCAAGAACTCAGTGTCAATTCACCAAAACTTGAACTTACAAATATAATTCAATACGAATGATGGCCAACTAAACACTAAATGCTGCCTTGACCTTACTGGTTTTGCTTTCTTCTAATACTACCCCACCCCCCCCCCCCCCCCCCCCGGATTTCTCCAAACACACATCGACTACTCTTGATCCAGATTTAAGCTTATATGATGCAACAACACCCTATTCCTATGTGGCATCTTTAAAATAACTTGGAGGTTAAAACGAACACCTTTACAGCACCACTTCAAGACCAACACTTGTCCATTCCTAGATCGCTGCCTCTTCCATTGTTGACTTCTATATGCTACCATCTCCACGAATTTAGTTCTCTAATCATATTTTTTAAGATCAAACATCTATTTTCCCAATACACTTTACTCCAATTCATTATTGTCAAACCACTTCATTTTAAGCCAACCTGAAACCTTTTTCCTTATCAACCATCTTAACTTACGACAATCAACGATTGCCATACTTTTAAAACTCATTACCTAATCATCCTACCACATAGGCAGCACCAACCTTCGCAGTTTACATCAGAAGCACAAAAAAGGTGTACAAAAGATTGAAAGATAGAAATAGAACGCCATGAATAGAAACCATAAAGCAAAATAAGTTTAACTCAAACTCAGTTAAGATCAACTCCAATTACTTCCTATAGAACACATAGCAGGTCATATAAAAATTGAGCCAATTCTTGGCAGCAGTGAATGTGAAAAAAATTAATCCAAGACAGCCCACATAAGTGGCATTAATCCATTCCATATATCACCAAGATATAAGCTACATGATGCAATGATCAAAGACTTCCAACTTTTACAAAGTAACACCTTATAAAAAAAATTATAGGTACACTGTCTCATGATAAATTAAAACAGCTACTTTATTAACCATTAATTCAAAATGAATCAAGGATAAGTATAAAAATGGACCTATTTTCAATAGTGTTAAGACACGATTCATCATCACTCAAACTTCAGATGGTGTCTTGGCGACAATCGACAACGCATGAAGTCCACTCTCCAACTCCTCTTGTAACAAACCATAAATCAATCTATGCCTCTTCACCAAACTCTTCCCTTCAAACTCCTCAGACACAATCTTCACATTGAAGTGTGTCTCTCCATCACTTCCTCTCACACCAGCATGCCCGGCATGCTGATACGAGATGTCTTCCACTTCCAATTCAACAGGCCTCAGCTCCTTCTCCAACTTCTCCCTAATTCTCATCCCTCTGCTCCCCAAACCACTCGAATTGGTCTCGTTCTCATCCACACCGACCTCAGAACTCAACCCCACACTCGAATTCTCACCTCCTCCACTACCAATCTTTAGCTCTGAATCTTCATCCTTCAAGGTCGAATCTTTACCACTGGCATCGACTTTCAAATCCGAATTCAATCCCTCGACACCCCCACCAGCCTCTCAGCCTCCAGAAACAATTCAAGCGCCTTCTTTTGCATCAATTTCAACATATTCAAAAACCCATTATTTCTAGAAGGAGTCAAACTCTGTTGCAGCCCAAGTAGCATCGCAAAATCAGGAGAAACTTTAACAATATCCTCAACAGGCCTATTAGACAACCCTTGAACAAGCAAAGCAGCCAACCCTTTAGTCAACACAGAATCAGAATCAGCTTCAAAAACAACATTTTTCTGTTCATCGAGATAAGCCCGGACCCAGACCTGAGAAACACAACCCTCCACCTTGTTTTCTCTGGTTTTGAACTGGGTTTCGAGCGGTTTGAGATTCTTGCCGTAGAATAAGAGCTGCTGGTACTTGGCTTTGGGTTCCTGTACGGACAGGAAGAGCTTGACGATCTCTTGGAGCTTTGGAGGGAGCTCTTCGATGGGCTGGAGAGAAGTGGAGGTTGAAGAGACTGAAACCAGTGTTTTTGAGAGTAGATTTCGCGGGAAGGTGATGGGTCTGTAGAAGAAAGAGGGGGGTCTGGTGGGTTTTGGTGCGAGGAGTGATTTGGCAGTGAATATGCGAAGAGAAGTGGAGATTGAAGAAGACGACATTGTTGCAACTGGTACTAGTTTCGATGATTCTACTATTCTAGAGAGAAAAAGTATACACTCCGTAGAAAATGAAAAAAAGAAAGAAAAACGTTAGTTATGGTCGAAACGCGAAACCGTTTTCGCGTATACGTAAATTATGGATCACAAAAATAATTTCTAGATCCATCACCATTTTATGCCCAATTACTTAGAGATTTGGGCCAAATGTTATGGGCAGCCCAAATAGAAATGCCCAATTACTTTGAAAACGTGGATCCATCAGGATTTTAGGCTCAATTAGTTCAAGCTTTTAGGGTCAATGTTGATGGGCAGCCCAAATAAAAAAGCCCAATTAATTAATTTATCATCAAAACCCAAATAAGAAGGCCAAACAAAATGATCCCTTTAGCTAGGTAGATGAGAATTATCTTCTGACTTGATTTTTTCTTATAATTATTACAATTAAATTCAAAGTTTTTGGAAGGAGATAAGATTCGAATCCACAGCTTCTAGGGCGTAACTCTGATGGGTATATCCATGGCCAACCTCGTTTTTTTTTAATAACAATATCCATTACTTCGGGATCAAGAATTTTTTTTGAAAAAATTCACCTATTGATAGGATTCGAACCGCTGACCTGAGAGTCATTTACCCAAACTCAGACTCATTCATCTACTAGCTGAACTACGCCCCTACATGACCAACCTCTTCTAGTCCTCTTTCGAACTGAATTTTAATTCCCAAATATACTAACTTTATAATTGTAGTGTTAGGTACCAACTTTATATTTCAACATTTGTATCTCAATTAAGATGGTAATTTAATTTTATATTTTGTATTGTTATGTCAATTGTGAAATAATGTCTTGATTAACGTGAGTATTTATATGTTAGAGAGAAGAGGTAAATACATGAATCGAAAAGCAAACTCATAACATCCAATATTACTTTTATAGCGAGTTATGAAACATACGAGAAAAAAAATCATACTAAGGGGTCGTTTGTTTTTTTCACTTAAAACTCAATGGATCTGAATCATAATTATTAAGTTGTTTTGTTTGTTTTTCTAAATGGACAAACAACTTAAAAATCCTAAAAAACAACTTAAAATAAAAAGTAAAAAATCATGACTTTTAACTTAATTGCAAATCACTGAATTACATTAAATTCAATCCAAAATATTTTCTTCCGATACTATCCCACATATATAACATGTTTCCAATTTCATCATAATTATACATGGTATATAAATCTTTTATTTTTAACATATTGTTTATTTTAAATAGTGTTTTGTATGAGTTTTTACTGTTACCCGTTGCATTTTTTGAAAGAAGAAAAAAACATTTTCTTTTCTTAATAAAAATGAAGTTTATTTGTAATCGAAGAAGAAGATCATGATCATATGTGTTCATATATAATTATTGTTTTTGGATAGTTTTTATTCTATATTATATGTATAATTGTTTAACATAGGTATAAATGTAAAATTACTTATTTTTAGATTTTTTTATTTTTAAAAAACAAATACGTTAACAATACATTCAGATGTGAGGAAAAAAAAATGTCATTCAGGTTCAGATTTCAGTCTCTATTCAGTCTTCAAAAAACTTCAGGACTATTCAATTTTCAGACAAAAAAACAAACGATCCATAAGTTGTGGGTTGAAACTAACAAAGTTATATGATTTATTGATAAGCCTCTTATCGATATACTAATAAAGTAATAAGTGTTTTAGTAGGCACTATATGTCAATTGTATGGTAAATTGGTGTTTACCGTCTAAACGGTAAAATCAAATAAGTCAAAATAACAATGTTTTAAACTAAAATTGTTTTATTTTAGAAAATTAAATAAAAAATTAAATAAATTGATAGATAAAGTCAGCTTTCTGAGGAAACAATTTTCAAAACGCGCTATGGTGTTTTCTTTAATGAATTTTGTTGAAACTTCCTATTTTATTCTTAATTTTTCTTCTCTACCATTCGACCTTCTAATCTATCAACACATAGAGAACTCGTGAATCAAATCCACAGCTCTTCGAAGCAACACCACCCTTCTCTTTGTTGCCTCTTATCCGCGACGTCAAATTTTCTCAGGTGATCCTCTCTTGTCATCTCTATCTCTCGCTTCCTATTATCTTTCTGTTGTAGAAACTCTCAAAGCTTGAATATCTTCTTTCTGCCTCTTTAAATGTCAAAATTAAAAACTGGAGTTGTTAGTGTTTGGGTGTTTTTGTTCTTCATGGTTTTTGTTGCTCTCTCTGTTTTTTAGTAATATATTTGGTTTTAATTTTTTATTTTTAAAGTTTAGATTTTGATTTTGGTAAGGGTCAATAAAGATTGATTATTTCTTGGTAAATTTTAGATTCCTAACCAAACTCATCTCCCCTTCTTCAAATCTCGTTCTCTAATTCTTGTTTTCGATTTCTTGTATTTTTATTTTCATTTTTTTCTATTATTCAGTTTTAGATTTCAAATTATTTTTTTTTTGCTTTTTCGATTAACTATTTCATGATTGAAACTTTTTTAACGATATATTATTTTCTCTTCATCAGTGTCATTTCATTTTTCAGATTTCTATTCTATCATTCCTTATCTATGTTATATTTTAATTTAATTGTTACTTTTGTCTTGTTTATACCTCAGGTTTTTAAATTGCATCGGAATCCATTTTTTCATTTATTTTCTTTTGCTTAGTGATGATGTATATTATTGTGATTTATTCATGATTGTTTTGTTAGTTTATTTATTTTTTAATTTGGGTATAACTTGCTGGCATCTAGAATGTATGTTGGATAAGATTTTCCGGTAGTTGCCATTGATGATTAGTCGATAGCAATTAGGCTATTTTAGATAAAATATATTTCAAATTTATGTTTAGCATTTACTTTTTATATTGAATGAATTGTTTATATAAATGCAAACTCTTTGAATGACGATAAGTGCAATTTATGCACAATATAGCCAATGATATGTTAGGAATATTTTTTTGATAAATTGTCTGGATATTTCTTCAAAAGTTAATAGTAAAGTCAATTGACTCTGCACCTCCCCAAATGACTAAGAGAACCTTTTTGTTTGTGATACTTCAAGAGTAGTAAAGGTTTATTGTTATAAATTTCTATAGAACATTTAGGTTGATCACAAGCCAATAGCCATATATGTTGCTTATTAACTCCACGTCTCCACCAATATTTGGTCGAATGTGTGATTGGTGTTTATACACAGGTTTTGTATCCCATATAATAGTTCAACTTTTATAGGTGAAATTAGAATTATGTGAAGATTCTCCGGGTGATATATCATATGTGACTTATTGTTCAATCAATTATTTTAGTCTGATCTTCTAAGGATGTCTACCAAATTTTGGGTACCCGTAACGAACCTTAATTGGCAATGAAGCAAATCAGTCGATGTACCGCACACATACTAAAATAAAAAGAGTTAGAGTAAAATATAGACAAATCTAGTTGAATTCCATAACTTTTTAAGGAAAATTATCTGTCGATAATTTTTCGAATATTAAAGCAAAATGATCTTGGACTTAAAGCAAATTTCATTATCTTTTGGCAAAGAAATGGTCAATTTAGTGAAGTCAATGTCATTTCATTATACTCTAGCTATTTTTAGATTGATTATTACAATTTGAATGGACTGTATAAGCTTTGATTATAAGTATTAATTATTTAAAGACTTATGCATGATGTTTCTTTGACAATATTAATTAAGCAGCATGCATCAACATAATATTCATCAATTAATTAATCAATCAACTACTTTTGTGTGGGGAATGCAGTTTGTTGGTTATTGAAAATTAAAATTCATTCGTACAACTATTCTTGTAGTTGATAAACATTAGGTATAATATTCTTGCATTCTTATAGTTAACAAACATTAGGTTTGATATATATTTATGATGAGAATTTTATGGTAAACAGATGGGAAAGAAAAATACAAATAGCATTACTGAATAAAGCATAACGAGATAGAGATTTTGATGAAAGTGAAAAATACTTAAGTGAAGAGGTTAATAAAGAAATGAGGTCGATGCACATGAAGAAAATGGTCCAGGAAGACGAGAAATGAAAATGTTAAGAAATGTAATTGCACAAAGTTTAATGAATGCACACACTTAGTTATTATTTACAATTATTCGTAAGAAAAAACTCATGTAATATGTTCCATAACGTTAAGTTTGATAGTTTTTGTTTATATAATATATCCTTTTGGGTTTGTATAATTTATATAAATTTTTCAATGATATTTGTTTGGTATATTGTAAAAAATTATACCATAACCGTACCATAATTATACCATAACTGTACAAAATTGTTTGAGCTTACTTTGTCGTACATTTTTTTTTTACCATAACTAAAAAAATGAGGCTAATTAATTAAATAAAGTATAATATAAAAGAAATAAATAAATAAAGTAGAATAAAAAACAAATAAAGAAATTGGGCTAATTAAGTCAATAAAGTAGAATAAAAAAGTGGGGCTAATTAATTTAATAAAGTATCATAATTATATAACACTAAACACAAATAAACAAGAAAAATACAAAGTATAGATGATCTATGTCTTTTTTAGTAATTTTACACACTCACAACATTTTTTATTTCAGTTTACGAAACACAAAAAAATTGCTTTTAGTTCTCACAACACTCTTGAAAATCAGTTTACCAAACACTCAACTAATTATTCCCACAATAACTCCAAAAGCAATCCTCTCCACAACAATTCCAAAAGCACTTATCCCCACAACACATCAATATCAAACTGAATCTGATGCCCAGTTTGGTGTTGCTGTAGCTTTTAAAATAATTATTGTTAGCTGTGCTGAATAAATAATCTGCTGTGAAGTTAATCATATAACTGTTTGGTTAATGCTACTGTTGAAATTGCTATAGATTAAAAGCACCATTCATACGTTTGGTAAACTTTACCTTTAATTGCTGTGATTTTATATAATGACTAAAACAGACATGGAACTGAATTCTTAAGCGAAACAAAAATTTTATTTCATATCGTTCAATCTAAAACTCCCATGACAACCTGAAAAATCTAGGGTTCGAGATCACCAAGTCTAAAAAAATAAAAAATAAAAAATAAAAACTTGGGTGCTTCTTCCTTTACCCCTTTATTTTCTTTTCACTACAATATTATTTGATTTCTTTTACGTGACATACGGATACCTGTACCTACAACACTTCAATCTTTATCATTTTTTTAAATATAATTTTTATTTATTGTATTTTTGGGTGCGTTTGTGATGATAAAGAAGAAGAATGATAGAGAAGAAGAAATAGATGGCGATAAAGATGAGTTTTAGGGTTTTGTTCTAAGTTCTAACTTTGATATTTGTTCCAGAATTATATTGAGAAGATGAACAAATTGTTTTTAAAAATATTTTAATTAATTTTATATTTAATCAATGATGAACAAATAAAATTAAATGATATGAAATTAAACATAAGATATATTTGTATTTATGTTAAGTCAATATGGATAATTTAGTCTTTAAAAAGATTCATTAAATCAAACAACAGATTCTATTTCAATCATTTTGTAAAAATAACCCACATCTGTTTCTTAAAATTGCCGTCAAATCAATTCAGATTCTCAAATAATTACTTTTGAAAGTTTTATCAATATTTTTTCTATAACAAATTTATTAAATAATCAGATTTTAACTTCTCAAAAGTAACAGTAAACGGTATCTAAGTTAGGTCGTGTGTCAAATAGTATTCCCACCTCGACTCTCAAATTTACAATTAAAAAAACATAAAATATTGGTATTCGGTAGCATGGTTGGTAAAATTTCTTTATACAAGGACACATTTAGTTTATATTTATTGTGATTAGCGGTCCTCGGTTAATATCAAAATCACAACCGACTTGAGAATATACGTCAATTAGCATGATGCCAAACTATGTTGGTTGATAATTGTTTAATTATTTATAATAAGGAATCTTATTTGATGAGTTGTGTTAATAACATATTTTGTTAAACAAACTTGAACAATTCTTACCAACTGATCCGTCGAAGCTAAGGTATTATATATGTCAAACTCCACTATGCGTGATAAAGTTAAATTACTCCTATATCCCGTTGATATTTTGTGAATTTTTTTTAATTGCCTCAAAATTTATATATAAGTATAATAAATTATTTTAAGAAGTTCTGAGAATTGTTTTTGGATAAATTCCAATTTTACAATTAAATATATGAGTTTTAAATTTCTATAACCTTACTAACCACTATAAAAAACATATTTTGTAAAAAATATTTTAATTGTCTCAAAATTTATTCATAGGAATTATAAAATATTTTAAGAGTTTCTATGAAAAAAAGTTGGATTAAATCACATTTTACAATGAAATATACGCTTTTGAAGTTTTCGCTCAAATTTCCCTTACGTTACCGCCATAAAAATTCATATTTTGTGAAAATATTTTAATTGTCTCAAAATTTATACTTAGCCATAATAAATTATTTTATGAAGTTCTATGAGAAAAAAAATGGATTAAATCTCATTTTAAAATTAAATATATGCATTTTAATTTTCCGTTTAAATTTCCCTTAATGTTTACTATAAAAATCCATATTTTGTGAAAAAAAAATTAATTACCTTAAAATTTATACATACGTATAATAAAATATTTAAGAAGTTCAATAAAAAAAATTATATTAAATCGTAATTTATAATGAAATATACATATTGATCTTAAGTTTTCACTCAAATTTCTCTTACATTATAAAGATTCATATTTTGTGAAAATAATTTAATTGTCTCAAAATTTAGACATATGTATAATAAAGTATATCAAGAAGTTTTATGATTTCTTTTGAATTAAATTGTATTTTACAATGAAATATAAACATATTAAATTTTCACTCAAATTTCTGGTACTAACCACTATAAAAATTCACATTTTGTGAAAACATATTTTATTTATTCAAATTTATACATAGCTATCACAAATTATTTTAGGAATTTCTTGAATTTCTTAACATGAGAAAATAATTTGGATTAAATCACATTTTACAATTAAATATAAAAATTTTAAGTTTTCACTCAAATTTCCCTTACCCACTATAAAAATTTATATTTTTTGAATTTGTTTGAATCGCATCTAAATTTATACATAAGTGTAATTAATTATTTTAAGAAGTTGTATGAAAATTTGGATTAAATCACATTTTATAATGAGATATATGCATATTAAGTTTTTGTTCAAATTTCCTTTACTCCATTATTAAAATTTATATTTTGCGGATTTTTTTAATTACTTTAAAATTTATATTTAGCTATAATAAAATAGGCTAATTGTCACAGATCCCCTAAGACTGCACCGAATTCGTATGTTGGTGCCTGGTTTTTTTTTTTAGCCACTAAACCCCCTTGAACTATCAGAAATTGACAAAAATGGATGAAAATCTAACGTCATCCACTGTTTTTTCATGGTAAAATGCACAAAGCACCCTTATTATATACATAATTGTATAAAATTGGAAAAAACTATAATAATATGACATAATTATCCCTCTTACCAAATTTTTAAAAATCATATTTTAAAAATAAAATTTTAAAATTTTAAATTGAAAGATTAGTTAAATTATAATAAAATTCTGAACTTTTTGATAAAGAAAATTAAATAAATAGAGAAATGAAAAAAATAAATTGATTTTTTTAAAATTATTATATTTATATATATATATTTAAATATCCCTAAATATAAAATTCATATGAATATATAAATTATTTAATACGAAATATCATTTAAACTATCTTTTTTATTTAAACATCTCTAAATATTACTTGTTCGTTTACAATAAAAAGGTTATTAATAATGTGAAAAAATAAAATAAAAAATTGAATAATAATAATAATAATAATAAATAATAATAATAAATAATAATTATAATAATTTAAATACCCTATATTTTTTTTCACCATTATCATTTTTATTTAATTATCCCTAAATATCACTTGTTCAATTACAATAACAAGGTATAGATAATGTCAAAAAAAAAGAAGGAATGATAATAATAATGATGATAATATTAACAAATTTAAAATAATATAATAATACTAGTAAAATTATAAAATAATAACGATGATGATAATAATAATAATAATAATAATAATAATAATAATAATAATAATAATAATAATAATAATAATACACTACACTTTTTTTAGTCATTATCATTTAATTATTTTTTTTATAATATTCCTAAATATAAAACCCAGATGAATATATATATATATATTATTTAATATGAATTATCATTTAAACTATCTTTTTTATTTAAATATCTTTAAATATTAATTATTCGTTTACAATAACTACATTATTAATAATGCAAAAAACAAACAAACAAATAAATAATAAAAAAAAATAAAAAAAAATAATGATAATAATTGACCCTATACTTTTTTTCGCTATTATCATTTAAATTATCTTTTTTTATTTAAATGTCCCTAAATATCATTTGTTCAATTACAATAACAAGAGTATTGATATTGTCAACAAAAAAAATGAAATGATAATAATAAAAAAAATTAAATGATATAATAATACTATTATAATAATAATAATAATGATACAAATAATAATAATACTTTAAATACCCTATACTTTTTTTAGCCATTATCATTTAAATTATCTTTTTATTTAAATATCCCTAAATGTCCTTGCACCTTGCACCTTATATTTTTTTTCACCATTAAACCCTTAAACTTTTATATCAATGGATATTTAAATTATTTATGGGGAATTATCATTTAAATTATCTTTTTTATTAAAATACTCATGTTATTGTAAATGAACAAGTGAAATTTAGGGATATTTAAATAAAAAAGATAGTTTAATTGATTATTCATATCAAATAATTTATATATTCATATGAGTTTTATATTTAGAGATATTTATATAATAAAAGATAATTTAAATAATTGTTAAATAAATTTAATTTTTTTCGTTTCTCTATTTATTTAATTTTATTTATCAAAAAGTTCAGAATTTTTATATTATTTAACCAATCTTTCAATTTTAAAATTTAAATTTTTATTTTTAAAATGTGATTTTTAAAATTTTGGTAAGCGGGGTATTTATGTCATATTATTATATTTTTTCTGATTTTATACAATTATATATATAATAAGGGTGCTTAGTGTAACTTATCATGACAGAACAGTGAACGACGTTAGGTTGTAATCCACTTTTGCTAATTTCTGATAATTCAGGGGGTTTAATGCTTAAAAAAAAATCATGGGGTAACATGTAAATTCGGATATAGTTTGGGGGGATTTGTGACAATTAGCCAATTATTTTAGGACTTTCTATCAGAATTTTTTTTAGATTAAATTGCATTTTATATTGAAATATACATTTTTTTCTCTCAAAATTTTCTTACTAACCACTATAATAATTCATATTTTGTGAAACATTTTTAATTTCCTTAAAATTTAAACATAGGTATAATAAAATATTTTTAAAAGTTCTATGGAAAACATTAGATTAAATCGTAATTTATAATGAAATATACACATATTAAGTTTTCGTTCAAATTTCCCTTCCTAATCACTATATAAACATTCAAATTTTATGAAAATATTTTAATTGTCCAAAAAATTATACATAGGTGTAATACAGTATTTTAATAAGTTCCGTGAAAAAAGTTTGAATAGATCGTATTTTACAAAGAAATATACGTATCATAAATTTGCGTTCAAATTTCCCTTACGTTACCACTATATAAATTCATATTTTGTAAAACTTTTTAAACTGCTTCAAAATTTATACAAAGCTATAATAAAAGTTTTAGAAAGTTTTATGAGAAATTTTTTTGGATTAAATATTATTTTATAATGAAATATATATATATATATGTATGTATGCATGCGCGTGTGTGTATAATAAAATATTTTTAGATGTTCTATGAAATGTTTTGAAATAAACCACATTTTACAATGATATATAAAATTTTTAAGTTTTCATTTAAATTTCATATACTAACCACTATAAAAATTCATATTTGGAAAATATTTTTAAAATGTCTCAAAATTTATATATAGCTATAATAAAGTATTTTATGAAGTTCTATGAATTTTTTTCGATTAAATCGACACAATTAAATATATGAATTTTAAGTTTCTGTTCAAATTTTTCTTACTAATCACTATAACAATACATATTTGACAAAAAGGAATTTAATTGAGGTATAAGAAATATTTTGAATTGTGCTATTGACACCTATATAATGATATAATAATGTACCACTTTTAAAAATCCTAAAATTTAATTGATTTCTTTCCTAAAGTACCCTTATTTATTTTCCAAACTTCACACACCCCACCAATTTTTTATACCTCAAAATACTATGGAAAGAAATAATAACAAAAAGGGAAAACAATTCTTCAAAAGCCTTTAATACGGAAACAGTAAACAAAACCTTAAAAATCAAAAAAAAGATTTTTTAGTTTGTAGATGATTGAAAAGAATAGTAATATATGAAAGATTTTGTACAAAACATAGTGAGTAATTGAATTGAATATTTTATATTTCAAACATTAAAAAACCAAGTTCATATGAGACTATTCCCATATCAGAATCTCAATTAACTGATTTGGTTTCTTTTTAGTTAGGATTTTTTATGTCTGTTTAATTGAGTTAATTTTGGGTATCATGGTGATTTATGATTTCTCAATTTTCCAACTTTCTTTACCTTTTTTTGAAGTTTTCTGTGTTGAATTATTTATTAATGATTTTTTTTATGTGCATGAATGAAGCATGAACACGTATAGATGTAGTGCCAGACTCAATTCAGTAGATAGTCAACATATTTACGATTCATGATCCCAGCTGGACCACCTTTGAATCCATAAAGCTCGCTTCCGTTTGTATGTTCTTGCAAATAAAAATTAAGAAGCGGCCGTGAAGTGTAAGGGAATGTTTGATTTGACTTTTTAGAATAGATTTTTTAATGAATAAAGTTTTAATATTTTGTTTTTAATCGTTTAAATTATGAAAAATGAGTAAGTTGATAATGTATTTTTAAAACTAGTTTTTAGTTGTGTAAATTATAAAAAGGATGATGGCAATATATTTAATAAAAGAATTGTACGGTGGAATATTTAAAATTTATAAAGGGTAGTTGATACAATTTATATATTTTAAAAAAAAATTAAAAAAAATTCTAAATAAATATAAAATGACTTTTATAGAGGGTAATTGAAACGATTCATATATTAAAAAAGTTGTTTTGAGTTTTGTGGAACAACTAAAACTTCTAACTTAAAAAAGCTAATCAAAAACCATACCAAACGGACGTCAAAATGAGTGTGTAGAAGTATTTGAGCGAATGTAACGGGGTGTGAAGTTTGTAAAATAAATAAGGGTAATTTGGTAAAGAAATCAATTAAATATTAGAAGGGTAATTTGGTAAAGAAATCAATTAAATATAAGAAATTTTGAAAGTGGAATATTATTATATACATTATTTTAATAGAATAATTAATCTGATAACTTACCCCACGACCCACGTTAATTTAACATTAAAACCTTTATTTATTAGGATCAAATTTCTCATATCTCGGGATATACTGTGTGTTAAATAGTATTCCCATCACGACATTCAAATTTTTACAATTAAAAAACAAAAAATTATTGGTATTCGGTATCATAGTTGGCAAAATGTCTTGTCATTATACAAAGATAGATTTAGTTTATATTTATTGTGATTTGTGGTCATCGGTTAATATCAAAATCACAACCGATTTGAGAACATATGTCATTTAGCATAATGCCAAACTATGTTTGCTGATAATTGTTTAATTATTTATAATAAAGAATCTTATTTGATGAGTTGTATTTATAACATATTTTGTTAAACAAACTTGAACAAGTCTTACCAACTCCATCGAAGCTAAGCTATTATATATGTCAAACTCCACTATGCGTTCCTGTTGGTAACAACAACAATACATCAATTATTTTTAAAAAAATAATTGTTTAATTAGAGATTTACTTTTATAAAAAGATGTCGAGATTATCACCCAAAATATGATTTATGCACCTTTATTTTATTATAAAATTATCCTTGAACAAGAAGATCCGCAAAGACAAATTAAAGAAACTAAAATAATTCAAAATAACATTTATAACGATTAGTCTGCATCTATTAATCGTTAAACCCCAATTTTGTTCCAACAATCAATCTAAAGAAAAAAAGAAAAGAAAAGGTAAATCAGTAAAGTTAGAGTATTCCAAGAACATATATATAAAATTTATCCTCATTTTATTAAATTATGAAGATATTAGAGAGAGAATGAACATAAAGAAAAAATAAATTACGAAGTCAAATACAAATCAAAACACAATCAGAATAACCATGAAAACAAAATAGAAGAATCAGGATTCACATGCACCAACTACACGCACTCACCCCCTTCAATTCTTGATTTCCCTTTAGACATTCACTCTGGACCTCTCTCTTGCTCCACTCGCATTTGGTGTTTTTGAATTAAACTGGGTGTTTTAATATTTCTTTTAGGGTTACAAATCAAATATATAAAAATTAATTAATTAGTTAATTTTAATAAGGTTATTTTTGGAATTCGAAAGGGTGCTAATAGTAATGGTCAAATTTTAAATCTTATTAATAAGAGTTTCTCCTTTCAATCCCATGTTTTTTTTTTTTTCAAAATTATCCCATTTATCTTTTGAGATTTATATTCTAAAGAAACTCTATTTTTGAATACTTATCTTTTAAAAATTTGAAACGGGAAATGAAAAATAGCTGTGAAGTAATCAAACTGAAATAAATAGAGAATATCAGAATACTGAACAAAAATGAGGTAATCAAAACAAGAAGTAAATTGTTTTTAAGATCAATCTGTGAACATATGAAAACAACAATTTGTTTTTCTCTTTTGGATTTGAAGTTGAGTAAAAAAATAATTTTAAATATATTTTTATGAAAAAAAGATATATATATATATATATTCTAATGATAGTGGAGACAATCCTTTATTCCTTTAGTTGTCATCAAAACCATCTATATTTGTGGAGACCACTTTAAAGTTTAAGAGTAAATTACACATTCCGACTCTAAAATCTTGATGATATTGGTGTGAAAATTATACCTTTCTATATTTACCTGTTTACTAAAGTACTACAGGATGTTTTACTTTTTTTTCCATTATTAAAACTTGAGAGAATTTTGGTCATTACACTAATGTGTTACTCCCTCCCCCTTAGAGAATTTTAGTCATCAATGAAATAGAGAGATAATTTTTGAGAATAAGACAAATTATGGGATATTTTGATAATTTTCATAGTATATATATATATATATTCTGTTTGAATGAAGGGCATTGAAGTCTTAACTTGAAACCTTTTCATCCGTCCAGATGTGTGATTACCCTCAAACTATACCGCTTGTTATATTCATTTATTTTCAAAAATTATAATTAATTTTTTAATCATGGAGCGGACCCGAGAATACGTAACAAATGAAATTGTAGTCTTAAAAATTAATATATCTGGTTGGAATCATAAATCAATATTTGGCACTCTTCAATCTTCTTTCCTAACTCTTTCCATTAAACATTGATATCAATCTTCCTGATATACAAAACTATGGGTAACTGGGTCTCATATCGTGATGATATTGATGTTTTGAAGACTGAATTGGATAACTTGATCCAAACAAGAAACGATGTGATGAAGAAGATCGCCGAAGAAGAAGGAGATCAACAACAACCGATGAAGCCGACGAATGAAGTGCAGCTGTGGCTTTCAAGGGTGCAAGCTGTGGAAACTGAAGTTGATGAGCTGATAACAGGAGCCTCTGAAGAACTCGAGAAGCTGCATCCTGGAGGCATGAATATTTCCATGTCATCATCAAGCTACGAGCTGGAAGACATGGTGGCGGATAAGCTGGAAGCTGTGACGAATTTGATTAATGAAGGAGCTTTTTTGGTGGCTGATGATCAGGTTCCATTTGTCACTACTTGGATAGATGAAGGAGCTCCTGAAGTGGATGTCGCTGAAACGATACCTGCAGAAGATGTAGCAGATGATCGGTTGCCAATTGTGGGCATGGAATCAATACTTAAAGAAGTTTGGAAATGCCTTAAAAAAGGAGAAGGAGAAGGAGAAGAAGAAGAAGAAGAAGAGGAAGTCAGAGGAGGAGGAGATGAAGAAGAAGAAGGTGACGACGACGTGGGAATTATTGGGGTATATGGGATGGGGGGTGCAGGCAAAACTACCCTATTAAAGCAAATCTACAAGAAGCTTGATCTTGAAATGAAGAATGATTTTGATGTTGTGATTTGGGTTGAAGTTTCTAGAGACCTCCAACTTGACAAAATTCAACATCAGATTGGGAAAAAGATAGGTTTGTTCGACAATAAGGCGTGGAAACATAGGAATTCTGAAGAGAGAGCTTCGGATATATTGAAGATTTTGAAGGAGAAGAAGTTTGTGCTGTTAATGGATGACCTATGGGAAAGGGTTGATTTAACTAAAGTTGGAGTCCCTCTTCCGAACCCTGAAAATTCATCCAAAATTGTCTTCACTACTCGTTCTCTTCAAATTTGCAGCCTCATGGAAGCAGATAAGCTGTTTAAAGTGACGTGTTTATCAGATAATGATGCGCAGAAATTGTTCAAAGCCTGTGTTGGAGATGAGGTTTTTCAAAGTCATCTTCCTTGGAATCGTGTCTACAGAGAGTGTTGCGGTCTGCCGCTTGCACTCGTTAGCATTGGCTTAGCCATGGCCAGCAAAAGAAAACCTCAAGAATGGGAGGATTTGTATCGTAACTTAAGAAGATCGATGACTTCATTTTCAGGTTGGGATGATCAACTTAAAAAGGATATTCGTGATAATTTGAAGTTGAGTTACGATAATTTGCAAAATGACATGTTTAAATCATGTTTCTTATATTGTTGTTTATTTCCAAGAAATTCGGTGATTAAAAAACGGGACTTGATAGATTATTGGATAGGTGAGGGCTTTTTGGATGAAAGACTCGGAGCAGTACAAAGTCAAGGGCATTACATAATTGATGTTCTTCTTAGTGTCTGTTTATTAGAACAATCTGGAGAAGATGACAATTCTGTGAAAATGCACTATTGGGTTCATGATATGGGTTTGTGGATTGCAAGTAAAATTGAGATGGAGAAGGGAAATTGCTTTTTCTGTACTGATAATAACAATTTATCTGAAGCACAAGTGACTGAATACTTGGTAAAAGCGACAAGGATGTCAGTGCTGATCAATGATGATGTTATTGAGAATCTATCAGATGCTCCCAAGTGCCCTCATCTTCAAACTTTGTTTCTGAATCGTAACAACTTACAGGTGATTCGTAATGACTTCTTCCAGTTTATGCCTTGTCTCAAGGTCTTAAATTTGTCATGTAACTCTTTTCTTGCCAAATTACCCTCGGGAATTTCGAATTTGATTTCATTACAACATCTTGATCTGTCAAATACCGGAGTAGAAGAGTTGCCACAAGAACTAAGAGCCTTGAAAAAACTCAAGTGTTTAAACTTAGAGGAAACAGATAGTCTCCTCGAAATTCCACGGCAGCTGATATCTGAATTTTCTATGTTACATGTATTGAGATTGTGGGGGTGTGGTTTTATGCTTCAACCAAATGAAGACAGTGTTGCATGTAATGATGCTCAACTGTTGATAGAGGAATTGCTTTGCTTGAAAAATCTAAGCATGTTGAGCATCAGCTTGAATAATTCGCATGCTTTACAGAGATTATTGAGCTCCAATAGATTACAAAGTTGTATTCAATCTCTTTGCCTTGGAGGCTTGAGCCACCCCAAGTCAATCGATGTTCCATTAACAGATCTGAAGCATCTCAATACATTGGAGATTTCAAATTGTGAATATTTGGGGGAGCTGGAGGTTGATTTTGTTGGAGAAGCAAAAGCACAAGCACAAGACGTACGAGGATCTCCCGCCAGTAGTTTTTACTTCCTTCATGTAGTAATCATATCCAAATGCCGAACGTTGCGGGAGCTGACATGGCTTATTCTTGCACCCAACCTGAAGCATCTCCAGATATCAGAGTGCGAGGAAATGGAAGAGATAATAAATGTTGGCAAATTGAGTAACCGTCCAGAGCTGGTGGGAAATGTAATCCCATTCTCAAAACTCAGAATCATCACTTTAGAATGTCTTCCAAAATTGAGGAGCATTTATTGGACTGACTTGCCCTTTCCAGATCTCAAGAAACTCGACATAACTGACTGCCCAATGCTTCCACCCGGTCTTCTCAAAATCCCGGATTTAGAAAGCAGTGTACCTTCAGGTAAGCCACATGCATACTCAATAAAAAGTTTAAAACCCCTAATTTTGAGAAAATATATACTATCTCTATAGTACGTCTATGTATTAAACCACTTGATGTGCACTGAAATTCACAAATGTATCAGTTTTGTATTTATATTGTTCCATAATCAACCACTTCATGAACGCTAGAGCTCTTTATTTATTTAATTTTATCCCTATTCGTTCAGGTAAGCCACATCCATACTCAGATTTTAATTTGTAATTACTCTAATATTGTTTGTCTGGCACCAAATTGGTTAGGAATCTTTACGAATCTAGCGAGTCCAGGCACAATGGGAGAGATTCAAGTTGACCACCAGCACCAGAATTCAGTGAGACCAGACACTATGGGAGAGGTTCATGCTGACCACCAGCACCACCACCAGAATCTAGCAAGACCAGGCACTATGGGAGAGATTCATGGTGGCCACAAGCACCAGCACCAGAATCTAGCGAGACCAGACACTATGGAAGAGATTCATGCTGACCACCAGCACCAGAATCTAGCGATACCAGGCACTATGAGAGATATTCATGTTGACCACCAGCACCAGCACCAGAATCTAGCGAGACCAGGCACTATGAGAGAGATTCATGCCGACCACCAACACCAGCACCAGCTGGTGCTGAAAAGCTACAAAAAACCCTACATATGCGACGGTTGCAAAGAGCCAGGTATCGGGTCACGTTACCGGTGCGAGGAATGTGACTACGATCTCCACAAGCTCTGCATATTCTACAAATCCACCACCAGCCACAATTTCTTCCTGAACTCCACCTTCAAGTTCCTCCTCCGGCCGCTAGGAGATAGATTTTGTGATGGGTGCGGGAAGACGGTGAGAGGGTTCTTGTACCACTGCGAAGAGAAAGGGTGGGATTTGCATCCTTGTTGCATGAACCTTCCAAATAAGCTAAAAGTCGACGATGTCCAATTCAAGCTTCGAGACAAGGTTTTGAAAAAGTGCTTTTGGTGCAACAGAAAGAGACTCGAAGGAAGCGTTTCTAAGATCAAAGGGTGGTCTTATGTGTCCAACCATGAGAAGTATCATTTTCATGTTTACTGTGCATCGGAGATGATGCTTGAAGGTTGGAAAAATGAGTCTTATAGTAATAATAATGATAATGACCAAACTGCCCCTGGTAGCTTGGCTTCGGCTTCGGAGCTGCCTAAACAAGGTCGGTCTCGTGAAAATGGTAGTGGGAGTAGTGGTGGCAAATTTATAAGGATTACGAAAATGTTTTTCAAAATTCTTGTGGGTATTCTTCTTGGCGATCCAACTGCAACTCTTACTTGTCTCGTCCCGGAGTTGGTAAGAAATGATGTCTTTCTGTGTTGATGTTGTTGTGGTCTTTGATTTGCTGTGTTATCGTTTTCATTTACATGTTTTTCGAGCCTGTATAGTGCTGTTTTGCTTTCTAACTTGTAAAAATTTGAAGGTGTCTGTCTATTCGTATATGTGTGGTTTTTTTTCTTTTTATACTTGCATCAATAAAAATGATGATGAGTATGTGAGGATCAATGTATTATTGGTTCTTATTGTAAATAATGTGATCTGTGCGACTGTTTATTGCTTTATTTTAATAAGTGAGATCTATGTGGATAAAATCTGAGAACCGGGTGTTTAGACGCGAAGTCAGAAATTTTGATTATAGTTATGTTGTACTAAAACCAAAAATTTGAGTGGGTAATTAAACAATTTTTTTATTAAAATGAATAGCTAGATGTGGAAGTTATATATTTGATTAAGTCAAAATTTGAAATTTGATATACTTGAACTTTAGAATATTATTGTAGATACTCTCCATGCACTAAATGTATGTGTGATGCGATATATAAATGTTGGGAAATTGAGTGAACGTACAGAGTTGATGGGAAATGTAATCCCAATCTAAAAACTCAAAACTATCACATTAGAATATCTACAAAAATTGAGGAGCATTTATTGGACTGACCTCCCCTTTCCTGATCTCAAGGAACCCACCTTAAGGCAGTGCTCGATCAATGCTTCCAGTTCCACCCCGTCTTCTCAAAATCCCTATTCGTTTCCCGGATTTAGAAAGCATTGAAACTTTAGGTAAGCCACATGGATACTCAATAAACAACTTAAAAACATCAATTTTTGTGAAATTTCATGTGTTGGGGATGATTTCGGAGTAACGATAAATACGCAATCGTCGTACCTAATATACACCAATAACTCATAGCAATTAATAACGTCAATAGCATAAAAAATTGATGAGAGAAGATAAATCAACCACAACACAAGATATACGTGGAAAACCCAAATCGGGTAAAAAACCACGAGCTGTCAGGACGACAGAGAAAGTTCCATTATATAATAAATTATTACAACCATATATTCCAGGATTCTCTCTACCCAAAACCCCAAACCACACTCATAAGATCCTTACCAAGAACCCCTAATATCCCTTAGGTCTCCCCTGAATATCACCCACGGATCTCTTACTTGATCCACTGATATTCCCTTTGATCCCTTTCCGGATATTCCCACGGGTCTCTCACCCAGATATCTCCACTTTCTCCACTTTCTCCACTCTCTGATGTTACATGGTATTTATTAACCCCACACACTAAATAACCTAGATACAAGGTCTATTTATACTAGTTACAGAGAGTTTAACATAAGAGGAAATCCTACTCCTAAATGTATAAGAATTACTTGTTCCACATAATACTATTTCCTATTTATGACAAGTCTTCTTGTTAATGAGAAATCTTTTTCCTTCAAGTACAAGACTTTCCTATTCTTCATGAAGACAAACTCTTTCCTTTTCCTATTAGCACAAGAACTTCCAAAAGAAACCACCTTTCTTATTTTCGCGAAACATTCATGATTTGGGCAAAATACGCCGTTTCTACGGTCTGGATCGTGGTGTGCACCCCACTTCCTATACCGTGGAAAGCCACTGGAGATGACCGCTCAGAATACCGCGGTCTACGCCTTTGCCTCCGTCACGGTCTACACCGCGTTTGATCTCCTAGAAACGACTGCTCTCTGTGTCGGGGTCCATGCGACTGTCCGCACCGAGGTCCATGCCGCGATTCCTTCCAGATTTCGTTTCTTCAGTTCTTCTTCATCTTCAAACCTCCCTCAAACACCATCTTCAACTTCCAAACGTTATCCACATCTTCAGGAAGTTCCACATCAATTGAGTATCGTTTGGTTCACATTGGGTTCACTTGAGAATACGAACCAAAACCTAACACAATGCACACCAAGTGGTCTTGAGTCTTTATGTACTCATTATGAGAAAATAATATCTCTATAGTACGTCGTCTATGCGGTAAGTATCATGATCCTCTCTTTGGTCCTTATTGTTGATCGGACCTTACTGTTCCTTGATATTTTTCAAGTGTAATTAAAACACTGAGTTGCACAAGAGAAAAAAAATGATCAAATCGTGACTATATATTTTTTATTTTGTTTAGGTGTCATTAGATTAATTATAAGAAGTCAAGAAAAAACAAAACAATGAGAGGATCTTGATCCGTACATTAAACCACTAGGTGTCCACTGAAATTCACAAATGTATGAGTTAGTATTTATAATACTGTTCCATAATCAACTATATACTTCATAAACGCTAGAGCTTTTTATTTATTTAATTTTATTCCTTTTTGTTTATGCGTTGAAGTTGCATCTTGATCTCAACTCTCAAAAATTAATGCCTGGTATAACATAATGCCTACTATGGGAAGGCTGGACAACATCAAGGTAGATTTCCGTACTAGCTAGCATACTTGTTGCATTTTGATGTGCATGAGAAATGGATAAGCTTACACTTTTATTTATTTATTTATTTACATGTTTTGATAGTGGCATTTATGCTTCACATATTATATTGATTTTTTTGAAAATTAGCATTAAACTTGAAATTTGTTTTTATTTTTAATTTTAAATTATGCATTTTTAACGCTTGAAAACATTTTGTGGTCGGAGGTTTTAGCACTGCATTGGACTGACTTATTAAGTTTTGGCTCATATTCTCAAGTGATTTCAATGTAAACCAAACGAGACTCAACTGATGTGGAGTTTCTTGGAGACGTGGGAAACGTTTTTAAGTTGGAATGATGTTGTATGAGAGAGGTTGAAGACTAGAAGAACTGAAAAAACGAAGAACTCAGTGCATTCCATGCGACTTGCAACGGTTTAGGAGGCGGGTGTGTAACCGTGACCCGAATCGTAGTCAATCATAAGCATGCGTGAAATGGGAAATCTTCAGCTGAAAATGAAAGACTTCTTTTGGGAAGTTCTTGTGCTTGGAGGAAAAAGACTTCTCCTTAACAAGAAGACTTGTCATAAATAGAAAATAGTATTTATATGGAACAAGTAATTCTTATACGGTAGGAGTAGGAAAATGACTTCTCCTTAACAAGAACACTTGTCATAAATAGAAAATAGTATTTATATAGAACAAGTAATTCTTATATGTTTAGGAGTAGAAAGTCCTTTTATCTTAAACTCCATGTAACTACTATAAATAGAACCTTATATCTACGTTATTGGGTGGAGTTAACAAACACTATGTAACATCAGAGAGTAGAGAGATACGAGTAAGAGACCCATGAGAATATCCGTGGAGGATCTAAGGGAATATCAATGGATGAAGTTAGAGATCCGTGAGTGATATTAAGGGAAGACCTAGGGGATATTAGGGGTTCTTGGTGAGGATCTTGTGAGCGTTGTGAGCTGAGAGTCATGATGTAAAGCTCGGTTTATAAACTTGGGGACTTGGTAAGGCTCAGTGGTTTGGAGTTTGGGTATGAGAGAGAATCTTGGAATATATATTGTTGTAACAATTTATCATATAGTGGAATTTTCTCTGTCGTCCTGACGACCCGTGGTTTTTTACCCGGTTTGGGTTTTTCACGTGTATCTTGTGTTGTGATTGGTTTATTTTCTCTCATCTATGTTTCAGCTATAGACGTTATTAATTGCTATGAGTTAGCGATCATCGGTTCTAAATCCCTAACAATTGGTATCAGAGCTTTATTGTTCGGCGATGACTTTTTTCAAGTTTTTACGAGAGATTGTATGGAGGACTTGGTGGTATTAGAATGATGATATATAGTTGCCTAGTATGATTTAGCAAAGGAGATACATCTTGAAAGCGGTTTCGAACTCGGTAGGGTTTGAAGAAAAGAAGAATAGAGATGAATGAGATTTTTTTTGACTTGTGGTGGCAGGTACAAGTCATAGAGATCCAATATGGGTTACACAAGACGTTAATTGATTTTTTTTTTTAAAATTGAACGCTCAAAGTCTCTAGTGGTGTTGTGGGGCTTATCCGGCAAAGCACTCTCAGTTTTAGTAGCAAGTCTTTCACCAAGTATGTGATGTAAGGATGAAAGGTCTTTCATAGGGTTAGGTGATGTAATGACATGCTTATCCTTTTAGCAGTTTCCCCCATTAGCCATGGAAAATGATATGTTGCAGATAATGGTTCATAATTGTGCACAAAACATTGGTTAGAAAGTGATGCAAGGTGTATGGTGGACAAAGATGTCAATGGATGACGAACTCCCTGGTAATCTGACGTGAGGAGTTGCATCACCATTTCAGCATGTTATTTTTGACATGGTGCTGAAACAATGAACACAAAGCAAAAGAAAATCTTAGGAAGGTTCGTTCCTAAGTGGTTATACATTGTTATGGGGTATGTTGATTCTCGGTGATGAGAGTCGTGGCTGGGGACAAAGGTCTTGAGAATTCAAGCCAAAGGGGATAATTGTTAAGTTTTGACTCTTATTCTCAAGTGAACCCAATGTAAACCAAACGATACTCAACCGATGTGGAGCTTCATGGAGACGTGGGAAACGTTTGGAAGTTGGAATGGTGTTGTGTAAGGGAGGTTGAAGACCAGAAGAACTGAAAAAATAAAGAACACAATGCATTACATGTGACTTGCAACGGTTTAGGAAGCGGGTGTGCAACCGTAACTCGAATCGTAGTCAATCATAAGTAGGCGTGAAACGGGAAATCTTCGATGGAAAATGAAAGTGTTCTTTTTGAAAGTTCTTGTGCTTGAAAGAAAAAGACTTCTCTTTAACAAGAAGACTTGTCATAAATAGGAAATAGTATTTATGTGGAACAAGTAATTCTTGTACGTTTAGGAGTAGGATTTCCTTTTATCTTAAACTTCATGTAACTAGTATAAATGGAACCTTGTATCTAGGTTATTAGGTGGAGTTAATAAACACCATGTAACATCAGAGAGTGGAGAGATTCGGGTAAGAGACCCATGAGAATATCTGTGGAAGGATCTAAGGGAATATCAGTGGATCAAGTTAGAGATCCGTGAGTGATATTCAGGGGAGACCTTGGGGATATTGGGGGTTCTTGGTGAGGATCTTGTGAGCATTGTGAGTTGAGAGTCATGATGTAAAACTCGTTTGTGAGCTTGGGGACTTGGTAAGGCTCAGTGGTTTGAGGTTTGGGCGTGAGAGAATCTTGGAATATATATGGTTGTAACCATATCTCATATAGTGAAACTTTTTCCGTCGTCCTAACGACTCGTGGTTTTTTACCCGATTTAGGTTTTCCACGTATATCTTGTGTTGTGATTGATTTATTTTTTCTCATCTATTTTTTATCTATAGATGTTATTAATTGCCACGAGTTATGAGCATATATTAGACATTGTCATATGTGAATTTTATCGTATGTACAAGTCATCAACAAAGAGGATAAATTTCCAGGTGGACATCCGAATAGGCATTCAGAAAATATCCTACAAGACATCACCGAAGAAGAGAAAACCCGAGTAAGCAGATGTTGAACAAAACCTACTCAGGGTCAATCGACGTCATATACTACTCGGGATCAGTTAATGACACTCGAGGGCTGGCTAAATGACATTTCTACTCGGGATCAAATGACGTTACTCGGGACCAGCGGGTATTGTCCTTACTCGGGATGAACATGAAGAAAACTGAATAAAAGCCCAACGCATAGCTCACGTGGATCGAGTCATTAAAATGCACGAGGATATCCATATAAAAAAGGAATCCCAATAAGAACAGAATATTAAAAAGGAAAGGTTCCCAATCAGGCAACAACTTTATTTCTTCAAAAAGACCACACTCTTATAAGGAAATAAGTCCTAATTGGGCAACATTATTAGAGTCCCATTCGATCTCAATACAAGACTCCGAAACAGGAAAGAAGACAATCAACTTCAAGCAAGTAAATAATCATAATTAAATACAAAGATCATCTATTACTTGTACAAAGCAGATTAGGGTTCTATAAACATATAAATAGACCAATAATCTAGCAAAAAAAAAAAATATAGACAACATTCATAGAAAAATACAGAGAGAAAAAAGAGAGATCGAGAGCTTATAATAATATAATTTCATAGTGGATTTTGGCTTGGTTGATCATTCAACCACCCATTGACGTTTCTCCGAACATCGGAGTTTTACCACGTAAAAAACTTATTTCTTGGTTACTTTCTTCTTCTCTTTCTCTTTGAAATTACAGCCAAAATCCAATCCTTGTTGGCTTTTATGATACAATCCAGAAACCGACATCAACAATTGGCGCTAGAAGGAGGGGGTGAACCTCCGATTTAATCAAAAGCGATTACAAGAAGCAGAAGCAGAAGCAGTTCTGGAGATGTCCAAAAATCTCCAGATAACTTCCATGTTGGCAGTAGCTCGCGAGATCTCGTTGCAACAACAGAGAACCCACCTACATTCCTGGCGGGGATCCAGTAAGTTCCTCCGACCAGCGGACTTGACACAACTCTTCCAAGAGGCGTTGCAATAACTGGTGGCAGACGCAGCAAAGGAAAGAGTTGATCTACTGGCTGCAAAAGCACAAACTCCTAGCCTCCCACCTGGGAGGCTTCGTTCGGTTGTAGTAGGGCCATAAATAAATACACCAGATGCTGGAAGAAACTCTAATCCAATTAATCAGGCTGGACGTGAAACACCTGAGGAGGATCGACCACGCCAGAAGTAGAACCAGGATCAGACAGCCCGCGCTAGACACCGTAAACATGACCGGCACATGGATCAGTCGTCATCTGAAGATAGCGATCGGTATCATCTCAAGCGTCATCACGGAATCATATGTGAAACCCGACATCAAAGTGAAGAACCAGAAAGAGGAATGACAATCACCCAGCGGTTCAACCGTCAGGGAAGTCCGATGGGAGATAGAGACATTGTAATCCAGAGCCTAACTCGAGAAGTCGAGAATAATAGGTGTCAAATAGACACGCTGGTCAGACGTTATGGGTATAACAATTTATCTGATGACGATTCTGACAGTCCATTCACCAGGGAAATCTTACGGACCCCATTTCCAGAAAGGTTCAGGATGCCGTACGTGGAGTAGTTCAAGAAAGACACAGACCTTAAAGAGCACATCAGACGCTATAAAAGTGCCATGACTCAGTATGCCCACAGTGATCCCTTACTGTGTCTCAACTTTCCACAAACTCTAGGAGACACGGGTTCAAGATGGTTTGGGAGATTGCCACCAGCAAGCATCAGAAGTTTTAGTGAACTGAGCAGGAGTTTCTCAAGGTAATTTCTGAGCAATGTTCACCGGAAAAAGTCAGTGGCTTACCTTTATCAAATAAAGCAAGGGAAAGATGAGTCGCTGATGAAATATCTGGGGAGATTTGGCCAAGCAGTATCAGAAATTGGCAGTACAAACGATGAAGCAATAATTACTGCATTCATTAACAACCTGCAGAATGGACGAGTATCCTTTGATTTAAGAAGAGCCCGTCTGACCAGGTATGCAGATATGATGAACATGGCAGGACGATATGCACTAGCCGAAGAAGAGGAGTTAGCCACTGAAGGATTCTACATGCATGGAAGAAAACCCGAGAACGACGCTGAGTTCAAGGTGCAGAACCAAAAGGGAAAACAGAAAGGAAATAACAAAGAAAAAAGCAAGGACGAGGGAAACAGACGTAATGCCGAACAGACCATAGAAAAATACCGAGGCAGATACACCAACTACTTCCCTCTTCGAAAAAAGCAGGAGGAAATCCTGGCCATTCTGGAAACAAAGAATATGGTACAAAAGCCTCGACGACAGTCTCAGTTCGCCTGGAGAGATAAGACCAAATACTTTAGGTTCCACAAGGAAACCGGTCATGAGACTTCCAAGTGTTACCAGCTCAGAGATTACATAGAAACCCTCATTAGGGAAGGACATCTACAGGATGTAATCTTGATATGGGATGAGAAATCAGAAACAAAGAAAGAGATCGGGGTCGATCACAGCTCTGGTCGAAATCAAAAGGCCAGTCCAGAGGCCAATCAAATAATACATACGATATTTGGAGGACCATCCACTGGGAGAAGTAACTGAGAGCGAACACAGGAAATTAGAGAAGCAGTAGAGGCAAGAAATAACTTTAACGTAAACTCGGTCGAGCCGGACCCGAAAATGGTAAAAGAAGGATGAGACACAATAACATTCACATAAGCAGATTCACATGGGGTAGATGTTCGGCCAAATGACGCCTTGGTCATAAGTGCCCGGATTGTTCACCGGGAAGTCAGGAGAATCCTGATAGATAATGGAAACTCAACATACATTCTCAATGTAACCGTCTACGATCAACTAAGGTTAGACCGAAAAGACCTACAACCCTTATTTACCCCACTCAGAGGATTCGGGGGAGTTGAGGTCAGGTCACTCAGGACGGTAAAGTTACCTGTGAAGATTGGAGTGGCACCTTGCCAGAGAACTGTATTGCTCGACTTCGTGGTGGTAGACTTGGACAATTGGCCATTTAATGGACTATTGGGATGACCATTCCTGAATAAAACTAAGGTCGTAACAGCCACTTATGCTTTAATGATCAAATTCCCGACCGAGCAGGGGGTCGGGGTAGTCAAAGGATCCCAAAAGATGGCCCGAAGAGTTAACCTGTCAGTATACAAAGACAAGAATATTGAGCAGGTTTGCACTATAACACAGTCGAGTCAGAACGAAAAGCCACTATCATTCGAATTTGATCCAAGGGAAGAGCCGAATGAATCCAAAACTGAACCGGTCGAAGAAATCACCTTGAAAGAAGATGAACCAGAAAAAAAGGTCAAGATGGGGGCCAACCTGGGATGAAGAGTCAAATAAAGCCTCATTGATCTACTTAAAGAATACATGGATGTGTTCGCTTGGAGTCATGAAGACATGGTTGGGATAGATGCCCGAATAATATCCCACTATCTCACAGTAGACTCGAGTGTAAAAACGGTGATACAAAAGAGAAGATCATTCAATCTCGAGAGAAGTCAGGCAATTAAACAGGAAGTAGATAAGCTACTCACTGTAGGATCGATTAGAGAGGTTAATTACCCTCAATGGGTAGCTAATGTAGCCTCGTCCAAAAGAAGAATGGACAATGGAGGATGTGCGTAGATTTTACAGATATGAACAATGCATGCTTGAAAGATGGTTTTCCACTTCCGAGGATAGATCAGTTGGTGGACGCTACATCAGGCCATGAGTTGCTCAGTTTCATGGACGCCTACTCAGGATATAACCAAATCTGGATGAACAAGACTGACGAAGAAAAGACAACGTTCACAACTGATCAGGGTTTGTACTGTTACACAGTAATGCTCTTCGGATTAAAAAATATCGGGGCAACATATCAAAGGCTGGTCAACAGAATCTTTGCGCGACAAATATGAAAGAACATGGAAGTATACATTGATGACTTGCTGACCAAGAGCATCATGGCAGACAAACATACTTCAGACATGCGAGAGACATTTGATGTCTTGAGGAGATACCAAATGAAGCTAAATCCGAACAAATGTTTATTCAGAGTTTCTTCGGGAAGATTACTGGGTTTTTAAGTCCACCAAAGAGGAATCGAAGTCAACCCCGAGAAGATCTAGGCACTGCAGAAAATGACTTCACCAAGGACCCTAAAAGAAGTACAACACCTAACAGGATGCTTAGCTTCCTTAGGTAGATTTATCTCAAAGGCCATGGATAGATGCGTACCCTTTTTCAAAGTAATTAAAAAGGGAAAGGACTCGAGTGAAATGAAGAGTGCGAGCAGGCATTCTTAAAAATTAAAGAATATCTAGGGCATACTCCTATCCTTTTAAAACCTCAGATAAGAGAGACACTCCATCTGTACTTATCAATCACAGAACTAGAAGCAAGCTCAGTCCTAATTAGAACAGAAGATGGAGTACAGAAGCCAGTATACTATACCAGCAAGGCACTTCTACCAGCCGAGACCAAGTATTCACAGGCAGAGAAAATGGCACTGGCATTGGTTTCAACAGCAAGGAAGCTAAGACCATATTTTCAGGCTCATACAATCTATGTTCTCACCAACTGCCAATTAAAGTAAATTCTACAAAAGTAAGAGATTTCAGGAAGACTGACCAAATGGGCTATCGAGCTAAGTGAATTCGATTTCCACTATATCCCCAGGACATTCCTCAAAGGGCAAGCAGTGACAAATTTTATAGCAGAGTTCACAGAATCGAACCTGGAAGTAAAAAGGATGTTGGGAAATTTTTATCCATGGAAATTGTATGTTGATGGCTCTTCAAACACTCATGGAAACGGGGCAGGGATCGTAGTATGCACCCTAAAAAGAGATGATGTCGAATGTGCCATGAGGTTTGATTTCAAAGCAACCAACAATCAAGCCGAGTACGAGGCGCTACTAGATGGACTCAGAGTCTGCATAGCTCTTAGGGCAGTTGAAGTTGAGATATTCAGCGATTCATAGGTAGTTATCAACCAAGTCCTGTACGAGTACCAAGCCAAGGATGAAGGCATGATAGCTTACCGGGACATTGCAAAACAGCTCCTCCAAAAATTCAAAGAATATAAGATCGCCCAGATCCCTAGGGGGGAGAATGAAAAGGCAGACGCATGATCCAAACTAGCGTCAACAACAACCACAATTAGGCCAAAGACTATTCCGGTTGCACATCTCCTCAAACCGAGCACAGCTGAACCGAGAAACTTAGAAATTTTAGAAATCTGAACACCGCCAGACGGTTGGATGACTCAGCTAAAAAGGTTTTTGGAAGAAGGCGTGCTACCGAAAGATCCGTTACAAGCAAAACGTATCAGGTATAGATCAGCAAGGTACATATTGGTTGAAGGAGAACTATACAAAAGGGGGTATTCCCGAACACTCCAAAGATGTGTGGCAGAGGAAGATGCATATCGGATATTACAGGATGTCCATGGAGGAGTTTGCGAAAACCACACTGGGGTAAAAGTTTGGCACACAAGGTACTCAGGCAAGGTTATTATTGACCTACTCTGTTCTCAGATGCACAACAATGTTCGGAGAGTTGCAATACTTGCCAGAGGATTGCTAATGACATCCGACAACCCCCTGAGCAGCTCAACATCCTCACATCCCCATGGCCATTTTCCATGTGGGGTTTGGATTTAATAGGCCCAATGCCAGCTGGGACAGGGGGTGGAGCGAAGTACGCCATAGTAGCCGTTGACTATTTCACGAAGTGGGCAGAAGCTGAAGCATTGGTGCATATCACAGAAGCAAACACCACAAATTTCATGAAAAGTAACATACTTTATAGGTTTGGAGTCCCAAACACTATAATCACTGACAACGACACCCAGTTCGATAACTTGAAATTCAGATAGCTGTGCAAAGAGTACCAGATTACCAATTACTATACCATACCTGCCCACCCTCAAACAAATGAACAGGTCGAAGCAGTGAACAAAATCATCAAGCACACAATCAAAGCAAAACTAGATGCCAAGAAAGAAACCTGGGTTGAAAAGCTTCTCGAGGTATTATGGGCATATCGGAAAACAACAAGGACGTCAACCGGAGAGACTCCATTCATTTTAGCGTTTGGAACATAAGTTGTTATCCCCATAGAAACGTCATATACGTCACCTCGGGTTAGGCTATATGATGAAGAACAGAATGTTGATATGCTATTACAAAGTCTAAATGAGCTAAAAGAGAAAAGGGAGAATTCCCGAATACGAACTATGACATATCAGCAAAGAGTAGCTCGCCACTACAACTCTCATGTTCGGGTCAGAAAATTCCAGCTAGGAGACCTGGTACTCATGAAGGTGTCATTAAATACAAAAAATAAAGTTACAGGCACATTGGCTGACAAATGAGTAGGCCCGTATAAAGTTGAAGGAATAGCTGTCCATGGAGCATATTGGATTGCACGACCTAATGGAGGGGTTTACCCTGACCATGCAATGCCCAATATCTAAAGATTTTCTATCCTTAGTTGCTTTTTTGTTCTTTTTTCTAGTAAGGACAATTTTAGTTAGGTTAAATATTAGCCGTGGAATTTAAAACTATTGATTTTGCAGTTATGAATAAAAATCAAACTCTGGATTTTCGAAAGATAAAGCATCAAACTCGGGATTTCCAAAAGAACATATAATAATAAGAACATATGGAAGACAAGCATGATAATAAGAACATGCAAATAGAATACTCGGGACCATTGATTCCCGAATGGGCGGAGAAGGTCGAAGGAGCATGCCATTCGAGCAAGGTCAATTGACCTTAGCAAAAAGGCAAACCCGATGCACCAACTCGGGACGCTATCGGGAAAAATTATGGTAAAATACGTAGCTGTGTTAAGAATTCAAAAAAAAAGGCTTAATGATTCGTCAAACCATTGCATATAAAAACTGGGGAGACGTCCTCGGTAATGCGTAAGGACTCAAACATATGATCATGGTGAGCCTTGATGTAATGTTCGGGTAGCAACCGTGTATGAAACACAAGTATAAACCTACTTGTCTGTTTTAAGATGACACGATTAATATTACTAGTCAGTTTAATAAGATACTTGACATAAAGATTACAATAGCCAGTGTAATAAGATACTTGGCATTAAAATTATTTGGGTGACAACCGGTTTAATAAGATACTCTGTGAAGTTATCCGAACATCAGAGTTAGACAGTTTAATAAGATACTTGGCATGAAGATTGCAACAACAAGTTTAATAAGATACTTGGGGTTGAAAAATTATTCAGGGAATGAAACCGATTTAATAAGATACTCGGTTAAGTTACCCGAACAGAAATAACTGGTTTAATAAGATACTCAGCAACAAGAGTCAGAAGAAATTTCATGAGCAATGGAATCAGATTAAAAACCACTCGGTTCAAAAGCTACTCAGAATTTTATTGATCTTTCAAAAGAATGGTTACAAAGTTCCTTTTACAAAAGAATTATTACAAAGAATTCTTTACAAAGAATTATTACAAAGAATTCTTTACAAAGAATTGTTAGTCTATAAAAAATCCTATCTACAAAAATCAGGATTGTGAGGATTTGGAACTCTTGCCAATACTCGGGTCAGGCACCATCTCGTACTCATGGAGTAGACTCTCGTTAGAAGGTCAAATGATTATGTCGACCGAGTCATCCATCCACGAGCTGTAATCCTTTCCTGGGATTGGTCCGACATCGGGGACCACACCCTCCACGACCGACTCTTGACTACTATAAAAAGTTGAGAGGAAGTGCTCGGATGGAACCTCCAAATGCATAGGATGAGACTCTTTGCTTCGATTACGGCCATAAGCTCTCCACTCCTTCATCTGAGTCCGAAGAGATTCCAATGACCGATCCACATGATGTTTGATTGACAGCTCCCCTGTTGGTTTGGGCCTTCTCAGTTGCCCTATTCATAACTTTGAAGAACTCGCCAGCTGAAACTAGCCCTCGTTGAAACTCCCGAAGGAGAAGGGCATCATAGACAGGGGATATCTTAAAACGATCAAACCCTTGGACTTCAAGTTCCAGCCTAGCTTCTTTAGATAGGGATTCGACTGTCAGAGCTTGACTTTCCAAGTCCTCGATCTTCTGTTCATATGCCGACTTGGACTGCTCCACTTCCTGCTAGGCCTTGAGCAGAAGACAATAAATTTATTTGTAATGTAGCCTTTTCTTCTGTCGAAAAAGCCCTCTCCTCGGCCTTTATCTGCTTCGTCAGAAAGTGGTCAGTAAAAACTTGGGCAGAACCAACCTCTTGTTGATAAGCCGCTTCAACCCGAGCACGGCTATCCTCACTTTCCTTCAGCTGAGCTTCAAGATGCCTTATTCTGTCAGATTGATGTTGCTGAGTCTGAACCAACTCAGCGAACCCGACCACCATCTACAAAGAAGTTTAATTAAAAACCTAGCAAGCAAAAGCGAGCAAAACAATTAAAGTTAAGAATAACTTACATAAGATGCATTGTTAAAGATGTTCTGAAGAAGGTCTGACAGGGAGCAATCCCGGAAACAACTCCAGTGGTCTTCCCCTATGTAAGCCCGACCGGATGATATCTCCCGCAGCATATCCTAGGGAGAAAGATATGAAGGAACCCCCGAGGGTTCAGCCCCTTGATCTTCAACCTCAGAGGGAGGGGAACCCTTGTTCGGCTCCAAAGTTTCCATATCCGCCGAAGTAAGGGAACCTCTGTTCGGCTTCAAAGTCTCCACATCTGCCGACCCTCCAGTATCAACGCTCGGGAGAATGTCAGCCACAATATCTTTATCGCTGGAGTCGATGAAAGAGACCACTCGAGAAACCTTGAGAGGGCGAGTTAGAGAGCTGACTGCCTTCCGCTTCTCAGCCCAAGAGCGGTGGAAGCTGAGATCAGCTGCGAGTTCTTCTTGAGCCTCATCCCGGAAGGACTCAAAAAAGTCAGGACTTGAAGGTGCTTGGCTTGGGAGGTGTTACCTCCATCACCAACATCTGTTCGCACAACAGTCCTTCACCGAGACCCTCACTCTGCTTCTCCCCATCATTGGAAAGATGAGTATCTATCGAGTCACTCGGACCGCTAGTCTCCCCAGCGGTCGACTGAACAGCGTCTTCAGGGACGTATTTGGGGATTTGCTCTTCAGCAGCATCAGTATCCTCGTCAAACTCAGGCGGAGCGATACCATCATTGCTCTAACGGGAAGCTTCTTTTCAGCTCACCTGGAGAATTGACTTCACTTGGCGAGCCTGAAGATCGCAGACGATGTCCGTATCGTACACTTGGAAGAAAAGAGGAACCGTGTCAGAATACAGAAAAGCAAAAAATAACAATAAAAAAGGTTGTAAAAATCACTTATATCGTCTGCGGTAACCTGAAATCTATTTGAAGAAGCCGAACTCTATCATCTTTGACTTAGTAAAGAGATAAGTCTTGCTTCTCTTTTTCAGAGTGCGAACTACTGCCTGAATAAGTCTGGTCAGCTCAGTATCACTGTAATCAATTTTCTTCTTGCTCCATATCTTGGGGGAATAGAAGAAACGGGGAACTCTCAACATCGCCCGAGTATCCCCAGATCTGAGGGTGACTTCAAGACCAAGACTCCCTCCAACAAAAAACCAACTGTTCTTCGAGAACTTGTTGGATGTTGGGAATCCCCATACAAAACCCTTTTTTTTAAGGTCATCAGAGATATTAGCTTTTCGAATCACCTTTGTCCTCTTGGGGACCCAACAGTCTGGCGAATTAGACATGAGGAAATAAGTTCATGTCTTGCCAGACTGCCTCAGTTTGAAGAAATGCCTGATTTCACTCAGGGTGGGCTACGACAGGTTCATCCGACTGAACATGTGCCACATACACATCAAGATTTTACAGCTGTTCAGGGCCAGTTAGGCCGGAGCGATCCCTGCTTTAGCCAGAAACCAGACGATGAATGGCTGAAAAGGGAGAGTGACGTCGCAGTAGAATATGGATCCATAAATTGCCACCATACCCAGGGGAGGATTCCACGCGGCTATATCACCTGCTGGAATCAGAGTGATGGAATTGGGAAGATCGAATCGGGCACGATACTTCTCTATTTCATCTAGCCCGACCACATTCGGCTCGGTGTCAAACCCACTCAGGCAGTCAGCAGAGAAAGTGAGACGAGACGCCCTGAACATCTCTTCGACATCCTTCTCGTTGACAGTCTGCTCCCTGATCCGAATAGCGTCCGAGTTGTGCTTACGCTGTGATCAGAAATTTCAGAATCAGAACTAGATGAAGAACTAGATACAAGACTAAAAGTACGTAAGGGTGAAGCCCAGAAACATCAACTTCTAAAAATGGAGGTTCATTAGCAGGGATTTCCCCCAGTAATCTTCTAATGCAAGAAACCAACTGGAAATCCCCACGTTCTAATGCATCAAGAGCGATATTAAAAAGACGATGATGGGAAGATGGCTCCATTAAAACTAACTTTGAATAAAATTTGATGCAAGATCTTCAACGGAGAATTGCGACCTTCTACGTAAAGAAATCTAGGTTTGAGAAATTTTTTCTACTGAAAATTGTTGAGAATGAACCAACGCTGTCTCTCAGTGAAGAATTTAAAGAGATGATAGCATGAAACCCTAGGATCACAAGGAGGGAAAAAATGATGATGAGGTTTGATGATGTAGGTGGTGCATGGGGACACGCGTAGGTGGATTCTTATAAATGATATGGAAAAAAGAAAAGGCAAGGGACACGTGTCAAAAAAGAACTGGCTTTCGCCGTCAGAACTCCAAAACGTCGCCATCAATAAAGATCTCGTGTGAGGAGGCAAATCGAATTCGCAGGGTCACCATTAAGACACGCCATTATGACAAGACATTTACTCGGGTACTGAAAAGATATTGGAAAACTGATTAAAATACTTTTGCCCGAAATAAAACCCTGTTCAGCAAAAATATTTTAAGGGGGTATTGTCATATGTGAATTTTATCGTATGTACATGTCATCAACAAAGAGGATAAATTGCCAGGTGGACATCCGAATAGGCATTCAGAAAATATCCTACAAGACATCACCAAAAAAGAGAAAACCCGAGTAAGCAGATGTTGAACAAAACCTACACAGGGTTAATCGACGTCATATACTACTCGGGATCAGTTAATGACACTTGGGGGCTGGATAAATGACATTTCTACTCGGGATCAAATGATGTTACTCGTGACGAGCGGGTATTGTCTTTACTCGAGACGAACATGAAGAAAACTGAATAAAAGCCCAACGCATAGCTCACGTGGATCGAGTCATTAAAATGCACGAGGATATCCATATCAAAAAGGAATCTCAATAAGAACAACATATTAAACAGGAAAGATTCTCAATCAGGTAACAACTTTATTTATTCAAAAAGACTACACTCTTATAAGGAAATAAGTCCTAATTGGGCAACATTATTAGAGTCTCATTCGATCTCAATACAAGACTCCGAAACAGGAAAGAAGACAATCAGCTTCAAGCAAGTAAATAATCATAATTAAATACAAAGATCTCCTATTATTTGTACAAAGCAGATTAGGGTTTTATAAATATATATATATAGATCCATAATCTCGCAAAAAGAAAAAGATAGACAGCATTCATAGAAAAATACAGAGAGAAAAAAGAGAGATCAAGAGCTTGTAATAATATAATTTCATAATGGATTTTGGCTTGGTTGATCATTCAACCACCCGTGGACGTTTCTCCGGTTATCAAAGTTTTACCACGTAAAAAACTTGTGTCTTGGTTACTTTCTCCTTCTCTTTCTCTTCTCTTTGAAATTATAGTCGAAATCCAATCATTATTGGCTTTTCTGATACAATATAGAAACCGACGTCAACACATGACGATTCCGTGATAATTGGTTCAAAATTCCTCAACAGGACTTTCAGAAAAAAATGCAGAGAAACCAGAAGATGTAGATGGAATTTATTGGACGTACGACTGACGAGAGCTATGAAGAAATCTTTTGTAAGCTCCTAGACATTTATTTTCGTTGGACATTGCAACTAGTGGTGTAAAAATGAGCCGACCGGTGACAGGCCAGTCCGGCCTGCCCACGAAGATCACGGGCCGTGCTGGGAATGGCCTGTGAAGGAAGAGGGCCAGGCCACGTGCTGGGCCACTGATAGGAGGCCCGGCAAGCCGGCCCTCCTGGCACGCCAATCCGGCGTGCCAGGCTTGTCGGACCGGCCGCCTAATTTATTTATTTATTTATTATTTATTTTTTTTCAAAAATCCACCAACGGCTGGAAATCTTTTTTCTAGCCATTGGAGGTAAAAAAAAATATAAAACCCCCCCTGAAATCTTTTAAATTACATTTTGACCCACAAATCAAATTTTTCTATAAATACTTCCATTCATTTCATTTTCCATTCACTCTCTCTATCATTCTTTCAATCTCTCATTCTCTCAAATCTCAATCTCTAATATATTCTCCAATTCTCTAAACTTTTTCATTCAATTTGGTTATTACTCTCTCTACAAAATTCTCTACATTTCCACCAACACACCAAATTTTAAAGGTACAATTTTTTTATTACTTTTGGTCTAACATATTCTCATAGTAAATTTATATGTTTATGTTTAGATTTGAGTTACTTAATGAAAACATTTTTATTTAGTTAGTTAGTTTATCAATTTTTGAGCTTTAATGTTAATATTATTTGTTTAGTTTATTAAGATTTTTAAGTTTAGTAGTAATTTTAATATTTGTTATTAATAAATTTAGAAAGTTAATTTGTATTACTGAATTTAATTTTTGTAATAAGTAAATGATGAATGTTAAGTGTAGTAATTATGTTTGATATTGTTTTTTTCATAAATTAAAAATTTTCATTTGTAGATTATGTTAGTAAATTTAAGAGTAGTGGTTAAAATCATCAATTTTATGTTAGTATATTATGTTAGTAAATTTATCAATTTTATTTGTAGTAGTGAATTTAAAATTTTTTGTTAGTAGATTATGATTTTTTTGTTTATTTAATTTGTTTTTTAAGTAAATTAATTATTGTAAGTGTCGTATTAGTTATAGTAATTATTGTTAGTAAATTAATATTACTGTTAGTAAATATTGATTTTTAATTTGACTATTAACTACTATAGTGCTCATATTTTTATTCAGATAATGGATCCTAACCAGCAGCCTTATTTTCCTGACGGTTTGAATATGCTCAACGATGAATTTGATATTTCAGAACTGACCCATACTCAAGTGGGACCTTCTGGTTCCTGGCGTTACACCAACATCACGTCCCAGAAAATTAACATCAGATGTGTGGCAATGTTTCAACATAGTCCAAATGACACTCCTAAACGGGACGTCTGACCTCAGAGCTAAATGTAAGTTTTGTCATAAGGATTATGCTACAAGTACGGGGGGAACCGGATATTTGAGACTGCATATGCACAAATGTATGCCTGCACATAGACATGTAGACACTACAACCCAGACACAACTTCAACGGCACCCAGACGGGTCCGTTACCACGTGGCAGTTCGACGCTATGCACGCTAGAGAGTGCTTGGCACGATACATTGCACAAACTGATCAACCGATCAGTATTGGTGAGAGTCCATTTTATACAGAATTAATCACATCTGCATATAACCCCCAATATGAACCTGTTTCTAGAACCACCACTAGAAATGATTTGATGCGATTGTTTGAAACCCAAAGGGATGACTTAGTTGCTGAAATACATCATTTAAGTGTCTCTGTTGCATTAACTTCTGATATTTGGAATGCATATTCTAAACAGGACTATTTATGTGTCACGAGATACCATTTAGATTCTGATTGGAGGATAACAAAAAGAATTTTTGGTTTTCGTCCTGTGGATTTTGCACATATCGTAGAAAACATTTTTAATGTCATAATGGAAGTTTTAGAAACTTATGAAATCACACATCACATTCTTTCAATCATATTTGATAATGCATATGCAAATACTAGCTCTATTGCATTGTTTGTTGCAAGAAATATCCCGCAAGATGGAGGTTATTTCTTCCATCAACGGTGTGCATGCCATATTATAAATTTAGTTGTACATGCTGGTTTAAAGCAGGTAAGCGACCAAATAGATCGCATCAGAGATGCCATTTCTTGGATTTGCAGTTTTAATCCTAGATTCAGTGAATTCAAGAGACATTGTAAATTAAACGGTCTTAAACCCCGACGATTCCAAACTGATATGCCGGTAAGGTGGAACTCTACTTATTTAATGTTGTAAAATTGTTTGGAATATGATACAATCATTACATATTTTTATAACATGAAATTGACCGAAATAGGACAACTTAGTCCAAAATTACTTACCACAGACGATTGGTATGTGGTAAAGATTTTTGTTCAATTTTTAAAGATTTTTTACAATGCCACTGTAACTCTTTCCGAGGTATATTACCCCACATCTTCCCAGGCAATCCATCAGACAGTGGAAATGTCTGAACTGTTAAACAGTTATAGAGAAGATGAACATCTAGGCGCTGCAGTTGTTGTCATGGAGACAAAGTTGAAAAAATATTGGACTAACATTCCCCTACTTTATGCCTTAAGTGCTATAATAGATCACATAGTTAAATTATCTGGTTTAGAAGTTTTGCTTGAGTTTATTGGTATCAATTTGTCAATAGATTATTCAGAACAAATTACTGACATTCGAACCAAGTTGTTCGAGATTTTTCGTATTTATGAGAGCATGTTTGACAACATTGACATCCCCCAATCAACACGATCGGAGACAGAGCCGAAGCAAACAAGTTGGAGCCTTCTGTAACGATGAAAAAAAGACAAATCAGCAAGTACTTCTTCAGGGCAAAGATCTAGCCCATCTTCTTGTACCGAACTTATTAGGTACCTTGAAGCACAGTTCGATGCTGTTGAAGACAAGGAAGAGTTTGATTTGTTGTTATGGTGGAAGACCTATACGTACATGTATCCAGTTCTGTCACACTTAGCACGTGACATATTGGTTATTCCAGTGTCAACGGTGTCTTCAGAACAAGCTTTCAGCACCAGTGGATGCATAATTGAACTAAGAAGAAACTGTTTGTCTCCAGAGATGGTGGAGGTACTAATATGCCTTCGGGATTGGGAGCATGCTAAAAAAAGGTTAAAAAATCTAACTGTAGATAAAGAACTTAATCTAAATTTCGACAATCTATATATTGATGACCCTTCAGGTAGTGGTCAGGGCCAGAACTAGGTTATACTTTTACATATGTATTTATTATTTACTTGTAAGTTGTAAAACGGTTGCACTCTTTTTCCCTTACCAAGTTTTTATCCCACTGGATTTTTCTTGGTAAGGTTTTTAATGAGGCAATCATGTAGATATGTATTACTGAATTCCATAAGTGAAAATAAATAAATAATTAAAAAAATGTTCGTTCTCTTTATTCATTTCAAATCCTAATAATTGTTCGTTCTCTTCATTCATTTTAAATCCTAAACCTTTAACCATAAACTACAAACCCTAAACCATAAACCCTAAATCCAAACAAACGTAATTTGAAAAAAAAATTGGACCAAAAAACTAACCCGCCGGACCAGGCTCGCCTGGCCCACTAGAAGGGCCCGACGGGCCGGCCTGGCACGGCACGCAGGCACTGCCTTTCCTGAGGCAGGCCGGAGTGCCGTGCCGGGCATCCTTCTCCGGAAACAGGCCGGGTCAGGCCTGGCCTGCGACGGGTTCAACAAATGGACTGGCCAGGCCGTGCCTAATGGGCCGGGCCAGTCCTTTTTACACCACTAATTGCAACTCTGGAAAAAACAATGGGAATTCTAAATTTATCAATTTGGAAAAAAATATTGTTTATATTAGTATTTATACAAATTGGACAAAAATGCCCATAAACTCATTCCACTGTCAAAAATTGTTTTTCCATAGTAGCGACTAGCGAGCTTTGACAAAGGGAAAAAGAAGTAGAAAAAGGAGAAAGCTTCGGAGGGAGAGATCCATCGCTGCCGCCTCCTAACACTTTTTTCAAAAGCATTCGAGGCACAAGCAAATAAGAAGCAATCTCGAGTAGGGATGCACATTTATCTCCGGGGTCCCAAATTCCGATACATCCATATTCATTTGGAGATTTTTTTTAGGGAAAAATGGGGAAATGGAGAAATTGGGGGGGGGGGGGGGGTGTGGGGATGATTTTCATCCCCAAATTAAAATGGGGATGGGGATAGAGATGGAGATCCCCATTTTCCCATTTCCTAAAAAAGTATATAAATATAATTATAATATATATTTGAATTATTTGAAACATTTTATGTTGAATTTGTAATGCACTGATATTTTTTATTTGTAATGAAAGATTTGTTTTTTTTTTAATTTAATTTATATTTTTTAGTTAAATAGAGAAATACCCTCTGAGGATATGAGAAAACAGAAAAAAACGGAAAATAAATGAAAATTTGAGGATAGGAATAAAGGGAAAGGGATGAGAGAAAGATCTAGGAAGTGAGGAATGGGAATGGGGGGACCTATATCCATCCCCATTCTTCAAACGTGCATCTCTAATCTCGAATAAAAAGGAAGGCACTACCTCTGAGGTCTATTTGTTTTGTTTGTGAACAAACCTCCATGGCAGACTCCATTGAGGTTTGTTCACAAACCTCTGTGAAAGTCCGTTTTTATTTTATTAGTTGTTTTAAAATATAAAAGTTTATTAAATTTAAGGATAATTTTGTCGGCTCGGAAAAAGAATCTTGGATAAAAATAAAACCGCCCTTATTTTTATGGCCAGATGCATTCTATTCCTTTGTTATTTTTTTTTAATATATTCAAGTGACTCAAATTTGGATCATTCATATGATATCACCTTCATTCTTTCAAACGTGCTTAGTCAAATGTTGAACGCTGTTGGTTAGTTGTAGCTTGTAACTTGTCACCCTCGTATCAAAGCACTCCAAGCCAAAACCAAACCACAGATTGCATCATTTAAAAATAATTTAAGAGCATCGGGTTTGCCCACTCTATAAAAAAAATTATTTATTTCATATTAATATAATTAAATCTGAATCAGACTCATTAGTCATTAATTTAACTCTATTTCGGTGGAGTGACTCACACGGTTTTTCGTAATCAACGAATACCAATAAAAACAATACTAGTTTAATAAAAAAAAAATAACAAACATTATAATAGTTGACATCAATTAAATATAAACTATATATATTTTAAAAATATTGAATTAATATTTCAAAATAAAATATATCGTATTATTTTGTAATAGTTTTCATAGTCAACTTAACTAGAGCATCGACTTTTCAAAAAAAAAAAAAAAAAACTTAATTAGAACATCTACAATACTCCGATGGATTTGAATAAAATTTCTTATCACATAGAATGAATAAATAATTATCGAGGTAAAAAACTATATATCACAAATACAATTATCTAATATAAATATGAAATTTATATATACAAATTGTTTTAGAGATTATGGAGGCGGTTTTCTCAATTGAGAAACCAATATTTTTCACCATTTCTCAAACATCCTTTTAACCGAAAAATAAAAGAGAAAATAGAAGAGGTAGGGTGACAAATATTTTACAGTGATTGATCAAGAAAGTGAATACATATTTTGTTTTATAATTGCATTGGAGATGAAAATATATATTTCTTTATTATTTTTTTCCCATTGGATCTGTATTCAAGAGAAATACTTATATGCCACCACTACTCAAAAATATATTATAACATTGGAGCTTGATCAGAGAGATAGGTAGCATAGACATGCCTAACACGTATCGTGCGTCCGACAAGGCAAGGCAGGTGTCCGACACGTATTTTGGAGCGTTCGTTGATTTTTTTTAGAAGTCAACGGTAGGGATGTGGTCAAGACAAGACATTATATATTTTGGGCAGTTTTAAAAAGTATAGGGGTCAAAATAGAATTACTAAAAAAATATGATGATGAACAATATAACACCATAAGGGCATGTTTGGTATGCGAGGAGGGATGAGACGGGATAACGTGTGCCAATTTCTTCTTATTTAACGTTTGATACTTAGAATGGGACAGGGTATGATAATCTGGGATAAAAATCATAAAAATATATCCCACCCAAGACTCTATGAAAACTTGTCCCATGGCATGAGAGTGTCAAAAAGATCAATTTATCCTTTAAATTTTAAAACAATTACAATCATGTTCAATATTTTATATTATATTATGTGTATATATAATAATATATAATATATAAAATATAATATATAATAATATTATAATATATATTGTTATATATATATATATATACAGTGATACTCTAGTCATTTGCACCTCTTGTTTTGTCTTGTCCCAACCATATCAAACGTATAACATTTCAATTGACAGTTATTTTCCAAACCTTCCAAACACAATACAGAACATCATATCATGTCCTATCCCATCACTATGCCAAACACACCCTTAACGCACACTAAGGGTGCGTTTGACAAGAAGATGAGACATGACAAGACGGGACGAGACGGGACGAGACGGGGCAGGACATGCCAGGACATGACAGGACATGACATAACATGACAGAACATGTTGTTCTATACTGTACTTGGAAGGCCTGAGACAGAACTGTTAATTGTACTATTATACGTTTCGTATGACTGGGACATGACGGGATAAGATGGTCAAATAACCAGAATACCTCTATTATATATATATATATAGATATATAATATTAGAATTGTTATAATATATATATATATATATATTATATTATATATAATATATTATTTATATAATTTATTATATTATATATTATATATTAGTATAGGGTTCAAAAAATAAATAACACTTTTTGGAGGTGGCATTTCAACACCGTCACTGCTTTAATAACTTATGTTTAAAAGACACCTATTATAGTGAACGGATAAAAATACCCCCAATAGTTGTTCCACATCAGATTTCTTTAATTTATTTTATATTGACAAAGTTGTGAAGTAGAAAGAGAAAATATCGTTCAAACCTAGACAATCACTCGAACGGCGACGGAGTAGTATTACACAGATGAATTCGGGTTTTTTTTTTTCTGGTCAGTACTTAAAAGGCTTGAAATGTAAAAAAAATATATTCTCGATTTAACTAAACCAATTTTTTAAAAAATATATTCTCGATCCTTTGAAAAATATGCTCGGTTCTTAAAAAAAAATCCTCGATTTTTTCTAATATACGCTCGATTTTGCTACAAATATACTCGATTTAACTAAACCTATTTTTTTTTTAAAATCTCGATCCTTTAAATAATATTCTTGATCCTTTGAAAAAAATCATCGATCCTTTGAAAAAAATTCTCGATCCTTTGAAAAAAAATCCTCGATCCTTTGAAAAAAAATCCTTGATCCTTTGAAAAAAAATCCTTGATCCTTTGAAAAAAAATCCTTGATCCTTTAAAAAAAATCCTCGATCCATTGAAAAAAAATCTCGATCCTTTAAAAAAAATCCGATCTTTTAAAAAATATTCTCGATCCTTTGAAAAAATTATGGTTCCTTTGAAAAAATTATGGTTATTCTCAATCCTTTGAAAAATATTCTCGATCCTTTGAAAAATATTCTCGATCCTTTGAAATATTCTCGATCCTTTGAAATATTCTCGATCCTTTGAAATATTCTCGATCCTTTCAATTCTTTCAAAAATATGCTCGATTATTTCAATTCTTTCAAAAATATGCTCGATTCTTTCAATTCTTTCAAAAATATGCTCGATTCTTTCAAAAATATGTTCGATCATATTAAAAAATGCTCGATTTGGCTACAAATATATTCGATTTAATTAAACCCTATTAACAAAAATAAAATGCTCGATCATTTGAAAAATAAAATGTTCATACATGTTCATACAAAGACTGGACAACAAATCATAACGAATGAATACATTGTTAAACCACACATAAATATATGAAAATATATAAACGAATATAACAAATATATGTTTTCTTCTTGTGCTGAATCTGGAGAGATACACTTATTTTGGAGAGAGAGATGAGTTATCGTTTTCAAAGTGTAAATAGAAATACAATGAGAATAAAAAATAGATTATTTAAGGGCAATTTAGGTAGTTTAGCATAATAGGTGTCTTTTAAACTTACGTTATTAAAACGGTGACATCATTGCAACACACCAAAAAAATGTGACATATCTCACCATTTTTACTATTAATATATCATACATAATATATATTATTAATATATCATATATATATAATGCTGTATAAAATATTATATATTATATATATAATTATAATAAATATAAATATAAATATATGTATATTTATATTAATATTATATATATATATATAAAATATATGGATATAATATAATAGATTATTAAACTTGTTGTAATTTTTTAAAATTTAAGGTTAAAGTAGTCTTTTTTACTTGTCCCATGTCATTGGACAACCTTGTCCTAGGGTCTTGGGTGAGACAAAAATTGGTGTTTTTTATCCCACATTGTCCGGTTCAGTCCTATACTAAAGACGCACAAAACGTGGGACAAAAGAAAGTTGTCCCACTTTATCTCGTCCCGTCCCGTGTACCAAACGTGCCCTTACGTGAGACAAGACGAGACAGGACGAGACAACTTTCTCTTGTTTCACGTTTGGCACGTTATTATCATGAGACGGGACGGGACGAGACAAGGTGGGACAAAAACCACAAAATCTTGTCCCATCTTAGACCTTCGGCCAGGCTTGTCCCATGCAAACATCAAAAAGATAATTTTACCCTTAAAATTTTCAAAAATTACAACTATATGAATTAAAACCCCATCATTTTTCTCTTCTTCTTCTCTCCTCCTCTCTTCTTCTTCTCTTCTCTTCTCTCTCCAACACGATCATTGTTTTTCTCTCCAAACCGCCGCAACTCATCGCCGACATGGTTTGTCGGTACTCTCGTACACCGTCGAACCAGGGCTGCGATCTGAGGTGTTGATTGAAAACAGGGTCATCGAACCGGTGCAAGCGTACACCGCCGAACCAAGGCCGCCGAGATGGTTCTAAGTTTGGTTGAAGCTGGGTTCGGTGTTGATTGTTGGGTTTGTTTAATTTGGTGGTGGTTATAGTGGTGGATAGAATTGGGTTTGGTGTTGACGATGATGGAGGGTTTTTTTATTATTTGTTTTCAGTTTTTGGAGCAATTTTTTATTTGTTGGCGATGATGATTTGGTGTTGACGATGATGACGATGATGGTTGTTTTCAATCGGTTTTTTATTTGTTTGATTTGTTGACGATGATGGTTGTGTTCGCTTGAATTGGAGCAATTTTTTTCAGATGAACATGGCTGGGTTTTCATTGAAGAATCGGTGAAGGATATGTGAAGAAAAATTTAATTTTATTGAAGAATCAGTGAAGAAAAAATTAATTAGTTTAATTAGTTTCATTGAAGAAAAATTTAATTAGGGTTTGTGGAATTAAATGAATTTTAATTACTTTTAATTAAGTAATATTTGATATTTTTCAAATTCAATGAAAGAAACCGAATTTGATCTAAATCTAGGAGGTTTTTTTTTTCAAATTTAATAAAATTGTTATAAATATTAGAAAGGTCAAGAGGGGTACTTTGGTCATTTATACATCTTGTTCCGTCCTGTCCCAGTCATACCAAACGTCTAACAATACAGTTAACAGTTTTGTCATAAACCTTCCAAACACAATACAGAACAACCTGTCCCGTCCCATCTCGTTATGTCCCGTCCCATCTCCGTGTTAAACGCACCCTAAAGGGCTAAAGATTTGATATTTGTGTATAATAATCGTCCTCTTTTATCAAGAAAATCTCCAATTTATAATGAAGATGTATCTCAATTGTGGGATGTTAGAGGAGATAGTTTTGATTCCATTGGCATGGAGAATGTCGGGATAATTGAGATTGCAGATCTTTCTCTTGATAAACTAGAAATAAGAGACCAAATTATTTAGATCCACAGACGATATGAATGAAGTTTAAATTGAAGGATTCCACGTAAATAAAGGTTTAAATTGTTGGTTAAAAACAATCACAAGAACATATAAAATAATTTAAAACGAGGCTTAAATTAGTTGTCATTTTATTATAGGTGTCATGTGGTTTCGTATCCTTTGTACATTCACTTCAATAAATTTCATAAACAATTACTTATATTTTTTTTTTCTGTTGAAAAGAAACAATTACTAATATTAATCCTCCCAAACCCCGAACTCCATTATTGTAAATCAATACAACAAAATCAAAGATATTTTTACATGATCAATGTCATCTAATAATTTTGTTTCAGGTGGTTTTTTTTGTCACCTAAATAGTTCCCCACGTACTTAGTTGCTTCTAATACCCACCATAAAAAATTTTAGATTTAATAATTTATTCTCGACAATCTCTAAAATATTAAGATTAACGCATGTATATTAATATTTAAATTTCTAAAAAAGTTAATATTTTTTTTATGGTGGGTGTGTAGAGTAAATGGGTATATGGAGAACTATTTTGAAACAATAGTGCATCCTTTTGTTTTATTTGCAATTTATTTATCTGTTTTAATCATCAACAGTCTTAAAAATACAAAAAGATAATATTAAAAGAAAAAAGAAACACAAAAGATAAGCACTTGCGTATATTATAATACAAATAACAGATCCACACGTTTATAGAGAAGTTTAATTACAAGATTTTTTTTTAAAGAAGTTTTTTTTTAATTTTTTTTTTTATGGAGTTCAAATTCTCTCCATTCTTGTTTCACTTTGTAAACAATTTGTTAACCCACAAGAGCTTTCTTCTAATAGGTTTGTAAGAAATTCTACTTTTAAAATTTCTACTTTGAAAAGTCAAAATAAATGGATCCTTAATAGTATTATAAAAAATAAAATATAAAATAGACCCTTAATAGTTATTAGGAAAAAAATACTAATTAACAATCTCGTAATCTTGTTCGTGCTTTTTATTATTAATCAATGACTCTAAGCCATATTGACCCATTAATGAAACCTTCTAAAATGCATGGTTGTTAATTGTCTCCATCTTATTATCAAGACAAGCATTATATTTTCCTTTTCTAAATAAATAAATAAAATAACAATAAATGAAAAAGAAAAAGACATGCATTATTCAGAAAATTTTAAATGTATCCGGTTCACCTACTTTATAAATAATTCTTCTTTTGTAGCAAATTGGTTTATTATATCTTAATCAACCTTAATTTAATCTATTATACGAATGAATCTGATTATGACCATTTTATAAAATCGGTTGCTTCCCCACGGTTTTACATCATCATTGACCAATTTGATTGTTGGTGGATGGTTTGCTCTTCACAGCACAACCACTGAGATTACACATTTGAATCATGTCCCCCTTCTTTAATATTTATACCATTAAGGATATTGGTTCGAACCCTGTCTCACTTCCAACTCTCAAATGTATTATAGCTAAGCTAGTAGTTAAAAGTAATAATACAGTTTTAAAATCATATCTTGCTAAATTATGTGTTAGTTGATTTATAGCCAACATATTAATAAAAATATATATCAAATTCAATACAAAATAAAATGACATTTCAATTAAATTTTATTTATTTATTTTTTTAAAACTGACACTATCATGTGATAGGGGTCTGTCAAGATCTGGCAAACCATAGCCAGAGATACAATTCCCACCCGAAAGGGAGAAACCTCTTCACACTTTAAGGTTTAATGGATAAATGTAAGCATATATTTACTATATTAGAGTTTGAACCCCGATGATGAAGCTTCATTTTGAAATCTCCAACAACACAATAAACCCCTTATTTAAAAAAAGGAAATATTTATAAAAGTAAAACACAGACCAAACTAACCAGGCAAATCATCATGGATAGCCCTCTCCACACGGCACACACATAGGGACTTCCTCCATGGCTCCATCCAAAAAGAGTGGCCATCTGAGCAAGGCCATGGGCAACTCCATTGGCCCTCCTAGGAACAAATGAGAAATCTTTAACATTAACTGACTGGACTAAGAGCTTAATATCACTAATAACATTCCCTATATCAGCATGCATGAGGCATCAGAGCATCAGTAACGAATCCTTATTTTTTGACAAATTTAAAATATATGTAGAATGAATGAATGAATGATGGAAGCAAAAGGAAAAGTCTTTTTTTTTTTTTTTTTTTCTGAAATATTACAATAATTTGATGTTTAGAGTAGGAGATACGACTCTAACACACAATCTTATGATCTATCTGTGAAGGGTATACTCAACAAATGGATTTTTTTTTGTTTTACATTTGCTGTAACATTTGGATTAGTTTTTTTTAATATTTATATATATATATATATTTTTATTAAATTTTTGGATTGCGCGTAGCATTACTTTTCTAGACTTTTACATATATTTATTTCCAGCTAGCATATATAATCACGAAAAAGAATCATATTTTGAGGTCTATTGATCTAAAACTCTGAATTTTGAATTGAGCAAGCTTCCACAAAGAGAAGAACCCTTCTCTCTCTGTGATTTCCTCATTAATTCCTTCCTTTTAACTCAACAAACATGATTTTACTCGATCTTATTTGGCCTTTGCAAGTGGGAAACGCCCTTCTTGGGGGGTTATTTCAGGTGCTCTTCGATAGATTAGTTCCCCGTGCTAATTTATCTCTGATCATACCAGAGCATGAGGTACTTGCAGAGCTAAGCAATTGGTGCACAATGCTGGCAATGATTCAGTCGGCTCTAGGTGACGCAGAGGAGAAGCAGTGGACGAATATGGCTGTAAAAATGTGGCTGGGCCATCTCCGAGACTTTGCTTACGATTTGGAAGACATGCTGGATGAGCTTAATACTGATTTTTTAAGGCGCAGCTTGGAGGAATCTCAGACAATAGATGGGTTGAAAAATCTTCTGAATAATTTTAAGGCCAAGTCCAAAAGTGGAGGTATGACCCAGCGGTTGAAGGAACTCTGTGATCGAACAAGTCTACTTGGATTAGTAGAGAGGACATCGACTGCTGTATGGCGAAGACCACCCTCTACTTGTCTGCCAACTGAACCTGCTATTTGTGGGAGGGACGAAGACAAAAGCAAAATACTTGAAATGATGTCAAGCGGTGCCAACTTTCGTGTAATTTCCATTGTGGGTATGGCAGGAGTTGGCAAAACAACACTTGCAAAGCAGGTGTATAAGCACAATCACAGTACTGGTCACATGGCAGATTTCTACCAAAGAGCATGGATTTGTGTCTCCAATGACTTTGATGTTTTCAGAATATCAAAGGCAATTCTCGAGTCCATCACTCACTCAACCTGCGATCTAAAAGATTTAAATGAAGTGCAAGTTCAGCTCCAAATGGCTGTGGCTGGGAGAAGATTCTTGCTTGTCCTTGATGACGTTTGGTGCAAAAACTACGACTTGTGGGAAACTTTGAAATCCCCCTTTGTGACTGGAGCACCGGGCAGCATAATAATTGTGACTACTCGCTGCACAGATGTTGCATTAACAATGGGAGGACTGCGTGATTGCTATAACCTGAATCTTCTGTCGGATGATCACTGTTGGTCTGTGTTTCAAATGCATGCATTTGAAAACAGAAACATTAATGCACATCAAAATCTGGAATTAGTTCGTGAGAAGGTTGTTCAAAAGTGTGGAGGCTTACCGCTAGCAGCGAGGACACTTGGTGGACTTCTACGTTCTAAGCACAGAGATGATGAATGGGAAGATATCTTGAACTGCAGAATCTGGGACTTACCTGAAGACACCCACATACTCCCAGTGTTAAAATTGAGCTATTATCATCTTCCATCACATCTAAAAAGATGTTTCGCATACTGTGCAATTTTACCAAAGAATTATGAATTTGAGGAGAAGGAGCTTGTACTCTTGTGGATGGCAGAGGGGCTTATTTTACCATCAACAAACAATAAGCAACTAGAAGACATGGGCAGTGAGTATTTTCGTAATTTATTGTCAATATCAATTTTTCAGCAATCAACCGGCAATGCTTCTAAATTTGCAATGCACAATCTTTTCAACGATTTGGCTCAGTGGGTTTCAGGGGAAACATGTTTTAGATTGGAGGATAAATTAGGGTCAAATCAGTTAAAAAGATTACGAAGAGCTCGTCATTCTTCCTACATTAGCAGTAATTTTGATGGCAAAAACAAATTTGAAGTTTTTGATCAAGTAATTGACCACTTGAGGACATTTCTGCCCATCCTCACTCATAATCTTGATTGTTATATAAGTGATGAGGTTATTTTCAATCTGTTGCCCAAGTTCAAGAAATTGAGGGTTCTATCTTTGCGAAAATACCACATCACCAAGCTACCCGACTCAATCGGAGAGTTGAGCTATTTAAGGTATCTCAACCTTGCTGATACAGAAATTGCAAGCTTGCCTGACTCTATTACAGACTTGTTCAATTTGCAAGTTCTAATATTAAGAAATTGTTCTCGTCTGTCGATGTTGCCTCCTGAAGTGGGAACATGGATCAATCTTCGTCATCTTGACATTGGAGGTATAAAGTCCATAACAGAGATGCCATCGGGAATGCAAGAATTGAAATATCTAGAAACTTTGTCTAATTTTATTGTAGGCAAAGATTCCGGATCTCCTTTGAAAGATTTGAAGAATTTAATGTTTCTCGGGGGTGAACTTCATATTTCTCAATTGGAGAATGTGACTGATTCACATGAGTTAGGAGGAGCTATATTATATGATAAGAAGAAGCTAGAAGTGTTAATTCTAGAATGGGGGATTGTTTTTGACAACTCAAGAAATAAGGACAAAGAAAAAGATGTTCTTGACATGTTACGACCTCATGCAAATCTGAAGAAGCTCGCAATCAACAATTATGGGGGCTCAGCGTTTCCTGCTTGGATTGAAGATCCATCATTCTCTAACATGGTGGTTCTAAGACTGGAAGGTTGTGAAAACTGCACATCCTTGCCTTCACTAGGAGTACTGAGCAAGCTGAAAAAACTCACAATCAGTGGAATGAAAAAGCTAACCAAGATTGATTCTGGGTTTTATGGAAGTTGCTCAGAGCCCTTCCAATCACTGGAGATTCTGCACTTAGAAAACTTGCAAGAATGGTCTCTTTGGAACCCTGTTGGAGCCAATGTGCATGACGAGGTATTCGGTCGCCTTCGTGAGCTGTCCATTATAAATTGTCCACGACTTTCTGGATTCTTACCTGTACACCTGCCTTCTTTGCGGAAGCTTGCGATTCAGCAATGTGCAGAATTGATGGTTTCAATTTCAAGCATTCCAATGCTCTGTGAATTAGAAATAGAAGATTGTAGAAAGATGGAGTACACCGGTGGAGCTGACTCCTTGTCGCTAAACTCTATCAGCCTTTCGCATTTTTCCGAATTCGGGGACTGGTTCGGGCAAGCGTTTCAGGAAGTAGAAGAATTGAAAATCAAGTGTCCAACTCTTGTTTCAATTCCTGAGGCACCATTTCTTTCCAGTCTGAGTGCACTTGAGATTAAAGATTGCCATGCTCTAAAATCTTTATGGGAGGTAATGGAGCAGAGTGCATGTCTTGATCGTTTGGTGATTGAAGGTTGTGATTCTCTAACGTTGATAGCAAAAGGCAAACTACCTCCATCTCTAAAAAGGCTTCAGATAAGCAATTGTAGAAAGTTGCTGCGTTTATTGGATGATGGAGTGGCCAACCATATCAATTCATCACTTCTCGAGCATTTGTATGTGTCCAAGTGCCCAGCTCTCAAATCATTGTCATCAACAGACCAATTATCTGAGGCACTCCAACACCTTGAAATCCAGCTTTGCTCAACGCTCACAACTATAGGTCAGTTACCTGAGACACTTAAGCACCTTGACATTAAGAAATGTCATGAACTCCACAGCTTATCATTGTCAGGTCAGTTACCTGCCTCATTGGAATACCTTTCCATTTATGATTCTCCAATCACCACATTGTCATCACCTGGCCACTTACCTGCATCACTTCAACACCTAAACATTGAGTTTTGCTCGAAGCTCACAAGTTTGTCATCAGGCCAGTTACCTGCCACACTCAAGTACCTTAAGATTAATAGTTGTGGAATCATGAGTTCCATAGCTGATGGCCTGCAAAATCTTAGCAATCTTCAACAAATTAATATAAGTAACTGTCCAAGTCTTGAGTCTTTCCCACAAGGTGGCCTTCCCAGAACCAGTTTAACAGTTTTTTCTATCAGTTCCTGTCTGAAGCTTAACGCGCTACCCAGCTCCATGCACACCATGAATTCACTTCAAGAGTTGCACATCTTAAACCTAACATCACTTTCATCCTTCCCACAACAAGGTTTTCCCATCAACCTAACATCACTTTCTATCATAAGTCTCCAAATCTACGACCAAGTGATGCAACGGTTGCACAAGCTCACCTCTCTCAGAAACCTCAACATTGGTGGATGCCAAAATGCAGTCTCTTTTCCACAGGAAGGGATGGAAATGATGTTGCCCACTTCGCTAACTCGTTTGACTCTTACAAATTTCAGAAAGTTGAGATGCCTATCTCTCGAGGGTTTCAGAAACCTCACCTCTCTTGAATGTTTGTCGATCTCATTGTGCCCCAAGCTCACATCCTTTCTAGAGAAGGAACTGTCATCCTCACTACTGGAATTGTATATTTCCAATTGTTCTAAGCTGACAGTTCATTGTAGACATGGAGGACAATACTGGTCAAACATATCCAACATCCCTTATGTCATGATAGATGGAAAATACATCCATGAACCAAGGCCGGTTTGATCTCGTCAAAGAAGAAGAAGGTTCCATCTTCAATCCCTGGTCGCATGTGTGTCTGTTTAACATCATAGAGAGTTAATTCAGTTATAATTTCCCTGATTTGATGTCATCGTAGATTTAATTTGCATTGCTATTTCATTATCTTATTATTGATTTTTTTTTGGACTTATATTTACATATATTAATTTCAGTAGTAAGCAAGTGGACCATTTGAGTTGCGGATGGATTAAAAGGAGGCTAAGATATTGCAAAGGCGCAAAGTTTTTATGAAGATTTTCAACTTGTTTCTTTACAGTGTTTAATATTGTATGTTTATTTGAGGTTTGTTTACTTAATGATGTTATTTGGTAATCATGAATCCGTAGAGACCTTGACAAGTTTGCATTTTGTACTTTTTGCATTTGGTCATTCAATAATCTCTCCATGGCCGGGCCATACCATGATATTGTATCGAAATTTTTTATATAATGATGAATGTGGTTTATGTCAAGGAGTTAAGATTTGGTTTGTATGTAGAATGTAAAACAGAGTTATCTTTTGTGCCCATCTATTGAGATTTGATGTGTTTCTGCAATGATATTTGTATGGATTGTGTCTAGAGTATTTTATTGCATATTTGCATTCATAACTGAAACCTTGCAGCATTAATTCTTGGTATATTTTGGATGATTGATATTGAAGAAGGGAAGTAATTATAATGGTTTATAAACTCAAATGAAGTGAACATTTTCATTTTTCTAGTCTAGTTTTGAGTCTTGAACAAATGCAATTTTGGTCAAATGTTTTCTATATATATATTCACCTTTCTTTTTTCCTTCTTTAATTTGGAAGCAACTAACAAGTTGCACCATGCAAAGCAAAACCAAGGCAGCAGGAAGGTTCTCTCTATATCTACCATCATCAAACAACAAGACAGAAGAAGAATTTAAGAAAATAAAGTATGGTTACATCCTGGGAGATTAAATCTCCATAACGTTATTGAGAAGTTATTATAAGATTCCTATGATGTTTTGTTGAAAACACTTAAAAAAAAATGAAATAATTAGTTATAACCGGCTAACTAGTTACTTTCAAATTATTTTATTATAAAAATACAATAATCTAATTTAATTTATTTTTTAAAATAATATTTAGATAAGGATTATGTATATCCTCACAATAATCTTATATAATTTAAATAAATATGTGATAATTTTTATTATTTGAATTTATATTTAATTTAATACCAAATTTATAATATAACATTTAAAATAGTCAAACTAATTTTTTTATATTTTAAACAAGTATTATTTTCAGAAAATAAATATATTTTTAAAATCTTAAAATATTGTTGATGTACTATAATTTGAAATTAATATTTATTTGAATTAATTTTATAAAATATTTGTAACATAATAAATTTTGAATTAAAATTTCATTTTAAATATTTGTAATTATTTTATTATTTGTTATATAATAAATTACGTATAATATAATTTTTGTACAATGTAATAATTTTTGGATAAAATATTATAGTTTAGATGTGTGTGATAATAATTTCAACTTTATAATAAAATTTAAGTGATATGTAACAATAAAGTAGTAGCTCGTAACATCTTTATCGTACCATGTAACAACTCAATTTATATGGGTAACAAAATATATATGATTTGTAATAAGTTTTACCTAGAAAGTTGTAATTAAAATGTTTGTGATAACATTTTCACATTGGTTTGATGTGTAACGATAAAGTTGTAATTAAAATTGGATCGGATTGGATTGTAATTTCTTCAATCAGATCGGATCTTAGATCATGGCAATTTCATTGGATCCAATTTGCTGCACACCCCCACTTCACGGTATCCATCTATCTACTTAGGTATTTTTTTTTTGAATCTTTTATCATTACTGGGATTCGAGTCATTGACTTGGGAGTCATTTGTTCAAGTCTCAAGTTTATCCATTTACCGGCTGAGCTACACCACTGAGGGCGAAATGAGAATTCTCTTTCAATCATCTTATAAGCAATTAATGATTTCATTGTGTCATCTCTTTGTGTAAGGTTGAGGTTCCATTGTGTAAAGTTGTGTTATCTTTTCGTGTAAGGTTGATGTTCCATCGTGTAAGGTTTGTTATGTTATATTGACATATTGTTGTGTAAAGTTATTGTGTTCTATTTCTGTGTAAGGTTATTGTGTTATATTTTCGTGTTAGGTTTCTAGAATTTCATCATGTAGTCCATAAATATAATTTTTCTCTTTAACTTCAAAATTTCTCTCACTTCCATTTTTCTCATCTACTTTCTCTCTCTAAAGCTTCCAACTTCATCTCTCAAGATGTACTTTATGCTTGTTTGATTGAATTTTCTATTATTTTAAAAACTCTACAAACCTCCGTTTGAGTTTTTTAGAGTTGTTTGGTTCGGTTTTTGAGATTTTTTTTTTAAATTCAGTTATATGTTATTGGAGTTTAATCCTTTATTAGGTAAAATCTCATGGAGAAGAGTTTCTCCAAATAGATCTTTACAAAAAAAAAAAAAAAACTACCAACCAACCAACTATTTTTTTATAATAAAAAACTTCATTTTCAGTAGATCTACCGTAATATATAGACCTTTTACAAATATGAGTTTTTGTGAAGATCTATTTGTAATAAATTTATTAGAAACAGAGTTTTTGAACAAAAAAAATAATAAACCCAACCAAACAACTATAAAAAAACTCAAATAAAGATGTGTAGAGCTTTTGATATCCTCTTTTTTTTTTCTTACATCTTCTATTTGTGATTTCAAACTTTAAAAAGGACAATTTTGTCCAAAAACATTTCTCTTTGATAGTTTTGATTACTTGTATAAAAAAAGGGCAGCTTTGAATTGGACACTGATTTTAGACCTGCTTTAAAAAATTCTAAAAAAAAACTGTCAACTGTTGGAGACTAACCAAAGGAACAAACTCTTACCAAGTTACTTATCAAGCATGGTTTTTGTGAAAGGCCTATTTGTAATAGATTTATTAGAAAAAAAGGTTTTTTTTTTTTTTTTTTAAATTCAATTAAAAGATTCAAATAAAGATATGGAGAGCTTTTAACATTCCTCTCATTTTTTCCTGACATCCTCTATTTGTGATTTCAAACTTTAAAAACTGAATATATTTAAACATTAAGGAGAGTTTTGTCCAATAACATTTCCCTTTGATAGTTTTGATTACTTGTATAAAAAAAAAGGCAGCTTTGAATTATACACTGATTTTAGACCTGCTTTAAAAAATTCCAAGAAAAAAAAAAAAACTATCAACCAAAGGAACAAACTCTTACCAAGTTACTTATCAAACATAGTTTTGTGCAGTATATTTGAATACTTTGTCTAATTTCTATTATACTCTTCAAATCTTCAATCTCCTTCTTCCACCCAATTCATAACGCTTTCTGTTGTACTTTCCAATCTTCCTTTGTATAAACTATGACAAACTGGGATTCTTATCGCGATGATCTGGATACATTGAAGAGTGAATTGGAGAACTTGATCAAAGCAAGAAACGATGTGATGAGGAGAATTCAGATCGCTGAAGAACAACAACAACAACAACCGTTGATGCCGACAACTGAAGTGCAACTGTGGCTTTCTGGTGTGCAAGCTGTGGAAACTGAAGTTGATGAGCTGATAAAACAAGCCTCTGAAGAAATTGAGAAGTTCCATCCTGAAGGCTTCTGTTCCAGGACTTTCAACATGTCATCTAGCTATGAGGTCGAAGACATGGTGGCCGATAAACTGCAAGCTGTGACGAATTTGATAAACGAAGGAGCTTTCCTTGGCGGAAGATGAAGTTCGAGTTGTGACTAGTTTAAAAGATGAAGGAGTCCTTGAAGCGGCTTTCCCTGAGACGATACCAGAAGATGAAGCAGATGATCAGCGGCCAATTGTGGGCATGGAATCAATGATTTATGAAGTTTGGAGGTGTCTTAAAAAAGAAGGAGAAGAAGAAGAAGAAGAAGAGGAAGGCGGAGGAGGAGGAGATGATGATGATGGTTATGATTATGAAGAAGAAGACGACGACAATGACGACGTGGGAATTATTGGGGTATATGGGATGGGGGGTGTAGGCAAAACTACCCTATTAAAGCAAATCAACAAGAAGCTTCGTGATATGCAAAAGCATTTTGATATTGTGATTTGGGTGGTAGTTTCGAGAGACCTCCAACTTGACAAAATTCAACAACAGATCGGGGAAAAGATAGGTCTGTTTGACAATAAGGTGTGGAAACATAAGAATTTTGAAGAGAAAGCTTCAGATATCTTCAGGATTTTGGAAGAAAAGAAGTTTGTGTTGTTAATGGATGACCTATGGGACAGGGTTGATTTAACTAAAGTGGGCGTCCCTCTTCCCGATCCTGAAAATTCATCCAAAATTGTCTTCACTACTCGTTCTCTTCAAATTTGCAGCCTCATGGGAGCAGATAAACAGTTTAAAGTGACGTGTTTATCGGACGATGATGCGTGGAGATTGTTCGAAGCCTTGGTTGGAGATGAGACTCTTCAAAGTCATCCTCAAGTTCTTGATCTTGCTAGAGATGTCTCCAGAGAGTGTCGTGGTCTGCCACTTGCACTCGTCAGCATTGGCCAAGCCATGGCCAGCAAAAAAACACCTCAAGAATGGGAGGATTTGTATCGGAACTTAAGAAGATCGATGACTTCATATTCAGGTTCGGATGATCAACTTAAAAAAGACATTCGTTATAATTTGAAGTTGAGTTACGATAATTTGCAAAATGACATGTTTAAATCATGTTTCTTATATTGTTGTTTATTTCCAAGTTATTGGGAGATTAAAAAAAGGGACTTGATAGATTATTGGATAGGTGAGGGATTTTTGGATAAAAGACTCGGAGCAGTACAAAGTCAAGGACACTACATAATTGATGTTCTTCTTAGTGTCTGTTTATTAGAAAAACATGGAAAACATGACAATTCTGTTAAAATGCACTATTGGATTCGTGATATGAGTTTGTGTATTGCAAGTAAAATTGAGACGGAGAAGGGAAATTGCTTTTTCTGTACTGATACTTACAGTTTATCTGAAGCACAAGTGACTGAATACTTGGTAAAAGCGACAAGGATGTCACTGCGGATCAATGATGATGCTATTGAGAATCTATCAGAAGCTCCTCAGTGCCCTCATCTCCAAACTTTGTTTCTTATATTTGATAATAACTCAGAGGTGATTAGGAAGGACGTCTTCTTGGACGTACGAGTTATGCCTTCACTAGAGGTCTTAAATTTGTCGCGTAGCTATGGGCTTACCGAATTACCCCGGGGAATTTTGAATTTGATTTCTTTACAACATCTTGATCTGTCATACACCGAAATACAAGAGTTACCAATAGAATTAAGAGCCTTGAAAAAACTCAAGTGTTTAAACTTAGATAGAACTTATAATCTCCACACAATTCCACGGCAGCTGATATCTGAATTTTCTATGTTACATGTACTGAGATTGTGGGAGTGTGGTTTTATGCTTCAATCAAATGAAGACAGTGTTGTATGTAATGATGCTCAAACTTTGATAAAGGAATTGCTTTGCTTGAAAAATCTAAGCATGTTGAGCATCACCTTGGATAATTCGCATGCTTTACAGATATTATTCAGCTCCAATAGATTACAAAGTTGTATTCAATCTCTTGGCCTTCAATTGTTAAGCCATCCGAAGTCAATCAAAGTTCCATTAACAGGTCTGAAGCATCTAAATAAATTAGAGATTTCAAATTGTGAATATTTGGAGGAGCTGGAGGTTGATTTTGTTGGGGAAGCACAAGCACAAGACGTACGAGAATCTCCCTGTAGTTTTTACTTCCTTCATGAAGTAAGTATCATGGAATGCCGAAAATTGCGGGAGCTGACATGGCTTATTCTGGCACCCAACCTGAAGCATCTCGAGATATCATATTGCGATGAAATGGAAGAGATAATCAATGTTGGGAAATTGAGTATATGTCCAGAGTTGATGGGAAATGTAATCCCATTCTCTAAACTCAAAACTATCACATTACAATTATCTACCAAAATTGAAGAGCATTTATTGGACTGACTTGACCTTTCCAGATCTCAGGGAACCCACCTTAAGGCAGTGCCCAAAGTTTCCACCCCGTCTCCTCAAAATCCCTATTCGTTTCCCGGATTTTGAAAGCAGCGTACCTTCAGGTATGCCACATGCATACTCAATAGAAAGTTAAAACCCTCAAATTTTGTGAAATTTCAATGCACACCAAGCGGCCTTGAGTCTTGACGTGCACTGAAATTCACAAATGTATCAGTTAGTCTTTATATTGTTCCATACTACTTCAATTCATGAACGATAGAGCTTTTTATTTATTTAACTTTATTCCTTTTTGTTTTTGCACCTTGAAGTTGCATGTTGGTCTCAAATGCCTATTACAACATGGGTGCAGAGTCCGCCAAGAATACCTACTATGGGAAAGCGGGGCATCGAGGTAGATTTCCATACTAGCTAGCATACTTGTTGCCCTTTTATGTGCATAAGAAATGGTATATTTATTGGTTGATAGGCTTACGCTTTTTTTAATTTACATGTTTTGATGGTCGCATTTTCATATCTTCACATTTTTTATTGAATTTTTTGAAAATTAGCATTAAACTTGAAATTTGTTTTTTAAAAAATTATGCATTTTTACGCTTGAAAACATTTTGTGGTTGAAGAAATCTTTTGTAAGCTCCCAGACATTTATTTTCATTGGACTTTGCAACTCTGGAAAAAATAAAGGGAATTCTAAATTTATCAATTTGGATTTTTTTTTTTAAAAAAAATCATTTCATAATTTAGTTCTATAACAAATAGATTATTTAGTTCCTTAACAAATAGAACTCATTTCATTATTTATTTCTTTAACAATTATAATTCATTTCATAATTTTTAGTTCTTTAACAACTATAATTCATTTCAAAATTTAGTCCTTTAACAAATAGAATTATAATAGATTCACAATAATGCGTCTCTTCTCATCATAAATTGTAAACAATAATTTTTACTTTAAATATTAAGAAAAATATAAATTTATAGATGTACTTCTTATCAAAATGGGTTGCATACTTCTCCTTGTATATTTATAATATGGGTTCAATAATATTTTTCTGTTGCGGAAGCTGTATTTTAAACTGTAATTTAAAAATTAAGATAATATTTTTATAATTAAACCAATTGAAATAAATTAGGGGAGGGGAGACTAATATATTTCCGTTCATTCTCCTATATATGTTTGGGACCCATTGGTCCAATGGGTTCTATAATAATTGCAATTGAAAAGTCCACATGGTTTTGAAAATTCTAATGTAGAAGGTGCACTTGAAATTTTTTATGATAATTTTTGTATATGATAAATCAAACAAGCAAATGTTTTAGTGAATTTTCATGGTTGTGTTCACAAGGTGTTAAAATGAGTACAATTGAATTTGTTATGGACTTTATTGTCATTTTACAATTTCTTATATTATTACAATAGACCAATTCCATTCATAATGATTTACATATTTTATAAATAGAAAGCAAGAATTATTAACTTTTTTTTTTCTATTGACGCTTATATTATAATATCCTTGAACTTTTTTTTTTCCAATACCTTGCTACTGAAATTTAACTGCATGTCTAATATTGAGATGTTTAGATGGTGGATCAAGTTGATGGGAATCAAATTTTATGTACTGTGAGAGTGTGAGGAGATGAGTAAGAAAGCAAAAACCTGCTACATTGCATTCTATGTAGAATGGCTTGTTGTGAAGGACTGTTGGCTGCAACAGGGTTAAGCAGGAGATCTTCCAGCGACAAGTGTTATGAGGAGGCTTCAAGGTCCGTTTGTAGTAGTTCCACATTTTGTTGAACTAGTAAAACAGTTGCTGCAACTGCATACTTTGGCATGTAAGCAAGGAGCCAGACCAATTCAAGTATTTGGAATTTGATTTCAAAGTTTCGAAAAACGTTAATCTTAAGGAAATTCGTAAGACCCGAATTTTGTTTTCTTTTAGTTTATTTGTTTTGTTAGAAGTGGAAGAGCATTATTGACTAGAGATGGCATTTATTGCTTACATTATTGGGTTAATTTTCTATCTTGTGCCTATTTTGTTGGCAACAATAATTGTACTAGGTTATGATTCTTATAATACTTAACTTGATGATAGTAAAAACCATAACGATGATTTGTAACTTACTCTATTAGTAGTGGCATCAATTAATTGTTATATATTATGTTTATTTATTTGGATTAGTAACACTTGTACATTGTATATATATAGCGGAGAATGGCGGGTTAGGCAGTTATTATGTTTTGTGTTGGTGGGTTAGGCAATAATTATTATGTTTGCCGATTGTTGGGGATGATTTCTCTCGGACCGATGAACACGGAATCGTCGTGCCTAATATATGCCCATAACTCATAGCAATTAATAACGTCAATAGCAGAAAAATAGATGAGAGAAAGTAAACCAATCACAACACAAGATTTACGTGGAAAACCCAAATCGGGTAAAAAACCACGAGCTGTCAGGACGACAGAGAAAACTCCACTATATGATAAATTGTTACAACCATATATTTCAGGATTCTCTCTCACACCCAAACCCCAAACCCCAAACCCCAAACCACGCTCCCAAGATCCTTACCAAGAACCCCACAATATCCCCTAGGTCTCCCCAGAATATCACCCACGGATCTCTTACTTGATCCACTGATATTCCCTTAGATCCCTCCCCGGATATTCCCATGGGTTTCTCACCCAGATCTCTCCACTACTCTCTGATGTTACATGGTGTTCTTTTTCTCCACACAAAATAACCTAGATACAAGGTCTATTTATACTAATTACAGGGAGTTTAACATAATAGGAAATCCTACTCCTAAACGTACAAGACTTACTTGTTCCACGTAAATACTATTTTCTATTTATGACAAGTCTTCTTGTTACAGGACTTTCCTATTATTCATGAAGACAAACTCTTTCCTTTTCTGATTAGCACAAGAACTTCCAGAAGAAAATACTTTCCTATTTCCACGTGCAACATTCCTCTTTGAGCAAGATACGTGTTTCCCGCGGTCTAGGTCGCGGTGTGCTCCCCGCTTCCTATACCGCAAAAAGCCACTGTCAACTACCGCTTTCTGTGCCGCGGTACATGCCTTTGCCTCCGCCGCGGTCCACGCCCGCTTGATCGCCTGGACACGACCGCTCTCCATGCCGCGGTCTAGGCGCATGTCTGTACCGCGGTCTACGCCGCGGAACCCACCAGACTTCGTTTCTTCAGTTCTTCTTCGTCTTCAAACTTTCCTCAAACACCATCTTCAACTTCCAAACGTTATCCCACGTCTCCAGGAAGTACCACATCAATTGAGTCTTGTTTGGTTCACATTGGGTTCACTTGAGAATACAAGCCAAAACCTAACACCAATTATGAAGTCACTTTCCTTTCTTCTTGTCCTTTGCCTATATCCTATTCATAAAAGAAAAGAGACACCTTAAAACTCTTTTGGTGATCGGCAAGGGAGAAAAAAGAAAGAATAGAAAAACTCTCATATCTTAGATCTAGGGTTGGTTTTCAAGCAATAAGAAAGGCTTTTGAAGGTGTGTTTCCTTTTTTATTTTTATGTGTTTTCTTATTTTCTTTAATGCTTAGAGGAACCAAAGTAAGGTTTTAATTAAGTAGGAATCATAGAAGCATACTAGGGTGATTGATTGGTTTCAATTTTCTGATTTCAATTTACTTGGGACTTACCGGTGCTTATTCCGAAAATTATAGATAATATATCTATGATATTTTTATTTTTTTGGATTTTGAGAATTTGAAATAGCTCCGAATGACTAAGACTTCCAAAGAAATTTGTTTCAATCAAAATAATAAGTATTGTATTTTTTGTAAATTTGTGACTTCGAAACATTATTGTCCAAAACATACATCAGTTTTTGTAATATTGTTTGATTTTGAAAATAGTTTTTGCTATGTTTTACTTATTTAAAAAATGTAATATTTGGTACAGATGTTTAAAAACAAGCTTTAAGGGTTTCTAAATTTATTTCACTATTTTTGGGGATTTATTTAATTAATTATGATTTTTTTAAATCGGGTACTACAATCTATCCGGTATAAGACAGTTTTCTTAATCAAAAAGTATAAAAACTTTCAAAATATGTATTTGAATTATTTTGCATTAAAACTTTTATCTTGAACTTTATATGTGTTATTTATGCTATTGGAAAGATTTTATATCAATTTGATATATGTATAATATTTTAAAATTCAAATGGTAAGTAGTGTTCAGAATTGTTCAATATCAGACAGATTAGAATACAAGGATATCTAAATTATTTTAAGGTACTTACAGATTTTATTAAATTTTGAATATATTTATGTAAATATATATGTCTGTATAAAGTGTATTTGCAAATTTTAGAATTTTTCGGTGTGTGCGTAGTAAAATAAAAACCATACATCGAACATTGTTTGGTTTTCAAAACAGCACTGGTTAGTTTCTAGTAATAGGATTTTGGTTTGTGGAATGTTATAACATCCATTTTTCTGCTCCTAGACATTATTTAGATTCTGATATTTGTATGATTATATGATCTTAGGCTAAGGGATTAGGTTGTTAGCTTCGTGGACAATTGCTCTTATTTGGTTTGCTAAGAGGTAAGTATACTAAACTCATTTTTTAAATGGAATCACAATGTTATATGTATATTAAATTTGATAGTGAATGTTTTCAAAATGTATTCAAATGCTTTGAAATGTGTTAAGTGTGCATTTTGAAATGTGAATAGATGGTATCATACAATATGTTTTTGCCAGACTATTTTTGTTTATTATCGTTAGTAGGCACCTATGTGAATTTGTGTGGAACCTTGTATGATATGTGATTTGTTATGTGTGTGGTATATAAGAAGTGTCTTCACATTCGTGTGTAAATGTATTAGTACATGTGAGATGACTCGTTGATGATGATGATCACGACGAGGGTCTGACTCTTACTTTCAGACATGAGTGTTTTGTGTTTCAAAAAATAAGAAATCCTCACTTACAATTTCCTTGTATACATTAGTTGTCGAGGGTAAATTTGGCTCCTATATTTGATATGCACAAAGTCCTAATATGTAATAATGGATAAAAGGTACCTATCAAAATTTGATAAATATATGATTCGAATGATTTATAAATTGTGTTTTGAAATATATGACTTTTCATATTTTGTGATATTTTTGTATATGTATAAAAAAACGTGTCTAGTATATTTAGTGCTCGTTTGATTGAGCTTTCTACTGGCTCAAAAGGTTTACGAACGTCTATTTGGATTTTTTAGAATTGTTTGGTTGGCCTTTTAAGAATGTCTATTTTTAATTGAGTAGAGACTAGTAGAGTTTAAACCTCTACTAGGCAAAAGCTCATGGGGAGATACTTCTCCAAATAGATATTTTTTTTTAAAAATCGACCAACCAAACAATTACATATATTTAAAAAAAAAAACTCTATTTATAATAGATCTACTAAACAAGTAGATCTTTTACCAATAGAGGTTTTTTAAAAGCTCAACCAAACAAGCTCTTACTAAGTTTTCTAACTCACTTAGTATATTGTGATTCTAGATTTTTGAGATTGTTATTTGCTCATAGTATGGATTGACATATCAACCAAGTTTAGTCGTTTTTAGATATGAATTTTGGGAATATGTAATTATATTTGAAATTTTCATTTTCGGATTTTATAAGCCATTTGTTAGAAAATAAGATCATCTGTTGACCTTCGGGTTGGGACATGACAGAATTAATCATCAAATTGAATCTCGATTCTTTCGATAATTAGGTTCGTCTACTCTAGCCTTAATATGATGCTATTTGACAAGGGTAGAATACAAACTCAATTAGATTTTCCCCAGCATTTATTGCAGAGCACAGAACTTGAGAAATACATCTCAAATATTAATGATAGTACGTATAATGACTTGTATAGACATATAATTGTATCATAGAGTACCAAAATCAAAACTTTAATATCTGTACAACATTTTTTAAAGGGATATTAAGATTTTAGTCCCTCTAGTTTACGTTTATCTGGATTTGGTTCACTAGTTTTTAGAATTACTAACTTTAGTCATTTCGTTAGAAATTCCGTCAAAATACACAAACTGACAATATCAATGCGTACAATGACTAAAATACCCTAAATAAAAGTTTCTAGTTAAGGACAATATGGTAATTTTGTACAAAAGATCATTTTACCCTTAATTTTGTTTTGAAAAGACCATTTTACCCTTAATATATATTTATTAAATGAAAAATATATTAAAAAAAACAAATATTAAAAAACGTTAAAACAAAAAAAAGATGGATCCTTTGTTTTTTTTCAAAAAATATTTCAGAAACTTCAACCCTAACCAACAGAATTTTTTTATATAAAAAAAATCCATAAACGTTCCTTCAATCCTAACTAATGGATTTTTTTTTTCCATAAATGTTCATCTTCAACATACATACTGCAGATATTACCACACACACAAAATAAAAAAAAAGCATAAAAATTCCACAGATCCCAGTTAAATCCCACATAACCTCCATATCGAAATCCAACCACGCACAAACAACCAATCAACCACCACATAACTAGACAACAACTGCCCAACCACCACCGGATGGATCTCCATATAAACGTGCTCTAACCCTACCTAGAATTTCCCTGTTAATCTAACGCAGAAAAAAAAAAATCAAACCCAAAAAAAACCTAGAAAAAAATTCAAACCCATAAAATTGAAAATACAAATCAAACCAGAAAAAAATAAAAAATAAAAAAATAAAACCCCAGTAACATACCAAGAGTGATTCTACTCGAATCCTAAAATCAAATACAGATACAAACCCTAAAATCACAAACCCTATAATCAACCACCAACACCAACTCTCACACACACAAATAGCTGATTCGATCCAACCTGGAATCGAACTCAAATCTGGGTTCGAACCAACACACCAACCCAACCCCACACCCAAACGACCACCACCCAATCGACCCCTACCCAGTCGAACCCATAAAACTCCCATACCCAAACCCAATCGATGATGACGAAGAAGAAGAAAAGAGAGAAAGTGATCGGTCGAGTTTCTGTCGGCGGTGGTTAGAGGGCGGTGGCTAGGGATTGATGTTGAAGATGAAGAGATGTTGAGATGAGAGAGAAGAGAGATCGTGCGAGAGAGGGGAACAGATTTTTTTTATTCAGATAAAGATAAGAGAGAGAAGAGAGATCGCAAGAGAGAGAGATTTTATTTTGTTTTGTTTTGTTTTTTTCATTTTTCATTTTCCATTTTTAATATTTATTAATTATTGATTTTGTTAGTCTAATTTCTGTTTTTTTTTAATTATTTGTAATATTAATTATTATTATGAAATTTCAGATTTACCTTTCTTCTAGACCAGTTTCTAGAAGTTTTTATCAAATTTCCCATAATGCCCCTTTGACCTAACGGAAGTTAACAAAAAAAAACGAAATTGGACAGAAATGACTGGATTATGTATTGTCAGAGAACTAATGGACTGAACTAAGTAATTTCAAAAATTAGTGAGCTAAACTCAAATAAACACAAACTAAAGGGACTAAAATCATAATAACCATTTTTTAAATGATGTTATTGACGCGGTAAAAAATCTGAACAAGAATTATTTATCTACCATATCTGAGGAGAGAGTAAGATTTTCCCCAAATTTAGTTTCTTAGTGCATTATTTGCTGATGAAGTCTGCTATAGACTGTCGGAGCTGTATTCTGCTTCAGTTTTTTGTTGCAGTGTTGAGCTGTGGAAATTGATCAAATAATGTTCTCATTTTTAGCACATGCACTCTTCAGGGTTTTACACTTTTACTTTCCAACATTCATTTTAATTTGAACATAAAAAAGTAAAAAAAGATTCCACATAGCCACTCTTTATAATTCCATAGAGATTTACAAGAACAAGTTGCCATTTCATTGAGAAAGTGATAAGTATGGTTCATCGTTAAGGGATGGGCGTGGTCCACACCAGAAAACCAAACCAGTCTGAATTCTTGTTTTCTCCCATCGTTAAGGGATAGGTGTGGTCCAATTAGTGCGGAGAGGGCCCCACCCTACCTCACCTCCTTTCCTTAGCCTTCCCCCACCCTAGCCACAAAACCTCGGGAGAATTGGGGATCAGGTGATAGAGGGTAGGTTCCCTCACCTCCACAGGCACTCTCGTTTTCCATTTTTTTTATTTTCAATTTGAAATTCAGAAATTGGAATTTGAAAATCGGTCATTCTAATCTTTTGTTTAAACTATTTTAATATTCAATCTAAAAATTAATCGATCTATTCAATTTAAAAAATATAATTGATTTAATTTAATCCAAAATAAATATAAATGCTCTTAATAATACATTATTACATGATAAAACTCATAACAAAATAAAACATCCTACGGTTTAGATTTAATATTAGTGTTAGAGGTATATATATATATATAATTATTGACTTTTAGCTAAAACTTGCGATTCAAGTACTTGAGTACCAAGTAACCAAAATAATAAATATTAGAGATCATAAAGATCTTATTTGCTGACAATTGAAATTACATAAATTGACCCGAAAATTAAAATAAAATTATACAAACGGCCACTCCTAACGACCCATTAAAGATGTCCTACATCATATTCTTTTTTCAGTCTTTTAGTATTCTTGAAATCGTTGATGCCTTCAACATTAAGTTTTAGTATTGGAGTCAGAGGTGCTTGTGTTTGTGTTTCTCTACTCAGACTTGTGTGTTAGATAACAAATTTATCGGACACATAATTAAAAAAGTCCAAAAAGTTTATAAATAAAATTCAAATAATCTTAATAGTTTATAAATAAATTCTAAAACTCTTTTTTAAAATTTCAAAATTCTAAAAGTCTAATCGATATAATCATAATAATCTTTAAAATCCTACAAATCCATCAAATTCTAGCACTCAAAAAATATCTATTAATAGGGGTGTATTGGTGCAAGATTTTATTAGACAATTTGAGGAAGTAAAAGTTTGGTGGTATTGGATTGAGACTTTTAAACAAGTTAGATAAATCTGGTGATATTCGATCAAAACTTTTAAGATATTTTTAAGAAATCCATATTGTCTTGTGGTATTGGATCTAGACTTTCAAGAGTCAAGAAATTGTATGATGATATTGAATTGAGATTAAGATTTTTAGGATTTTACGACAAAATGGATTTTCTAGACTTTTTAGTGATATGTATAAATAGCTTGAAATTGATCAAATGCTTTATCTATATTTATAAAATATGGATTTGATAGAAAGTAACGATAAAATGGAAGTTGATTATATATATATATATGATAAAAAGAGTTAGTCCATTATTGATAGCATTGCCCTTTGTATAGATTGTGTTCAAAGATAAAAGAAGATGATCATCATTTCTATTGATTTATTGCCTGAGTGAGTTAAAAAAATATGGATCTCGCATAAAATCATGCTTATATAAAATTTAAATACATATATTTTTTTAAATCCGATAACGGAAAAGTATGCCGAAATCTTTCGAGAGCAAGCACTAGTTGACCTGTTTGGAATTTTTTTTTATAAAAAACATGTACAATTAAATCTTATATATCATTTTTTTTTGTTATTTACATTTATATTAAAAAAATTTTGTCATGCCTCGACCATCCAAATTTAACCAATGCATGCATACTCTGCATATCAACTCATCTCTCCGTACTTGACTCATCTATTACTAATATGAAAGGGGGACATGCATTGTGCACACTACTAGAGAAAAAAAATGAGATTAAAGAGCAGTGAATATTGAAATTTGATAACATATGAATTAATGAAGTCCAATAAGCCAAACGGAGATACTTCATTGTTCAATCTATTTTTTCCCTGTTTCATGTCATTTCAAGTGAGTTAGTGGGGGATGGGTTGTTAGTTATTATATTTATTTCATATGATGACATTTTCTGCACTATATGAACCAGCTGAAGGTTATATGTTGGTTGGTGGTATATTAAAATTTTACTACTTCTCTTCATAGCTTATACATGTTTCTCATTCATTTTTTGTTATTCAGTGACTGCTCTCGACAAGATTATAGGGCACTAAAACTTGGGGAGAAAATTGAATACTACAATCAACACTTGAAAGTCCATATTTTTAAAAGTCCAAAAAAGTATTGAAATAAAATTTAGATAATTCTAATAGTCTATAAATAAAGTTCACAAACTCTTTAAGAATCCTAAAAGTCGAGTTCGTATAATAATCCTAACAATCCTAATAACCTTAATAGTCTTGCAAATCCATAAAATCTTTACACCTCAAAATTGTCTATTAAAATCTCAATCTAATACTCCCATCTAAAATCCCAATCTAATGTACCCAATAAGAATTCAAAAACTTAACCTAAAAATCATTCAAATAATTTGGAGAACAATTTTATTCATCAAATCATATTATGAATTATATGACAAAAAGAAATCATTTGTCGTAACATTCGGATTAGTTTTTTAATTATTTTTTTACGTTTTTCATAGACCTGGTAAAATTTCACACGACCCAAAACCATTCAAAAATAGTGGTTTATGGGTCTAGTGTATCAGATTAGGTTATTAATGGGTCAACCCATTAAAACCTATAATATAATGGGTCGGTTTTGGGTTTACCTTTGAAAAACCTTTCATTCGTTATAACCCATTAATATAAGAATTATATATATATATATATATATATATATATATGTTTATGAAATTTATTTTTTTAAAAAAGATCTTTGTATTTACCGACTCATTAGTAAATAAATTTATTAAAGTATAAAAAGAATATCTCTATAATTACATATATGATATATTTTAGTAATTAAATAAAAAAAATTAAATCTAAAACTCTAAAACTACAAATTGATCATATCACTATATTCTAACTATAACCCTAAAAGTAGTTGTCTTCTAACACAATCAATTTAACATTTGTAAGCATGTGTGAGGATTGAGATTCTCAATCGCAACATAATAAAAATTTATGAAACCATGTTAGATTTCATTTTCAAGTTGTTTATTTTTGTTTTTCTTTAAACAATATGTTTTATAGAATGTTGGAGTCTATGGTGGACTTAATTGCATGAGTTTGATCATGTTTTAGTACTATTTATTTAGAACGTTATAATAAATTTCAAATATAACATTTTACAATGGATCGGGTCAGGTTATCTATTAATTTAACAAATGGTTTCGGGTTTTATATTTAAACTCAGTAAGCTAACGAGTCGTGTTCAGGAGGATAATTTTAATACGACCCTAAGCACGAAAACGACACGAATTCGTAATAGCACGATTCATTGTCAGGTCTAGTTTTACATTTGTTGTAACATTTGGATTAGTTTATATATATATATTTATATGGGGTGAATTCATAAGTAACCAAAAAGTTTATCAGTTTATTGTTTTTAGCCACAAATTTATTTTTTATTGTTTTCGTCATTTTTTAACACTCTTGGACATAAAAGCCCCTAAATTTGAAATTGTAAAAAAAATGCAAATGTTTGTTAAAAACGAGTTACATATCAGTTGTTTTTATTAGGGTTACAATAATATCAAGTCAAAAACAAGAAAGAGAGAGAAAGGAAGAGATCGAAGAGATAGTCGTCGCTTCCATTTTTTGGTGATCAGACTTCTCTCGTCATCGATGTCGTTCGTCATCTGGTCGTACCCTCTCTTGCCGCCGCTGCCGCTGGCCGTTGCCTTGCACTTCTCTCGTCGTCGCTGTAGAACAAGAGAGAAAGGAAGATCAAAGATTGCTTCTCCTCTGGTTGTCACTAACCTCTGGCTGTGATAATTTGTGATAATTTTACAAACTGTTAATTTGGATTTTGATTTTGATTTGTGCTTGAAGTTTTATTTGTGTTTGATTTGTGATAATTTTGCAAATTATTGATTTTGATTTTGATTTGTTTCTAAAGTTTGATTTATTTTTGGGCTTGTTTCTAGTTGTTTGCTTTGGTTTCCTGGTGGTTCTGCGGGCTTGCTTATTCTGGGTTTGGTGTTTTTGCTGCGTGTGGAGTCTTGTTTCGATGCGTGTGGAGTCTTTTTGAGGTTAGCAGGAAGGATACCAAAGAGATCAAATTTGAATGTTAACATTGGCTGCTTGTGATTGGTACAATTTCAGTCTCAGTTTTCATTATAAAATTATTATGGGGAAAGAAAAAAGTACTTATATATACTGCATCGAACTTGAATCATTAGTGCTTTATTGCAACCCAGTGCGCTTTCTACAAAGAGCTTTTTCTTTTCTAAAATAATTAATTATGAATATTATATCACAATCCTCTATTGATCTTCAACTTGACTGAGCCTTAAGCTTTATGAATTTGTTCTAAGATAGACTTGTATTTGTTGCTGTTATCCCATATTTTGGCTTGGATGAAGATTTGTGTTTTCATCTTCTTGTATATAAATGTAAAGTCACTAAAACATGAACATGTAAAGTTTCATCTTCTTTGTTCATTACAGTTGCAATATGATTCCTTCCAACCATATTACAGAAGTCTGGATATTTCGATCAGAATGATATACCTCCCAAGCTCCCAAAAGATGTTTCATGTGGCACGATGGGGCTTGAAGAAGAAGTGTCCACCTTAAAAAGACAATGCAAGTTGTGATGTTTCATGCGGCATGTTTGTTGTTTGAAAACTGTAAATGAGGATGGGGTAAAGAACCATACCCGTTTCTAGAAAAGATATGGCACTTGATATTTCTTTTAAAATTGTGTACCAACAAATTGATAATTATTATGTAGTACAATGTAACGGTTGACTTGTTATTGCATCCCAAATCAATCAAGAAGTACTCTATTTATCTATTTGTTATTTTTCTTTCTTTTAGAATGAATGTCAGGTATGTTAGATACTCAAATTTTGTTCTTTGAAGTGTATCGAATCAGTCTTTCAATTATGGTGATTAAATGAGCTGACATGTAACTTCATTTTTAACTAGCATGTAACATCAGTATCAACTGACATGTAATATCTAGCATGTAACATTACTGGAATTGTATATGAAAACACTCTTCATAATGAGTTGATTAAATATGATTGCATGTAACTTCATTATTAACTAGCATGTAACTTCAGTATCAACTGGCATGTAACTTCTAGTATGTAACATTACTGGAATTATATATGAAAACACTCTTCATAATGAGCTGATTAAATATGTTGGCATGTAACTTTATTTTTAACTAGCTTGTAACTTCAATATCAACTGTCATGTAACATCTGGCATGTAATATTACTGGAATTGTGTATGAAAATACTATTCATAATGTGCTGATTAAATATGTTGGTATGTAACTTTATTTTTAACTAACATGTAACTTCAGTATTGATAGGACCCACACCGACTCCTCTATCTTAAGTACGAGGGAGACCCTGTGGGCTGAACTTTTACTATCATGATAAAATACTTTATACTAAAATTTCCATAGGAAATACTTGCTTTTAAACATAAAAATAATGTAAGGAAAATATTGGAGTGCAACATGTACATGATTACAATTTCTTTTCACATTTTCGTTCGTTACAAGAATTTGTCAAAAATTGACCGATCGGACAAAAAATCGACCATTTTAAAAACTAAGTAACCAGTCCATCCCCAGTAGGAAGCCGAACAGGCCGAGTAAGTAACCCGAGTAGGCCGAGTAAGTAACCCGAGTAGGCCGAGTAGACCGAATAGGCCATGTGGGCCGAGTAGGTCAAGTGGGCCGAGTAGGTCAAGTAGCCCGAGTAGGTCAAGTAGCCAGAGTAGGCCGAACAGATCGAGTAGAAATCCGACCACGGTCTGACTCTGCCTACCATTCCGACCATGCCTACCGTCTCGACCATGCCTACCGTCTCGACCATACCTATCGTCCCGACCATGCCGACCTGATATTTCTAAATATGTACATGAAAATTTAAAATGCATACGGTCTGACTCTGCCTACCATTCCGACCATGCCTACCGTCTCGACCATGCCTACCGTCTCGACCATACCTATCGTCCCGACCATGCCGACCTGATATTTCTAAATATGTACATGAAAATTTAAAATGCATGACTTTTATGCTTCATGATGTCATTGAGTGGCCCACCTCAAAACTTCTGAGTCTGCACAACCGAGCAGCTACCTGGATAAATATTTAAGAGTGAAAGGATGAGCGCTAACGCCCAGTGAGTGAATGAAAACTTTTAAAAATACTTTTCTAAACCACTTTACAATAAGCATTCAGTAATACATGGTATAAGATAATATATCTACTTTCGTACTTAATAAACTGAATAAACTGAATGCATCTCTTTTCTGAACAAGAGTAAGATACTTTATAAAATCTTAATCTGTACCAAATTCGTACCCCGGGATATCCTCAATACGTAAGCTGAATTACTTCGGGTAAACGCAGAGTCAGGAATAACTTCTGGTCGTACCCGTGCAGAGCGACTCAATAACTCTTTCTCTGGTCAATACACGGGCAGAGCGACTCTCTGGTCATACACGTGCAGAGCGACTCAATTACTCTTTCTCTGGTCAATACACATGCAGAGCAACTCATGACATACACATGTGTAGAACGGCCCCAAAAGCCAACCATAATCATAACTGGGGAAGGGTACATACATGGTGCTTTTGTAGAAATCATAATCTCTTCTTGATAATTCATAAAAATAATATAAATGATTATGAAGTTCTCTGTACCATCACTCACTGGGCGTTAACGCTCATTCTTTCACTCTTAAATATTTATCTAGGTAGCTGCTCGGTTGTGCAGACTCAGAAATTTTGAGGTGGGCCACTCGATGACATCATGAAGCATAAAAGTCATGCATTTTAAATTTTCATGTACATATTTAGAAATATGTGGTCGGCATGGTCGGGACGATAGGCATGGTCGGGACGGTAGGCATGGTCGGAATGTTAGGCATGGTCGGAACGTGGTCGGATTTCTACTCGGTCTGTTCGGCATACTCGGGCTACTTGACCTACTCGGCCCACTTGACCTACTCGACCCACATGGCCTATTCGGTCTACTCGACCTACTCGGGTTTCTTACTCGGCCTATTCGGTTTTCCACTCGGGATGGACTGGTTACTTAGTTTTTTAAGTGGTCGGGTTTTGGTCCGATCGGTCAATTTTTGACAAATTCTCGTAACGAACGAAAATGTGAAAAGAATTGTAATTATGTACATGTTGCACTCCAATATTTTCCTTACATTATTTTTATGTTTAAAAGCAAGTATTTCCTATGGAAGTTTTAGTAGAAAGTCTTTTATCATGATAGTAAAAGCTCTAGCCCACAGGGTCTCCCTCGTACTCAAGAGAGAGGAGTCGGCGTGGTTCCTGTCAGGATTCTACTGCTTTCTATCTCTCACAACGTTTATCCTCCAATATATATACTTATGGAAGGACACAGCTGAAGTTGTGAGCTAATTAACCAAGCTCACAGCTGCCTGTCAGCCATGCAGTTCACTTAGGCTTACTCACCTGATGCATTTTCTTCTTCACGCTTATCCCATCATTGGTTTTTTTTTATTTTTTTTAAATTGGGTCTGAAAGACATGGGTGTTACAATTCACCCCTCCATATAAGAATTTGGTCTCGAAATTTACTTACTTAGCCGAAATAGATAGGGATACTGATTTCGCATCTGATCTTCATGTTCCCAAGTCGCCTCTTCCACTGCATGATTTCTCCATAACACTTTTACAAGAGGAATAACCTTTGTACGTAATACTTGTTCCCTTTTATCTAGAATCTCAATAGGTTCCTCTTCATAAGTTAAATTTTCTCTTAACTTCGCTGGTTGCTTGGTTAAAAGATGCGTAAGGTCGACTATATATTTTCGAAGCATAGAACATGAAATACATCATGAATTCTTGAAAGCTCGGAAGGTAAAGCTAAACGGTATGCCACTGCTCCTACTCTGGCAATGATCTCATACGGACTAATGTATCGTGGACTTAACTTACCACGTCTTCCAAATCGAAGTATTACCAAGGTGAAATTCGTAGGAATATATAGTCACCTACTTTAAATTCAAGTTCCCTTCTCCGCTTATCTGTATAGCTTTTCTGCCTATCTTGAGCAACCTTTAATCTATCTCTGATGATTCTGGTCTTTTCTGTTATGACTTGAACTGACAGGACCCACCCCAACTCCTCTCTCTTGAGTACGACGGAGGCCCTGTGGGCTGCCCCGACTCCTCTCTTGAGTACAAGGGAAACCATATGGGCTCTACATTCTCTAGCATAATAAAAGGACTTTCTGCTGAAATCTCCATTCGAAAATACTTGTTTGAATAAAATAAAATGTGAGAAGAATACTGGAGAGTACAAAATGTACATAATTATAATTTCTTTTCATATATTTTCGTCCGTTACAAAAAGTTTATCAAAAATGACCGTTCGGACCAAAAATCGACCACCTTAACATCCAAGTAACCAGTCATCCCGAGTGGGAAACGGAACAGGCCGAGTAAGAAATCCGAGTAGGCCGAGTAGACCGAATAGGCCATGTGGGCCGAGTAGGTCAAGTGGGCCGAGTAGGTCAAGTGGGCCGAGTAGGCCGAACAGACCGAGTAGAAATCCAACCACGTTCCGACCATGCCTACCGTCCCGACCATGCCTACCATCCCGACCATACCTATCGTCCTGACCATGCCTACCGTCCCGACCATGCCGACCTCATATTTTTAAATATGTACATGAAAATTTGAAATGCATGACTTTTATGCTTCATGATGTCATTGAGTGGCCCACCTCAAAACTTCTGAGTCCGCACAACCGAGCAGTTACCTAGATAAATATTTAAGAGTGAAAGGATGAGCGCTAACGCCCAGTGAGTGAATGAAAACTTTTAAAAATACTTTTCTAAACCACTTTACAATAAGCATTCAGTAATACATGGTATAAGATAATATATCTACTTTCATGCTGAATAAACTGAATAAACTGAATGCTTCTCTTTGCTGAACAAGAATAAATACTTTATAAAATCTTAATCTTCACCAAATTCGTACCGGGGATATCCTTCATACGTAAGCCGAAATACTTTGGGCAAACGCAATCATGAATAACTTCTGGTCATACCTGAACAGAGCGACTCAATTACTCTTTCTCTGGTCATGCTCTGGCAGAGCGACTCTCTGGTCATACAAGTGCAGAGCGACTCTATTACTCTTTCTCTGGTTATGCACATGCAGAGCGACTCATGACATACACATGTGTAGAACGGATCCAAAAGCCAACCATAATCATAACTGGAGAAGGGTACATGGTGCTTTTATAGAAATCATAATCTCTTCTTGATAATTCATAAAAATAATATACTGTTTCTAAATGCTAATATAAGCATAAATATATATTTTTGGTTCTCTGTATACTCACCATCAATCATAAAAACAAAACTTAGACGTCAAGCTTATCTTAGACTGAGTATGCTAGGTTCCCTTCGTCTTCTTTCCCTATCAATCACAAAATCCTATTAGAAACTGGATATCAAAGAAGAACTGAAATCTGTAATCACGAGAGCTTCACTGACTCTTCTCTTTTCTTCTCTTTCCTTTCTTCCGCTTGATTCTACTGCTTTCTAGCTCTCACAACATTTATCCTCATATATATATATATACTTATGGAAGGACACAGCTGAAGTTGTGAGCTAATTAACCAAGCTCACAGCTGCCTGTCAGGCATGCAGTTCACTTGGCTTACTCACCTGATGCCTTTTCTGCTTCACGCTTATCCCCTTTTTTTTTTTCAAATTGGGCCTTTCAATTGGGCTCGAAAAATTGGGTGTTACATGAACAAGTTCTGGACCTAACAACTTTCTCTCGCCTACTTCATCCCAACACACCGGTGTTCTGCATTTTCTCCCACACAGAGCTTCATAAGGTGCCATTTCTATTCTAGCCTGATAACTGTTATTGTAGGCAAATTCTATCAATGGTATATGTACATCCCAACTTCCTTTGAAATCCATCACACAAGCTCGAAGCATATCCTCTAATGTCTGAATAGTACGCTCCGGTTGACCGTCAGTCTGCAGGTGAAAAGCAGTACTAAAATGCAATCTAGTTCCCAAAGCTTCTTGTAAACTGGGCCAAAATCTAGATGTAAACCGAGGATCTCTATATGATACTATGGATACTGGTGCACCATGAAGACGAACTATTTCATCAACATAAATTTTGGCTAATCTGTCAAGAGAGTAAGTAATACCGATTGGCAGAAAATGTGCAGACTTTGTAAGTCGATCAATGATCACCCATACACTGTCGTGACCACTCTGACTCCGAGGGAGTCCTACCACAAAATCCATGGTAACATGTTCCCATTTCCATTCGGGAATAGGAAGTGGTTGTGATAGTCCTGCTGGTTTCTGATGTTCTGTCTTGACTTGCTGACAAATCAAACATTTAGAGACGAATTCGGCTATCTCTCTTTTCATACCTTGCCACCTGTAATGCTATTTCAAAGTATGATACATCTTGGTACTTCCTGGATGCATTGCATAAGCTGAAGAGTGAGCTTCCTCTAAAATTTCATTCTTGAGTTCCTTAATGTTTGGCACACACAGTCTATTACCTAGAACCAATGTACCATCACTTCTCACTACAAAATCAGCTTGTAAGCTTTTCTGCACTTCTACCTTCAATTTAACTAAATAAGAATCTTGAGTTTGTAATTCTCATATACGATCAATCAAAATAGGTCTAACCTGAAAAGTAGCCAGTAATGCTCCACAATCTCGTGCTTCTAGCTTAACTCTTAATATTCTTAATTCAGATAATAATGGAAGCTGAATCATCTTCAAATGAGCCATCGAACTTGAAGACTTCCTACTGAGTGCATCTACAACCACATTTGCCTTACCAGGATGATATTCAATCGTACAATCATAATCTTTAATCAACTCAATCCATCTTCTTTGTCTCAAATTTAGTTCCTTCTGAGTGAAAAGATACTGTAAGCTTTTATGATCTGTATAAATCTTACAAGTAACTCCATATAAGTAATGCCGTCAAATTTTCAATGCAAACACCACTGCAACAAGCTCTAGATCATGGGTTGGGTAATTCTGTTCATGCTTCTTTAATTGTCTTGATGCATAATCTATCACTTTCCCATGTTGCATCAAAATGCAACCCAAACCATGTTTAGATGCATCACTGTAAACAACAAATCCATCACTTCCGGTTGGAAGAGCAAGTATTGGAGCAGAAGTCAATCTCTCCTTGAGTTCTTGAAAACTCTTTTCACAAGCTTTTGACCACTCAAACTTCACATCCTTCTGAGTTAATCTTGTTAATGGTGAAGCTATTTTAGAAAATCCCTGTACAAATCTTCGATAGTAACTTGCTAAACCCAAGAAACTTCTAATTTCGGTCACACTGATTGGTCGTTCCCAATTCACTATAGCTTCAACCTTTTGAGGATCAACATAAATACCATCACCCGAATTACATGGCCTAGAAATGTAACTCTATCGAGCTAGAATTGACACTTGCTAAATTTGGCATAAAGTTGATTCTCTCTCAGGACTTGTAGAATAATCTCTAAATGCGTTGCATGCTCCATCTCATCCTTAGAATAGATCAAAATGTCATCAATAACACGATAACAAATTTGTCTAGATAAGGATGAAATACCCTATTCGTCAAATCCATAAAAGCTGATGGAGCATTTGTTAATCCAAATGGCATAATTAGAAACTCATAATGCCCATAACAAGTTCTGAAAGCGGTCTTTGGTATATCACAGTTTCTAATCCTCAATTGGTGATAACCTGTTCATAAATCTATTTTGGAGAATACCTTTGCTCCCTGAAGATGATCGAATAAGTCATCAATACGTGGGAGTGGGTATTTATTACGCACCGTTGCTTTATTCAATTGCCGGTAATCGATGCATATACGTAATGTTCCATCTTTCTTCTTAACAAATAAAACTGGCGCTCCCCATGGTGACACACTAGGTAGAATAAAATTCTTGTTCACCAATTCTTCTAATTGAATCTTTAACTCTTTCAATTCGGTTGGAGCATTCTATAAGGTGAAATAGAAATTGGAGTTGTGTCTGGAACCAAATCTATCACAAACTCAATGTCTCTATCTGGTGGTAATCTATGAAGATCTTCAGGAAATACGTCTGGAAATTTCCTTACCACCGATATATCTTCTAGTTTTACCTCATTATCCCGAGTATCAATTACATAAGCTAGATAAGCTGAACATTGTTTCCTGAGCAACCGTCTGACAGTAATAGCAGATATAACACAAGAAGGAAGAATCTGACGTTCACCACAGAAAATAACATCCGATTCTCCTTGAAGTGTAAATTTTACCTATTTTCGAAAACAATCTACAGTAGCATGGTGTATAGCCAGCCAATCCATTCCCAAAATAACATCAAAATCACGTATATCAAGCGGAATCAAATCAACATGTAGCTCATGCTTACCGACTATGACCTTACTGTTTCTATATATATTCTCAGCCAATAAAGATTCACCAGTAGGTGTAGCCACTACCATACTAGAATCTAGTGGTCTTAATTCTACATCCGCATACACCATAAAAGATCGAGACACAAAAGAATGAGTAGATCCAGGATCAATGAGAACATGAGCATCGTGGCTAAAAATGGTTAACATACCTGTAACGACATCTGGAGTGGTCTCGGTATCTTACCGAGTCATAGCAAAAACCCTTACCTGAGTACGAGGTCTACGCGACTGACCTCTCTGTTGGTTGCCTCTAACCCCTGCTGCGCTAGCTTGGGTTTTCCCTGTAGTTGTAGATCCTCCTACTCGGGATCCCCTTTGTCCTTGAATCTGACAAACGCCACTTTGCATTGATTGAAAAGCTATCTTCTCTCTTCATTGCCTACCTGAACTAACTCGGGGCAATTTCTTTTTAAATGTCCAGGCTGCCCACATTGATAACAACCTGATCTCCCTAAATAACACTCACCATCATGGTGTTTTCCACAAGTCTTACATAGAGGACGCCAACCTCTACCCATGCCAACACTCTGCTGACGACTACCCATTGGTTGTTGGACTGAGGCTTGGCTAGAACCAGGTCCACGACTCTGTTGATAAGTACTAGTATGACCTGAAAAACTGCCTATTGCTTTAGGCATTTTGCTATAGGAGCCCCCGACTGACCAGTTACTGCGCTTTTGCATCTGTTGTTCAAATCTGCGAGAGTCATTAAGGCCTCTCTCCACTCTCAATGCAGCTTTAAATAATTTACCAAACTCAACATGCCCAGAAGTAGTCACTATTGTCTTGATTTTCGATCTAAGTCCATCTTCAAATTTTCTGCACTTATTTTCTTCATCAGCGACTACATACGGAGCAACCCTCGAAAGTTTTGTAAATTTCTTCTCATACTCTTCTACTGTCATCGATCCCTGTACTAGTTTGAAAAATTCAGTTCTTTTCAAATCTTGATAGAAACGGGGATAATAATGATCATTAAATTGCTTCTTAAAATCCTCACAAGAAATTCCTTCGAGAGTTCTTCGTTGAACTGAGGCCCACCAATTATATGCTTTTTTTTTAGCAAAAACGTAACAAAAGAGACCATTTGTTCATCTGTGCACCTCATCACTTCAAACACCCGTTCCAGCTCATTCAACCAAGAACTAGCACTATCTAGATCTCATGTTCCATCAAAATTCATAGCTCCCAATTTTCGTGCACACTCAATAGAATTCACTGGCACTCGCGTTTGGTGCTGAACCATGGCAGTCAACAGTTCTGCAATTCTATCCATTGGTTCCTCCCTAGGTTCTGGCACATGAGGTTGAGCTATAGGTGGTTGAGGGTGTGACTCTATCTCGTTTTCACCTTGGTTACCACTGCTTTCTCCAAGGTCAGCTACCGGTCTTGTGTGTAGGCGGCCAACTCGACGCTTGATGCTGTTACAAAATAAAAGTTATGCTTAAATGCATGAAACTAAATGCTAACAATTATTCTGTGGTCTAAGGAATTATAAACCGTGGCTCTGATACCAAGTTGGCAAGACCCACCCCGACTCCTCTCTCTTGAGTACGAGGGAGACCCTGTGGGCTGAACTTTTACTATCATGATAAAAGACTTTCTACTAAAATTTCCGTAGGAAATACTTGCTCTTAAACATAAAAGTAATGTAAGGAAAATATTGGAGTGCAACATGTACATGATTATAATTTCTTTTCACATTTTCGTTCGTTACAAGAATTTATCAAAAATTGACCGATCGGATAAAAAACCGACCATTTTAAAAACTAAGTAACCAGTCCATCCCGAGTGGGAAACCGAACAGGCCGAGTAAGTAACCCGAGTAGACCGAGTAGACCGGATAGGCCATGTGGGCCGAGTAGGTCAAGTGGGCCGAGTAGGTCAAGTAGCCTGAGTAGGCCGAACAAACCGAGTAGAAATCCGACCACGTTCTGACCCTACCTACCATTTCGATCATGCCTACCGTCCCGACCATGCCTACCGTCCCGACCATACCTACCGTCCCGACCATGCCGACCTCATATTTCTAAATATGTACATGAAAATTTAAAATGCATGACTTTTATGCTTCATGATGTCATTGAGTGGCCCACCTCAAAACTTCTGAGTCCGCACAACCGAGCAGCTACCTGGATAAATATTTAAGAGTGAAAGGATGAGCGCTAACGCCTAGTGAGTGAATGAAAACTTTTAAAAACACTTTTCTAAACCACTTTACAATAAGCATTCAGTAATACATGATATAAGATAATATATCTACTTTCGTACTTAATAAACTGAATAAACTGAATGCATCTCTTTTCTGAACAAGAGTAAGATACTTTATAAAATCTTAATCTGTACCAAATTCGTACCCCAGGATATCCTCAATACGTAAGCCGAATTACTTCGGGCAAACGCAGAGTCAGGAATAACTTCTGGTCATACCTGTGTAGAGCGACTCAATTACTCTTTCTCTGGTCAATACACGGGCAGAGCGACTCTCTGGTCATACACGTGCAGAACGACTCAATTACTCTCGACTCAATTACTCATTCTCTGGTCAATACACGTGCAGAGCAACTCATGACATACACATGTGTAGAACGGCCCCAAAAGCCAACCATAATCATAACTGGGGAAGGGTACATACATGGTGTTTTTGTAGAAATCATAATCTCTTCTTGATAATTCATAAAATAATATAAATGATTATGAATGCTAATATAAGCATAAAACATATACTTTCAGTTCTCTGTACCATCACCATCAATTATAAAAAGCAATTAAAAGCTTAAATGATTTGCAACAATTTATCTTAAGCATAAAACTGGAAACTTTTAAAGTTAAAAACAAAACTGAAAACTTATTCACTTACAACTTAGACGTCAAGCTTAATTCAGACTGAGTATGCTAGGTTCTCTTCGTCTTCTTTCCCTAACAATCACAAGATCCAATTAGAAACTGGATATTAAAGAAGAATCAACTGAAGTCTATAATCACGAGAGAGAGTTTCACTGATTTCTCATTCTCTTTCCTTTCTTCAGCTGGATTCTACTGCTTTCTAGCTCTCACAACGTTTATCCTCCAATATATATACTTATGGAAGGACACGGCTGAAGTTGTGAGCTAATTAACCAAGCTCACAGCTGCCTGTCAGCCATGCAGTTCACTTAGGCTTACTCACCTGATGCCTTTTCTTCTTCACGCTTATCCCATCATTTTTTTTAAAAATTGGGCCCTTTCAATTGGGCCTGAAAGACATGGGTGTTACAAGTATCAACTGACATGTAACTTTTAGCATGTAACATTACTGGAATTGTGTATGAAAGCAATCTTCATAATGAGTTGATTAAATATATTAACATGTAACTTCATTTTTAACTAGCATGTAACTTCAATATCAACTGGTATGTAACTTCTAGCATGTAACATTACTGGAATTGTGTATGAAAACACTCTTCATAATGAGTTGATTAAATATGTTGGCATGTAATTTCATTTTTAACTAGCATGTAACTTCATTTTTAACTAGCATGTAACTTCTGGCATGTAACATTACTGGAATTATGTATGAAAACACTCTTCATAATGAGTTGATTAAATATGTTGGCATGTAACTTCATTTTTAACTAGCATGTAACTTCAATATCAACTGACATGTAACTTCTAGCATGTAACATTACTGGAATTGTGTATGAAAACACTCTTCATAATGAGTTGATTAAATATATTGGCATGTAACTTCATTTTCAACTAGTATGTAACTTCAATATCAACAGGCATGTAACTTCTAACATGTAATATTACTGGAATTGTGTATAAAAACACTCTTCATAATGAGTTGATTAAATACGTTGGCATGTAACTTCATTATAAACTAGTATGTAACTTCAGTATCAACTAACATGTAACTTCTAGCATGTAACTTCTAGCATGTAACATTACTGGAATTCAATTCTCATATCATTTCAAAACGATATTGGTAATTCAAAAAATAATTAAAACGTCATCGCTAATACATAAGTTGTACCACCATACATATAAGAATTAAAACATAATTTCTTATACGGTAAAACCTATGTTGTACCACCAACTTCCAGTGCCAATGGACACTTCTGTGAATTGTGGCCTTCTTCTCCACATTTCCTGCACCTGTAAGGTCTACGTGGTCGCTTCGATGCTGCGAATGTTACGGATGTTACGGATGGGCATGGTTGAGGATCCTGACAAGGCTAATCATTATTACATGACACGTTATTGTCATTTTCAAATCTCGAACTAGCAGTACCACAATTTGTGAAGGTCAATGAGTATAATTGTAAGTTGTACCTAACAACATCAACTTTGGCAACATCTTGTACCAATTTCACCAAGGCATCATAACTCAAACCTCTATGAACATTGACCCATTTTATCATACCACCCTCGTAACAATTGCCCACCCAACTTCCACCGTGATAGATGACCAATTTCGTTGCACTCATATTCCTACATGTAAAGTAATTAACATTTAAGTATTTGACATATAACTTTAAAGGGAACTGACATGTAACAAAATAGGATTTGGATAACATGTAACTTCAAAAATAAACTAACATGTAACTTCAAAAATAATCTAACATGTAATTTCAAAAATAAACTAGCATGTAATTTGGGTACAAAAATAACCTAACATGTAACTTCGAAAATAACATGCATTTAACTTTAAAAAATGTTGGCATGTAACTTTACAATAGTTGGGTTTCACTCTAAATCCAAATTACTGACAGACATGTAACTTTGCAATAAATTGACATGTAACATCAAATTGACCTGACATGTAACTTTAAAATAGCTTGGCATGTAACCTGGGAACAAAAAATTACAGAACATGGATTTCACTCAAAATCGAAACCAATCTCTTTTTCTTCAAATCAAACTTAATGATTCTTGTCAAAAACAAGTGGGAAAGGGTTACATACCTTCAAAAACAGTTGGGTTTCGGATATGGATCTTCCTTTCAAAATTGTTGTGACCTAAATTAGTTGACAGAGATGAAATGTTAAGCCGAAATGATGAGACGAAGACCCAAAGTATAGAGACAAAATGCTGAGATGAAGACCCAAATCAGTTTAGAGAGAAAAATGCCCAAATCGGTGTAGAGAGAGAGATGAAGATGGCCCAGTCTAGAGAGAGATTAATTGTTGTCCAGAGAGAGATGAAAATTTGATTTTTCAAACAAAAATGGAGGTTGAAGACACTGATAAGTCAATTTTTTAGGTGGGAAATTTTGGGTCAAGTAAAACAAAAGTGAGAGTATATTTGTCAATTCAAGGTTAAATATACTAATTATAATAAAAAATAAACTTTTGGCTAAAAACAGAAACTTAATAAATTTTTGGATTATTTCTTGTAATTTCCTCTATATATATATTCGAAAATTTTAAATGTGTACTGATGGAATTATATAAGAACATTTTATATGAGTCACTCATTTTACATACTTTGACTTAACAAAGCTCTTTTATAAATGCACATTCAATGCCCTTATATAATTCCTCAGTGCGATAAGAAAACGACTATATATATATTAAATTTTTGGATTGCTCGTAGGAATACTTTTCCCAAGTTTTACATATTTTTATTTCCAGCTAGCGTATATAATCACAAAAAAGAATCATATTTTGAGGTCTATTGATCTAAATATCTGCATTTTGAAAGTGAGCAAGCATCTTCACGAATAGCAGAACCCTTCTCTTTCTGTGATTTCTTCATTAACTCAACAAAAATGGGTTTACGCGATCTTATTTGGCCTTTGCAAGTGGGAAATGCCCTACTTGGGGGGTTATTTCAGGTACTCTTCGATAGATTAGTGCCCCATGGTTCGCCGTTCGTACGAGAGCATGAGGTACTTGCCGAGCTAAGCAATTGGTGCACAATGCTGGCAATGATTCAGGCAGCTCTCGGCGACGCAGAGGAGAAGCAGTGGACCAATATGGCTGTCAAAATGTGGCTGGACAATCTCCGAGACTTTACTTACGATTTGGAAGACATGCTGGATGAGCATAACACTGAATTTTTAAGGCGCAGCTTCATGGAAAAATCTCAGACAATCAACATTTCTAATATAATAGAAGGGTTGAAAAATCTTCTGATTAATTTTAAGGTCAAGTCCAAAAGTGGAGGTATGACCCAGCGGTTGAAGAACTCTGTGATCGAACAAGTCTACTTGGATTAGTAGAAAGGACATCGACTGCTGTATGGCAAAGACCACCCTCTACTTGTCTGCCAACTGAACCTGCTATTTGTGGGAGAGACGGAGACAAAAGCAAAATACTTGAAATGATGTCAAGCGCTGCCAACTTTCGTGTAATTTCCATTGTGGGTATGGCAGGAGTCGGCAAAACAACACTTGCAAAGCAGGTATATAATCACAATAACAGTACTGATCACTTTGTAGATTTCGACCGAAAAGCATGGATTTGTGTCTCCAACGACTTTGATGTTTTCAGAATGTCAAAGGCAATTCTAGAGTCGATCACTCACTCAATCTGCGATCTAAAAGATTTAAATGAAGTGCAAGTTCAGCTCAAATTGGCCGTCGCTGGGAGAAGATTCTTGCTTGTCCTTGATGACGTTTGGAGCAAAAACTATGACTCGTGGGAAACTTTGAAATCCCCCTTTGTGACTGGAGAACGAGGCAGCAGAATAATTGTGACTACTCGCTGCACAGATGTTGCATTAACATTTGGAGGACTGTGTGATTGCTATAACCTGAAGCTTTTATCAGATGATCACTGCTGGTCCGTGTTTCAAACGCATGCATTTGAAAGCAGAAACATTGATGCACATCAAAATCTGGTATCAGTTCGTGAAAAGGTTGTTCAAAAGTGTGGAGGCTTACCGCTAGTAGCGAGGACACTTGGTGGACTTCTACGTTCTAAGCACAGAAATGATGAATGGGAAGATATCTTGAACTGCAGAATCTGGGACTTACCTGAAGACAGTAACATACTCCCAGTGTTAAAATTGAGTTATTATCATCTTCCCTCACATCTAAAAAGATGCTTCGTTTATTGTGCAATTTTACCGAAGAATTATGAATTTGAGGAGAAAGAGCTTGTACTCTTGTGGATGGCAGAAGGACTTATTCTACCGTCGACAAACAATAAGCAATTGGAAGACATTGGCGGAGAGTATTTTCGTAGTTTATTGTCGAGGTCAATTTTTCAGCAATCAAGTGGTAGTACTTCTAAATTTGTAATGCACAACCTTTTCAACGATTTAGCTCAGTGGGTTTCAGGGGAAACGAGTTTTAGATTGGAGGATAAATTATGGGATAATCAGTTAAAGAGATTACAAAGAGCTCGTCATTCTTCCTACATTACTAAAAACAAATTCAAAGTTTTTGATGGAGTGATTGACCACTTGTGGACATTTCTGCCCATCCTCACTCATAATCTTTATTGTTACATTAGTCATGAGGTTCTTTTCGATCTGTTGCCCAAGTTCAAGAAATTGAGGGTTCTATCTTTGCGAAACTACTACATCACGGAGCTACCCGAATCAATTGGAGAATTGATATATTTAAGGTATATCAACCTTGCTGGTACAGAAATTGCAAGTTTGCCTGACTCTATAAAAGACTTGTTCAATTTGCAAGTTCTAATATTAAGAAATTGTTCTCGTTTGTTGAAGTTGCCTCCTGAAGTGGGAACATTGATCAATCTTCGTCATCTTGACTTTGAAGGTATAAAGAGTATAGCAGAGATGCCATCGGGAATGCAAAAATTGAAGTATCTACAAACTTTGTCTAGCTTTATTGTTGGCAAAAGTTCTGGATCTGGTTTAAGAGATTTGAAGAATTTAGAGCTTCTCCGTGGTGAACTTAGTATTTCCCAATTGGAGAATGTGAATCCACAGGAGTTAAGAGAAGTTATGTTAAGTGATAGGAAGAACCTAGAAGAGCTAATTCTAGAATGGGACAAGTCAAGAAATGAGAATGAGGATGAAGAAAAAATTGTTCTTGACATGTTGCGACCTCATGCAAATCTGAAGAAGCTCACAATTAACCATTATGGAGGCTCATTGTTTCCAGCTTGGATTGAAGAACCATCAATCTCTAACATGGTGGTTCTAAGACTAGAAGGTTGTGAAAACTGCACATCCTTGCCTTCACTAGGAGTACTGAGCAAGCTGAAAGAACTCACAATCAGTGGAATGAAAAAGCTAACTAGGATTGATTCTGGGTTTTATGGAAGTTGCTCAGATCCCTTCCAATCACTAGAGATTCTGCGGTTTAAACACTTGCAAGAATGGTCTCTTTGGGACCCTGTTGGAGACAATGTGCATGACGAATTCGGTCCCCTTCGTGAGATTTCCATTGTAAAGTGTCCACGACTTTCTGGAAGACTACCTGCACATCTGCCTTCATTGCAGAAGCTTGTGATTCAGCAATGTGCAGAATTGGTGGTTTCAATTTCAAGCATTCCATTGCTATGCGAATTAGAAATTGATGAATGCCGAGAGATGTTGTACACTGATGGAGCTGATTACTCCTTGTCGCCAAACTCTATCTTCCTTTCGCATTTTTCAGAGTTTGGGAACTGGTTTGGGCAAGCGTTTGGGGAAGTAAAAAAATTGAAAATCAAGTGTCCAATTCTTGATTCAATTCCAGAGACACCATTACTTTCCAGTCTGAGGGCACTTGAGATTACAGATTGCTGTGCCATAAAATCTTTACAGGAGGTGATGGAGCAGAGTACACGTCTTGATCGTTTGGTGATTGAAGGTTGTGATTCTCTAATTTCGGTAGCTGAAGGCCGACTACCTTCATCTCTACAAACGCTTCAGATAAGCAATTGTGCAAAGTTGCTGTGTTTGTTTGATGATCGAAAGGCCAGACACACCAACGCATCGCATCTCAAGTATCTGTATCTGTCCCAGTGCCCTGCTCTCAAATCCCTGTCATCAAGAGACCAATTATCTGATGCACTCCAACACCTTGAGATTCATAATTGCTCACACCTCACAACCATAGGTCAATTACCCGAGACACTTAAGCGCCTTGACATTAAGCGCCTTGACAGCTTTTCATCAGCAGCTCAGCTACCTGCCTCATTGGAACACCTTTCCATTCATGAGTGTCCGATCACCGCATTGTCATCAAGTGGCCACTTACCTGCATCACTTCAAAACCTAAACATTGTGTCTTGCTCGAAACTCACAAACTTGTCATCAACTGGGCACTTACCTGCATCACTTCAACACCTAAACATTGTGTCTTGCTTGAAACTCACGAGCTTGTCATCAGGCCAGCTGTTACCTGCCGCACTCAAATACCTCAATATTAGTAGTTGTGGAATCAGTTCCATAGCTGATAGCCTGCAACATCTTAGCAATCTTCAACAAATTAATATAAATAACTGTCCAAATCTTGTGTCCTTCCCACAAGGCGGTCTTCCCAGAACCAGTCCAACAGTTTTTTCTATCAGTTACTGTCTGAAGCTTAACGTGCTACCCAGCAACATGCACACCCTCAATTCACTTCAAGAAATGTGCATCAAAGACCTACCATCACTTTCATCCTTCCCACAACAAGGTCTTCCCATCAACCTCACATCTATCACAGGTTTCAAAATCCAAGACCAAGTGATGCAGCCGTTGATGCAGCAGTTGCACAAGCTCACCTCTCTCAGAAACCTCAACATAGACGGATGCCAAAATGCAGTCTGTTTTCCACAGGAAGGGATGGAAATGATGTTGCCCTCTTCTCTAATTCGTCTGACTCTTGCAAATTTTAGTAAGTTGAGACGCCTATCTCCGGAGGGTTTCAGAAACCTCGCCTCTCTTGAATATTTGTCGATCACGTCGTGCCCCAAGCTCAGTTCCTTTCTAGAGGACGACCTGCCATCCTCACTATTGGAATTGTATATTTTCAATTGTTCTAAGCTGACCGATCAGTGTGGAAATGAAGGAAAATACTGGTCCAACATATCCAACATCCCTTGCGTCAAGATAGATGGAAAATACATCCACGAACCAAAGCCGTTTTGATCTCATCAATGAAGAAAAAGGTTCCATCTTCAATCCTGCTAACTCTATTACAATTTCCTTTGTTTGATGACATGGTAGATTTAAGGGAAGATTTAATTTGCAATGCTATTTTATTATCTGATTATTGGTTTTTTTTTTCTTGGACTTGTATTTACATATATTAATTTCAGCAGGAAGCAAGCGGATCATTTGAGTTACGGGTGCAATTAATCAATTCATTCTGTTGATGACAGGATTAAAAGGAGACTAAGGTTCCAAAGGCACAAAGTTTCAGGAAGATTTTCAACTTATTTCTTTCCAAAGTGTGTTTATTTTATGTTTGTTTGAGGTTGTTTACCTAATGACACTGCTTGATATAATCAGGGATCCACCGAGACCTGAGAAGCTTGCATTTGTACTCTTGCATTTAATAATTCAATAATCTATCCAGGGTGTGGCCATACAATGATATTGTATCAACATTTTTTATAAAATGACGAGTGACGACCTCCACTTTCTATTTATCGCGAAAATCCGTTTTTTCCCTCTCCTCCACCGTCCTCTCTGCAGCTTTCGCCTCCCTCGTTCTCCTTTCTATCAGCATTCCTGATAATAACCCGATTTACGCGACCATTGAGAACACCGTTTATAAATCGAACGAGTCGTTTAGGAGGATCGTTCACCATGTGAAGCAAACCGGCGTGACGGCTTCGGATCTGTGGCAGTCTCTGAGTTCTGTGTTGTCCAACACGAACCACGAGGTTAGGGCCGGGTTTGGGCTGAGGGTGGCGGCGCTGTTGGCGGACATTGTAGCGGCAAATGAGGCGCGGAGGACGGCGATTGTGGGCACGGGAGGTGGAGCTGTGGTCGATTGGTTGTTGGAGACGGTAGCGATTGGGAAGGACGGGTGTGGGCTCAGGCGGAGGCGGCCAGAGCTCTTGCATACCTGATTGCCGAGTGTGGTTGATGTCATGGAGTTAAGATTTGGTTTGTATGTAGAATGTGAAACAGATCATATATGTATACTTTTTTGCCCATCTATTGGGATTTGTTGTGTTTCTGCAATGCTATTTGAATAGACGTGTTAGAACTCATAAGTATTTTCATTGCATATTTGCATTCATAATTGAAACCTTGCAGAGTTAATTCTTTGGTATATTTTAATTTGGATGATTGATGTTGAAGAAATGGAATAATTATAATGGATAATTTATAAGCTCAAACGAATTGAAGTGAAAATTTTCATTTTTGTAGGCTAGTTTTGAGTCTTGAACAAATGCAATTTTGGTAAAATGTTTTCTCTATACATAATCACCATTTTTTTCTTCTTCTTTAATTTGGAAGTAAGTTTGCAAGATGCAAAGGAAAACAAAGGCAGCAGGAAGGTTCTCTCTATCTGCTACCATCATTGTACAACACAACATCAGAATAATTACAAACAAACAAAAAAAAAAAAATCACATACCCAGTCAACCATAGTTGAATATTCTGTCTTGTGCACTCCACAAAGAAACCTAATTACCTAAAACATCAAAAGTTGATTGAATGATGAACCATGCATTATTTGTTTACCAAGTTCAAAAAAGCTGTCTGCTCTTTATAAATTATCGACCTTATGGAACCTGTCAAATAGTTTTGTGCATTAATTAGTTGAAGTGTTTGATTAAAAGTTGGAAATCAAGTGGTCCTATATATAACTCATGTTTAGTTACAGGGTAACCTTAAATTTACAATTTACATTGTAACCGTACGCATGTAGTGATTGATCTCGACAAGTTTCTGCAAATACCATTGGTGGTGTCAGATTGCTTATGCTTTGTCCCCAGTTCATCTTCTCTGGCAATCTGTCCGCAGTTCAGATTGCTACTGCATATGCATTCAAGAAATTACAATGCGTATGCAGTAGTCTTAGGGGAAGTATCTTAATAGTTAGTGTCCGTCTGGTTTTCAAATTGTAAGTCTGCACTGAAAAGAAGTTTGTTGTCCTGGTCGATCACCGTGGACTTGAAAACAAAATGCACTAAAGAAATTTGCAACCAGTCTGAGTGGTATAATGATATTATTAAATAACTGAAATAAGTTTGTGGAAAGATTAATATTGAAACTAATTTGGTTTTGTTGGAGTGTACTTTTAGGATGAACCATATGCTTATTAAGTTTTTATTCAAATTTCCCTTACTAACCATAGTAAAAAATTCATATTTTGTGAAACGTTTTTAATTGTCTCAAAAATTTTACAGAGTTATAATAAAGTATTTTCAAAAGGTTCTATGAAAAAAATTGGATTAAATCATAATTTACAATCAAATATAAGAATTTTAAGTTTTCATTTAAATTTTCTTTACTAACCACTATAAAAATCATATTTGATTCAAAAATTTAACTGCCACAAAAATTATTCATAGGTTTAATAAAATAAAATATTTCCAAAACTTCTATGGAAAAAAAAAATTGGATTAATTTTACAATGAATATAATAATTTTATGTTTTCACTCAAATTTCCCTTATTTACCATTAGAAAAAATCAAATTTGGCAAAAATATTTTAATTGTTTCAAAATTTATACATATGTATAATAAAATATTTTAAGAAATTCTATGAAAAAAATATATTAAATCACATTTTACAATGAAATATACGAAATTTAAGTTTTCAATTAAATTTTCATTACTAACCACTATAAAAATTCATAATTTGTGAAAAAAGATTAATTGCTTCAAAATTTATACATAACTATGATAAACTATCTTATGAAATTATATGAGAAAAAAACTAATTAAATCTCATTTACATTGAAATATACGAATTTTATATTTTCACTCAAATTTCCATTACTAATCAATATAAAAAATCTTTTTTTTAAGAAGTTTCACACATTAACTTGAAAAATTACTAATAAGTATCTAGACTTAGGGGGGTGTATTGAATTAGGATTCTCGAAGATATTTAAAGACTTTATAAATCCGGATGTATTCAATTTGGAGATTTAAATACTTTAAAAGAGTCTTTATTAATCCAATGGTATTCAATTCGGATTTTTATGGACTTTGAAAGAGTCTTTCCAAATCCAGGTGTATTGAACTGAGACATTCAAAATGTCTATAAAAATCCAGGTGTATTCAATTGGGACAAGATTTTAAAGGATTTTCTTAAATCATAAATTTTGGTGGACTTGATGGTGAGAAGTATTAATATGAAAAGTCATAACAAGTCCATCCTTCTTCCCAAGGATTTTGGTGGACTTTAGCTTTCGAAATATTCAAAATCTTGCTAGAACTCTTCTATTTTGATAAATGACTAGAATTGGTAAATTTATTTAGGTGGGTTTTTTTATCTAGAAAATTATGAATTTTTTTATGTAGATAGAATGTTATATCTAATATTAATTTGCAAATTTTTGTAATTTATAAATAAGTATAAAAATTGTTATAAATTTTAGAGTGGACAAATATCAATGTTGATTTCTACCGGACAGATTCAAGAAACAAGAAAAAATAAATGTTTTCATATACAAATGATTATGGATTAAATTGATAATTGTACTGTAGTATATCCTATATGTCTAGATTGTCCATATAAATTTGGTAAGATTTGAAGTTGTAGAGAATTAATTAAAAATTGTGGATAAAAGGGTGGTCAGTTGTGATAAGGTTTGGTTTATGGTTATGCTTTTTTTTTCAATATTTAATATGCAGCTTTGCTTAGTTATTCAATTAGTTGATTATTGTTTATTTATATGATTAGTTGAATATACAAATGTTTTATTATTGTTTGTTTGCTTATTCAATTAATCCATTATTATTTGTTTATATTATTTACTTCTTTTTTGGTTCATATATTTATTTATAGAATGAGAAATTTGCTTTATTTCAATTCATATTTCAGTTTGTTTTAAGTAGTTTAGTGATGATAACTATTAGATGGTTGGTTATGTAATGTTTTGTTTTGTTTTGCTACTTAGAATTTGAGTTTAGGTGCTCGGTATTGTTTTAATTTCCTTTAGAGTATTTTGAACTTTATTATTATATTTATTTGGAGATATTTTTTTTAGAGAATGATTTATTTGAAGTTATTTAATGATTAGTAGTTTCTTTTGGGTGAAGTAATTAATGATTCATGATATAACATTCCGAATTAAAATGTTTAATTACTCTTTAGATTGTGGGGTGTTACAGTAACACTCTCCGAGACTTTTGTAACATTCTCTAAGACTTCTATAACACTCTTTGAAACTTTTGTCTAAGACTTTAGTATAGTTTTTTATAAGCTTCAATAGACTTCATAAGCTAATCAAAGCCACTCATCTTTATAGAAGTCTCAGATTGATAGAACTTCTTCTGTAACATTCTCCAAGACTTCTATAACACTCTTTGAGATTTTTGTCTAAGACTTTAGTATAGTTTTTTATAAGCTTTAATAGACTTCATAAGCTAATCAAAGCCACTCATCTTTATAGAAGTCTCAGATTGATTGAACTCGATAGAAGTCTCGAATAGTGTTATAGAAGTCTCAGATCAACAAAGATTTTATAACACACTCTGAGACTTCTGTAACAATATTCGAAACTTTTGTAACACTCTCCGAGACTTTTGTCCGAGTCTTTAGTATAGTTTTCTATAAACTTCAATAAGCTTCATAAGCTGATCAAATCCACTTGAGAGACAAGAGCCATCTTTATATTTGGCCTAGAGTTTCGTTGATTCTGTTTTTCAATTGCAATTGCTCAGTATTTTCATTTTTGGAAGTTGCATAAGATCACTCATCTTATCGGTTTAATATTCACAAACTAATAAGATGAATGATCTTATGTAACTATATGAACATCGAACTCGTTGGAGAAGATGATGAACTTGGATTTTAATTTACAGAGTTTTTCACTTTAAGACGGTTAAAGAGAAAAGTAGATATCAGACAACTTCAAATTATCTTCTAAAAGTTAAGGTAAAAATAATAATTAAAAAACGTATACAATAAAGGCATTTTGTGAAGTCACTTACATTGGTGCTTTTTCATTAAAATGATGTCTCACGAGCAACACAAACTCAAAAGAGTGCTAAAACCCCATATTTCCTCGAGGACAGATGGACCCTTGACCCATAGAAAAAAAATAGTATTTAAAATATATATATATATATATTGGTATCAAGGATCTTTGACTTTGTATAGGTACAAATCCATCTGTCATTCCTTGACTATATGACACACGTTTGGCCTGTATACCCTACCAACCTGGGCCCGCACCATTGGCCCTATTACTATACAAGCGGGTAAACCAAACTTACTCTAATCTGGGTAGGATTCGAACCGCTGACGTTAATCCCATATTCATCCTTCCACCAGCAGGACTAAGCGCCCTGAATATTGACTTCAAGGTAATTGTCAAGAACAGAACCAAGGACTTGAGTTTCATCCCAAGCCTTGGACCACCAAGGCCACCACCTTTTTGTTTATATTTTATATTTTAGCAGTTTCAATTTTAAATTTTGTTATTTGGCCACCCAATTACAGATTTTCAATCCATTCATATTTATATCATATGTCCGTTAGATATTACATGTCTTTGAAAAAAAAAAGTGTTTATATTCTTTTAGTTTTAAAGTTTCATTGAAATTTTTATCAATTAAATTTCTTATTCTTCATAAATTTTACGTCAATTTTGGTTAATATCCATAATTCTATGGATATTTACACCGTTCTAATAATAAAAAAAAAATCTTGGCTGTGTGAAGTATCATTTTATTCCAAAGCTCAGAGACTGGTGGAGTCCACGTCCACAAAGCTTAAAAAAATAAAAAAATAAAAGTAGGTGAGACATTTACATCCTCCATTGTCTTCAAATTGAACAAAAATATTACAAGTCTGGAATCTGTTCAAGCATCCTACACTCCTCTCTCATTTGCTCTCTCATCCTCATTCCTTCCTTTGAACAAACATGACTGTGTTTGAATTTTCTTTGGACGTGGGAAATGCCCTTCTATCTGGTTTCTTTCAGGTTTTCTTTGACAGATTGGCACCCCATCATTTGCCGCGCTTCGTTCGTGAGGGTGAGGTACGTTCAGAGCTAGACAAGTGGAGGACAACTATGGCAATGATTCAGGCAGTGCTCAGCGACGCTGAAGAAAAACAAATTATGAATATGGCTGTAAAACTATGGCTGGATGATGTTAGAGACTTGGTTTATGATGCAGAGGACATACTAGATGAGTGTGCCACTAAATCTTTAAAGCGTGACTTGAAGGAGAAAGAGCCTGCGAGCATCGTGTCTACTTACTTGCGTAATGTGAGTCCAAGTAAAATTGTGTTCAATAATAGAACGATGGCCAAAATAAATGGAATCACTGAGCGATTGGACGACCTCTGTAAGAAAAGAAGTGAACTGGGATTAATGGAAAGGATCGGTGGAGGGACATCAACTGCTGTATGGCGAAGACCACCCAGCACATGTCTTCCAACTGAAACTGCTGTTTATGGGAGAGATGAAGACAGAGCTAAATTACTTGAACTGGTGTCGAGGGATGAACCAAGCGATCCAAACTTTCGTGTAATATCCATTGTGGGTATGGCTGGAGTTGGAAAAACTACTCTTGCTCAACAGCTGTACCACGACAAGGCACTAAAAGATTTCAAGCCAAGAGCATGGGTCTGCGTTTCGGACAACTTTGATGTTTTCAGAATATCAAAGTCAATTCTTGAGTCCATCACGCATTCATCCTGTGATCTCAAGGATTTGAATGAAGTGCAGCTTGAACTCCAAAAGGAAATAGCTGAGAAAAGTTTCTTGCTCGTTTTGGATGATGTTTGGTGCAAAAAAAAGGACTCGTGGGAACTTCTGAAATCTCCATTCAAGGCAGGAGCACGGGGTAGCATAATATTTGTGACCACCCGCAGCACAGATGTTGCATCGGCACTGGGGTCGTGCAAACATTATGAGTTGAAGCTTCTAACAGAAGATGACTGCTGGAGCATATTCCAGGAGCTCGCACTACAAAGTACAGAGCTTGGTACACACCCCAATTTTAAATCACAGGTTACTAAAAAGTGTGGAGGCTCGCCGCTAGCAGCAAAGACCCTTGGTGGACTTGTAAGTTCTAAACGGAGAAATGACAAATGGGAAGATGTATTGAACAACAAAATTTGGGAGTCACAGGAAGACAGTAACATCCTCCCTGTGTTAAATTTGAGCTATTATCATCTTCCCTCGTATCTAAAAAGATGTTTCCTTATTGCGCAATTTTACCCAACAACTACAAATTTGAGGAGATGGAGCTTGTACTCTTATGGATGGCTGAAGGGTTAATTCTACCGTCAACAAACAATAAGCAACTGGAAGACATGGGCGGTGAGTAATTTTGCAATTTATTGTCAAGCTCAATTTTTCTGCAATCAAGTGGGGAGGATGCTTCTAAATTTGTAATGCACAACCTTTTCAATGATTTGGCCTAGTGGGTTTCAAGGGAAACAAGTTTTAGATTAGAGGATAAATCGGGGGACAGTCAGTTAAAAAGATTACAAAGTGCTCGTCATTCTTCCTACAATATCAGTAAATTTGATGGCAAAAACAAATTCAAAGTTTTCTATGAAGTGAATGACCACTTGTGTAACACCCATGTCTTAGGCACAATTGAAAGGCCCAATTTGAAAATAAAATGGGATAAGAGTGAAACAGAAAGGCATCAGATGAGTAAGCCTAAGTGACAGGACCCACCCCGACATCTCTCTCTTGAGTACAAGGGAGGCCCTGTGGGCTGCCCCGACTCCTCTCTTGAGTTCAAGGGAAACCCTATACGCTCTACATTCACTAGCATAATAAAAGGACTTTCTGCTGAAATCTCCATTCGGAAATACTTGTTTGAATCAAATAAAATGTGAGGAGAATACTGGAGAGTACAAAATGTACATAATTATAATTTCTTTACATATATTTTCGTGCGTTACAAAAAGTTTATCAAAAATGACCGTTCGGACCAAAAACCGAACACTTTAAAATCTAAGTAACCAGTCATCCCGAGTGGGAAATGAAACAGGCCGAGTAAGAAAACCGAGTTGGCCGAGTAGACCGAATAGGCCATGTGGGCCGAGTAGGTCAAGTGGGCCGAGTAGGTCAAGTGAGCCGAGTAGGCCGAACAGACCGAGTAAAAATCCGACCACGTCCCGACCATGCCTACCATCCCGACCATGCCTACTGTCCCGACCATGCCTACCTGTCCCGACCATACCTACCGTCCCGACCATGTCGACCTCATATTTTTAAATATGTACATGAAAATTTAAAATGCATGACTTTTATACTTCATGATGTCATCAAGTGGCCCACCTCAAAACTTCTGAGTCTGCACAACCGAGCAGCTACCTGGATAAATATTTAAGAGTGAAAGGATGAGCGCTAACGCCTAGTGAGTGAATGAAAACTTTTAAAAACACTTTTCTAAAATACTTTACAATAAGCATTCAGCAATACATGGTATAAGATAATATATCTACTTTGTACTGATTAAACTGAATGCTTCTCTTTGCTGAATAAGAATAAATGCTTTATAAAATCTTAATCTTCACCGAATTCGTACCGGGAATATCCTCCATACGTAAGCCGAAATATATTCAGGCAAACGTAGTCATGAATAATTTCTGGTCATACCCGAACAGAGAGACTCAATTACTCTTTCTCTGGTCATGCTCGGGCAGAGCGACTCTCTGGTCATGTTCGGGCAGAGCGACTCTCTGGCCATACAAGTGCAGAGCGACTCTATTACTCTTTCTTTGGTCATGCACATGCAGAGCGACTCATGACATACACATGTGTATAACGGCCCCAAAAGCCAACCTTAATCATAACTGGGGAAGGGTACATAGTACTTTTATAGAAATCATAATCTCTTCTTGATAATTCATAAAAATAATATACTGTTTCTAAATGCTAATATAAGCATAAATATATATTTTTGGTTCTCTGTATACTCACTATCAATCATAAAAAGCAATAAAAAGCAATAAAAAGCTTAAAATGATTTGCAGCAATTAAAGCATAAAACTGTAAACTTGAGTTAAAAACAAAACTGAAACTTAATTCACTCACAACTTAGTCGTCAAGCTTATCTTAGACTGAGTATGCTAGGTTCCCTTCGTCTTCTTTCCCTATCAATCACAAAATCCAATTAGAAACTTGATATCAAAGAAGAATCAACTGAAATCTGAAATTACGAGAGCTTCACTGACTTTTCTCTTTTCTTCTCTTTCCTTTCTTCCGCTTGATTCTACTGCTTTCTGGCTCTCACAACATTTATCCTCATATATATACTCATGGAAGGACACAGCTGAAGTTGTGAGCTAATTAACCAAGCTCACAGCTGTCTATCAGCCATGCATCTCACTTGGCTTACTCACCTTATGCCTTTTCTGTTTCACGCTTATCCTTTTTTTTTCTTTTTCTTTTTCAAATTGGGCCTTTCAATTGGGCCTGAAAAACTTGGTGTTACAATTCACCCCTCCATATAAGAATTTCGTCCTCGAAATTTACTTACTTAGCCGAAACAGATGGGGATACTGAGTCCGCATCTGATCTTCATGTTCCCAAGTCGCCTATTCCACTGCATGATTTCTCCATAACACTTTTACGAGAGGAATGACCTTTGTACGCAATACTTGTTCCCTTCTATCTAGAATCTCAATAGGTTCCTCTTCATAAGTTACATCTTCTCTTAACTTCACTGGTTGCTTGGTTAAAACATGCGTAGGGTCGACTATATATTTTCGAAGCATAGAAACATGAAATACATCATGAATTCTTAAAGTTCTGGAGGCAACGCTAAACGGTATGCCACTACTCCTACTCGGGCAATGATCTCATACGGACCAATGTATCGTGGACTTAACTTACCACGTCTTCCAAATCGAAGTATACCTTTCCAATGTGAAATTCGTAGGAATACATAGTCACCTACTTTAAATTCAAGTTCCCTTCTCCGCTTATCTGTATAGCTTTTCTGCCTATCTTGAGCAACCTTTAATCTGTCTCTGATTATTATGATCTTTTCTGTTGTGACTTGAACAAGTTCTAGACCTAACAACTTTCTCTCGCCTACTTCATCCCAACACACCGGTGTTCTGCATTTTCTCCCACACAGAGCTTCATAAGGTGCCATTTCTATTCTAGCCTGATAACTGTTATTGTAGGCAAATTCTATCAATGGTATATGTACATCCCAACTTCCTTTGAAATCCATCACACAAGCTCGAAGCATATCCTCTAATGTCTGAATAGTATGCTCCGGTTGACCGTCAGTCTGCAGGTGAAAAGCAGTACTAAAATGAAATCTAGTTCCCAAAGCTTCTTGTAAACTAGGCCAAAATCTAGATGTAAACCGAGGATCTCTATATGATATTATGGATACTGGTGCATCATGAAGACGAACTATTTCATCAACATAAATTTTGGCTAATCTGTCAAGAGAGTAAGTAATACCGATTGGCAGAAAGTGTGCAGACTTTGTAAGTCGGTCAACGATCACCCATATACTGTCGTGACCACTTTGACTACGAGGGAGTCCTACCACAAAATCCATGGTAACATGTTCCCATTTCCATTCGGGAATAGAAAGTGGTTGTGATAGTCCTGTTGGTTTCTGATGTTCTGCTTTGACTTGCTGACAAATCAAACATTTAGAGACGAATTCTGCTATCTCTCTTTTCATACCTTGCCACCAGTAATGCTCTTTCAAAGTACGATACAGCTTAGTACTTCCTGGATGCATTGCATAAGCTGAAGAGTGAGCTTCCTCTAAAATTTCATTCTTGAGTTCCTTAATGTTTGGTACACACAGTCGGTTACCGAGAACTAACGTACCATCACTTCTCACTATAAAATCAGCTCGTAAGCTTTTCTGTACTTCTTCCTTCAATTTAACTAAATAAGAATCTTGAGTTTGCAATTCCCGTATACGATCAATCAAAATAGGTCTAACCTGAAAGGTAGCCAGTAATGCTCCACAATCTCGGGATTCCAGCTTTACTCTTAACATTCTTAATTTAGCTAATAATGGAAGCTGAATCATCTTCAAATGAGCCATAGAACTTGAAGACTTCCTACTGAGTGCATCTACCACCACATTTGCCTTACCAGGATGATATTCAATCGTACAGTCATAATCTTTAATCAACTCAATACATCTTCTTTGTCTCAAATTTAATTCCTTCTGAGTGAAAAGATACTGCAAGCTTTTATGATCTATATAAATCTGACAAGTGACCCCATATAAGTAATGCCTCCAAATTTTCAGTGCAAACACCACTGCAGCAAGATCTAGATCATGGGTTGGGTAATTCTTTTCATGCTTCTTTAATTGTCTTGATGCATAAGCTATCACTTTCCCATGTTGCATCAAAACGCAACCCAAACCATGTTTAGATGCATCACTGTAAACCATAAATCCATCATTTCCCATTGGAAGAGCAAGTATTGGAGCAGAAGTCAATCTCTCATTGAGTTCTTGAAAACTCTTTTCACAAGCTTCTGACCACTCAAACTTCACATCCTTCTGAGTTAATCTTGTTAATGGTGAAGCTATTTTAGAAAATTCCTCTATAAATCTTCGATAGTAACTTGCTAAACCCAAGAAACTTCTAATTTCTGTCACGCTAACTGGTCGTTCCCAATTCACTATAGCTTCAACCTTTTGAGGATCAACATAAATACCATCACCAGAAATCACATGGCCCAAAAATGTAACTCTATCGAGCCAGAATTGACACTTGCTAAATTTGGCATAAAGTTGATTCTCTCGCAAGGCTTGTAGAATAATCTCTAAATGCTCTGTATGCTCCACATCATCCTTAGAATAGATCAAAATGTCATCAATGAACACGATAACAAATTTGTCTAGATAAGGATGAAATACCCTATTCATCAAATCCATAAAAACTGCTGGAGCATTTGTTAATCCAAAAGGCATAACTAGAAACTCATAATGCCCATAACGAGTTCTGAAAGCGGTCTTTGGTATATCACAGTTTCTAATCCTCAATTGGTGATAACCTGTTCGCAAATCTATCTTGGAGAATACCTTTGCTCCCTGAAGCTGATCGAATAAGTCATCAATACGTGGGAGTGGGTATTTATTACGCACCGTTGCTTTATTCAATTGCCGGTAATCGATGCATAAACGTAACGTTCCATCTTTCTTCTTAACAAACAGAACTGGCGCTCCCCATGGTGACACACTAGGTTTAATAAAATTCTTGTTCACCGATTCTTCTAATTGAATCTTCAACTTTTTCAATTCTGTTGGAGCCATTCTATAAGGTGGAATAGAAATTGGAGTTGTGCCTGGGACCAAATCTATCACAAACTCAATATCTCTATCTGGTGGTAATCCATGAAGATCTTCAGGAAATACATCTGGAAATTTCCTTACCACCGATATATCTTCTAGTTTTACCTCACTACCCCGAGTATCAATTACATAAGTCAGATAAGCTGAACATTATTTTCTGAGCAACCGTGTGACAGTAATAGCAGATATAACACAAGAAGGAAGAATCCGACGTTCTCCACAGAAAATAACGTCTGATTCTACTTGAAGTGTAAATTTTACCTCTTTTCGAAAACAATCTACAGTAGCATGGTGTATAGCCAGCAAATCCATTCCCAAAATAACATCAAAATCATGTATATCAAGCGGGATCAAATCAACATGTAGCTCATGCTTACCAACTATGACCTTACTGTTTCTATATATATTCTCAGCCAATAAAGATTCACCAGTAGGTGTAGCCACTACCATACTAGAATCTAATGGTCTTAATTCTACATCTGCATACACCATATAAGATCGAGATATAAATGAATGAGTAGATCCAGTAACGACATCTGGAGTGGTCTCGGCATCTTGCTGAGTCATAGCAAAAACCCTTGCCCGAGTAAGAGGTCTACCCGACTGACCTCTCTGTTGGTTGCTTCCAACCCCTGCTGCGCTAGCTTGGGTTTTCCCAGTAGTTGTAGATCCTCCTACTCGGGATCCTCTTTGTCCTTGCATCTGACTAGCGCCACTTTGCATTGGTTGAAAACCTGTCTTCCTCTCTTCATTGCCTGCCTGGACAAACTCGGGGCAATTTCTTTTTAAATGTCCAGGTTGCCCACATTGATAACAACCTGATCTCCCCAAATGACCCTCACCATCATGGTGCTTTCATCAAGTCGAACATAGAGGACGCCAACTTCTACCTATACTAACACTCTGTTGATGACTACCCAATGGTTGTTGTACTGAGGCTTGGCTAGAACCAGGTCCACTACTCTATTGATAATTACTAGTCTGACCTGAAAAATTGCATGTTGCCTTAGGCATTTTGCCATAAGAGCCTCCTACTGACTAGTTACTACGCTTTTGCTTATGTTGTTCAAATCTGCGAGAGTCACTAAGGCCTCTCTCTACTCTCAATGCAGCTTCAAACAACTTACCAAACTCAACATGTCCCGAAGTAGTCACTATGGTCTTAATTTTCGATCTAAGTCCATCCTCAAATTTTCTACACTTATTTTCTTCATCAGCGACTACATACGGAGCAATCTTCGAAAGTTCTGTAAATTTCTTCTTATACTCTTCTACTGTCATAGATCCTTGTACTAGTTTGAAAAATTCAGCTCTTTTCAAATCTTGATAGAAACGGGGATAATAATAATCATTAAACTGCTTCTTGAAATCCTCCCAAGTAATTCCTTCAGGAGTTCTTCGTTGAACTGAGGCCCACCAATCATATGCTTTTTCCTTTAGCAAAAACGTAGCAAAGGAAACCTTCTGCTCATCGGTGCACCTCATAACTTCAAATACCCGTTCTAGTTCAATCAGCCAAGAACTAGCACTATCTGGATCTTCTGTTCCATCAAAATTCGTAGCTCCCAATTTTCGTGCACGCTCAATAGAATTCTCTGGCATTCGCGTTTGGTGCTGAACCAAGGCAGTCAACAGTTCTGCAATTCTATCCATTGGTTCCTCCCTAGGTTATGGTACATGAGGTGGAGCTATAGGTGGTTGAAGGTGTGATTCTATCTCGATTTCACCTTGGTTACCACTCCTCTCTCCAAGGTCAGCTACCGGTCTTGTGCATAGGCGGCCAACTCGACGCATGATGCTGTTACAAAATCAAAGTTATGCTTAAATGCATGAAACTGAATGCAAACAATTATTCTATGGTCTAAGGAATTTTAAACCGTGGGCTCTGATACCAAGTTGACAGGACCCACCCCGACTCCTCTCTCTTGAGTACTAGGGAGGCCATGTGGGCTACCCCGACTCCTCTCTTGAGTTCAAGGGAAACCCTATGGGCTCTACATTCACTAGCATAATAAAAGGACTTTCTGCTAAAATCTCCATTCGGAAATACTTGTTTGAATCAAATAAAATGTGAGGAGAATACTGGAGAGTACAAAATGTACATAATTATAATTTCTTTACATATATTTTCGTGCGTTACAAAAAGTTTATTAAAAATGACCGTTCGGACCAAAAACCTAACACTTTAAAATCTAAGTAACTAGTCATCCCGAGTGGGAAATGAAACAGGCCGAGTAAGAAAACCGAGTAGGCCGAGTAGACCGAATAGGCCATGTGGGCCGAGTAGGTCAAGTGGGCCGAGTAGGCCGAACAGACCGAGTAAAAATCCGACCACGTTCTGACCATGCTACCATCCCGACCATACCTACCATCCCGACCATGCCTACTGTCCCGACCATGCCTACCGTCCCGACCATGCAGACCTCATATTTTTAAATATGTACATGAAAATTTAAAATGCATGACTTTTATACTTCATGATGTCATCGAGTGGCCCACCTTAAAACTTCTGAGTTCGCACAACCGAGCAGCTACCTAGAGAAATATTTAAGAGTGAAAGGATGAGCGCTAACACCCAGTGAGTGACTGAAAACTTTTAAAAACACTTTTCTAAACCACTTTACAATAAGCATTCAGCAATATATGGTATAAGATAATATATCTACTTTGTACTGAATAAACTGAATGCTTCTCTTTACTGAATAAGAATAAATGCTTTATAAAATCTTAATCTTCACCAAATTCGTACCGGAAATATCCTCCATACGTAAGCCGAAATATATTCAGGCAAACGCAGTCATGAATAATTTCTGGTCATACCGGAACAGAGCGACTCAATTACTCTTTCTCTGATAATGCCCGGACAGAGCGACTCTCTGGTCATACAAGTGCAGAGCGACTCTATTACTCTTTCTCTGGTCATGCACATGCAGAGCGACTCATGACATACACATGTGTAGAACGGCCTCAAAAGCCAACCTTAATCATAACTGGGGAAGGGTACATAGTGCTTTTATAGAAATCATAATCTCTTCTTGATAATTCACAAAAATAATATACTGTTTCTAAATGCTAATATAAGCATAAATATATATTTTTGGTTCTCTGTATACTCACTATCAATCATAAAAAGCAATAAAAAGCAATAAAAAGCTTAAAATGATTTGCAGCAATTAAAGCTTAAAACTGTAAACTTGAGTTAAAAACAAAACTGAAACTTAATTCACTCACAACTTAGTCGTCAAGCTTATCTTAGACTGAGTATGCTAGGTTCCCTTCGTCTTCTTTCCCTATCAATCACAAAATCCAATTAGAAACTTGATATCAAAGAAGAATCAACTGAAATCTGAAATTACGAGAGCTTCACGGACTTTTCTCTTTTCTTCTCTTTCCTTTCTTCCACTTGATTCTACTGCTTTCTAGCTGTCACAGACATTTATCCTCATATATATACTCATGGAAGGACACAACTGAAGTTGTGAGCTAATTAACCAAGCTCACAGCTGCCTGTCAGCCATGCATCTCACTTGGCTTACTCACCTGATGCCTTTTCTGTTTCACGCTTATCCTTTTTTTTCTTTTCTTTTTCAAATTGGGCCTTTCAATTGGGCCTGAAAAACTGGGTGTTACACTAAGTGGATTGTATGGCTGACACGCAGCTGTGAGCTTGGTTAATTAGCTCACAACTTCAGTTATGTCCTTCCATGAGTATATATATGAGGATAAATGTTGTGAGAGCTAGAAAGCAGTAGAATCAAGCGGAAGAAAGGAAAGAGAAGAAAAGAGAAAAGTCAGTGAAGCTCTTGAAATTTCAGATTTCAGTTGATTCTTCTTTGATATCCAGTTTCTAATTGGATTTTGTGATTGATAGGGAAAGAAGACGAAGGGAGCCTAGCAGACTCAATCTAAGATAAGCTTGACGACTAAGTTGTGAGTGAATTAAGTTTCAGTTTTGTTTTTAACTCAAGTTTAATGTTTAATGCTTTAATTGCTGCAAATCATTTTAAGCTTTTTATTGCTTTTTATGATTGATGGTGAGTATACAGAGAACCGAAAATATATATTTTATACTTATATTAGCATTCAGAATCAGTATATTATTTTTTATGAATTATCAAGAAGAGATTATGATTTCTATAAAAGCACCATGTATGTACCTTCCCAGTTATGATTATGGTTGGCTTTTGGGGTCGTTCTACACATGTGTATGTCATGAGTCTCTCTGCATTTGCATGACCAGAGAAAGAGTAATAGAGTCGCTCTGCACTTGTATGACCAGAGAGTCGCTCTGCCCAAGCATGACCAGAGAAAGAGTAATTGAGTCGCTCTGTTCGGGTAAGACCAGAAGTTATTCATGACTGCGTTTGCCCGAAGTATTTCGGCTTACATATGGAGGATATCCCCGGTACGAATTTGGTGAAGATTAAGATTTTATAAAGTATTTATTCTTATTCAGCAAAGAGAAGTATTCAGTTTATTCAGCACGAAAGTATATATATTATCTTATACCATGTATTGCTGAATGCTTATTGTAAAGTGGTTTAGAAAAGTGTTTTTAAAAGTTTTCATTCACTCACTGGGTGTTAGCGCTCATCCTTTCACTCTTAAATATTTATCCAGGTAGCTGCTCGGTTGTGCGGACTCAGAAGTTTTGAGGTGGGCCACTAGATGACATCATGAAGCATAAAAGTAATGCATTTTAAATTTTCATGTACATATTTAAAAATATGAGGTCGGCATGGTCGGGACGGTAGGCATGGTCGGGATGGTAGCATGGTCAGAACGTGGTCGGATTTTTACTCTGTCTGTTCGGCCTACTCGGCCCACATGGCCTATTCGGTCTACTCGGCCTACTCGGTTTTCTTACTCGGCCTGTTTCATCTCCCACTCGGGATGACTGGTTTCTTAGTTTTTAAAGTTGTCAGTTTTTGGTCTGAACAGTCATTTTTGATAAACTTTTTGTAACGGACGAAAATATATGTAAAGAAATTATAATTATGTACATTTTGTACTCTCCAGTATTCTCTCACATTTTATTTGATTCAAACAAGTATTTCTGAATGGAGATTTCAGTAGAAAGTCCTTTTATTATGCTAGAGAATGTAGAGCCCATAGGGTTTCCCTTGTACTCAAGAGAGGAGTCGGGGCAGCCCACAGGGCCTCCCTCGTACTCAAGAGAGGAGTCGGGGTGGGTCCTGTCAACTTGAGGACATTTTCTGCCGATCCACCTCACTCGTAATCTTGATGATTGTTACATTACTCATGAGGTTATTTTCAATATGTTGCCCAAGTTCAAAAAATTGAGGGTTCTATCTTTGCGAAAATGCCACATCACTAAGCTACCCGACTCAATCGGAAAGTTGAGATATTTAAGGTATCTCAACCTTGCTGATACAGAAATTGCAAGTTTTCCCGACTCTAGAAAAGACTTGCTCAACTTGCAAATTCTAATATTAAGAAATTGTTATCGTCTGAAGTTGCCTCATGAAGTGGGAACATTGATCAATCTTCGTCATCTTGACATTCATCGTGACATTGAGAATCCCACAAGACATAGAAGAGAGAGGCCCGAGATATCAATAACAGAGATGCCATTGGGAATGCAAGAGTTGAAGAATCTACAAACTTTGTCTAATTTCATTTTAGGCAAAGAAGGTTCTGGATCTCCTTTAAAAGATTTGAAGAATTTAATGTTTCTTAGTGGTGAACTTCATATTTCTCAATTGGAGAATGTGACTGATTCTTATGCTTTAGGAGGAGCTATATTAAGTGATAAGAAGAACCTAGAAGTGTTAATTCTGGAATGGGGGACTGTTTTTGACAACTCAAGAAATGTGAACAAAGAAAAAGATGTTATTGACATGTTACGACCTCATGCAAATCTGAAGAAGCTCGCAATCAACAATTATGGGGGCTCAGCGTTTCTTGCTTGGATTGAAGATCCATCATTCTCTAACATGGTGGTGTTAAGACTGGAAGGTTGTGAAAACTGCACATCCTTGACTACACTAGGAGTACTGAGCAAGCTGAAAGAACTCACAATCAGTGGAATGAAAAAGCTAACCAAGATTGATTCTGGGTTTTATGTAAGGTTCTCAGAGCCCTTCCAATCATTAGAGATTCTGTGCTTGGAAGACTTGCAAAAATGGTCTCTTTGGGACCCTGTTGGAGACAATGTGCATGACAAGGTCTTCAATCACCTTCATGAGCTTTCCATTGTAAATTGCCCACAGCTTTCTAGAAGCATACCTGTACACCTGCCTTCTTTGCGGAAGCTTAGGATTCAGCAAAGTGCAAAATTGGTGGTTTCAATTTCAAGCATTCCAATGCTATGCGAATTAGAATTAGATGAATGCCAAGAGATGATGGTGTACACCGATGGAGCTGACTCTTTGTCGCCGAACTCTATCATCCTTTCGTGTTTTTCAGTGTTCAGGAACTGGTTCGGGCAAGCGTTTCAGGAAGCAGAAGAATTGAAAATAAAGTGTCTAACTCTCGTTTCAATTCTGGAGGCACAATTTCTTTCCCGTCTGAGGGCACTTGAGATTATAGATTGCCGTGACCTAAAATCTTTATAGGAGGTGATGGAGCAGAGTACAAGTCTTGATCGTTTAGAGATAAAAGGCTGTGATTCTCTAACGTTGGTAGCTGAAGGCCAACTACCTTCAACTCTAAAAACACTTAAGATAAGCAACTGTAAAGATTTGCAGTGTTTTTTTGGTGATGGAGAGGCCAACAACATCAACGGATCACCTCTCGAGTATTTGGATGTGTCCCAGTGCCAAGCTGATGTAGGACATGAGGAAGTTGCAGCCGTGGGAATCAGTCATGAGGAAGTTGATATTGTTAGTTAGTTTACTTGTTAGTTGAATTTTCTTGTTTTGCAAGACATTAGTTGTTAGTTTTGAAAATAGGAAATAAATCAAACCTGTTTGATATTAGTTTTTCAGTCCGTTTAGGATTAGAAAATAAATCAAACTTGTTTGATATTAGTTGATTCTATTTATTTTCTATTTAAGCAAAGAGTCAGGGAGGTTGTAGGAATTATTATTATTCATTCATCAATAAAATTGTTCTTTGAACACAACTCTCTCGTGGATTCGAGATTATTTAGCTTCCGCTACGTCAAGTGGTATCAGAGCCTACGCTCTCAGTAAAATTTCTGATGGCGCGCGACGATATTGGGAGTAATCGTTCGACTGAAGACGATTAGTGAATAAGGGCAATAGCAACCGGGGTTGTTACTGCCGCCATCAATGACATTCGTCCACTAATCGATGGGGTTCCGTTACTGCAGGCTCAGCTTGAGGAGGTTCTTCGAAGATTAGAGGCGTTGTCCCCTAATGGCAACAGGGTAGACGACCAGCGACCTAGAGGGGCAGATGAGATCACTCGTGGCCCGACGTCCTTGACACGTAATCCTGAAAACACACCGCAAGTCTAAAACACACAATCGCTATCCATGTTTTTGTCCCCAAATTCTCAATTGATGGAATCTGAAAATCAGGCTCCGAGGAGAACCCAAGGTGACCGAGATTATAAAATTAATGTGGAGATGCCAATCTTCAAAGGAACACAGAACGTGGATGAATTTTTCTCTTGGATTGACGAGGTTGAGACAGGATTTGGGGTGATGGACTGTTCTGAAGACCGGAAACTCAAAGTGGTGGCCAATAAATTGAAAGGATCGGCTGCAGCATATTGGAAGTACCTGAAAAACAAGCGAGTGCTGGACAGAAAACCTCTGATTGCAATGTGGGAGAAGATGAAAAGTAAATTCATGGGTAAGTTCCTACCTCCTGATTATGAGCAGCGTTTATATGTACAATTACAGAACTGCAAACAGGGGAATCAGACTGTGGAAGAATACATCGATGAGTTCATTCGACTAAATTCACGGAACTTGTTGCCAGACAATGAAAACATGCAAATCGCAAGGTTTAGAGGAGGTTTGAAACGGGAAATACAAGACCAAATGAAGATGCTTAATACATTCAGGCTCGAACAAGCTTTCGATTTGGCACGAAAGGCTGAAGAGCCCATCCAAGCACCTCTTGTGCGAACCAAGTTCACAAACCAGCAGTTCCAAGCAGATCTAAGCAAAGTAACGCCAACAACTGAACCAGACACTGAGATCGTGACTACAGATGGTCGACCAAGGAGATCTGCTCCACAACAAGCACCGAATCCTTATGCTAAACCAATGCCCTCACTATGCTACAGATGTCACCAACCTGGACACCGTTCGAATCAATGCCCACAAAGACCTACTGTCAATTTTGTTTAAGGTGACTGTGAAGAAGAAGGGACAATGGCCAGGAAACAGAGGTGGTCGATGGAATTGAGGAGGGTGAGGATGACGACTTCGTTGGAATGGTGATGCATCAACCGTGTGAAAGTCAGACAAAAACAAAATTATTATTAAAGAAATCTACACAGCACAGCTCGGCAGAAAATCTGGAAGCAAAAAAGATTATTACAAAAAAAAAAAATTGTATCGTTCAAAGGGTTTTCTTGACACCAAAAAGGGGACCAGAACTTTCGACTCGCCATCAAGTCTTCCGAACCAATGCCCTTATCAATGGGGTGATAGTGAAGGTAGTGATAGACATAGGTAGTTCAGAGAACTTGGTGTCCAAAGAGCTGGTTCGAAAGGTGAAACTGTCCACTGCGAAACACCCGCAACCCTATGGCCTGCGTTGGATTCGAAAGGTGGAAGGCGCTGCTGATGTAGTCGATGAAATGTGTAAAGTACCGCTATCAATTGGTAAGAATTACAAAGATGAGATTGTATGTGATGTAGTGGTTATGGATGCTTGCCAGATTTTGTTAGGAAGACCATGGCAATACGATGTGGACATCAGTTTCAAAGGAAGAGCCAATACCTACGAATTCTGGTGGAAAGGGAAACAAATCATATTAAAACCACCTACTTTGAAGACAGAGACCCGGCAAGAGGAAGGAGAAAATTTCCTAGCCATGGCAACAACTCATGTGACCGAGGAATGCCAAGCTTGTGCGTTATTAGCTCAAGAGGATGACATGGAAGAGGAAACAATACCCGAAAAGGTTCTTCCTTTGGTGACCGAGTTTTCTGACCTTACACCAAAAGAACTACCAATGGGATTACCACCAATGCGAGAAATACAACATCAAATTGATCTGATTCCAGAGCGAGTCTACCAAACCTAGCACACTATAGGATGAGTCCACAACAACACAAGATACTACAAAATCAAGTTGATGATTTGTTACAGAAGGGATACATCCAGGAGAGCAAGAGCCCTTGTGCAGTGCCTGCATTACTAGTACCCAAGAAAGATGGAACTTGGCGAATGTGTATTGACAGCCGGGCAATCAATAAAATTACAATCCGTTACCGGCAACCGATACCCACAATCCAAGACATGATCGACCAATTGGGAGGAGCAAAAGTGTTCTCCAAAATTGACCTGCGAAGCGGGTACCATCAGATTCGGATTAGGCCGGGAGACGAGTGGAAAACCGCGTTTAAAACGCATGAAGGGTTGTACGAATGGTCTGTGATGCCGTTCGGTCTCTCTAATGCTCCAAGCACTTTTATGAGACTCATGAATCAGGTACTGAGACCTTTTTCATGCAAATTTGTTGTTGTTTACTTCGACGATATTCTTATTTACAGCCCAGATGAAGAGACACACTTGAGACACCTGAGAGAAGTGTTAATAGTACTGTGAAAAAATCACATGTACGTGAACAAGAAGAAGTGTAATTTCTTGCAAGACCAGTTGGTTTTTTTGTGGTTTATCGTGGGAAAGAATGGGGTCCAAGTGGATGAGGCAAAGGTCAAGGTAATTTGTGAATGGCCGACCCCATCAACGGTGACAGACGTGCGAAGCTTCCATGGGTTAGCAACGTTCTACCGAAGGTTCATTCGAAATTTCAGCAGCTTGGCAGCACCATTGACTGAATGCATAAAAAAATGCTGTTTTCGTTGAGCAGAAGAGCAAGAAACAAGCTTCGCGCTACTGAAAGAGAAACTAAGCACAGCACAAGTCCTCGCATTACCAGATTTTGACAAGTTATTCGAAGTCGATTGTGTTGCTTCAGGAAAAGGAATTGGGGCCGTTTTATCTCAAGAAGGTAGACCGGTGGAATTCTTTAGTGAAAAATTAAGTGACACGAGACAGCGATGGATGACCTACGAAAAAGAATTTTATGCTGTCTACCGAGCTCTCATGCATTGGCAGCATTACTTGATCCAAAAGGAATTCGTGTTGTACAGTGATCATCAAGCTCTGAAATTCATCAACAACCAACACCAAATGAACAACATGCATGCCCGGTGGATCACATACATGCAAAAATTTACCTTTTCCCTAAAACACAAAGTTGGACTGATGAACAAAGTCGCTGAAGCATTGAGTAGGCGGACCACACTGCTGGTGACGGTAGAAGCTGAGATCACTGGTTTTGAGACTTTGAAAGACCAATATGTCACTGATGAGGACTTCAAGGAAGTGTGGGACAAGTGCAGCACTCGCCAAAATGTAGGTGACTTCCTGATACACGATGGATATTTATTTAAATCCAATAAATTATGCATTCCAAAAGGGTCATTGCGGAGAAGATTATGCGGGAACTTTATGGAGGTGGATTGGGCGGGACGTGACAAGACAATCACGTTGATCACCGACCGTTATTACTGGCCGCATCTGAAGAGAGACGTGGGGAAAATCGTCCAACACTGTCGAGTGTGTCAGGAATCGAAAGGACAGTCCCAAAATACTGGTTTGTATACTCCCCTGCCCGTTCCGAAGACAATTTGGGAAGATTTGTCGATGGACTTTGTGCTTGGATTACCACGAACTCAGAGGGGAAAAGATTCCATCATGGTGGTGATCGACCGGTTTTCAACAATGGAGCATTTCGTCGCCTGTAAAAAGACTGCAGATGCAAGCAATGTTGCCTACTTGTTTTTTCGCGAAGTGGTGCGTTTACATGGAGTTCCAAAGACCATCACATCAGATCGTGACGTCAAATTCGTAAGCCATTTTTGGAGGACCTTATGGAAGAAATTTGATACCCAATTGCAGTTCAGCAGTGCTTTCCATCCACAAACAGACGGCCAAACTGAGGTGGTAAACCGTACTTTGGGTAATATGTTACGATGTATCAGCAGAGAAAAGCCAAAACGAAGGGATCTTGACCTGGCTCAAGTAGAATTTGCATACAACAGTATGACCAATCGCTCAACGAATAAAACTCCTTTTGAAGTCGTATATACTCAGCAGCCAAAACACGCGATGGACCTGGCCACATTACCAATCCAACCGAAAGTCAGTAAAGCTGGAGAAAATCTAGCTGAACGGATTCAACAACTACATTCGGAAGTGCAAGCTAGCTTGGAGGCTGCTAATTCTGCTTACAAAACTGCTGCAGACCAGCATCGGCGCAAGAAAGAGTTCGCAGAGGGAGATTTGGTGATGGCCTATTTGCAGAAAAATCGGTTTCCTGGAATCCGAACTAAGCTACATAAATGAAAGTATGGACCTTTCAGGGTCGCCAAGAAAATTAATGACAATGCCTATATCCTACAGCTACCAGATAATTGGAACATCTCCAATACGTTCAATGTAGCCGATCTTTCGGAGTACCATGAGGACGTGCCCTTGTATTCGGATGACTCGGGACGAGTTTGTTTCCAAGAGGAGGAGACTGATGTAGGACATGAGGAAGTTGCAGCCGTGGGAATCAGTCATGAGGAAGTTGATATTGTTAGTTAGTTTACTTGTTAGTTGATTTTTCTTGTTTTGCAAGACATTAGTTGTTAGTTTTGAAAATAGGAAATAAATCAAACCTGTTTGATATTAGTTTTTTTTCAGTCCGTTTAGGATTAGGAAATAAATCAAACTTGTTTGATATTAGTTTATTCTATTTATTTTCTATTTAAGCAAAGAGTCAGGGAGGTTGTAGGAATTATTATTATTCATTCATCAATAAAATTGTTCTTTGAACACAACTCTCTCGTGGATTCGAGATTATTTAGCTTCCACTACGTCACAAGCTCTCGCATCCTTGTCATCAACAGACCAATTACCTGAGGCACTCAAACGCCTTGAGATTGAGCATTGCGAAAAGCTCACAACCATAGGTCAGTTACATGAGAGACTTAAGCGCTTTGTCATTAAGCGCCTTGACCGCTTATCATCAGCAGGTCAGCTACCTGCCTCATTGGAGCACCTTTCCATTGATAACTGTCCGATCACCACATTGTCATCAACTGGACACTTACGTGCATCACTTCAACACCTAGAAATTCTGTCTTGCTCGAAACTCACAAGCTTGTCATCAACTGGGTACTTACCTGCATCACTTCAACACCTACAAATTGTGTCTTGCTCGGAACTCACGAGCGTGTCATCAACTGGCCACTTACCTGCATCACTTCAACACCTACAAATTGTGTCTTGCTCGAAACTCACGAGATTGTCATCAGGCCAGCTGTTACCCGCCACACTCAAATACCTCAATATTAGTAGTTGTGGAATCATTTCCATAGCTGATGGTCTGCAAAATCTCTATTCACTTCAAGAGTTGTTCATGAAAGACCTAACATCGCTTTCATCCTTCCCACAAGAAGGTTTTCCCATCAACCTAACATCACTTTCTATCATAAGTCTCAAAATCCCTGACCAAGTGATGCAGACGTTGATGCCGCAGTTGCACAAGATCACCTATCTCAGACACCTCTACATTGGTGGATGCCAAAATGCAGGGATGGAAATGATGCTGCCCACTTCTCTAACTCATCTGACTCTCTCAAATTTTAGTAAATTGGAACGCCTATTTACGGATGGTTACCGAAACCTCGCCTCTCTTGAATATTTGTCGATCTCTAACTGCCCCAAGCTCAGATCATTTCTTAAGGACCTGCCGTCCTCACTACTGGCATTGTATATTTCCGATTGTTCTAAGCTGACAACGTATTGTCGAAAGGGAGGACGATACTGGTCCAATATATCCAATATCCCTTACGTTGAGATAGATGAAAAATACATCTACGAACCACCGCCGGTAATTTGATCTCATCGACGAAGAAAAAGGTTCCAGCTTCAATCCCCAGCCGCATGTGTGTCGGTGTAACATCATACAGAGTTAATTCAGTTATAATTTCCCTTCTTTGATGACATGGTAGATTTAATTTGCAATGCTATTTTATTATCCTGTTAATGATTTTTTTTTTTTGAACTTGTATTTACGTATATTAATTTCAGTGGGAAGCAAGTGGCCCATTTGAGTTGCGGGTGGATTAAAGGAGGCTAACATTGCAAATGCATGAAGTTTTTATGAAGATTTTCAACTTGTTTCTTTACAAAAGTGTGTTTATTGTATGTTTGTTTGAGGCTAGTTTATTTAATGACAGTATTTGGTAAACATGTATCCGTCAAGAGTCAAGACCTGAGAAGTTTGCATTTTGTACTCTTGCATTTGGTCATTCAATAATCTCTCTAGGGCCAGACCATACCATGATATTGTATCGAAATTTTTGATACAATGATGAATGTGGTTTATGTCAAGGAGTTCATATTTGGTTTTTATGTAGAATGTGAAACAGAAAACATGTTAACTTTTGTGCCCATCTATAGATTTGATGTGGTTCTACAATGTTATTTGTATTAGATCGTGTCAGAAATATTTTTATTGCATATTTACATTCATAAATTGAAACCTTTCCAATTCTCGTAGTTACTCTATAAAAGTGATAATTTGACCGTTGTATTAGAATGACTTTAAATTTGATACATAAATAATACTCTAAGTTATCAAATTTGGAACCACTTTGAGACTGTTGCAATATAAAAATTAGGGTTAATTGCAAAAACTTACCCTGATGTTTTGAAATACCACAACTATATTGAACTTTTCGTTTAATTATAAGAAGATACCCTTAATTAATAGTTGACCGATAGTGAAAGATAAAAGGACAATATAGAACCACATCAAATCTATAGATGGGCACAAAAGTTAACATGTTTTCTGTTTCACATTCTACATAAAAACCAAATCTGAACTCTTTGACATAAACCACATTTATCATTGTATCAAAAATCAATCATCATCCTTATTTTGATCTTTACCATCTCTGCCATAATCATTGTCTTCTTCTTCAATAATAATCATCACTATCCTCTCCTTCTCCATCTCTATTATTAATCATCATCACCATTTTTTTCGAGTCTCAAAAGAAAAGAACATATTGGAAACAATAAATCAGCATTTAAAAGCCTAAGACCATGATTTCATCATCTCACAAGCAAGATGGATCTACACAAACGAGTTGCACGAAATTCTCTGTAAAAGCTCAACAAAAAATCCAAAAAAAAAAAAAACCCAACTAAAATCGCACACACGATACTTCAAATTAACTCTTATCTTTCAAAGCCAAGCATTTCTTCTCCATCACCAAATCACTCTCACTCAAATGGTCCAAATTCTATGGAGGAGATTGAGAGCATAAGGGGGGGATTGTTGGCGGTGAATAAGGGAGGGAGGGTTGAAGACGAATAAGTGATACGGGGACGAAAGTCAGTCGTCTAAAGGAAACATCGGAAGATATTGGACTTTAGATCTCCATGTTTTTCTAAAGAACCGGATCCCCATTCTATGAGATTGAATAGAAATGGTGAGATCTCACTGGTGCAATCTCCAATGTGCTTCCTTTTGCTTCTTTTTTTAATTTTTTTTTTTTTAGGTTTATTTTTTTGAAATATTAAAAAGAAATCTTTTCCTTTTTAGATTTTTAAAGATCTTTTAATATTTATTGTTTTAATAATAAATACAATTTATTTATTTATTTTTATAGAAAAAGACATTTGTACCCTTCGTACCGTTAGGTCCAAATTAAATCTAACTAAGGTCAATCAAGTCAACGGTAAATTTTTTATAATTTTAGTAAAAGTATAATATACTTGTGTTATTGATAAATGTTAGGGTATGTTAGTGCAATTAACCCGAAAAATTACGGGCATAAATTTCAACACGAAATGCGATTTTACACAATAATTATTAATTTATTCCGTCGTAATAGGTTTTTTAGGACTAAAATTGAATTTTGTCTGCAAAGATTCCCAGCCCCCGTTTAGCTACTGAGCACGCATTATTCCATCCACCCACCAACTTAAGGTGATGTGATGGCATGCGGCTATGACTTAGGATGTTCATAAGTCATAGCCACATGTATGACTTATGAGTTATGTGGATGTTCAACATTAAAAAATAAAAAAAAATAAAAAAAAATAGAGTGGTAGGTCCAGTTTTAGAAATTGTCCTGAGGCCAAATCCAAACTCAAAAGATTTGAATCTAAAAACACTGATAAAGCCCAAAGCTCAAGATCCAAATGTATACAGCCCAACAGTATGTTGTTAAAAAAGGAGATTTGTTGGCAGAAAATCCCAACCCAATTTTAGTAAGCCCAAGCCCATTAGACAAACCCAAAAGTTGATCCAGGCCATTAGTCGCCAGGTCGAAGAACATGAAGAATTGAGATGGCTGCTCATGTGATAGGTGGCAATACCATACAAAGGGTGGCAATAAATATTAATAATAAAAAAAGAGAGATAAAATGAGATCTGATGAGAGGGAAGTGAGATTTCGTGAAAGCAAAACAGACCAACAGAAAAATAGAAATAGAAATAGAAATAGAAAGAAAAGAAAGAAGGAAAATAGAATTCTAGATGATTTGATATGTTTTAAGGAATGTGTAGATTTCCAGAATCCATAAATAGATTAGTTATAGAATTATGAATTAGAAAGAAGAATAGTTCAAGTATGTTCAGATAGATTTCCATATAGATTTGTAGATTTTCAGACAGATTTCTATAATTGATCGGATCTACAATTGATTTGTATCGTCGAGATGGGTACTGACAACCCGCGAAATAAGAGGAAAAAAGGGAGTGATGGTCGAGCCATAGAGGGGGATGTTACCTTTGTGGGACTCACCAACGCCCAAATCAATATTTTGTTCGATAAACGTATGCAAGGGAAAGGGTAGAGAACTACAAACCGTGTTGCTCAACCTATTGAGTCGAGCTATGGGAGTTGAGTTTGTTGGATAGTAGTGAGTCGACCTACAATAAGTTCGACTTAGAGTTTTGATGAGTTCGATCGACCAACTCCCGAGTTGGCTCCGTTGCTCGACTTGGAACTGTCAAAGGTCAGGTTGATCGTTGATCGATGATCAATGATTGATTGGGATGAAAATCAGACAATCTAGAAATTGTAGTGGCCAAAAAATGAGTCATGTGCCCATTATACAAACTCATTAACAAGTAAATAAAGGTCCCCATAAAAACCTATAAATAAGTCCAAAACCACCAAAAAAAAAACTCATAGGTCATCATGAGTCAAATTACGTGGTCAAATCATGTCATAAATTTGATATTCATGATTTGACGTTTTGTAAATTTCAATATCTTAAATTGTCATATTCTAACGAGTCAAAACGGACAGTTAAGACCATTTTATTCACGCCATACGTTAAGAAGATTAGACATTGAGAGACTACTGGCCTTCACTATATATACAAGTCCCTTTCTCATTGAAAAGAATTCAGGTTTTTACTCTAAAGCTCACAAGAAAGCTCTCTCCCTCTCTCTAGTTATCACATTCTTCTATAACATTTATTGTAGTCATACATTATTTAGAATGAAATACAAATTCAAAAAGAGATTTAGAATTTAGAATGAGATATAGAAATATTCAGATTAAGTTTAGCATAGGAGATATAGAATTCACAAAGAAATAGAGAAGAGTGTTCTACCGTTAATAGTTGCAGATTAAGTTTATTAAGTATAGAATGTCTTTTAGAAAGAGATTTTGTTTTCAGAAAGGTAACGAAGATATTTATGTATTAGAAAAATATTTATTAATTTCATAAGTGTAGTATGTTTTTCATTTATTTAGAGTGTAGTTTTAGTAAAGCTTATAAGAAAGAAACATTTTAGTTTCAAAGTTTATTTCCACTCATCAGACGAGCTCATTCTTTTATTTAAACTATTTTTTCTCAAGTGATTTTCGGGTTCGTACAGATTCTTTAGTATCGTGAGATTGGATAGTTTTAGTTCATGGTTTTAATTATAGCATGTAAATGTGCATATTTTCAGATATTCATATTTTACCTAACTAGTTTTTGAATATACAAATATTCAGCAGATGAGTCCAACACAATTAAAAGTAATTTTGACATTAACAAATGCTTTTTTTAAATTACAAGGTTGAAAAGTTTTGAAAACCCAAAGTGGTAGTTAAAGATTTTATAATAAGCCACTTTGAGATTCATATGATTTATGTAAATATTTTTTGAAATATTCAAATTTCAATTAAAAAGATAAGATTTTCGAAGGATTCCCTTGTACTCACTCGGGGCGGGACTTGTCATAAGGTCTAGTTTTTTTTTTTCCTAATTTGACAAATTTATTTATAAATTTTTTAAAAAAACTAGATACCCGAGTATATCCAAACTCTGGCCGATACACAATCGATCGGGTCCCTAGATATTCTTTGGTGCCAAATAAGGAGTATCTGGATACTACACGGGAATTCTGGCCCAGGTAAGGCTGGGTACCCGGCTGGGTACAATTACCGTCCTCGAGATGAAAGCATCATAATAATTGTTGTTACAATCTAGGTCTAATACAATAACCTAGATCGTATTTACACTGCTTTACCTGTTAAGATTCACTTAAAAGAAAGCAACACTAATATCTAGAGTACCAACAATTTAATCAACTATATAAGAAGATTTATAGCAGAATAAGAAACAACAATAAAAGAAATAAAACAACAGAAAAATGGACACAGAGATTTATAGTGGTTCAGCCCATAAATGGGGGCCTACATCCACATCAAGCCAAGAACAGAAAATACTCCACTATATCACAGTTATTACACAACCCAGACAATTACACAGGACTCGGCTATATGCTCTCAAACGGGAGCCAAGAAACTCACAACAACTGTCAATCAACAACACAGATTTGTTAACCAATCTAAACCTCAACACAAAACTCAGAATTCCTCAAAAATTACATCAACAGAATCATCACAAAAGGATCTAACTTTTTCTCTTCTATCTCTCTAGCAAATTCAAAGTAGAGAAGCTTGATATTCAAGATAAATATCAAGAATATCAAAGAACATAGAAAAGCTTCCGGAAAAGCAAAAAACGAGAAACCCTAGTGATTTTCTCTCACCACACTTTACAATATATAGCCTTCTGATGATAAGATCCAGCTGTGTAATATACAGCCAATAGAACGTTGCCATGTCACCACGAAATCCTGACTCATCATTCAGATAAGCATTCATTAAACACACCCTTTTGTTTTAATGAAATGGATCATACTTGTTGGAACATCAGTTGTTGAATTTCTCATCTACAACCCAATCCTATCATTGGGCTTCATTCACTGGGTTGGGCCTCAGAAAACTTAAGATGGACTAAAAACACCACAATAATCATAAACTGATAAAAGATAATATCAAAGTGTTTGTGAAAATGCTTGAAAGATCATTCAAACTTAGTAATAGCTATTGACATATTCTGCTATTTATGAACATCATTTGATCAGCTGATCTTCTAGCTTGATATGTTGATCTTGAAACCGTTGTGATACATACACAGTCTTGATTTCTGTTCTATGATAGCTAACAGTGAGCTACCACGTATTCTAGTAACTCTGTTTTGCCCAACTGTCTGAGCCTGAGCATTCCCAGTCGAGCTATTTGAATCACCAACTTGAGCTATGGTACCTTTTCTTTTATTACTATCACTAACACGACTACACGACATGCCAAAGAAATCCCTATTGTCACCAATGTCCCATCTTTTTAATTTTTTTTTTCTGCTTTGATTATAAATTGACCTGTCAACTATAGTTGGGGACCTGAGGCTCGGGTCATACTTCTAATAGCTGTCTTCCAATAAATAAATAAAACAAAAACATTCAAAGCTGGTCCAAATTCATGAATGATGAACCTATCATTGTACCATTGGAGCTTTGGAGGATCCCACGAAACGCTAACAAATAAACGGTCTTCATGGATTTTATGGAACGTATCAAATGGTTTGTACACTGAACTTCAACAGCCACAAGTACTAGTCCCTTTAACTCATGTTTAGTTGCGGGAATAACCTTAAATTTACTGATTTATATTATAACATGGCAAATTTCTGGCCCGTTAGTTAATCTTCTCTTGATGACTTTAGATTATAATAGCATTCGTGCCCCATTGTTGTAAAATCAAATCCTACACCAGAATTTCATTTGATATGTCTGCCTTTTCAAATTCTAAAGCTGGAATGAAAAGAAGTTTGTTGTCCTGTTTCTCCTCCGCGGACTAGTGAGTAGCAAACAACATGGATGTGCAACTTGAAATGACCTTTGTATTGTACCTCTTATGGTCTTGGACAAGCAAAGCTTCTCTGAATATTCAAAAGATAAGGACTTTAATTATAAGTATTTATTTGCGGTAGAAAATGTAAGTTCTTGGAAAGTGAGACGTTATCGTGTTTACGTCAAACATACGCCCAATGCAAACTTCTACGAATTTTTGAGATAACCCTGATTGCAATTTCACTGTCATTCAACCTTGGACAATTTCAATTCTTGAATTTTCTTCTTCCCTAAGCCAAAGAGAGTCACAAGCAGAAAAAATGGCAGAATTAGCTCTTTCAGCTGTTTCAGCTGTTTCAGCAGCGCTAGTTCTGGTTGGGGAGGTCTTAACCTTTCTTGATTGGGAAGTAAACCGTCAAAAAGATGTCAGAGATGATGTTCAAAGGATCAGACATTGGCTGAGTACAGTACAAGCATCTTTAGAACACATGGATGGAAAAGAAGGTGATGATGATATACTGAAAGATCGTGTAAGCCAAGTTCGAGATTTAGCTTACGATATTGAGGATGTTCTTGATGAATTCAGGGTTCATGTGCCCATAAAATTTCACAGGCACAGGATCTCCAAGTATGCTGAAGGATATATTCATCCTTTCAAACACTGGAATGCACTCCACAAGATGTCCTCCAAGATACAAAGCATAAAGAGAACGATGGACGGTATCATAACCTTGGATCGTTTTAGGTTCATTTCTCTTGAAGAAGGATCGAGTTCTGGTGCACAGGTGGAACTATATCATGCGACTCCTAAGGAAGATGACATGGTAGGCTTTGAGGGGTACAAAGACACATTGATCAATCTTTTAGTAGGAGATTCAATGTCAGATGGGCTCATGCATATTTGGGTGGTTGGGATTGGTGGCTCTGGAAAGACCTTTCTTGTGAAAAATGTTTATGAAGGCAAGGAGATTTGGAAAGAGTATGATTGCCATGCTTGGATTCGCGTGTCACGTTCCTGTAAAATCAATGAGGTTTTACGGAGTATGTTGAAGAAATTATGTAAGGTAAGGAAGCAATCCGACCTACTGGGTCTGGATGACGAAGGCGTACGAGATAAATTGAAATCTTATTTGCAGCAGAGAAGGTATCTTCTTGTTTTAGATGATGTTTGGCGCGAAGATGATTGGAAATCTCTTGTGTATGCTCTACCCCAAGGCTCTGGTGGCAGTAAAATCATCCTTACTTCTCCGAAACACGATTTGGCGAAATCATGTGTAGGGTCATCTGATTATATCCTTGAAATTAAGGGATTAGATTGGAAGAAAGCTTGTGAATTGTTCTGTAAGAAGGCTTTTCCAAGCAATGAAGGACGCTGTCCTAGAGAGTTAGAGGAATGGTCTCAAAAAATTGTGACGAAATGTGAAGGACTGCCCTTGGCAATTGCAGCACTTGGTAGTTTGCTATCGAAGAAGAGTCAAATTCCTATTGAGTGGAAGAAATTGCATGACAACATTGGTTCTGAGATTTATTCTGATTCTAACCTTGCAATTATTAGCAGAATATTGTTGCCAAGTTACAAGGATCTGTCAAACATTCTCAAGAACTGTTTCTTGTATTTTAGCATTTTTCCAGAGGATTACTCCATTGCACGGGAAAGGCTAATTCGCTTGTGGATAGCCGAAGGATTTATTAAGGAAAGAGTAGGCAAAACACTGGAGGATGTTGCAGAAGATTACCTGAATGAGCTCATAGGAAGGAATTTGGTTGTTGTAAGCAAATGGGATTTCGATGGGCGAGTAAGCATCTGCCGAGTACAAAATCTCATCAGGGAATTCATCATTTTGAAATCTAAGGAAGAAAATTTTGTCAAAGTACTTGCAGAATCAGATTCAAGCAGTTCAACTGGTTACAAAATCCGACGCTTATCCATTCATCATTCAAAGACTAGATGGTCAGACATGAGCGGCTTGAGATGTGTTCGCTCCTTGTTCATTTTTGAATGGGGCGATTCTTTTCATTCCAGGATTCGGAAATTCCTTCAACACTTGAAGTTAGTGAGGTCTCTAGACTTGGAGGGAGCACATTTGGCAGAATTCCCAGAAGAAATCGTTGAGCTCACCCTTCTAAGGTATCTAAGTCTGAGAGGAACAAAAGTAGCGACGGTTCCAAAGTCTATAAAGAAGCTAGCATACCTTGAAACCTTAGATCTTAAACATACTTATGTAAACAAGTTGCCATTTGAGATCTACGCACTTAAATTTTTGAGGCATCTTCTCGTTTATCACTATAACTTTAAGAATTATGTAGCTTTTGACTCTGTACAAGGAGTAGAGATTCCTGAGGGTGTTCAGGGTTTATCTGTCATACAGAAGCTGTCGCTCATTAACACAACCAAGCACAAAAAACTTATAGAGGAGTTGAAAATTTTGGTTGAACTGAGAAAGCTGGGACTAATAGGTTTGAAAGAGGAAGATGGAAGGGCATTGTGTGCATCAATTAAGGAAATGCGAAAACTTTTGACTCTGGATGTGCGTTCATCACACAAGGAAGAGTATATCGAGCTGGATCATATGGATGATAACCCTCCTAGCATTCTTCAACGTCTATATCTAAAAGGGAGCCTGCGCAAGATTCCAGGATGGATCTCCTCTCTTCACAGTCTGGTCAGGATCGGTTTAAGGTGGTCGAGATTGGAGTCTAGCCCACTTGAGGATCTTCAAGATTTGCCAAATCTAATGGAGCTACAGATGGTTGATGCTTACGCAGGGGATACATTGGAATTCAAATCTGAAACATTCAAGAAACTGAAATTTCTACATCTTGAACAAATTGACAGGCTGAATACAGTGATAGTGGAGGCAAAGGCAATGCCTAAGCTTGAAAAGTTAACCATTTGCAAGTGTGAGAAAATGGAGATGCTTCCACTATACATCAACAATCTTACTAAGCTTCAAGAACTGCTCGTATATGATATGCACAACAACTTCATCAACAGACTTAAAAAAAATAGTGAATTTCGCGACATGATTGAACACATTCCTGTCATCCATTCTTACACTCTCAAGTGCAACCAGTACTGGTCTCTCCAAAATTTTTCCTGATTCTCTTCACCATAAAGAATCTCTTTGACCAGTAAGCATTCAATCCATGATTTGTTTTTGTTGCTGCATTTCAATTATATTCTGAGATGCTTACATTAAAGAGTTGGCTTGAAATTATTTTCCTTTAAATTGGTAGGTAATTGGTGAAGAACGAAAATAGAAGATATGGGCAGCTGCCTCAGGATCCTGCATTGAGTGTCTGGCATGATGAAACATCACCAAACTCTGCTGCAGCCATATTTGGTTCTCTCTAATTATACTGTTGCTTTCCAATAAATTTCATGCTTTACGATTCTTATTGAACTTTTTATCTCTTTTAAGCTATTGGGATGAAGTTATAATGTTAAATAGATTGTTTGAATTTATGGTTTATATAGGCGGAGTTTATTGCCTTGCAATACCAATATTAAGTGATATTTTTTTTTAAAGTATTACAATAAGTAATATAAAAAATTCTGATACTAAACAGTCAGGTAAAGGTTTTGTTGTGACAACCTATTGAGATCATACGGTTACAATACATATCTACTCTCGTAATATCCAGAAAAAAAACTCCACATGCTTATAGTAAGACTAGAACCTCCAAGTTCGGTTAAAAGGTGACGGTAAATATTCATTGTGTTTTATTAACTTAATTAAATAAGGATGAATTAATCTGCTAAAATTACATTCAACCAACCAAAAATTAAAATCCAATGTACTTACCTATTTAATCAACAAAATTCATTGTAACTGTACTTATTTAATCAAAAGTATGCGAGGAAGGCTTCAATATTCAACAGTGCCATGAAGGTATCTAAGAAGTAAGAACCCTCCTAGAAAAATCGTACTTGAGAATTAACTAATATATATCCATAAATAATATTAAGCTACGCCACCCATTTTTCTTCTTATACCTTGCCATTAAAAAAATATTCCATGATTTTCAGAAATTACTAATAAAACATAAATTACTAAATAGTTATATCAGTACTTGAAATATTAACAATAACACTATGAAATCAAATAATTAAACTTTTTTTTTAAGTACTACAAAATTACTTAAATTCGTGAAGAATGAGAACTCGAACCCACAATTTCATTGTACAAAGTGAAAGATTTACTATCAGATCAATATCATCTCGCTATCAAATAATTGAACTTATAAACTCAATATATGACAATAGAAGTAATAAATATGTTAAATTTATCTTAATTTAACATAAAAACTTGTCACAAAATCTCGGTACAAGTTAGGAAGTTTCACACATAATTTGTTTTTGCATTTTTTTTTTTTTAAGCCGACACCGTTGAGGATCTACATACAGTCTGTCGAGATATATTGAGCTTTCAAAGTACGGTTTAGAAGGGGTTACTTGAACTTGAACAATTACAAATTATCAAGACTTGTTATTTTTTATTTTTTTATTTATTTATGAAATGTCTCTGCTGCTATGCTATGCTATGCTCCTCTCTCCGAAGAGGTTTGCAGGGAGTCTCTGTTTTTCCCCTGTTTTTATATGAAAATTTTGTTCTTCCATTTAGTGTGTGTGTGTCTGGAGGTGAGTGATTATAGAGGCATAGTTAGTGACATTCAACACGGTTTCTCAAAATGGATTTTCATTTTTCAATTTAGAAAATCTAAGTAATGCAGTTTTCTAAAGCGTTTGTTAGCATCCATTTAAAGAATTTAATGTATGGAGTTAGAGTAATAATTCTCTAATCCTAATATATATATATATATAATGTTGGGGAATAGGTTTCATAATGTTATATAATTAAAGTATAATTTTGTAACGCTATAGAATCGGTTCCACAACGGTATGCAATTTCGGTCTTTCTTGCAGAATCTACCTGGTGAGAGATAAACCATGGAGTTAAGCATCACTGGAATTTCTTTCCTTTTTATTTGTCATTAGATTTAGAAATGTCATTACATCGAAAGATACTTTTGTGAATTTCAAACTTTTAGGCTCAACCATAACTGAAACTCTACCTGGTGAACCGACATTCTTGAATCTTGGAGTAACTGTGACCGAGCCATTAAGATAAGGAACTGCAACTGTAGGGTTGTTGAAGTCTGCCAATTTGAATGACTTGGGGCACAAGTAAGGTTTATCCAAGAACAATTTTCGGATAATTTTTTTGTCACAGCCACTGCCAGCTAGCATATAATAAGTTCAAGTAATCATCAACGGTCAAGTCGTAAATAAGTCCAGGATCGACTGCCTTGTTCGGTCTCACGTGTCCTGCACCATACACGAATGGTGTTGCCTTCTGTTGTTCGAATCTAGAATCGGACCAGAACTTCCAGCTCTTGTTCTTGCTACAAATGACATATATGTAAGTAGTTATAGAACATGAATATATATTCAATTTGTACCAGTGGTCATGATTGCGGATTTGATAGCTGATGGTTGATGGACTCCAATCAGCTAAGTGAACCTTGAGAATATAAGGTTCAATCATATTAGGTTCCCTTGATGAAATGAAGCCATTACCGGAGAAGGCTGGGCATTCAATTCGGTCTTGAATCTAGTCATGTATGCCTGTGGAGTCCTGTAATACATTGTACATGGATAAACACTAAGCACTACATGTGTTGTTACTTGTTAGTAAATCAGAAAATTTCCAAGAATGGAGAGTGCTGAAAACTAAGAGAGTCATTATTTGGTAGAGACAATAATCCATAAATAAGGGAGTATGTGGGGGATTTAAACCCCTCCCCATAAAGGTTGACCACATGTGCTAAGAGATCATAATTGTGATTTAACTAATAAAAAATATAAATTTATATCCATAAATTAATATTAAGCTATAAGCCTATAATCCTCCAATTTTTCATCTTATATCTTGCCATTAAAAGAAAATCCAAGATTTATAGAGATCAGTAATAAAACAAAAATTACTCTACTAAAAACAAATATTAAATAGTTATATCGGTACTTGAGATATTAAATTTTATCGGGTTTTAGCAATAACACTATCAAATCAAATAATTAAACTTTCAATATCACAATATAAGTAATAAATATGTCTAATTTTATCTTAATTTAACATAAAAACTTGTCACAAAACTTCCCCTCAAATTAGAAAGTTAGACAAATAATTATTTTTTAAAAGAAGGTATCATCACGGGTCAAAGGTCTACAGGAATAGGGGAAGGGTACATTTGGACTTGAACAATAAGTAAATATCTAGACTTTTTTTTTTCTTTCTAAATTTTGATAATAATATGAAAATTTCTACAACATCACCGCAATAGGACTTCTAACAAAGTGACAACCATCGGACCATGTTAATCCACCGAAAACATATTTACCAAGCTTCACATTATTGTTACGTTTGAACACAACCTTAAACGTCTGCTCTTCACCTTCTTTTCCAAATTTCAAGCTCTTAGGCTCAACCTGAACCGACACTCCGGCTATTTCCTCTATAGTCACATTGTACGTTTCTGGTGTACCGAAATTCAGAAGTTTTCGAGTAATGGTGACAGAATCAACGAGATCAGGAACTGCAATTGAGGGGTAGTTGAAGTCTGCCATGTTGAATGACTTTGGACAAGCGAAAAGATTTCCCGGGTAGAATGTTGAGATGGTTTTTTCATTGTAACCATGACCACATAAGAAGTTCAAGTAATCTTCAACTCTCAACTCATATACAAGGCCAGGGTCAGCTGCAAGGTCTGGTCTCACATTTCCTGAACCATAATGAAACGCGGTTGCCTCCAACTGGGTGGCTTGATCTAGGATCGGAGATTGCAAATTTCCATATTTTGTGGATGCTGTGGTCATGATTGCGGATTTGATAGCTGATGGACTCCGATTAGGGTGGATTTTTTTCAGCAGAGCAAAAATACCAGCAACATGAGGGGTTGTCATTGAAGTACCCGACAAAGCTTTGTAAGGCAAGGGAGAATCAGGTCTATAAGGTGAAATTATATCTACTCCAGGAGCAGTAATATCAGGCTGAAATTTACGAAAAATTGATTATTTCCTGACACCACAAGAAGTTCAACATACAAGTGATTTGATTATGATTTTAGAGAAGCTAAAATTAATGAAGAACCTTGATGATAGTTGGTTGAATCTTGTTGGGCCCTCTAGATGAAAATTGAGCTACCATTGGAGCTGGATTTGTATTGAACTCTGTCTTCGAACCAGAAACTTGTACAACAGGATTCCTGTTTCATAGTCAGGATTCATAAGAGGTTCTAAAACATGTAAGGAGTAAATCAATAAAATGTTAAAGAGAAAATTACTTAGTAGTCTTCATGTAGTCAAAGAGAAATTGACCATCTGTGAAATTGATATTGACAGATGGTAAAATAGTAGCGTCAGCATGGATATAGTTGCCTGTGAAATTGTCGTTGGCAGTAATCATCGCGATATAAGGTTTAGCATCAGGTCTAGTAGCAGGTTCAGCAGGTTGAGTTTCCAGCATAAGATATTTTTCCTTTTCTTTCTTTGGTGCTATTGCGACGCATATCAATATTTTTCCTTCTGTCTTGGTGTTATCAAGAGCTTCAGGATAACATTCCATCCTGCGTATGTGTTCAAAAACATTACAAAGACATCACTTTTTGTCAGAACTAGATTGTGAGATTTTGTCAAATGAAATTCTACTAGTCTGGATGTAGATCATGTATGGCGAGTACTCACGCATCTATATCTGTTGCATTTGGGAGCTTCGCGCTTACTCCGTCAATCACAGGATAGTATTTCTCAGATGCCATGCTATTATTTGAAAGGCTTGCTCCCTGGAAAGTGAAAAAAATGATTATAATGAGATGAATGGAGATGCAGATTATAGAATAAATACGGAAGCAGACGTAGATTGCAGAATAAATACATAAACAGAAAAAAAAATACCTGGAGTTTCTTCCCATTTCCGAGTGTAACATAACTTACAAAGACCCTATCAGTTGTGCTAGCAGCAACTGTAAACAACCACGGTGCTTCATTCTACATGGTGGTTGGATCAGGTCCAGAGTTCCCAGAAGAGCAAACAACAATAACATCATTCTTAATAGCATGAAACGAGCCAATTGCAATGACATCTTTGAAATAATCTTCCGTGGTAAAGCCAATTGATGCTGAAATAACATCAACACCATCATAGATTGCAGTGTCAAAAGCTTGAAGGACGTCTGCAGGATCTCCCCCGGCGCTCCCCCAAGAACCAGACCAAGATACCTTATAAGAAGCGACACGAGCTCTGGGTGCTCCACCTTTCACTGTCCCGTTACCATTGCCCATTACACTTATATTGGCAGCAAAGTTACCACCAGCAGTAGCTAGGGTGTGTGTTCCGTGGCCATTTCCATCTCGTACATTGAAATAAGTTTCAGGGAGGGAGATATTACTATCGGAAAGTAATTTCCTGAAACCAGCATAGAAATACCTTGCTCCTATTAACTTTCTGCATGTTAAACAATAATGGAAATCAATTAAATGGTGCCCCGTTGCGGAAACAACCATCTTTTTTAATTCCTATTTGATATTTGGACCTGTTGCACTTAAATCCATCTTCAGTGCCACTTTCACAAACACCTCGCCACTTTGACGTCACCGGACCATAACCTTCATCATTAAAGCTCTCGTATTCCGGCGAAATACCTTGCAACATTAAAGATGAGGTATATGAGAAACACTAACAAAAAATTAGGCATATGTAACGATAGATATGTCAGCAAACAATGATATAAAGTACTCTAACAAGTGCATGTGGATATTCGAACTCTGGACTCTTGAACCAAACCAAGCTTTGATACTATATCAATAACCACTATATTTAATTTCATTGAAATTACTTTGGAATTAACCTACCTGTATCAATGTTTGCGATAATTATATCCTCACCGAAATTCGCTTTCTTCAATAATGATTCCAAAGGAACATCACCACCTTTCTCTAGTCCGAGAAATTCCCATGACCGTGTTGTATGCAGCTGCAATAGCTTGTTCTCAAAAATCGATACAGTATCCGGGTGTTCTTTGATCAAACAAAAATTCATTTGCATTAACACACTACTTTAAATCGTTGTCCTGTTAGCTTATTCAAAATATTAATTTACGTTTCTTAGAAATTCGTACTTGCAATCTTTTCTGCATGTTCCTCTTCAAGCCTTGCCGCGAAACCATTGATGTGTTTGTTATAAGAGTAAAATATCGAATCTTTTGCCTTGTCCTTGCTGTTGAAGAAAATGATTATGCATCATATGTATGAATACAGTATCGATAAATTCGAAACACTGTAATTACGTTAACGTTGTAATTACCTTCCTAAGAACGATGCAAGGAACTCGTGATGGGAATTCGTTGCACATTCCATATGCGAAGGCGTCGGGTTAGGTCCGTGGGAATGTGATCCTAAATACACTATATAGGACTGCAAAATGAAATTTGATGTAAAAAAAAAAAAAAACATTTATCTAACATGTTAACTACATTGAAATGAAATGGAAAAAAAAAAAGGCTTGCCTTCTTAATGGCAAAAGTTGGAGTGTAGAAAAGAGAGAAGAGAGAGATGCATAGCAGCAGAGAAGATAAATTTGAAACCTTCATGGTTTTTTTAATGAAATGTCTCTGCTGCTATGCTAAGCATTGCTCCTCTCTCCGAAGAGATATGCAGAGACTCTCTGTTTTCTTCTGTTTTTATATGAAAATTTTGTTTTTGCATTCAGTGTGCATGTGTGGAGGTGAGTGATTATAGGCACGGTGGCAATTTTAGTAACATTTCGTACCATTTCTCAAAATGGATTTTTCATTTTCCAATTTAGAATATCTAAGAAAAATGAATGTGTTACTTGTGTTCGAAGAAATGAGATACGAAATTAAATTCGGTATATATTTTTAACACAAGAAAGCTGAAAAAACACTTTATTTGCATTTTTATTAAAACCACATTCAATTAAAGAATTAATGAATGTAGTTAGAATAATAATTACCTTATCAGGTCAGATCTAGAAAAAAAAAATCAGAAGTAAAGATACATAATGTTATGGAACAGGTTTCATAACACTAGAATCGGTTCCACGGTGTTATGTAATTTCGATTTTCAATTATTTTTTTTAGTATGGACATGAATGAAATTTCTTTCCTTTTTATTTGTCATTAGATTTCGAAATATCATTACATCAGAGGATATGTTTTTCTTCTTGGCTAGAGTTTAGTTATCTACTGACTTACGAGGGCTTTCTAGACAATAAACCTAAAAATTGGACCCAAATCTCCAATTCTACAACTCCACAGCAATACAACTCTTAACTTGGTGACTACCATCTGACCATGTCAAGTCCCCAAAAATATATTTCCCTAGCTTCACACTACTCATAGGCTTCAAGGTAACCTTAAATGTCTTCTCCTCACCAACTTTTGTGAATTTCAAGCTTTTAGGTTCAACCATAACTGAGACTCTACCCGGTGCCTTGACACGCACATTGTATGATCCTGGTGAACCGACATTCTTCACTCTTCGAGTAATGGTGACAGAGCCATTAAGATTAGGAACTGTAATTGTAGGGTAGTTGAAGTCTGCCAATTTGAATGACTTGGGACATAAGTAAGGTTTACCCAAGAACAGTCTTCGGATAATCTTTTCATCGTAGCCACGAGCACATAAGAAGTTCAAGTAATCATCAGCGGTCATGTCATAAACAAGTCCAGGATCAACTGCCCTGTTCGGTCTCACATGTCCTGCACCATACGCGAATGGGGTTGCTTTCATGTTGTTTGAATCTAGCATCGGTCCATTACTCCCAGCTCTTATTCTCGCTACAAATGACATATATTGAAGTAGTTATAGAACTGTTAAACATGAATACATATTGAATCTAAGTAAGAAGAATCTTGTTTGTACCTGTGGTCATGATTGCGGATTTGATAGCCGATGGACTCCAATCAGGGTGGAGAGTTTTGAGTAGGCCAACGATACCAGAAACATGAGGGCAGGACATTGAAGTTCCAGATTCAATGTAGAAAGGAAGACGGCGATTATCACTCTCTTCACCTGTTGGTCCTACTGCTTCAGAGAAAGCAGCAATTACATTCACCCCAGGAGCAGTAATATCAGGCTGAAAAGGATATTGAAAATATAGAAAATCATACATATGAAGGTATCCTATAGAAGTCATGGTGTAAAAAAAAAGGTAACAAAACTGTGATTATATTTGATAAGCTAAGTGAACCTTGAGAATAGATGGTTCAATCACATTAGGTCCCCTGGATGAAAATGAAGCCATTACTGGAGAAGGTTCGGTATGCAAATCGGTCTTGACTCTGGTCATATATGCTCCAGGAGTCCTGTAATGTACATGGAAAAACGTGACATAGTACATGAGTTGTTAGTAAGTCAGAGAAATTCCCCAAGAATGGAGAGTACTGAAAACTAAGAAAGTCCTTACTTAGTAGAATTGATGTAGGCATAGACAGATAGACCATCTGTGAAATTGATATGTGAAGCGGGAAGAAAGTGAGCATCGGCTAAAATTTCATTGCCGCTGTCTTTATTATTGGCTAAAATCATCCCAATGGCGCCTGCTTTGGCAGCCAGAGAGCCCTTCTCTACTCTTCCATTCTCTCCACGAAGGCAGACCAAGATCTTCCCTTTAACTTTCACCGGATCAAGTGTTCCAGATTTACACAAGGTACTGCACTAGCACAGAATTTTTCGTCAAAATCTAACTAGATTGACATGACAATAAAAACAAACCACTTAGCACATCAAACTCACGCATCAGAAACTGTTGCCTTAGAGGCCCTGGCAGCTGCTGCACTGATCAATGGATAGAACTTTTCAGACGGTAAGCCTTTAGCCGAAAGGCTTGATCCCTGGAAAATCAAACAGGAGCATATTTAGATCAATAAAAAATCGGAAAAATTGAGTAAAATTTGAGGAAAGAATTCTTAACACCTTGATGTGTTTTCTGTTGCCAAGTCCAATGTAACTTGTGAATTCTCTATCCATTGTGCTAGCACCAACGGTGAAGATCCATGGAGCGACATTTGATACAGATTCAGGAATTGGTCCTGAGTTGCCAGCAGAGGCAACAACAACAATGCCATTTTTAACAGCATGAAAGGAACCAATTGCAATCCCATCATTGAAAAATTCAGATGACAATCCGCCTAGTGAAACTGAAAGCACATCAACACCATCACTTATTGCAGCTTCAAATCCAGCCATTATGTCTGCATCAAAGCACTCATTCTCATTGATAGGAGCCCAGCAAACTTTGTAAGCAGCAACACGGGCTTTAGGTGATCCGCCTTTCGCTGTTCCTTTCCCATTACCCAAAACACTAGCTTTTGCGACAAAATTACCACCGGCTGTCGATAGAGTGTGCGAGCCATGACCTTCAAGGTCTCGCACAGTGGACACATTGTAACCAACAGTAAAATTTTGACTGACACTGCGGGCATATTCTATGTAGCCTTTGTTGAAGTACCTTGCTCCTATCAACTTCCTGAACACGAAAAGGCACATATTAACATAATTCCCGAACTTATTAATGTATTACCAAATGATCTTGTCAATTACAAAAATAACACGAAATAGATAATGTTGGGTGATGAAGCATGAAATATAACAACAACTAAGCCATGCGAAGCTAACAAATTGAACTCAGATCCAAGCTAACAAATTTTTTAATCATACCTACAATCAAGTATTATATTAATCCTAGAACATGATTCAAATAAAATATATATATATATATATATATATATAAACAAGAAATGTTTGAAATTCAAAGGCAAAATTTTAATAAAGAATTCACCTGTTACATGTAACATTATCTTTAACATCACTCTGACAGACTCCTTTCCACCTTGACGGTACAGGACCTAACCCTTCATCGGAAAAGCTCTTAGATTCCGGCCAAACACCTGCAACAACAACACCCAATCAAAAATCTCAAACATTCAATACACAATGTATTAGATTGATTAACATTTGATTGAAATTATTTCAAAACTAAATTACCTGTGTCAAGGTTACCAATGATTGTATTTTCACCGAACCTTGCCTTCTTCCAGGCTGAGTCTAGAGAGACATCATTGTCTCCCTCCAGTCCTAGAAATCGCCACGACCGGGTTGTGTGAAGTTGCCTTCCCTTGTTCAGGAAAACTGATATAACATCTGGGTGCTCTGTATCAAACAAAAATTCATCAACAAAGATAAAACAGAGAAAATGGTTTGTTTTATTTATTTATTTATCAATTTCTATTTACTTGAAATCTCTGCTGCTTCTTCCTCTTCAAGAACTGCAGCGAAGCCATTGATGAATCGGTTGTAGGAGTAAAATATCGAGTTTCTTGCCTGCTCAGTGCTGTTCAGGAAAATTAAAACAAATTTAGAAAGTTCATAAATTATTGTGCATAAAAAACTACAAAAAAACAGAGAATTGTTTTGAATATTTACCTTCCTACGAATGAACTTAGCAAATTATAATGAGAAATTGTTGCACGATCAAGATCAGCAGAAGTAGGCTCCAAACCATGTGAATGTGTTCCTAGATACACTATATAAGACTGCAACATTTGAAAAACAACATCAATTATAAATTTCTAAATCCAAAAACAAAACATGTAAAATTTCTGATTTTGATACAAACCCGTTTGAGTTCTGGTACTATATATATCATTAAAAACATTCAAAAAAGAAGAAATATGTTTTTCAAAAGACTTGCCTTCTTGATGGCAAAAGTTGGTGTATAGAATACAGAGAAAACAATGAAGCATAGAAACAGAGAAGAAGAAGAAAAGAGAATTGAAAACTTCATGATGAGTTTTGTTTTTTTCTTTGGATTTTCAGTACAAGGAGACCTGCTTTTTATAATTCTATTTTGCTTGTTTTTTGGAAGCGAAATTTTCTCTTCCAATTGCTGTAAAAAAGTTTCCAGTTTTGAAAGCAATGAGCGGGATTGATTCCATTTTCAGTTTCATTTTTCGTTTGTAAAAGGCAGTTACTCTTGTGAAAAAAACTGGAAAGAGAAATCTGAAAATCTGAAATCCTTAATTGGTGCCAAATAGAGAGATATTTGCTTATTTGTTTTTTATTTTGGTAAATAATTTTTTTTTTTTTGCCATAAATAAAAAATATATTTATTATTTTGACTCAATTTGGGAAAACTAGATTATTAACATTAAATTTGCAAAATAAAATCAATCTTCGTTTTTGACTTTTATAGTTGTTTTCATGCATGGTCAAAGCAGATCAGAGTCAATAATTCTCTCAGGATTTTATGAATAAACTTTCTGGTTTTCGAAAACTGACAGCTCTTAAATCATTTGAAGTACAATCGATTAAATGTTAAGGAATTTATGTTGACAGCTGACACACACCTTTAATCCAAAAATCAACAAACAGGCTATATATATACACCATTGTGGCTAAAAGTTACATAACCTCGGAGAATTAGTTTAGAAATTTTTAATCTATGATTAAAATTAAGACAAGATTTGCACATAAAAACATGAATTTGGATCCTCCGTTGATCTGATTTTTTCCCTAACCTTACCTAATTTTATGACATATAAGCATCGCAATGAATGCGTGTTTAAGATGTGATCAGTTTCTACAACAATTTTATTAATAATTAATCACATGTTTTACGATTATCTAAAAAAAGATCAGTCCAGTAGAGAATTCAAATCCAAAAAACAGATGTATATTAGAGTTTTTTTTTCTATATATTGTACATATTTTGATAATTATTATTTGATACTTATTAATTATTGGAGTAGTGGTCCATCATTATTAAGAGTTAAGACAAATACGGTCCATAAGGAAGTGAATAATTTTATTTATTTTGTACTATATCTTAAACATCTCCACAAGGAAATTTCACCAGCTAATGATGTGGTGTCATTGGCACATCTAGTATAGGGAAATATCAAAATACCATTGGCCTATTTTGTTGGAGATTTATGTATTGAATTGGTCCACTTGGGCCTAAACTGGTCCAATGGGTTGATGTCTCAGGGGGCTTGGAAATTGGAATCTTGGCTGGGTCAGTTTCAACTTTCTAATCACTTTAGAGAATTAAAGTTTTATGTACCAAAAAGACAAAAAAGAGAAAGTTCCTAATTGTGTTTTTAAAAAAAAAAAAAAAAATCCAAATTGTGAGATCCTAAATAATATTCCCTCCATATATTCTCATTCCATTTATTAACCAACAATACCTTCTTTCCCTTGTTCACCAAACCAGGATTTGAGTTTCAAGCATTTAGACAACCACAAAGATTTCCTCTCAATTCTCAAAGGTGAGTTCCATTGATATTCTTTGCATTCTTTTATTTAAATTGTTAGCTTTTTGTTTGTTTATGTTGATGGTTGAGATATTGATGCTATTGAACTCTTGATAACAAAATTCTAGGTTGAATTATTATGTTGCTAAAGTCATTCTTCAGATAATTAATTATGCTATTGAAATTGTGTTTAGAGGTCTTTACATGAGAAACTATACCCAGCTGTCATGGTTTGTCTACCAAACAAGACCAGCTTTTAATAAAGTAAATGTCCGGAATATTTCGATCAAAGTATCGATATTTAGTTTCTAAGCCAAGGCAATGGTATTCGTCTTGAAACAATCTTTTTGATATAATTTGTAAGCATTTCTTTGCTATATGTAGATCATGAATGTTGAGGTCATGTCATGTGTGAAATAATTAGAATCAATCAAGTAGAATATACATCCACTGAATTTCAAGCAATACTGATCAATAATATCATCCCCATTACAGGAAAAATCATTACAATTCATGAATATCTTCATTTTTGAATCAAGAATACTATTGTCTATGTCATCATGAAAAAACCAATAATATGTATATGTACATGAACACAAACAAATTCCATCCGAACAAAAGAATCATCTTCAACAAATCATGCACACTTGATTTTTTTTCCCCCTAACAATCCAATTTCATGGACAAGCTATAGGATTGTGGATATGTAATGAATGAAGACGCAGACTTGGTTCCCCATTCGTTTCTTTTGTGGACTGAAATTTTCAGAAACCTTTCCAGGCACCAAGGACTTCATGGAAGACTTCGGATATAAGTTCCCTATCTGCATTTTGCATGAAGGTATTGAAATCATCTCGAATATCGAATATCTTGCCAAACTTGACAAGATACCGCATGCAGCTGCTCTTCAATTTCGGCAATTGGTATAGCGATGCATTTTGGAGCCTTTCAAGTACATTCTGTGCATTGATATCTTCCAGGAGACTATCATGGCATGCCTCTTTCAAGTCGGAGATATCATACTTATCAGCCGCACTGAGAAGTGCCAATCTGTGGGTCATGAACTCTTCATGTTCAATGTTCCCGTAAATGTAACTGAGAAGAGCTTGGCAAGCTTCCAATGACATGTCTGATATGATTACGGTTGAGAGTTCTTTCTCTTTCAGGTTATGTGAAAACATGCTGCGGAAAACAGGTGATCGTGCAGCAAGAATAGCGCGATGAGCTCCAATGCTTCCATCCGAAGCAGTAATAATGATGTCCGTGTGGATGCTTTCCGTTAACATTCGACCAAGACATACAAGAGCTGTTGCATTTGATCGTATTCGAGGGAATCCTTCTGCCCAAATCGAACAAGGTTCTCCGCCCTGTGTATTTTTATGACAAATCACAACAATTAACACAGGTATCGTTCATCAGAATTTCACTTTAATTAACACTCCATTAGTTACTATATTGGATGTCTTGGATGTCTTGGATTGGATTATATGAACAAATTCTATAAAAATTAAACAGTAATTGAAGCAAGGTAGTGTTAGAAGAGATGCATACGTCTGGAGATGCAGTCTTCAAATCAAGAAATTCAACGTCGATGATGAATTTCCCAGTCAAAGGGACCTCAATTGACCAAACGAAATCGTCGTTGTTCTTGAGCTGCTTGTCTGTGATTTCTGCATATTATATATCAAAAGCATAAAAAACCAAGGAAACACATTTGACTCATAACACACACATACCTGCATCTTCAAGACCAATAACAACAATAACAACAATTTTGAACCCATCAAAATCCAATGTGCTATAAAAACCAGAATTGATCAGATATTAACAGAAATTCAAGCACAGAATCTTGTATGAGCCTGGAATTTTACCTGGATGAGTGAGAGACTTGCGATCTCCAACGGAACAGACGACTCGGATAATAAAAGAAGCAATCGGAGGATTGTGTCTTGTTAGATTGGATATCTCTGGATACAATTTAACAAATAACATCCGGTTCTTCTCCACTGATAGATGCCTTTTCAATCCAATAAAATAAAATCAAGCAAAAACAATTTAAAAAAAAAAAAAAAAGTTACTTTATCAACATCAAAGAAAAAAAAATCAGAACAAAAACAGGTAACATATCATATCCTCAATTCACAATTTCATTTTCTCAACCACCAAACAAAAGAATCAAAATTACACTCTCATGATTCCATTCCCATTTCTTCCAACTCACGATCGTATCATCTTCAATTCGACAAAACAGACAAACTCTCATGATTCATCAATTATGTTTTGATTAAACCCAATTCAGAATTTCATTTTCTCAACCACAGAAAAAGAACAAAAAAAAAAAAAAACAGAAAAACAGAAAAACATACCAGTTCCATTTGCCGATCTTGAAAGGATCGGACTTGCGATAAGTACAGGAAGCCAAGTTATCTATCCTCCATTGGGCGAGACGAGACGTGGTTTCGACTCTGTAAGCAGAATCGCTCATTCTAGAAAGAGCAAGAGCCGTCGTGATTTCATGGATGCAATCAAATATCCCTTCGAAAAAATACTCTCCGGGCTTCCCCAGGTTGTTTTCTTTTTATTTCTTCTTCTTTCCTCATAAACATGTATCTCTCTGTACCCAATCCAAAAAAGAAAAACACAATCTCTCCTTCTCTCTCTCTCACTCACTCACTCACTATTTCCAGTGTAGACAAAAACGATCCTCTAAAAACAGCTTTTAATGACAAGAAACAAAAGTTTGAAGATGGGTTTTGTGTTGTTTGTTTGTATTTTTTTTGTTTTTTTTTTGGATAGTTTCGGGCACGCAAGGATTTTGTGTTTTTGGGTTGCTTTTACGCCATTAAAACAAAAAGAAAAACAGGGGATTTGGTGAAAAATAAAAATGGGGTTGTTGGCTTACACTGCACTTAAAAGGGGAGAGTGGGTGAGTGTGTGTGTGGAGGAAGGAGATTGGAGAGATTTAATTGTTTATGTATTGATGTGGGGGGTGTTGAGTTTTTGGTGTTTCTGTCATTAATATTTGGTTTTTTTTTTTTAATCTATTGATTTGATTTCATTCATGTGTGGAGTATGTGTACATACTTGGGTTTTGCCATGGAAATTTTAAGAGGAAAGAAAGAATTCTTCTTCCCTTTTTTTTTTTTTTTTTTGTGTGGTCTTTGAAGCAAAGTATATATGCTTTGTTTATTTGTTCATGTATACTTATTTAAAAGTTTTGATGTTGGTGATTTGTCTCTCAATCCAACTCACAATTAAAGTTGATTTATTAAAATATAAAGTAATGGAATTTGTCATATCTTACAAAGCATTTATTAGACTCTCAAAGGGTTTTCTTATAATTTTCATTTTAAATTGATTGGATAAAGAGTCTCTCCAGATTTATCGAAATAAAATATTATATATGTAACAATATAATATGGATATCTATTCCAACAATAATAAGATATTTGTTAAGTAACATCATAGAGAAATAGAGAAATAGAGAAATAGAGAAATAGAGAAATATTCATACACTCCTCCCATATTTTACAACATTAAAAAGAAATTTACTAGAATATATTGATAAATACATACGGTAGAAATTGAAAAAAGTACGCACCGATCAACCATGAACGGATCTAATTAATTTTGATATTAACTATTCGTTTATTATAATGATTACATATTATGATATTATTGAAAAGTAATGATCTAAATTACTAATGGATCTATGAACGCCGTATGTGGTGGGAATGATTTCTAGTGTTTGATATAGGATGAATAAATATATATTTTTTTTATGAGCAAGAAAAGAAAAAAAGAAGGTAAAAGAGCATGGATACCAACTGCTTTAATCAATGTTACTTGATGTGCTATCCAATTCATAGACATCATAGTCATCAAACTTTCTATCCATTCGTTAATTGATTATGCTTTTATGCATAAACAGTTGAAGAGATAAAATCGCCAGACACTTGTCTCTGTGTGCTTCCCCATATCATATATGTTTATTAATCAACAATCATTTATGACATCAAATATATATATATATATATATATGTTTCACAATCAAGAAAAAGGAAGTAATGACCGATCTTGTGTCTTGATCAAAATACAACCACATTACTTTTTTTCTTCTTAACCCCATTTCAAATCTTTAAAAAAATAAAAAATAAAAAAGTCAAAAAGCTCATAAACATCAGAAGTCTCCCTATCTTTATTTTAAGAAAAAAAAAAGAAGAGGATGGGAAATGGGAAGGGTTGGAAATCTTGGGTTGTTTTAGTAGATTTGTTGGATAAAATAATAGAAGATTTCCTCTTTATTAGATCGGAGATCGGAGATTGGAGGTCGGAGAGCGTAGAACAAGTTGACAAGAAAGGTATCTAGAAGTGGGACATAAGGAAGTAGAACTTATAGAATCCTTTGATGGAGCATCCCTATATTTCAAGCAATCAACACAATGACATTCCCGATGATCCAAGCCATACACGATACACCTCACCCCTCCTTTTCATGTGATATTAATCTTTAATTCATTCATTCATTCATTAATACTAAATCCATATCTAACATAATTCCCATTTTTCTTTTTTGAGAATTAATATCGAAAACATTTTATATATATATACCTCCGATATTTTTTATATTTTTAACTTATCGATATAAAATATTTTAAATATTTTTTACTTTTTAATATCTCCTTTAATTTTTTTTTTAAATTTGGATATCGGTTTTGTAAGGTTATAAGTTCACTTTTCTAATGTTAGAAATAGAGGTCTAGAATCAAACGTGAGAAAAGTGATTTTTTTAAATATATATATATATATATATATATATATATATATATTACTAATTCGAAGTTTTTGGAGGGGAGGAGAGACCCAAATCCATAACCGCTATAGTGTAGGTGTGAGAAGTATATAAACATACCAATCTTATCTTCTCATAAAAGTGATTCTATAACGTTGTAATTGAGATAATTAAATCCGTGATATCAAACCTATAATTGTTTAGAATCTAAATATTGTTTTCTGTTCTCTACATATGTTATACGTTGAGAGAATTAATGGTAGAAAAATATTACCTATAGTAGAAAAATAGTATTAATTTTCATATAATTATTAAAGAAATCAAAGAAAAATAGTAGAAAAACTGTAAAGGTAATATGTAAATGGTATATGATAGGGGATATTATTATTTAGTCCCTATATTTTTTTCGATTGTTTTTTTTTACTCACTCATTTAATTTTCACTGGTTTGGACCCTATATTTTTCAAAACCACTCATTTTGATCCTTCTGACCATTTTTTTGATAGTCAAAAGTTAAAAAAATGACTAGTTTACCCTTATATGTTTATTTTATTAAAAAAAACAAAAAAAAATTACAAAAAAACAAAAAGGAAAAATAAATCATATTTCATCATCCGAAATCATCATCAGTTCATCATCTTTCATAGCAAACAATCGGAATCTCAGTTCATCATCATTCATCATCATCTGAAAATCATTAATCATCATCTCAATTCATCATCCTTTATCATTCATCTCAGTTCATCATCATTCATTATCCCCACTGTCCAGAAAACCAAATAACCATCATTCACATCAATTTCAGTTCTTCATCATTCATCATCATCGATATGAATTTCAAAGAACAACACAATCTCAAACCAAACACCAATCTTATTCATATCAAACAAAAGTTATCAAAAATAAAATCAAACCCATACAAAATTGACCACAATCACATAAAAAAAAAAGAGATCGACCTCTATTTTTAGCAAACTCAGACATCCCCAATAGACCCAAATCTGAACAAAATTAAATCGTGATGCATTATCATGAACCAACCAATCAAATCCCTCGAGCAATCCCTCACCCATAATTTTCTAGTGTTGGGTTTTATCCATAGCTTCCAAGTTCAACACTTTAGCGAATAAAAGGAATAGAGGCGGGAAGTGGGTGGGTTTCAGTTTGGTTGTGTTTGACAGTGGAATCGAAGAGGAATCGAAGAAGAGAACGAAAAAGAAGATGAATCGAAGTGAGGAGTGGGTGGGTTTGGATGTGGTTGTGTTTGACGGTGGAATCGAAGACAATAACGAAGAAGAAGAAGAGGGATCGAAGCAAGGGCGATGGTGGATTTTGGTTTGGGTTGGTTGTGTTGAATTGACAGTGGGCGATGGTGATGATTTCTGGAGAAAAAAAAAATTGACAGTGGTTTTAGGAAAGTTTTGTTGAAGATTGAAGAAGATGTGTTTTGGCGATAGTGATGATTTACGATTAATTAAACTAATATGTTTTCCTTTTTTAATTTTTAGTTTATTTGTAATTTTTTTAATATCTATTTATAATATTAATTTATAAGTATTACATAAAAAATTTAATTTTTTCCATTGATTTCTATGTTAACATGTGACATGACTAACAAAAGGATAAAAGTATTTCTGAAACCGTTAAAGTTGAGTAACGGATAACTAATAGAAAGACCAAAATGAATGGTTTTAAAAAATATAGGATCAAAACCGATGAAAATCGAATAAATCAGTAAAATAAACACATAGAAACTAAATCAATGATACTCCTATATGATAGCATATTTATTACGAATTGGTATACGATAGCATACTTATTACGAATTAATAGAGCTTTCAGTAGACATAATTTCCTTATCTAGCTCTTGCTTTAACTGTCGTTATTATATCATTTTGCTGTTGTTATTTTTTTATTTGTTAGAAGTGTTATTATGAATTCTGACGCCAGGCAATCAAGTCTAGGGTCCCATAATGGTGTGTGGGACACATACTCCCGCAACACTTAACCCTACACATAAATTGTATCAAAAACCTCTACTTCAGTCCAATAAGATTTTTATAGATCGAAAGAAGATTATTGACCAATACTATGAAATGGGATTCTTTTTTCAGATCTCTCGATTCTCTCCTCACATTTTATCTCCTCGTCTTATCGGTGATAAACCTAAGATTTTTAATAAGGTAATGATATTTAAATAAATTAAAATCGTTATTATATAAAAAAAATATTAAAAAATTAAGATCATAATAAAATGGTTTTATAGATAAAATAAAATAAATAAAACACTTATTCAGATGAATTAAATAATATAGCTGTCACCCTCACAATTTTAGAAATTGGAAGATGTTCTTGTTCATCTGTCCCTAGATATTTTTCAAATTATGTTTTTCTATTTTCTATTCTTCTTCTTCTTTTTCCTCTAATTTTAAATTAAGTTGTAATTGGAAGTTAAAATACAAACAACATATGTTCTAGAATCTCTAAGGTGCTAATTATTTTTGTTTATACATATATTTTTGTTTACTATATGTATAAACTCATAACTTAATTAATTAAAGAAGTCCAAAAATATCAGTCTGGGTTTTTAATTCTTCTTCTTCATATAATAAGTGTGGAATAAAGACTTTTTAACATTATAGTTAAAAAGAAGATTTATTGGTGATCAGAAGATTCAGAACCCATCATTTCTTCCATCAACTTGCAGGTCAAAGTTGGAATGGTGGGTGCAGTTGATGCTAATTGAGACACCTGGCAGAAAATCACAAAGTGATTAGCAAACAAAAATCTTAATTAGGTTAATAATAATAAATTATTAATAATATATTAAAGTTTGCTTTTGGGATTCTAATTAAAGCTAATCAATGAAATTATACATAGTAATGAAAATGAGTGATCAGAACGAGATCACAACTTTTTCTTTTCTTTTTTCAATTTCCAAATTAATCAAGCAACTTGTTTCAACTCAGCACGCCAACCCACCAGGATCATTTAATTGGTTTAATCACATTATTAGTTCATCGATTCTTAACTCTCTCGAAAACCTAGCTAAACACCTTCGTAAGATGATATTGGTTCAACATTAAGTATACCTTTATATATATATATATCATGAGATTATAGATTTGAATCATTTTCGAAAACTTAACTTTAGAGTCTTAGATAAAACTTACTTTGAGTTAGAGAGACAACATACACACACCAAGATGGGTTTCATCTTCGCTTTGTATCCGGACCATGATCATAATAAAAACAAGTGATAATTTTTGTACCCCTCATATTTTATAAGTACACCCAACGTCAATTTTTTTCTTTTTGTTTATTTACGAGTTCCGATATTTAGACTCTAAAAAATTATATGTGTACCATTTTTTGTATGAACACCCCGTTATTTTTTTTTAAAATCTTATATCTAGTAAGCACGTTCCACATATTATTAAATTTGTCCTTTCTTTTAATTAATTTTCAAAAATTATATTACAAATAAATAAATTATAAATAATTAAAATGGAAAAGAAAAATTAAGAGAAGCCACACCCAGATTTGGGAGGAGGCCGTGTCTTTCTCCTCTCTTGAAAAAGAGAAAAGGCTGTAGCCTCCTCCATTTTTTCAATCTGCAATGGTGGAAGATTGGGAGAAAGCAAGTATAAGAGATCTAGGTTTTTTATTTTATTTTTATTAATTAATATATATTTTTTATTCTCCTCTAAATTTAGTTTAGTTAGTCTTTTTTTTTTCAATAATGTTTATTTAATTTATTAATAATTTAATTTAAGGTTAATATTGAAATTTAAAAAATTTAAAAAATTTAAAAATTTAGGATGTATATACAGTTTCAGAGAGATGTATATATCGTCACTCTTTATTTATCCATTTATTCTTTAGACTAATCTATGGCTCAAATTTGCTCCAATTTCATACTCAAAAGAGGTTTTTATTCTATTCGATTGATGTGAAATATTTTAGATTTTATAGCAGTTATGTGCTTAGACTTTTATAAATTATCTATACAAATCCAAAAACAATCGTAAATCATATACGAAAGGCAATAGAAAGTAATAAAGAGAGATGTGAGATTTTTTATGATTTAGTGTAAACCTATTCGACTATATCCACTTAACGCACCATCACTATAAATTGGTGTTTATAATAGTGAATCAATCTCTTATTAATTCATTATTATTTTTTTCTCTCACATTCTAAAAAACACTAGATTTAATATCCGGGATTAAACCGTCACTCCAAAATAAAACATGAATTACGTGTGGCATTAACGTAGCTTAATATTAATTATTCAAAAATACTGATTCAAAGTTTAGGTCAATCCATGAATTCTTTTAGTTATTGGTTGCATGTACAAAAATAACCCATCTCGCTAAATGCTATTGAATTAATCTAACAAATGAGATGATTTGAGATCGAAATTCAAATAATAATAATAATAATAATAATAATAACACAATGATATTTGCACCGATAAAAATATACAAAGCTTAGGCTCAGTTTGGTATTGATGTACCGTGGGGGGAAGTGTTTTTAAAATTGTTGTGGGAAGAATCAGCTGAGTGTTTGGTAAACTGATTTTCAAAAGTGTTGTGAGAACTAAAAGCAATTTCAATGTCTTTGGTAAATTGAAATAAAAAGTGTTGTGAGTGTGTAAAATTACTAAAAGGACAAAGACATCTAAATGGTACTAACGTGCTATACTTTACATTTTTCTTATTTATTTGTGTTTAGTGTTAAGTGTTATATAATTATGATACTTTATTGAATTAATTAGTCTCATATTTTATTCTACTTTATTTAATTAAATAGCCTCATTTATTTATTTATTTATTTTATTCTCCTTTATTTTTTTATTTCATTTTTATTTTACTTTATTGAATTAATTATCTTAAAAAAAATTATACAGTTATGACAACATCCAATTTTTTTTGTTAAATTTCGTTAAAGGTAAGGACAAAGTTGGAAAGTTAGTAAAACTTCATTTAATATGATTGTAGCACATTTTCTAAAAGTATAAGTCAAAATCCAAAAGCATATATTTGTAGCTTCTCAAAAACTCAGTTGGGAGAAGCTAAAAGTGATCAAAAACACTTCCCCACGATTTTACCAAACACCCTGTCTTAACTCCAGAATCACTTTTGATCCCAAAAACAGTTGGAGAAGTAATGTCAAATTGGACCTTAATCTCCCTTTAGAAGTCGCGGAGAAGGAGAGACCGACTTTTCCAATCTGAAATACTCAGAAAAATCAAAGATAAAACAACTTTATGTCACATGCCATTTGATCATGACCACAAGAAACAGGAATATGTACAACTACAAAGCAAAATGTTGAAGAATAAACAATTGTGTGCGGCATGTCACGGGGTGAGAATTTCATCTAGGCACACCCGCGCGGCACTTAGGCAACTTCCGTGGGAACGTTGCTAAGTAAGCCTTGTAAGAGGGACACTCAGGCAAGTTCTTGGACGAACGTTGCCGAGTGTGAAGATGCGGAAGCGACTTAGAGTGAGGAGAGTCGGGAGAGGGTTGAAATGGGGAGCCCGGAGACAGAGGATCGGTGGGACTTACGACGAAATACCATGATGCTCTGGATCACTAGAATGCTCTCAAATACTCTCTAAGAAAGAGTTTGTATTAATGAAAGAATTCTAGGATGGTTTACAAATGAGAGGGGTTGGCTATTTATAGGTGAGCCACCTCCTTAAGGAATGTTCTAGACTAATCTAGTCTAATAGTGGAGGTTAAGTCTCCAGAATATTCTACACCTAACTAGAATACTCTACATGTATTTACATGTCTTTAAAAGGTTCTAGATTATTCTACACATATCTAGCTTAGTACAAAAATGGTGTAGAGATGGTTGAGTTGCTAGAGACTTCCAGAAGCTTGACCAATGTTGGAATTGTGGAGAGGTCTCTAGAATCTTCCAGGAGCTGGGCAGAGTAAGGGCTTTTGTTGGACTCCTAGGCTTGTAAGCTTGCGGCCCGTGACATCCTCCCCCACCTAAGTTCGCAACGTCCTCGTTGCGTGGGCGCTGAGTATGTTGAAGTTGGCCACAAGTTGGTTCATTCATGCGGAAGGTCTTCGGCTTGGGAAGCCTCCCTTGAGAGACCGAATTCGAGTCTCGCATCCTTAACTCGTCGCAAGTGGGCTGGCTAGGTTTCGAAGGTGATCCAGCATCTCGGGTGCCTTCTCTCGGTGCCTTCGATCGCTTCCCATGGCTTGAGCACTTCTTGCTCCTTCGAACGCCTACGGTCGGTTGGTTCTGTGGAGAAGTGGGAGAACTAGATAACACCTCAAGTTTTGCGGCTGGCTACATCCTGCATGGCTCGGGCATGGATTCCACATGGATGGAGAGTGTCTTGGACTTGCTTTGCTTGTTGTGGGAGCGTTGGTCACCACAAACAAGCATTTGGATTTTGAATCGAGCAACTTCGCTATCGAAGAACGTGGCTCGTGCTAGCTGTGATTGCTCTGTGGTGGCAACTTCGCTATCGGAGTGCATGACTAGTGCTAGCTGTGATTGCCTAGTAAAGAGCTCCGAACCCTGCTGCTTGGAACCGACCTGCTCTGATACCACTTGTCACGGGGTGAGAATTTCATCTAGGCACACCCGCGCGGCACTTAGGCAACTTCCGTGGGAACGTTGCTAAGTAAGCCTTGTAAGAGGGACACTCGGGCAAGTTCTTGGACGAACGTTGCCGAGTGTGAAGATGCGGAAGCGACTTAGAGTGAGGAGAGTCGGGAGAGGGTTGAAATGGGGAGCCCGGAGACAGAGGATCGGTGGGACTTACGACGAAATACCATGATGCTCTGGATCACTAGAATGCTCTCAAATACTCTCTAAGAAAGAGTTTGTATTAATGAAAGAATTCTAGGATGGTTTACAAATGAGAGGGGTTGGCTATTTATAGGTGAGCCACCTCCTTAAGGAATGTTCTAGACTAATCTAGTCTAATAGTGGAGGTTAAGTCTCCAGAATATTCTACACCTAACTAGAATACTCTACATGTATTTACATGTCTTTAAAAGGTTCTAGATTATTCTACACATATCTAGCTTAGTACAAAAATGGTGTAGAGATGGTTGAGTTGCTAGAGACTTCCAGAAGCTTGACCAATGTTGGAATTGTGGAGAGGTCTCTAGAATCTTCCAGGAGCTGGGCAGAGTAAGGGCTTTTGTTGGACTTCTAGGCTTGTAAGCTTGCGGCCCGTGACAGGCAGCTGAGGATTATCTCAGGGGAAAATGCAATTGTGGTTCTAACAAAGTCTTTTTGGTCTGCATTTGATCTGACAGCTATCAGTTTTTGTTCATATAAGGTAGCCCAAAAGCAACGGCAGGCACCATATTAAACTTTTCTCAAATAAATCTGGAATTTAATGAATCTTGGATTGTATTTTCGCTATGTAATATTTACGGTTATTTTTTTTTTTTTCCATTTAAATTCTTCTGTATAAGCTTAGTATGTTGAATTTTTATTGTTATTTCAATTAATTGTCAGAACTTGTTTAGAGGTTCAAAAGCAAGACAAAGACTTATTAAATCAAGTCCTACACAAGGTTAGACCAAAGACTCCATTGGAAAACCAAGTGAGCTTTCCTGAGCATGACCTAGCTATATATCGATCATGATCCATCTCACTTGATTGTTACCTTGATAAACCATGAAAATTCCACACACACACTTACGCAATCTCGCATGACGTTTCATTCACGAACCACTCATCCGGTTTGTTGGTAGGGATTGAATTAGGATCATATTATTTTTAGTCAAATCTCATGTTTGTTGACTACGTACAAACAATATGAGACACATTTTAATCTTATTGGAATACTGCATCGTATTCAGGATTGGAACCGTAAATCCAAGTTTAGAGAGTATTTATACAAAAACAAAAAAAAATTAGGGGACAAAGTGAAAAAATTTAAAATTTTATATAACCTTGTAATTTTTTTTTTTAAAGTGATTGATTTTAATTTTATTTTTTTTCTAGGTAACGTGGGTTAGGGCCCCTTCCGTTCTCCCCAATCATATCCCAATCCCATGTGCCAAAATTAAATCTTAACAGTATCAGTTACTAAAACTCTAAAAGAAAATTTCTTAAGGATGTCCTCGGATGATAGCTAACTTATTACATTCTTCAGGGACATTTTCTGTTGCTAGCTATTGTAAAATTAACTATTATAAGATATATGTGTTGAAACCCCTAATTATACGGATTGGAAGAAAGCAAGGAAATTTTGGTTTAAAATATTTCCATTGAAATTTCCTTAAATTTGGATCCTTAATATTTAAACTAAACCAATGTTTACTTCTTCGATTAGATATATATAATTTTTTTTAAGTTTACAAATCTATATATGTTAGGGGATCATAATTGTAAATCTTAAATAAATAATGGACTAATTATATATATATTATTATAAAAATATTACTTTATCCAAATTTAGTGTTCAAATAATATGACAACACTCTAATTCATTCATTTATTTAAATTATATTAGATTTATATAATTTAAATGAATAGATTAAAATGTCGTTGTCATATCATTTAGATATCAAACTTGAACAAATTAACATTACTCGTGTTATAATAGACTAATAAATTAAATCTCGGCCGAGTTTCACATGAATTGGTTATTAAGGGAAAATATTGAACTTTATAAAGAATATATGTTTCTTCACCTAATAAGTTAATTTTTTCCCAAGAATAAAACAGATATATGTAGGCTTGGTTACAAATTAGGTGAGCACCCTTTATTGATATCATTCCTCAAACAGTGACAAAAGTTTATATATGATTGAGATCAGTAAGACCAAATGGCCATGCCATTTTGCTCTAACCCAAATACAATCGCATAATAAATTTAGATTACAACTAACAAATTCAAATATAACCACGTGTGAGATTAAACTTATGATTTTTTAGATACAGTAAGATCGACTGCTGGGAAAAAAAACTCAGCATTGATATTTAAGCAGCGTAACAATCGGGACAATCTGTGTAGCTATCCAACATCACATGATAGTGCAAAAACCTGGATCTGGATCATAAACCACTTGAGGAATCGTATAATTTGGATAACATGTGTATGGAATTAGAACATCTTTTTTCTCTTCCTTCTTTTCTTTTTCTTCTTCAATGCTCAATATATATGCATAGTGAAGCTTCTTCGTCAGTGACCGTGCTAGGCTAACCGAATCGACCTTGTCTCCAATCACCACCAGTTCATCTTTCTCCTTTCCTTGTATCTCCACCTTAGTCACACCTATATATGCATGCAACAACAATATTGCAACATTAGTCGCACCATTTTTTATGTGTCTGAAAAACACAAAATGAAAATTTTTCGTTTGCCTCGAGCTCAACAGGTTTTGTTAATTTATAGGTAGCTAGTATATGAAATTTATCAGAAATCGCTTGTAGAATTTGGAAAATTTATAATAAACCTACCTTAAGTTTCACACAAAAAAAAAAGAGTCCATATTTTTCAGGCCAAACCTATAAAAAAAAAATGGAAATTATTACCATGTTTTGTGGCGGCAATCTTCATGGCTTTCGATCTGCATTTAGCACAGGGCATTTGCACCTTTATGACTATCTTTTGCTGAACACAACATATGCAAAATATTAATTACAATAATTAATTAAATTAAATAATTTTTTTCTCGACCTAAATTAGGAAAATAAATAGTTTTCATTCATTCATTCATTCATGCGTGAACATGTAAATTATATGTTGTAGTAGAGAAAATTGGAGGGCTCACCTTCATGTTAACAGCTTTACAATTAGCTTGGAGAATATATCTTTATTTGATGAACTTGTATCAATATTGTTGAAATAACAGAGAAATGGAGTAGCCAATGTACGTGCTATATATTTATATAGGAGTGTTCAATGGGGTCTTTGCTGCAATTTCGTCCATTGAATGCGATCGTAAAAATTAATTGACTAATCTCGTCAACCCTTCACTATTATTATTATTATTATTATTATTATTATTATTATTATTATTATTATCATTATCATTAGAGTAAATTGCACTTAATCTCCCTGAGGTTTGTCCTCTTGCACATAGAAACAACTTTATCACTAATTGACACGCACACTCCTTATTGACTAATTCCTATTTTTAAAAGACTAAACTACCTATGATCCTTAATAAATAGGTAATTTAACTAAAGTTCTTATTTAACTAAAGTTCTTATTTATTTATTTTTTAGTAAAATGTCACTTATTTAAATGTCCTTATCATATTAGCAACATAAGTCCCTTATTTTTTCAAAATACATCATTTAAGTCCATTTAACTACAATATTAACGGTCAACACTAAAAATGAAAACCAATTATAAGTGAGTCATGGACGATTTCGACCGAAAACCGAATCGAACCGACTCGTGCCCAACCTTAGTTTTAACATATTTTCATTTGGTTTGAGATATGGACAACCAGGGTTATTATTATTTTTATTTTATAATTTTATAATTACTTTTCAATATTTGTGTGAACCATTGGATTAGAATCCAATGATTAATTTTTTAGAATATGTATATGCCTCTAGTAGTTTATTGTTAATTTTTTTTTGGATTAAATAAGTAGCTTAGTATTTTTTTTTTAAAGTGGGTTAGTAGTTCAAATTAGGTGTATTTTTTAACATTTAAAATATGATATTTAAGCTTTAAGAAAAATATTTTTAATTTATAGTGCTTTTACTAAAATATAGGTTGGATACAATTTTTTATATTGAATATATCTTTTATATGTATAAAAAATAAAGATGAAGAGAGAAAACAACCAAAAAAAAATGATAAATTGATGGCCATAGTATATGTTAATGCATGCCAATCGAATCTAAGAAGAGAACACAATAAAAGATTATATTAAAAACATAAACTAACAAGAAGAATTTAAAGAACTTTTTATGCGACTTGTATATATAAGTGTGATTGGATGAAATTTTAGTTAAACTGAGACTATTGAATATTGATATCATTTGTGATAGAGAATATATATGGAATTTTATTTCAACTAATAGTTAGGTAAGATCAGTACTTTATCTTTTTAGAAATCTAAATTTAAACTTAAATGTTTCAATATATATATATAATGGTTGATTGCTAATAATTGACGAATTCTATTATAGTGGTTCACAAAATAAAAAATAATAATTTTTTTTTTAAAATCATACTGATATAATTATATATAACACTGTAAATTAATATACGTATTTTTTTTTGATAATATATATATATAAAAAGATTCTTTATAGCAGTCAAATATATTATCTTGTTTGAAAAATAAAAATGTTCAGAGTTATTAAGTGGTTATGTGAGTCATTCTTTTCAATTTATTTTATTTTAAAAAAAAAAAATCATCAAAAAAATCGGATATAAAAAATTTGTTTTTTTTTTTAAAAAAGTATTCATAATTGTTCTTTCAATTTATTATTTTTTCTATTATCCATACATTATATTTTTTTCATTATCCATCCAATTTTTTCACAAAAAAAAAGTAGAAAAAAAAATTAATGGATGGATAATGGAATATATATAATTGTTTATTATAAAAAAATCTCCAAAAAAATTGGATATAAAAAATTTAGTTTTTTATAAAAACTACAATTTCAGTTTATTATTTATTTTAACTTTATATTTTTCATTATCCATCGATTAGTTTTTTTGCTGTTTTTATTTTTTTTAGAAAATAAAATTTTGTTGTTAATTTATATTTATAAATCATTTTAATATTATTTATTTTTTAAACTAAATAAATCATTTGACAACGGTAAAATTGTAATTTATGTTAATACATCATTGCATTATATATGGATCATAGATTATAAATAAATATAGATAAATGTATACCGACTGAGTATCAAAACAGTTGAATCAAATGACAAACATGTAAGATACTGATATATACAGAGGCGGACCCACTTTTAGGATAGGTGGGGGTTGTGCCCTACATCAATTTTTTGATTCGGCTATTTTTATTTTTGAACCTAACCACCTTTGATGTCATAATGGATTCGAAAAAAACATACGAGAATCCCCTTCCGCATTTTATATATATATATATATATATATATATATATATATATATATATATATATATATATATATATATATATAAATCATTCTCTCTTCAATACGATATAAAATACATCAATACATTATATGTGGACCATAGCTTATTAATAAATATAGATAAATGAATACATATTGAGTGTCAAAAACAGTTGAATCAAATGACAAACATGCAAGACACCAAAATATATATATATATATATATATATATATATATATATATAGAGGGGCAGACTCACCTTTAGGTCAGGAGAGGATCGTGCCCTTAAATTTTTTTGATTCGATTGTTTTTAAATAACACCAATAAAATGTAACAGTATAGTTGGTATTGCTCTTGATAAGGTCAATGTTGGCACAAGTTCAAGGCCCATTGCTAATATTTTTTTTTAATGTCTTTATTATTTTAAAATTGTCTTCTTTAATTTTAAATTAATAAAATTATTTCTAATAGTTTTAGTTTGACATACCCTAAGTCCCGATAAACCCAATCAATCCCTAAAATCTCAAATTTACCAATCGTATTAAAATAATTCATTTATTATTACTATTAATTTTATTTTATTCTCAACGTTTTTCTTATTTTATAGTTTTAATTGATTTAGAATCAATAATTTACAAACAATTACAAAATAAAAAATTTAGAAATATATCTAGTTATATTTATTAATCAAGTATTTTTAAATAAATTTAAAGTGAATTCATTATAAATACAATTTTTTTATTATAAAATTATATTGTAATTTTTTTAAGAATAAATATTATAAATTTATATCGTTTATGTTTTGTTTTTCTTGTTATTATTTATTTTTAATGTTGTGTTTCTTGTTTTTATTTATTTTTCAATGTAAGATTATTTAGTTCATCTTAAGTAAATATTGTATTTATTTTATTTTATCTAAAATCCGTTATAGTATCATTATATATATATATAAAGAAAAAACTCATTTTATTAGGATCTTAAATTTTTAATATTTTTTTTATATAATTGTTATTTCGTACAAATGGCCTATCTTGTAAAAATATCTGGATCCGCCACTGCTGGTATATTTTGTTGTATATGTATCTACTTAGGGAATATGCACAATCAAACACACAAGAAAAAAGTAAAAGAAAAGACACAATATTTATCGTAGTTCAGCGTAAGCCTACGTCCACGGAGCACACCTGCACTCAACTTCCACTATGAAATCGGTGTTTACAATAGCGAAGCAATATCTCTCTTTTTACGGCTCTCAATATTCTTTTCTCTCCTCTTTATGCATCACACACTTTACACATAAGAATTACAGGAGTATTTATAATAAAGTCTAGCCTAAAGCTAATAGAAATTCTTTTCCTAAATAAAATAATAAAACACTCCTAAATAGAATAGAGAACCAATCCCAAACATAATAGGATTCAGACTTCACAACCCAACAATCTCCCACTTGAAGACTGAAACTAGAGTAGACTTCTTCCTCTTTCCTCAATGACTAATGGACAGGTACGGTGCGATCATCCTCCTCTATCTTCAACCTTGAAGACCTACTAAAGCTGTGCACAGCTCCAGTTTCTCTGTAATGACTGGTTTGGTTAACACATCAGCTGGATTCTTACTCTCTACGATCTTCACAAGCTTTAACACTCCATCTTCGATTAACGACCGAATGAAATGATACTGCAGTTCTATATGCTTGGTCCTAGAATGGAACGCTGAATTCTTGACCAAGTGTATCACACTCTGACTATCACTGTGCAACACATTTATCACTTGCTCGAATCCTAATTCTGCTAACAACCCTTGTAACCATATAAGCTATTTGCTAGCTTCTGTCACATCCACATACTCTACTTCAGTTGTAGATATTGTCACTGTCTTCTGCAACTGAGAAACCCAACTAATGGCGGTACTCCCCATTGTGAACACATATCCAGTGGTGCTTCTCCTGTGATCCACCTCTCTAGCAAAATCAGAATCCACATAACCTTCCAGCTTGAGTTCATCTCTCTTGAAGGTTAGACACTTCTCTGTCGTACCTCGCAGGTACCTTAGGATCCACTTCACTGCTTCCTAGTGTTGCTTGCCTGGATTAGACATGTATCTGCTCATAACTCCCACTGTATGGAAAATATATGGTCTAGTACAAACCATGGCGTACATCAGGCTTCCAATGGCTGAGGCATATGGTACTCTAGCCATGAAGTCTTTTTCTTCGTCCGTCTCTGGACACTGCTCATTGGACAATTTGAAGTGACTAGCTATGGTGTTCTTACCGGCTTTGCATCACCCATGTTGAATCTATGTAACACCTTACGAACAAACTCTGCCTAAGATAGCTGTAAAGTACCCATTTGTTCGTTTCTGCTAATCCTCATTCCAAGGATCTGTTTTGCTGCTCCTAAGTCCTTCATCTTGAACTCACTCGATAGTTGCTTATTCAAGTTGTTAATCTCTTCCCAATCTGCACTAGCTACCAACATGTCATCAACATAAAGTAGCAATATTATGAATTTCGATTTAACCTTCTTGAAGTAGCAGCAATGGTCAACATGGCATCTAAAGTAGCCATTCCATTGCATAAACCCATCAAACTTCTTGTACCACTGTCGGGGAGCTTGTTTTAAACCATACAAGCTCTTCGTCAATCTACAAACCATTTTTTCTCTGCCCTGTTCCGTAAACCCTTCTGGTTGCTGCATATATATCTCTTCCTCTAAGTCTCCATGAAGGAAGACAGTATTCACATCCAACTGCTCAAGATATAACCATTTTGCTGCGACAATGCTCAACACTAACCGGATCATAGTTAGTTTAACAACAGGAGAAAAAATGTCGGTGTAATCAATACCTTCCTTTTGCTGAAAGCCTTTGACCATCAATCTCGCCTTGTATCTCTTGGAACTATCATGTTCCTCATTGATTCGAAACACCCATTTGTTTTGTAGGGCTTTCTTTCCTTCAGGCAACTCGGTTAACTCCCAAGTTTGATTGGACACAAGCGACTTCATTTCATCTTTCATTGCAAGCTTCCACTTGCTTGCTTCTTCACCCTGACATGCCTCTTCATAACATTCAGGTTCTCCCGCATCTGTCAGCAACAAGTAATGCAAGTACCTTGGGCTTGTAGGGATCTTTTCAAAGCATTCCCAATTTTCGGATTCAGAATTCTCTGACCAATCGGACTTTGTGGTGTTGAAACTTCATTTTGTGGTATAGGTTTTTCAACCTGGGGCTGTACACCTTGCTCTTCAATTTTCTGATTACTACCACATTCCACGATCCTACCACTCGATACATCCTCTGGCCCAAAGTAGTTTGGCTCTTCTTGCTCAGACATATGTGTGTTCTTGTCCTTGTACATGACCTTTTTGTTGAAGACAACATCTTTACTCCTGATATTCTTCCGGTTTTGGTCATCCCAGAGTTTATAACCAAACTCGTCTTCACCATAACCTACCAAGGTGCACTTTACTGATTTGGCATCCAATTTGCTCCTTGAATGATCACCTACATGTACATAAGAAACACAACCAAACATCTTTAAATGAGAAAGTTTTATCTCTTTCCCACTCCATATCTCTTTTGGTATAACGACATCCAAAGGCTTTGATAGTCCTCTATTGATCAAGTATGCTGCTGTATTGACTGCTTCTGCCCAGAACTGTTTCGGCAACCTAGATTGTAAGCGCATGCTTCTGGCTCTCTCAGTCAATGTCCTGTTCATCCGTTCTGCTATACCATTCTGCTGCGGCGTTCCAGGAACCGTCCGTATGAGCTTTATCCCACTATGGTAGCAAAACTTCTTGAACTCGTTGTCTTCATATTCTCCACCATTATCTGAACGCAATTTCTTGATCTTCAAACCTGTCTCATTCTCAACCGTAGCTTTCCACTTCTTGAAAGCCTCAAACACATCAGACTTGTGTCGTAAAAAGAAAACCCATACCTTTCTGGAATGATCGTTGATGAATGTGACGAAATACTGTTTACCCCTGTTTGATGAGACTGAAGCTGGACCCCAAACATCAGTGTGCACTAGTTCCAGCTTCTCCTTTGCCAGTGCTCTTCCGGTCCTTTTGAAGCTTACTCGCTTCTGCTTTCCAAGAATGCAGCTTTCACAGAAATCAATCTCAACGGATTTTAACCCTGACAGTTTAACTCTCGAATGCAGACATTTCAGCCCTTGACTACTCATGTGCCTAAACCTTTGGTGCCATAGATTCGGATCCTCTCTACTCTCCGCCACTGCGGCCGAACCATACCCATCAGTAGTCGTGTAAAGAGACCCGTTCTTAGTTCCTCGAGCGACTGTCATAACTCCTTTCGAGATCTTCCACTTATCATGCGTGAAAGTTTTCACATAACCATCTGACGCTAACTGCTATATAAAGATCAAGTTATTCCTCAAGTCCGGTACGTGCCTCATATTGTCGAGTTTCCAAACTGATACATTCAGTTGAATCTTCACATCTCCCTTTCCGATAATGTCGCATGCTTGATCGTCACCAAGATACACCTTACCTAAATTTCCGGAAACGTAGTTCTCGAACAAATCCCTATGTGATGTGGCATGGAATGACGCCCCTGAGTCCAACACCCAAGATTCCGTCTTACTTTCCAATGAGCAGATAAGGCAGTCATCTGACTCCTCAGAAATACAATTTACACCGCTCTTGCCATCGTCTTTCTTGGTGGACCTACACTCACTCGAGTAGTGACCCATTTTGCCATAATTCCAGCACTCAATGTCTTTCTTACTTCGTTGCTGATTACCCGAATTGTTGCCCTGACGATTTTTGGACTTGGATCTTCCTCTTGACTTTGATCTACCCCGTTGATTTCTGTTCCGATTCTTGTTTCTGCCTTCTCTACCTTCCATGTTCAGTGCTGAAGATGATGCCCCTGATCCCTCTTCACGCATCCTGATCTCTTGGGTCATAATCATGTCTACGACCTGTTGGAATGCTAACTTTTCTTTTCCGAACGAGTTGGCAATTGATTGACATGTTGTACTCCAACTCTCCATCATCTGTCCAAGAATTATGTCTGCCAACACCTCATCATCGAATACGATGGAAAACGAATTTAACCCATCTGTTACCTCATTGAACACATTCAGGTGCTCTTTAAAACTTTGATTTTCTGACATCTTCAGATTCACTAGCTTCTTTATCAGATGGACCTTTCTTGCTGCTGAAGGTTGCTCATATAAATTCGATAGGGTCTTCATGAGATCTGCCGCTGTCTCTTGACCCTTGATGTTGAAGGCGACTGATTTTTACAAACTGAGTCGAATTGCTCCCTACGCTTTACTATCCAAAACCGTCCATTATGCATCGGTCATATCTTTTGGCTTACGTTGGACCACCCATTCTTCAACAGACACGCCCTTCGGCTTCTCTACTATCGGTAAATACAAGTCATTCTGGTACAAATAATCTTCCATCTGCATCTTCCAAAAGTTGAAATTTGTACTGTTGAATTTCTCTATCTTATATGTATCTTTCTCGGACCCCATTGCTCCCACTCAAACCTCGAACGACAAGCAATTTGAACTGGTCAATGAAAAAGTCATATCGGGACGGCCGAAATTCGAAACTTTCCGTTTCAACTTAAAAAGTATCGGATCTGGAAGATTTCACCCCGCTGAGTCTGCTGGTGGTGTCGGTTTTCTCAGATTCGCGACGAATCGACGTAGATATGACGATAACGGTTCTGTTCTTCAGCACTTCGACGACCGATTTGAGGACTTTTCGGTGCTCGGTTGACGACGACCCAGAAGACAATCTTGAAGATCGTCACTTTTCGCTTCTTTTGGTGGTGGTGGTGTCGCTCAAATCGCCGGCGGAAACTGGGCGGCGAAACCACTCTTCTTCAACCTTCTTCGGCTGATTTGACCACTTTCCAGTGATCTTTTGACGACGGCCCAGAAGAGAAACTTGTAGATCGGCTCTTTCTGATTCTAATGGTGTGGGAGGTGACAACTCACTCTCCGTGGATGGCAGCGGCTTCTCCGGCGGCTACTGTTCCGGCGATGACTGCTCCGGCGGCGCTGCTGCTGTTCCGACTCCTGGAACCTTGTGCCGGAGAATCCTCAACTCTGAATCCTACACCGGTATACCCTAAGCCTTAAAACCTAGGCTCTGATACCGGTAGTTGTGAATTTATTGGCTTAGGGAACATGTACAATTAAACACACAAGAACAAAGAAAAATAAAAGACACGATATTTAACGTGGTTCAGCGTAAGCCTACGTCCATGGAATGCACCTGTACTTGACTTCCACTATAAAATCGGTATTTACAATAGCGAAGCAATATCTCTCTCGTTATGGCTCTCAATATTCTTTTCTCTCCTCTCTATGCAGCACACACTCAACACATAAGAATTATAAGAGTATTTATAATAAAGTCTAGCCTAAAGCTAATAGGAATTCTTTTCCTAAATAAAACAATAAAACATTCTTAAATAGAATATATAACCAATTCTAAACATAATAGGATTCAGGCTTCACAACCTAATATATTTATCGATACGTATCGAAGAGAAAAATTATTTATATATATATATATATATATATATATATGTGTGTGTGTTAATATTTGTTATGCTTCCAGGCTTTGTCACAGTATGTATAATCGATTAATCGTTGACACTTGACCTGTAAGCGCGCGGTATACGTGTGAATGTGTTACTAATTTTCACAAGTACTTGCTCTGGGCTGTTTACAGTAATATTTGAGCTTTTATTTAAATGTGAATAAAATTCTATGATACAACAATATTACATATAATGATTAATTAATCACATGTATAATTAAGTGTTCATAAATAATAATAAAAAAAAAAAACTCTGCAAAAATCCTACTCATCATTTGGATATTGTACGTGAAGAAGAATAATCGGCTACCGAAGTCCAAAAACAAATACCAACCTACTTTAGGCATAACAAAATTGACAATTGTTGATGGGGTTTTTTCCAGGAAGTGTATGGGAAACAAAATAAAATAAAAAAACAAAAACACATTTAAGGGGATATTTACCGATCACTGATGAAAATCAAAGGGAATTAAATTTCATTAGAAACTTAATCAAGAAAAGGAGCATGATTCAAACATAAATTTAATTTCCGATTTATATATGGAATCCATTTAATTTGATTTCTAACCGGAATTAAATTTCCCTTAGCAAATTATTAATAAACGCGTAAGTGTAATGTTTGACAATTCCATGCATTTTCAGTATAGGAACTTTACATTAGATTAATTCTATAAAGTAATTCCCATTTGCAATTTGTTTACAATTGACATACGATACTTGGTCTTTGCCGTGTAGAATTAAATTCTAATTGGAGTTAATTGACGAGAGAAGTCAATTAGTTGTCGTTTGCCATTATAGAAGTCAATGCTTTCTATGTGGACTTGTAAATATATGAAATTATGAACTATTGAAAATGTTAATATATGCTTTTAATGCTATTTATAAATGATCGAAAGAGTGAATAAAAATGTTTTATTTATTCATTTATAATATAAGTTATATATTACAACAAACATATCAGTACTGTGAATCGGCTGATATTGCTTTTTCTTTGCCTTTTGTTGTGGTTGTGTCGAAACCCAAGATTGGATTACAGATTCCACTTTCTAATTATTAGACTAAACTTCATCTTATTGCCAACTCTTCCATCCTTTTAGTGAGAATATTGGATACTCATCTCCATGTAGTTCAGACTACGATTCACCTTAAATCTATGGCTTTCGTAGCCTAACTAGAATTTAGTCTTATTGCTAATTGGACTGCTCAAGTTGAGATAAAAGGAAATAATTGAGAGAATATCGCTTAAGTCATCTATTTTTAATGATTATCTTCGATAGTGTTGTTCGGTGTATATGGTTATGCTTGAAGGTTTTTCTATGTATGATCATATAAGTGATATTTTTTTTCTTTATGTCCCGGCGATTTAAATATATATAAAAAATCAGGAATCCGATATTTTTTACACCGGCCGTAAAAGAAATCTCAATATAATTACAAAATGTTTTGATAAATAAAACAAATCTCAATCCATTTTTTTTATAAAAATAAGTCCATTGGAATTTACAAATCATCTAGATGAATTGTTTAGTGCATAGTAACTGTATTAAGCTAATAATTAAAAGTCTTCAATCAAAGCTAATTAATTTCCAAACGTTAACTTAAATTATATATATATATAAACAAAAATCATATAATTATCACTCATATAAATTAAAATTATGAAGTCACGTACACAATGTTTCATACAGCATCCTGCACTGCTTATTATCACTCATGAATTAACTTCACTTGAAAAAATAACAACGATATATATATATATATATATATATATATAATGAAATTAAAAATAAAACTAAAAAATTTAATTAATTGCTTCATGAATGTGATCAATATTGTATCATTACATTTCAAGATGGAGCAATTATTGTAAGATGGGTATGGATCACCAACCACTTTATAATATACAGGACATTGTGATTGTGAATAATAATATATAAGACGATATGATGTGGTTGTGGATAATATTGGTCACAATTATTTGAAGTAGCATAACAGCGCCTAGCTTCCTCTTCACATACTCTCTCATTTAGGCTTTGCACACTAACAATGGTGGCATCCCCGGCCTATCTTCTTCCTCAGTGACCTTGTCAACTCAGCCAAATCCACTCCGTTTCCGGTCACCACCACCAGGTCTCCGTCCGGCCCTTTTATCGCCACTTATCGATGTCACACCTGTATATACAAATTAATAAAATGTAAGATATCTAATGCATAACAATTAACAAAGTTGTAAATGACTAAATGTATAATGTATAATATTACTACTTACCATTTGTTTTGGCTACAATAGTTAGGACTTTGGTTCTGTTTTTTTCACCGCTCATTGGAATTTTTATGACTGTCTATTGCTGCATCATCACTCCCAGTAATATATACGAATTAAAGTCAGTATCTCGAATTTATAATGTTATAGAGTTAACTAAGCAAGTTATTAATTAATTTTAGTTATATATATATATATATATATATATATTTTATATGAATGAAGAAAAATTCTACAAATGAGTTTAATCTTCTTAAAATTAGACTGTCCAGAGCAAAAAAAAAAGACTTGTAAAAAATAATATATATATAAAAGTATGTTCATTGTAATATCACGAGTTTCAACAATATATAGCATTTATAAAATCTTAGAGAAAAATAAAATATGAATTAAACAAAAACCAAGAGTTTACTGTATAAGAACGTTTACAATTTTAATTTTTTTATAAAATAAAATATTTTTAGAAAAACGGTGTATTAGTATAAATATAATATGGGTGTATATATCGAAATGACTCGATTTATTTAATTTTATAACTATGCCTAGACTCCGGAGATTTAAGTGAAATGGATTGTATCAAATTAGAGTATTTGTGAATACATGTGATTTGAGGTTTTAGTAAGGTTCTCTCTATATGGTAATTAGTTTTAATAAACATCTATTTCTCTCTAAGAATTTTTTTAAATTAAGGATTCAATTTTTTTTTTTATATATATATATAGCACTTCTCTAGTTAGATTGGTCTTGAAATAATAATTTTTGAACTGAAATTACATTACAACAATACGAAACTAGGTATTTAATTATATAATATCGTGGAATCAGTTCCACTTAACATTATTAGAGAATTATATATTGAGGTTTCAAAAGAAGCATCGTTGGGTTATATGCATGACACGTGAGATTGAGCTTAATGGATTACATGAGCTGAAATTGAGATCGGTCATAAAACCATCTCCTGATGTTATTCAGGATGCTGTGTTATTTTCAAATTATACCCAAATATTATATTTGACACAATAAATTAATATTGTATTCCAATACACAGTTAAAAGTTAAATTAAAATATTGTATTTTATTCATAAACTTATAAAAGTTAATTAATACCATTAATGTATTAATGGATAACCATTGGATTTCTTAAAAATTGTTGATGATGAAATAAATTGAATTGAAATAATATTAATGTGCATTAAATTTAAATAATTTAAAATATTTAAATAAATAATGGCATTTTTAGAATTTAAAAAGAAACATTTATTGATGTGTAAAATTTCACATATGTTATACTGTGTATCAAATTTAATAAAAGTTTAACATATGTCAAATTTGATATGATATTTGACATTGTATTGGAGGAAGGTTTTGGTACTCAATGCTAAATTTTAGTATTAGTATACGATTTTAGCACATCATTAGGGATACTCTAATGAAGTATCTTGGTATGAATTAAATAATTGACTATTTATTTTCCATATTAATTTTTCATCCACCTATTTTCGTAAATCAACCTAATAGACCCTTATTTATTTATTTTTTTGTAAACCAATTTCTTTGCTAGATTATTGATGATACTTGCTAATTCTGCATCAGTCAAATCTAATTATATCTCTGTCTAAATTTGGGTCTCTGCCTCTAAAATAGCTCTACACCAGAAGCAGACATTGAATTGAAACTTTCCACAACCAATCGAAGATCTTGCATGGCAAAAAAGTAAATAAAACAATTGATGTGCTATAAATTAAAGCCAACTCATAAAAGCAGAGGATCCAGGCACATCTATTCCATAACAGTAGAGACATCAAAGAAGCTATGAGGGTTTCAATTTTATCTTCTGTGCTGCTATGTATCTTTGTCTTCTCTCTTCAACATACACCCACTTTAGCTAGTAATAATAAAAAGGCAAGCCTATTTTATTTTGTTAAATTTTCTATTTTCTTTTGCTCTTCTTGAATGTTTGGTAAATGACATTTTAACTTGTTTTTCTTTTGTTATTGAAATGTTGCATGCAGTCTTATATTGTGTATTTTGGAGCACATTCACATGGTTCAGAGCCTACGTCTGCCGATCAAGAACGTGCTACAGATTCTCATCATGAGTTTTTAGGATCATTCATGAGATGGTAAATATTTTTGAAGAAGTCCGATCTTGTTTTTCCATGATGATCATCAACTATATTAAATCGATTGTATTCACGATTAATTCTTATTGTCCTGATCAACAGCAATGAGAAGGCAAAACAGTCAATATTCTATTCCTATAACAAGCATATCAATGGCTTTGCTGCAAGGCTTGAAGAGAAAGAAGCAGACGAGATTGCAAGTAAGAATATGAACTAAGGCTCCTTATGTTTTCTAATAGAACAAATTGTCTTTTAAGTAGTGTTTCCAAAAACATCAAGGTTTTATGAGGTTAAAAACTGTAACATTTATGGCTATCAATGATTCCGGTGTCAAGAATTATTAAATTTTTGTTTGATGCAGAACATCCAGAAGTCATATCAATTTTTGAGAATAAGATAAGAGAACTCCATACAACGAGGTCATGGGATTTTCTTGGTTTAGAGAAAGACAGTGATATTCCTTTCAACTCATTGTGGAAGAAGGCAAGGTTTGGTGACGGTATCATAATAGGAAACCTGGACTCAGGTAGGTTTCATATTCCATGATTTTACAAGATAGTAGGTCAGCTTTCCAATGGCTAAGTAATATATATATATATGTAAGCACCTAGGGGCGGATGTAAGTGGGGAATGGTAGGGGCGATGACACCCAAGCCTAAAAAATAGTAATGTTAAATATTCCACGTTCGTTTCCTAAATTCTGTTCCAAAAGATGTAGTACGTAAGGTGTCAGCATAACATAATTTTTACCGTATAGTATTATGATTTATAAGATTTTGACACTTCACGTGTACTATCATTTTAGATAGAATTTGAGAAAGAAATTTAGGACATTTTGTATTATTCCCAAAAAAATATATCTAAAATACATTAAAAAAATAAATATTTAATACACAGTTTTGTAAGATAAGATAATAACTCCTTAAATAAAATTTTCTGGATCCGTCCCATGGACGTACCTACCTTTGAATTCAATGGTGTTAGGTATTTGGCCAGAGTCAAAAAGTTTTAGTGATGAAGGCATGGGTCCTGCACCATCAAAACGGCGAGGTATCTGTCAAGGCGGCATGACGGATGAGGGCAAAAGCGATGGAATTAAATGCAACAGGTTTGTTAAGATGATTTAAATCATGTTACATACAGAAAACTGATAGGAATAAGGTACTTGAACAAAGGTGTAGAGGAAGCAGCACGCGATTTAAACTGGACCATACCTTCCAAATTCAGCTTACTCACTGCACGAGACTTAGATGGCCATGGCACACACACCTTGTCAACGGCAGGTGGTAACTTCGTTGCCAATGTGAGTATAATGGGTAATGGGTATGGATCACCTAAAGCTCGGGTGGCACATTATAAGACATGCTGGAGCGGCAATTGACGCTGCAATATATGATGGAGTAGATGCTCTCTCAGTGTCAATTGGTGGCGGGGAGGATCAAGCCCATTTTGAGAGTGGGGTGCAAATTGGTGCCTTTCATGCTATGAAACATGGTATCCCTGTGGTTGCTGGAGAAATTCTGCGCCGTGGTTGATTACTGCTGGTGCTTCCACAATTGATAGAGATTTTGTAAATTATGTTACTCTTGGAAACGGCAAGATTCTCAAAGGAGCAAGCCTCTCGTATGAAGGATTCCCACCTGATGAAAAGTTGTATCCATTGATTATGCTAGAAGATGCTGTGGTCCCTAACCCTAATGCATCAGTAGTAGCTGAAGATGATCGGTAAGTTTATATATACAATTTAGTTGTATTAATTTAGTAGTAACCAAAAGTTGATAGAAAAACGCTCGACAATAGTATTTAAATCCTTTTAACACACTCACTCACGTTTGAAACTTAATGGCTTGGCATATGAACCAAGCAAAAACACATTCACACATTCAAATAACAAATAACAATTCACGTGGGAGATGTTGAACCTAAAACTACTAGAATAATCAAAGCCCTGATACTATGTTAGATAGAGAAGGGTCAAACAATAGTATTTAAACCCTCTAACAAATTTAACTGTCCTTCCTAATTAAGAGTTTGATTTTGTAAAATTCCTGCAGAAATTCTTGCAATGCCAAGAACTATCAAATGGATTTGAACAAGTTGAAAGGAAAAATATTGGTGTGCATTAATAAGAAACAGAAGGCAACGAGTAATGATATGTCGAGTCTGCAGGCAGTAGCAGGTGCTAACAAAGATATGTCTGAACCTGGTGCTGGGATCATTACCATCAACGACAAAGAATCAGGCAACTTTCTTAAAGTCAAACCTGAAAGGATAACAATATCATCTATGAATTTCACAACTGGGGAATCTCTACTTGCGTACATCAAATCTACCAAGTAATTAACTCTCTTAATTTTTCACTTGCTGTAAATTATTCTTGCATTAAACTACTTTTATTGATTAATTCTTAAATTCGATCTAACAGGAATCCAGTGGCAAAGATTAGCAGTGCAAAGACAGTGTTTAATATGGAGGCAGCTCCAATGGTACCACCATTCTCATCTAGGGGACCCAGTATAGTTGAGCCAAATATCATCAAGGTTAAGTTATAAATACATAAATACATAAATATAATTACTTATTTACTTGCTTGTTTGTACAATTAATTAAATGATTATTTTTTATTCACTTGATCATCATCAGCCTGATATCACTGCTCCGGGAGTAAACACAATTGCTGCTAATATTGGTGATCCACAATTACCTTACAAAACTTTGAGTGGCACTTCAATGTCAACCCCTCATGTTGCTGGTATTGTTGGCCTTCTCAAAATTATCTACCCTCAATGGACTCCATCGGCTATCAAATCAGCAATCATGACAACAGGTACGTCCACACAACATTTGTACTATACTGATTATAAATTATATAAATTATAATGTAACTGTACGTGTTTTATATTGTATATAGCAACCACAGCAGACACAAGCTCGCGTTCAATTTTAGATACAAACTACAAGGAAATGACCCCATTCGACTATGGTTCAGGACATGTGAGACCAGACCTTGCAGCTGATCCTGGTCTTGTCTATGACTTAAGCGTTGACGATTACTTGAACTTTTTATGTGCTCGTGGTACCGATGAAAAAATCATCTCAATGTTCTACCCGAAAAAGACATTTGTCTGTCCAAAGTCATCCAGTTTGGCAGACTTCAACTACCCCTCAATTGCAGTTGCCCATCTCAACGATTCTGTCACAATTACTCGAAGACTCAAGAATGTCGGTAAACCTGAAACATACAATGTGAGCGTTGAGGAACCAACCGGAGTCTCAGTTCAAGTTGAGCCTAAGAGCTTGACATTTGGAAAACAAGGGGAGGAGAAGACATTTAAGGCTGTGTTCAAACGTGATAGTGATGACAAGCTTGATAGATATGTGTTTGGAGCATTGACATGGTCCGATGGTTATCACCATGTTAGAAGTCCTATTGCCGTGAAATTATTGAAATTATAGTGGCCGCAGCTTGAATTGAGACATTGTTGCTCTTTTACCACTTTGTTATATTGGAAAGTGGAAACATTAGAGATGGTTGGAAGAATACGAAAGCACAAGTGTTTGGGGGTTGTTAAATTAAGATCACGACAATAAGTAGTTGTATAGTCTGTTGGCCTGTTGCTGGTTTGCTGGTTGCCGTTCTTTTCGGCACCTTAATAAACTTTGTTTTAAAAAAAAAAAAAAAAAATTCTAGTCATTTTGTACTTTCTAATAAATTTAATTATTTATTTTCTAAAACCTTGTTCCGAACAGGTTAGGGTGTGTATAAAAAATCTCGATAATAGCATATGGTGGAACTTGAGCCTCACCACAAGTATGATAACGGAGGAATATACTTTCTTTTGAGAGGGGAGGTATATACTACTTGAGCAAAGTAATGACAAGCTTGATAGGTAAGGGAGATATATACTACTTAGCCAAATGAGGACGTACATATTCCCATAAATTTATAATAAATATAATTTCAAAAACAATAATAGCATTGGAAGAAATTATAAATAAATAAATAAATAACAATAAAGTACCCAACTTCTCTTTTCCTCAAAAATTCGGAGAACCAAAAAAAGGAAGAATATTCATCATACAAAAATCCTAAATCTTGAATAGCTTATGTTCATAAAACACAAAATAATGCAGAACTGTTTTGGCCGGATTTTCATCCTGCAGCCACCGACATTTTAATAATACGGATAGATTGGATAGTGATGGTGATGATGATGAAGCCAATTTCGTTGAGGATAATATGGCGTGTAACCGTAGCTATTATAACGGTATCCATTGTAACCATTGAAGCCATGGATCAATGGAGGCATGTTCCTGTAATTATTATTATCTCCTGAATAGATTCTGCATATTACTGCATGAATCCCTGCTTTCCTGAGCATATCGATGACCATGTGTGGATGAAGTTTACCCGAAATGTGCACGATTCCTTTCGAGTCTATGTAGTACGATAATCCTAAAATGAAACAAAAGAAAAAAAAAATCTTAGGTTCCAACGTTTGCATTAATTTGAACTTTCATTCAGACCTAAAACAATGATTATTATTTTTTATTCCAAAAAATTTTCGTACAATTCAGAATTCTAACGATCAATTAATAATCTGTAAAACGGATATCAACTGTTGGAACTAAGTTTTGACATCTGAATAGAGAAAAACGTATAGTAATTAGATTATATTGTATGAATATCAAAATTACCTCCAATGCTCTGCAGTTCTCGTTTTAGCGTCCAATTCCATCCGGGAAAAGGTGTAGCTACCTTTAGATCAAAACTCTGCCAAAATATAATACAAAAACAAATCAATAAATATTATAAAGTAAAGAATGAGACACCAAAAATATTTATCATGCACAATTGCTCTTAACAAAATGGTTAGACACTTCCGTTTACTTATGTGATGGGAGTTCGAGTCTCTCCTCATTAAATCATAAAGTGTAGAGAGACCTCAAACCCGATTGGTGACAGATTGCATTTAAAAATAAACGAAAATAAAAAACAAGAAGAAGAATGAAAAAAGTTTATGTTATCTTGTATCTAACATTCATCTTATGCCCTTTGAAGTTGTATTCTTCTGAAACTTTGATACTTGGTGAAAAAGTTTTCTTGGTAGCTACTAAGAAGATGAAGGATGATTCAAATTTAAATGATAAGGATTTTATTAATCAATTAAGGAAGTTTATATATATCATTAATTAATAAATATATGCCTTGTAGAGTAATCTTTACCGGAAGGTGTCATATTAGAAATATTCAGATTTTGCTGATGATTTTATTGAAATAAAAAATGATAATCGATAATTGATGATTTTATTTCTAAATATATATTGTAGTATTCCTAAAGATTCTTGAAATTCTAAGAATATCCAAATCGTTATAGATTTTACTCTATGAGGGTTTTCCTGAATACAGAAATTGATTTTCATAAAGTGATAATAATGTCTGTTAGATACTAGTTAGATCTCAATATTCTCATGAATAAGCAATTTCTCATGGAGGTGGAGCCTTGGAACTTGGAAGGTTGATCACATCAGACTCAGAGAAGTAAATTTAGATTAGGATGAAAAAATCAATGTTAAAATTTTTGAAAATTTCGATAGAATTGTTGAAAATATTGTTAATATCCTTCGAATATCAAGAATATTTAAATATATTTTCTATATATGGCCCCTTAAAATATAGAAAATATCGAGATATTTTTGGTAAAGTATCGATATTTAAGTTTATTGATAAATTAATATTTAAGTAGAATATTTAAATTAAAAAACAAAATCATAAGAACAATAAAAATATTTTAAAAGATCTCTTAAATCAAATAAATATTTAATTTTAAGATGAAATATGGTATATAAATGATTTTAATTTGATTTCATATGGATAATAATGATATTTCAAAAACATTTATTAAATGTTAAAATAGATTATTTCATATTCACTTATAAAAAGTAACCATTATCAAAACGTAACAAATTATCAATTAATCACTTTTAAAAAATTTACTGGACAGACTTGAAATCATAATCTCGTGGTGTGGATGTGATAGATATACTCGGAGTCAACCTCATCTTCTCAAATAAACTGATTTTTTCTTTTTAAAAATTAAAAGTAATACCAAAATGGTCCTATATCTCTCCCTCAGTTAAAAAAATATGCTTAAAAAAAATTACATTTAGTCAAACATACTCAATGGAACATATATATATGGAATTGGGGGACACAATTTTTAGTAGAATATTTGATATAATTTTGTACTCGTTAGATCTTTAAGATTTGGATGATTAGGATTAAAAAAAATTATTTCTTCTCTCTTTCTCTCTCCTCCATTAATCATTAATTTATTTTATTTCCTTTTCATCTCTTTTCTATATTTTCTTTCCTAAATCTAAATCTAAAATTAATTTCTCTTCCTCACTTACATTTTTTTTTCTTGCTTTACGTTTCTCTCTTTTTTGTGCAAGGCTGTAATTATTCATTCCTAAATATATATTATTTTATTTCCACCATTATCATAACTCACGTATAAAAACATCAAATACTCACATAGCAAATTCTATATTCTCAAATAGGTTGTCCGGTATTTGTCTCATATGTTTCTAGTTTCTTTTCAATATTAATAAATTTAACATGGTGAAATTCACTTCATATCTTTAATCCTTATTTCGTGACTGGGATCTCATTAAATGACAGAAAAATGGTTGATTCAATTATAAAGTAGAAAATACAATTATACATATAATGAAATAGAAAATGTTAATAATTTAATATATTAGATTTTGGAAAGAAAATCTGGAGAGAGAGGAGAAGAAATAAAAATAATAATAATGATGGGTGTAGGAGAGAGAAAAGAAAAAAGAAATAAATTTATACATATTTATATATTAATATGGATCGGACTATATTAACTTTAATTTATGACTTTAATGTTTATTTATTTACTCTATCAATTTAATCCAGCCATTTACATTTTTTCATAGCTGGATTGGGATTAACGGATAAATGTTAACAACATAAATTTAACTATGGAAGGATGAAACATATTGATCTCATAGTACAAGTGATTATACCTTCATTCACAATGGTGGTGCATTTTTATATAAGAATTTTTCACTTTATGGAAGTAATTATCTGAATTTCAATCCTATTTTAATACTTAAAAAAAAAAAAAAACATCTTTAAAACAAATTGTTTATTTCTCTCATTTTTTTATTGTTAGCGTAAATTAACTTAAAATTATTAAAATTATGTCATTCCCTCAATTGCTCTCAATCTAATGGTTGTAATCAATTCTTAAATAATTCGCTTTTTTTTTTCACCATTTGTTTGAGAAAATAAATGGATGAATAGATATTGAAATACCCAAAATTTTGACCATGTAAAAACCCAAGAGAATAAACACCAAATGTGGGAACACAGAATGAGTCAAACTGTCATTTGAATTGCACTAATGTTGATGGGTAAAGGTAGTTCAAATGAATTGTCATCACAATCAACAGTTGTAATTTTGTAAAATCAGTAATTGAATTGCTTCAAGTTGAACCAATTGTAAAGATAAATTCAAAAACATTCATCATCCCCCGAATAGAAACCCGGCAGCCTGCTCTTCATTACCGTCAAACAATTTTAGAGCTTGTACGGCTGCATCTCTGCCGAAACCTAGCTCAGCAAGCTTTGCAACTTTGGCTTCAAAATCAGCTCCCTACATGGCCAAAAAGCTTCGGTTAAATTTTTTAGACCTTAACCATTGTATAATCAACCGAACAATTCTTCAAAGCAGATTTTTACCTGTGCTGCACCACCAGGCGTGGCTTCTGGATAAGAAAGAAGACAAGAAATCGACTATCAGCTACTTGTATAATAATACTATCACTACATAGAGAACGGCTTAGCAATGCAGTTTATGAATAGAGAACATCCCCAGCTGTCATGGCATGGAAGAGACGAGCGCAGTGTTGGACTCGAGAACTATTTTGACAACATAGTTTTCTAGCAGTGAATATGAAATGATCAAATGAATGAAATAAAAAAGGAATATTAAAACTAACCAGAAGATTGACCTCCTGCAGGTACAGTATTGCTCTTGTCCGTTGTCACCTGCAGAATCACAAGGGATAGATGTCAAGATATTTAAGGCACGATGATTGTAGCTTCTTGCAAGAAATAAATGGACGACATGCAAAAACTTGAATAAACAATAAGAAAATCTTCAATTAGATACAAACACGACACCATATAGCACAACAAAAAAGTGAGAGTAAGAATGTAAAATGAACCATGCAATGTAACCCGACATGATGCACCTTGCTGTTTTTGAACCCAGTGTCATTTAAACATTTCTGGTTACTGACGCTTTCACCCCTTTGTAAGATTTCATTACCAATTTTTGCTGTCTTACACATGAATCTACAAGGTTTGTATTCACTTACTTAGGTTCAATTGAAGAATTATCTATAAAAATTTATGCATTGAAGCTGAATAAAGTCTATTGAAAACCATCTAGTGAGCTCATTTGTTCAAGCCATCAGGCAATGCAGCATCAACAAAAATCTAATATAAAGAGTCGACTTACAGCAGTTCCTGAGCTTGATGCTTGTTTGGAGTACTTTTCTTCATCCAGAAAACGGGAAGGAATGTCCTTTTCTGAAAAGAAAATACTTCAACTTCAACTTTCCATAAATGTATAATATCACAATAGAAATCAATTATCATACTATGCCATAAAAAATTAAAAAATAAAGCAATTTCTGGATATGTGGGATGAAAAATTCATCAATTCAACAGAGTATTTTTTGTAAACAATTAAACAAAGGCAGAAATGAGAAGGCCGACCTTGCAAAAATGGTACTGACACCTCCCCTCCACCAACTCTTAAAACATTCTCATTTAAATCAATAATGCACTGCAAAAAAAAAATATACCTTAGTTAATCAAATTAACAAATCTAATCCAAATTCCATCAACAGAAACACTGTCATGACCTGTACATCAGAATTAAACCAGCAGAAAATACTACCTGGTGCTTGCGGAGCATATCTAGCCCGAAAAGAAATTCCATGTTGGGAGAATCCAGTACCAAGAACGAACATGGGTAAAAAATACTCCCAATCTACAGGAAGAAAAGCAAGTAAATGAACAAGTTCAACTCACTGACTCAGTAGCCGACTGCTTGGTCAAATATTCAGAACTTCAAACTAATAAAGAAATGGTGAATCAAGGGGAAAAACAGAACTTGTCCAGAGACTCTTTAGTGTGTACATATAAGTAGACATTGATACCTTGATTGGGGCAACATGTATGCGACCAAGGATCTCCGATTGACCAACCCCATGAGCAATACCTTTATAACGTTGATCTAAAAGCCTAAGCAATCTGTAAATGACCATACTAGCAGCGTTACCACAACGTTCATTCCATTTTAAACATCAATAAAGATATAAAAAATTATATATATTATATCAACATAGACAACACCCAGAAAAAACAGAAAGGAATCTTTCACTCAACAAGACTTAACACTAATGTTGACTAAAACAAAATATTGCAAGAAAAATAACTAGGGAGTTGAACCTATTACAAAACAACCATCAGATTCTTCTCTCTTCATCCTTCAACTCAACCAAAACCAGCAGATTATGTGTAGCATGTGATACATTTCATAATTAATAGATCATGCACCGCTTACCAATCCATAGGATTGGCTCCTATCTTGTTTATGCTGACATTGTATCCAAATATTAAGTGAATAAGAACCATAACATTTATGCATATAGCTTGGATAAGTATAGATGTAGGATGACCATCAGTTCATGCTAATATTCCAAATTATCTCAATCAGTCAATCATGTTACACTAGTTACTCACATGGCAAAGAGATTGTCTAGAAATTCAATAGCACTTCACAAAGAAAAAGTGAAAAAGATACAAAACACATACCCACATCGCTCAGCACAGCTCTTTGATATTATTGTTGACTGTGCACCACTATCTACAAATGCCTAAAACAAAGAGAATCGCATACATTTAAGTCTTTGCTTACCTCATATTCAATAGAAAGGTGCATGATTAACACATGGACACGCAATAAGACTTTTCTTATCATCTCTTACCTTCAAAGGAACACCGTTGACCTCCATATCAACATACAACATAACCTGAAGAGTTTACAAGAAACATTTAATCTAAAAAAAATACTAAATCTGATGCTGTATGCAGTTATGCACTTGGTTGATAAGCATACATACCACCCTAGCAAAAGCTTCAGGATTATGTTCCAAAGCAGCTGCCCAATTCTCATCAATTCCTTTCTGCATATGAATTTAGATATGTGCAAAAGGTCATATAACCTATAAACTGTAGGTGCAGTCCATGTAGGTCAAATTAAAAATTATTATAACTTGCAGAACAAATCTACTAAAGAAAATTAATTAGATAAATCCAAAAATTGTATTGGATGATATCATGGAGCCAAACCACATGCAACAATATGCCACAACAGTTAACATTTGCAAAACTAGAACTTAATTATAAGACACTACATTTACAATTACTGAAAGGTGTACAAATACAATGCGGAATATACAAGGTTGACAAAGCAATTGTTCAGTTATTGAAAGAAAATAACACTGACCTGTCGAATGGCAGCTTCAATTTTCTTTTGTGCTTCAACATCAAAAGGATCTGCATAAAGAAGTGCCTAAAATAAAACAACAAAGATACGGAAGATAAGCACTTAATAATTATACTCAATTTATAACGATCATACAAATTATAGACTTTCAAATTGTCTATTAACATAAACAGGAATAAGTAACAACAATATGTTGTATGATATCATTCCACATAAATTACCAGATAATTAATCTAATTAGTATATCACAGAGGGAAGCCCACGGAATCAGAACTTTAACAATGCTAACTGGAAAACTTATTGAATCACAGGGACACAATCAATTAAAGTGACCAGCAACCAACATAAGCTCACTTACAAGCTCCTCATCTTGTTGACGCCGTAATTGAGATCTTTGACGATTACGCTCTCGTAAAAGGTCTTGCAGTCTATTGAGATCATTTCCAAGAAGAGCTTGTGCTAATTCAGGATCAGTCTGAAAGTTCAATGTCATTTTAGCATCAGAAACCCAAAGATTTTAGTCTCTCTGATTTAAATCCATGCCAACTATTAACCAATATTCTAATCATGATATTAAGGAAATAATAGTCATGATAATTTCTATAAACGAAAAGGCTATGTCCAGCACTCAATGACCATGCCAACGTGGTATTAGATCATTTTGATGGTTGATCAAATTATTAAATAAGAAGACACCTGAAGGGGCTCCTAACTTATTCCTTCAAGACTTCCGGTGCAGAACTCTCTTTCACCAAAAAGCACCAAATATAAAATTAATTTATATAAATAAAGGCTTTGAAGAACAGGACCATCCAGTGTACCTGAAACAGTTGTGTCATCATATTAGAATCACCTCGAATGTGCTGCTGGAACGCTGTAGGGTTCACAGCAGACCCATCCGGATTGAAGCTCAAGTCATTGGTAGATGTACTGAAAATAATTCGGAACATCATCCGTTAGCAATAGAAACACATGCTACGGATTCGATTATTCGAATGCATGCAAATCGAAAATGAATATATATATATATTATATCCCCATCCCTTAACATACCTAGATGTAGCATTCGAGACCATCATCACTAAATCCTCATCTTTCACACCCAAGGCACTCAATTTCTCAACATTCCTCATCTCCCGCCCGCTGTACAGCAGCTGCTGCTGCTGAAGAGGCACGCGCGTCTGCTCATAAACACACATAGGCAAGAACTCATCACGAAAAACATAAACGAAACAGGGTAAATCAACTTCCCAAACTAAATTCATCAACCCAAATATCCCAGTAAACATCTAATCAAACACAAAATTTTAAAAAAAAAAAATCATATAACTCGCACGTTATGCTAATTTGATAACAATAAACAAAAAGCTGAAAACTTCAATAAGAATACAAAACAAAACAACAAAGGCGGTCTCACCTCTACTTCAAGCAGAGCCTTCATGTTTTCAACCTAGCCAAAAAAAAAAAAAAACTAAATGTTAGTTAACAATTATATACATACAAATACAACACAACACAAAGACACATATTATATACAAATAACAAAAACAAAAACCAAAATCAGGGCTTTATTGAGACGAACTGTTTCGTCAGGATCAACATCTAAGCGGATGATCTGTTCGTCTTCCGTCATTACAGTGATTCTCATCCTTATCGCTGATTGGATCTCACTCTCTTTTTTCTCTCTAGTAGAAGGCTAAAAAGGTTTATAATTTTTTTTTTCCTATTTCCCCTTTTTTTTTTTTTTTAGCGGTAACAGAAGCATGTAATACACCAGTCAACGCCACTGCCGCTATTTTTTTATTTCTTCTTTTTTTTTAGGGGAAATTACACTGGAACCCTTAAAACTGGAAAGGTTTTGCTTCACGTACAACGGTGCTCTGTTAACAACTACTGTAACACTATAGGGCTATTTTAGTCTTTACAGTGTTGTATTTAAAAATATATTATCAACTTTTCTAATAAATAAATGAGAATTTTTATCTACAATTCACTAATTATTTGTTTAAGTTCTATTTTTTTATCCAAATTAAAATTATTAAGTAAAACAAACAAGTTTTAAATATACTCTAAACCTCACAACATTTTTTAGAAAACAAGTTTTTTTCTTCTTTTTTTTCCACTTTTGTGTTTTTTTGTCCGTTTTACAAACCGTAAAATATCTTTATCTTTTCAAAATAATTTTTTTCTCACACCATTGAGACTCTTCATTATTTTCCATTCAATAAAATTTGATATCATTTTTTTTTTCTCAAATACCACTTACATTCAATCATCATCATCACTAGAAAATGTATAATATTAAAACAAATTCTTTTTTCTATAAAAACATATTCAAAATTATTTTTTTATAAAAATATATTTAAAATCATTTTCTTGCTCAGTATAATAAAAAAAAAGTCTAAAAGAGAAAAACAAATATTCTTTTCTTATTTTCGTAAATTGATCTCCAAAACAATTTTTTTATTGATTTGATCATCTCAATTTGTTTCAGCTTTATTCTCTATTTTATTTTTATTTTATTTCTTCACATCTCTTTTTTATTTTTCATTTAAATTTTTTTAAAGAGAAATATTCAAAACAGGTAATATTAAAATAAAATAGAGCACTTTTAGAAATTTAATTTTTTTTAAATAGAATATCTTAAGAATAATATTGTTAAAAAATAGAAAGGATAATTTTTTTTAAAAAAAAGTGTTTTTAATTAATTTATTTTTTAATGTATATTTTTAGATTATAGTGTTTTAAAAAATGAAGCGTAAAAAGAAAAACATTGAATCGTAAGTATAAACTCTTTAAAATCTAAATAAATAACCATTAATAGATAAACAAATTATTTTGATTATGATTTTGTTTTTATTTTTATTGGTTTATATAAGTGTAAGGGTATTTTGGAAATATCACAAGTCAAAAGTAGTCAACTTTAACAGGAGAGCCAACAACTGTTAAGGCAAAAGTGTAATTTTGTTTCTCACTGCTTTCTCTCTCTTGCAATCTCTAAACATCGAGCTATATCTCCGAAACTACTCTCGAGTTACTTTTTTGGTTTCTTATTTTTATTGAATGAAAGATTGGTTTGGCTTGATTTTAATTGACAAGTTTGAATTTTTAAGTGGTGCTACCGGTGATTAGATCGGCAGCAACGGCGGCGACAACGACGATGTCGAGCGGGCACGTGACCAAGCGAGCCAAGTACAAAACCTCCGTCAAGGATCCTGGCACATCTGGCGCTTTAAGATTGGTAACATTGACATTTTTCTTCATCGATTAGGATTTGGTATTGTTGTTTCTATCGAAACTTAGCTAAATTATTGATTTTTGAGTTTCTTCTTTTCTTTTTGTTTGAATTTGGTGTAGAATGAGCAGAAATTGATATTCATGCCAGATAATCGTAACTCCAGTACCAAGTTGGCTGTGGAATTTAAGTCAATTCAAGGTGGATTCTTTTTTTTTTTTTTCTTTTTTTTAGAATTTGGAGAATATATGACATTGATTATTACTGTTTTTGAAATTTTTAATTTTTAGTTGTTCTGCTGATTGAATTTATTTATTTACAGGGCATAAGTACACAAAGGAGGGATCTAACAAGCCGCCATTGATTAATTTATCCAATACTCAGGTTGTGTATTTTTTTTATTCTTCTACATTTTAACATTAGCTGTTTTTAGTTATCTTTTATTGTTTTCTATGGTATAATGTTAAATGATGTTGTGCTAATGTTGTTGTGTTGTTTCAGGGTGGAAGCTACATTTTTGAGTTTGATAATTATTCAGATCTCCATGTTTGCAGGGATTTTGTGAGTAAGTTCTCGTCAATTTGCTTCGAAGCTTGTAGTTTGCTTATTGCCTGTAGTGTAGTTAGTATTAGAAAAATTGCATTATGCAACCGGGGAGTTTAAGGCCTGAAATTGGATATGTCTATTGTTTTTTTTTTCCTTTTTCTGGCATCTTTTAGTGGATTATGATAGTACACGCTTGTTCTGAGAAGAAGAAAAAGATGTTTCCTGTTTCCTTGCCAATAAAATTTCATTATTTTACTTTCTTTTTTTCTTTTTTCTTTTGTTTCCTTGAAGCAATTACGGATACTGTATTGGTTTAAATGACTTATTCTTATTATATGGTTCTTGGCACAATGCAAATAGGCAAAGTCCTTGAGAAGTCTAAAGACACTTCAAGCATTGCTTCTGAAAAAACTGTTGCAACATTACCTGATGAGCAACTTAGTGCAGAAGAAATGCAGCTCCGGATTAAGCTTTTGCAAGAGGATAGGTAATTTTACTTCCTTGTAGTCATGTAATTAGAAGGCAACTATTTTTATTGATGCATATTGCTTCAGTTCCTCGCTTCAAGTCAATGAGGTGTTTTCTATCTTTCATGCATATAAAAAAATGTTTTTTGATTATGCTTTACTACTTACTAGAATTAATTGTACTTTCGTTTTGGTTTTGACTTGCTTTAAAGCATTTGTAGACTGAAAACAAATGATCACTGTGATACCCACAGATCAACTCCTATAAGATTGTTATTAGTGTCGAAGCATCCATGCATTTTTCTACTTCCTTATTTCACTCATGGTTTCCTTCAGTTGAGAGGAAGAAAAAAAAAGATAATGATTGATTATTGTAAACGCTTTAGTCTTTACTCCTAAGATGTCATGTTTTTTGTTGTGAATTTGCTCTAAATGTAAACTGTGTAAGATTGTGCATTGAGTTAATAAGCACATCAAAAAAAGTTGGACTAATTATGCTTGGTAAAGTAGTATTGCTTGCATATACATTCTAACTTAAGAATGGGAGTGTATAAATCCCACAGCAAGATAGGACAAATCATTTTGAGATGATGCGAAAATTGATCTAAAATGAGCACTATTACTATTATGTACATTTAAGTGAATTGGTATCAACATAAAGTCGAAATTTGGACTTTGGAGCTCTTGCAAGTAGGCTTTTCGTTTTATTAATATATTTAGGATTTTCATTGTATTTTTTTTTCATTTATTATAACATTGTATCATTTCTATACTTAATATGTAGTTGCATTGTTCCTCTTTTTGGTGCATTTTCAATTGTTTCATTACTTGTTGAAGAACTGAAATTATAACAGATCACATTATCTCTAGTTTATATTTTCAAAGATGAGGTTAAATATTTATTATGAAATGTGGAATTGAATATCTAGCTTAATATGTATATTGAACTGGCATAAGTTATATGAGGATTCTTCCAATTCCACACCTTAATTTAATTTGGCATACTTCCTTGTCTGCTTAATCTACCACTTTTGTTAAAATCTGATAGATCTATATTAGATCACTTGATATCACTAAATATTTTTCTCTACAGTGAGTTACAGAAACTTCATCAACAATTTGTAGGTGGTAATATCTTGACAGAAGCTGAATTTTGGGCAGCAAGGATGGTTGGATTTTCTTTTGTTACCTTATCATTACTGTGAATTTTCAGCCTTTTTATCGATTTAAACCATTCTATTTCTCCAATGGAAAACATCTACCTTTAACTATATTTTTTTTGTTCACGAGTAGATCAAACAAGTATTAGGGGACTTGAGATTGTAATTCTGCTGCTTTTTCGTAAATGCAGAAGTTGCTGGATAACGACTCCAGCAGGAAGTCAAACCAACGGGTTGGCTTTAAAAGTGTGATGATTTCTGACATCAGACCATTGACTGATGGTCGGGTATGTAATTCATTCTTTCTCTATATATGTGTGTGTGTGAGTGTGACGAGACTTTGAGGGATTTGTTTTTCACTACTGAGGTTAATTACTGCCGAGTAATTTTATTACATGGAAATTTTGTAATTGTTGTTTTGTTGTTTTTCAGACAAACAAGGTTACATTTAGTTTGACGCCAGAGATTATTTTACAGGTGTTTCTCTCATTTTTAATTGTTTATTTAGAATTTTATTTTCCTCTCTGCACTTAAAGTTTGATTGAATATGTATAGAAGTCAATTCGGAGCATAATTGACTGAAGTTGATATGAAAGCATGATTTGAGCAAGAGTATGGTCATGGTCTTGCTTGGTTCAGAAATTGTATCTATGGGCTGATATTTAAAGATACATTGAAGGGAAAAAATGGTGAAAAATCTAGGCCAGAATCAGTTAACGGAATAGTGAAGAAAAACCATTACATTAGCATGGTAAAGATGGCAAAGTAATTGATGTACAATGTATTTAAGTAATAAAAAGTTGCTGTTACCTTTTATAAAACTGTAGAATATGTTAGAAAATATTACAGCAGGTATTTAAGGTAGTCCCAACATTAAATGATTGTTCTCTCAGTTTATTGTTTAGCCACTTTAATGTTATCTCCACTTCGAGAAACTCGTTTAATTGAAGGTCAATAACTTCCCATCAAAGAAATTTGTTTCCTGCATTGCAGCTAGTGATCTAGAACAATCACGCAATTGTAATGTTTTTTAGCAACAGGTATTATTAGTTTGCTTCTCAAGTTGTCTGGAAGATACTGCCAAACACTTTGCTTATTTTTTTGGTTTTGCTTTTCTTTTTTATGAAATATGTTTCTTTTGTATACATTGTTAAATCTTTCAGATTTTTGCTGAGAAACCAGCTGTTCACAGGGCATTCTTGAATTTAGTACCGAAAAAGGTAATGAGAACATTGGAACTATCTTATTTAAATTTTAGGCAATTTGTCATCTCAATTATCAACCTTACCTTGGTTTCAACATCCGATTTCTCTCTTTAGTTTTATGAAGTACTGTGTTGGTAGTTTTGGTGTGTGATATATATTCACATTTAGATGACAGAAATGGAATTCTGGACCAAATATTGTAGAGCAGAATACCTCAACCGTACGAAAAATGTTCATGCTGCGGCAGCAGAGGCTGCTGAAGATGAGGAGCTTGCCCTTTTTCTGAAGGAAGATGATATACTGGCAACTGAAGTTCGGAAGAAGGTGCTCTTTCCTGAAGAGTTGGATCCTCAATGCTCAATTGTTTAATTAACAGTTTTTTAATTCTTGGAGGATTCCTAATTTTGTAATTATTTATTTGTCTATTTTGTCCCTCCTGACATTTTGCCTTAAAAGCCTTCATATGTTTTCAGATCAGACGGGTCGATCCAACCTTAGACATGGAAGCTGATGAAGGAGATGACTACATGCATCTTCCTGTATGGTTGAAAACACAATTCTCCACTTCCAATTATTCTCCTTCTGCCTTCCTCCCTGATCTGCTGTAGCCTATATTATATTTCTTCCGACTCGATTTGGATTTTCACTATAGTTATATCAGTGCATATGTTGTTCCTGAAAGTGCTTTGTTTGTCAAAAAGTGCACAATTGCTTCTCTAACTCCTAAGTTTTTAGTATATTTTTTGTATTTCAAACTTTGTTTCATATTTTAATATGCAGGGTCATGGGATTTTTCGTGATGGTAGCAAGGAATTAAATGAATCACAGCATGATATATACAGAAGAACTCTGTTGCAAGACCTTAACCGGCATGCTGCAGTTGTTCTTGAAGGAAGAACTGTAGGTAAGGCACTCCCTAAAGCTTGCTCTTTTTTCCACATCCTTGGATATATTAAAAAATGAGTCAACACCATATTCATATTTGTTAGTCCATTTCAACCCAAAAATTGCTTGAACCTGCTATCATACTTGGGTTACTTTCCTCGATGAATTTATAGATTTTAACTTCTGTTTGAAAACTTGATGCAGATGTGGAGATGGAAGACAACACAAGGGCTGTAGCAGAGGCACTTGCACGGTCAAAGCAGGGTAAGTGTTGTTTACATTAGCTTTTATTCGTTTTGATATTTGAGGTTAAGCATTCTCATATCTTTCACTGTTGTTTGCTATTAATATAGGTAAGGAGGGAGCTGATGGGAATGAAAAAAATGAGGAGAAATTGGATAGAGTCTCTAGGTCAACAACATTAGAGGACCTCCAGCCACCACATAGTCTTCCTTTAGCTCCACTTAGCATTAAGGTTTGACCTTTAATCTTCTGCTACTAGTTTATTAGAACCACATATATAATTTATGTTGTCTTTTGGAAACCAGGATGCTCGGGATTACTTTGATTCCCAGCAAGGTAATACACTAAAAACTTCCGGAGATCCTTCAGGTAAAATGGAATCACTGAGCAGTTTGAGCACTCAGGAAGCTTATGGTTCTATAAGGGATGCCATTTCAGAGATGAAATCTATGGTAGTGAGTGATCCAATAATTAAGCCCGAAGTTGCTCTGAAGGTATTAGCATGTTTCATTGTGGTCCTAAATTAATATTATATATATACAAAAAGAGTGGGGATATGTTATTAATGAAATAATCTAATGTTCAACTTCGTATATAGGTTTTTAATGGGCTGACACATAGCATCTCCAGTATCAAATATAATCATGGGAAGAATCCTCGGGAGAGTGTTCTAGACAGATTGCCAACTGTAACTAAGGAGAAACTGCTACAAGTGAGTTGACCGTTGATTTTAAAACAACATACAATCACTTTGCAAAATATTACAGGCTTTTCTGTTTGGTTTTGATATTTAAGTTTTTTATGACACATGACATGTTCTGCATTAGGCTTCACATTGAGCTAAATAAAATTCTTGTTTCTTTTTGATTGTATTATTTTACTTGCTAGTTTTTTTGTGTAATTTAACTATTAAAGTAAGTTATTTCTGTAGCTAGAGTGTTGTCCAATTTCAAGTAACTGAAGAGAAACTTTTTTTTTATTGCAGCATTGGACATGCATTCAAGAACTATTAAAGCATTTCTGGTCCTCTTATCCAATTACTACTCCATATCTTTATGCCAAGGTAGACACTCTAATTCTTTGTTCACAGTGAGGTTCTGTTAATATTATATTATCTAAAATTGAAGTTGGTGTTCCCTGAGCATGCATCAAGATTTATTATTCTAGCAATTTTGTATTAATCGATTATTTAAAAGTTCCTTTCTCTTTTTGGATGTCAGAAGTTAAACTATCAATACTAGAATCTAGAAAATCGATGTGTAACTTTACATTGTGTTTGAAGATTTGTTGTTTCATTTTGATCCTCAAGAGGATTTATGGAAATGCATGCAATAGTGGGTGGTGAAGGACACGTCTTTTATTAATCAAGTGCTTGAAAGAACTTTTTGGTTGTTAATATTCTTTAAATAGTCGATAAACACTCCCCAAGAACGTAAAATTGGACATACTGAGGATTGTAATGCATACCATAAGATTAGTTAATGCCGTTGGCCAAAAAAAAATTCAATCTTATTGTCTTCTTTTAAATATCGTTTATCAATTTATTGGGTATACCATTTCTATGTTGTTCAATCCTTTTGATGATATATGTAGGTCAGCAGACTGAAGGATGCCATGTCAAATATTTATCGGCAGCTAGAGGTACTTTCTGCCATAAGTTCTTTTTCCCATGGCTTTGTATTAATTGATTTTCTGTAAAATAATCAGTCTTGATAAGACTGATAGAATTTTACTGCAGAAAGAGATAATTTTGGTAGAGGACTTGGATTTTTTGCTTAACTAAATCTCGTAACGGTGTTCCAACCTTTTTTTGTTATTACTTAGATCACAGTACTTAAATAAACAGCTGAAAATATGACAATAAAACTATTTTTTTTCATGTTTCTCAAAGTTTTTTCACGAGGTTACCATGGGTTTACTCAGTTCTCTTGTTTGAGGATACTGTTGGTTTTCTCTTTTCCCCTTGTTTTTATCCTTCTTATTCTTTTATCGAATCCTAGGAAATGAAGGCATCTTTGCAGTCTGATCTCCGGCACCAGGTTTCTCTCCTTGTTCGTCCAATGCAACAGGTCAGCACTTTTCATTAGTACTTGGTTTATTCGCACACATTTTAGAGTAATGTTTTGACAATCTTTCAAGGAAGAAAGAAGGCTAACCTCTCATTAACTTTTGCTGAAACTATGAGTTGGTAAATCGACAAGCTAATTTTACATTTCACATACCTGTCCGGTTGTGAGAGGTAGCATACTGAAGTCGGTTGAATAATATGGAATCTTAAGATATCCTTCTCCTTTTAATGTCTTCTCTGGATCAGTGGGTTCTGGTTTTGGTTTCCAATAATGCCACTATCTTTTAAATTGTTGGGTTGATGAATCCCCTTGTCGATATCTTTCTTGACAGCGTCTTTGTGCTACTCGATGCCCCCGTTTTCCAGAAATCTTAATCAAATAAAATAACTATTCAACAGAAACAACTGTCTATTTGTTGTACAAAAAAGTAGTTTGGGTCATGCCTGTATTTACTTAATAGCATTAGATAGAACATTCAAGTCACGAAAAATACTGCTTCGGTGCAGGCATTAGATGCTGCTATACAACATCATGACGCAGATTTGCAGAAGAGATCAGCAAAGAGCTGCGAGGAGAGGCTAAATGGGTATGTCTAGAGGAAGATTGTCGGCTGGTTCCACCAAATGGCTTCAATTACATCCAAATGTACATCAAATCAATTTTGTTGCGAGTTTGTGCTAGATAAAAGATGATCATTCGAATCCGATGTAAAAATGTACTTCTAAGTAGTACAGGTGGTAGCCATAATATTCAATACAATTTATCTCTACACAAATTTTCATGGTTGAAATCCATTTTCTCTCTCAAGCTTTGTCCCTTTAGATTGCTTTAACTTTCATTTATTTTGGCTGTAAAATAGATCTTGGCAGCATTTTATGCGGTTTCGGCTTCTAGTTATGCTGTCTCATATATGTCTCATAATATATGAGACGTGGTTTCGAGTTATATTTTCCTTTCCTAAATTTGTAATAATTTAAATAATAAATTGAAAAAAATGAGAAACTATTCTTATAGTCCCCCAAACAACTTTATTCCACTCATTGTAATTGAACTTTGGAGGTCAAAGATCACAACACAGCAAAAAGATGTTAATGTTTTGGGTACTCTACATATATATCAATCATGAGCTGACTTTTAAAGTACCAAAAAGTGCTTAAATCTTTTTAGAACATCAAACTCAATTAAAGTTAAGAGTTATAGATTTTCCCAAAATTGGCTTACATAACATGCTCTCACAAATTGGAATGTTTTTGTTTCAGATCAGCTTAATAATTAATTGAAAGCCACGACATAGAAAATATCTTTTTAAAAAATTTAACATCAATTCACCGATATAAACATAATTTTGAATGTAAATCCTATTCTACATACGGGTTTAAATCGATAAAAATGAAACTCGAACTCCTAATCACATTTGAGAGAGTGATTATGCTATAACCAAATACAATTACATCGATTCAATCACCAACATTAATATCCCTTTTTTTTTAATTTAATATCCGATCAGAGCCGATAAAATTGACCATTATAAATATAATAAGTTATATTCTCTATACCGGTTATAATGGATAAAAATAAGACTCGAAGTTTGGGAGAGTTATTATGCTTAACCAAATACAATTACATCAATTCAATCACCAACATTAATACTATCAAATTATGTAATGTGAAAAAACAACCAAAAAATAATAATCAAAATAACAATTGAAACTAAATTAAATCATCCAATCCATGCCCATCACTCAAAAAGAATATTATTATTTTTTTCCAAAAAAAAATGATTTATAATATTTGTAGATCCAACGTCAGGAATAATCCCAAAATCCTAATAACAGATACCAACAATAAAAATTTGAAAAAAAAAAATTAAATGAAATGAACAATTGAAATCCAAATCCAACTGTGATAATATTGTTTTTATTAAAAAGGACTAGGAGGAGGAACATAACCCAGAAACGGCCTCCCACCACAAACCGACCCGAGAACAGTCGGGTCACAGTCATGGATGGTGTCCTTGATCTTGTGAAACCCTTTCTTGAAAACCCCGAACCCGAAAAGCAACCCGATCAGAACCACCACCGCTATCAAGCAAATGCAGCACATGCACATCTTCGTCCCGCAACACATCTTCGAAAAATACTCTCTACTTTTCTCTTCTTCTGGGTTTGATTCGGATCTTGAAAACAACAAAACCCCAGATGGGTTTGTGAATTTATACGAGGATCAGAGAAAAAGAAAAAGAAAATCTTTTTTTTTTTTTTTGGATTTGGATTTCAAATGCAATGCTAGGACGTTATGGGAATCGATTTTGTTGGCTTAAAAGGAAAGCAATAAAGGGTGAGAAATTGAAATCGAAACTGAAACTGAAATTGAAATTGATGAGTGGTTTTTATTATGGATAAATTTGAGAATAAAAAAATAAAAATAAAAGTGAGTTTGATTGGTTGGTTGGTTTGTTTGTTTTGATTTTGTTGCTTGTTTTAATATGTTGGAGTAGAGAGAAAGGAGTTTTGATTTTTGAGTGAAGCTGAGGTGGTTGCTTGCTATTGGTTGGAGACTTTGAAGTTTGGTGGACTCCTCTTTATTGTTTGTTTCTCTTTCACGTTTGTGTGCATGGTCTGTAAAAGTGTATACCTTTATTTATATATATATATATATATATATACATTCCATAATCAAATAAATTTAGGTTTTTTAAGAATGGTTCGAACCATAACGACGCAATTTGGTAGTATAGATATAAAGGATTATTTTACCGGATCAACATCATTTCGTTTAATGTATATTATTTTTATATACTTAGGATTGTAATTGAAATTGACATTGTTATCATAAAAGGTTTTTTTTATATATATACTGTTTTATATATTTATTTTACTTTAATCTGTCGGTTAAGTGGAGTATGTAGAAGTTCAAATCTTATCATGTAAATTTACCTCGAATAAATATCTCGATGAGTCTATATTACATGGAGATCGAATTCCAATCCCACAACCGTCTATTTAAATCTAGATTGTAATAGTAAATACAATGAAATGTCCCTCAAACTATAAAAAACTGGTTTTAAACTATTTATGTGTGTGTTAACATCATGAAAATTATGAGAATTATGAAAAAATTAATGTGTGATATTGTTATTTTTGAAGTTTTCTTTTTAATGTAATTATCAATATATTTCTTAATTAAAACTGGTTTGACTTAAAAAAGAAAAAGCAAGAAAATGAAACTCCATTTATGTTATGATCTTATGGATTTTACCTTTATACATCAAAAGTAAATACAGAATCCTAATACAAGTAAGGTCATTTGTGATGATAGCGTTTATTAAAACAGTTAAAAATCAAGTCTAAGTAGACCCTAATACAAATCAAAATTTAAGTTTTTTCATTCAAGTAATTAAGTTCATATTCGGATTCCCCTTATAAATTTCTTTTGAGTGAAACTTGATTTATTCTCGACTAGTAATGAGACTAATAGCAACGTAAAACAAGTTATCCTACCATGACCTAAATCCATACGAAAAAAGTTATCTAAAGCATCTTCGATAAAAATATGTATTTAGATAAAATCAACAGTCATATAAGATAAATAGTTACCTCAATATGAAGATGATATGGTAAAAAAAAAATAGAGAATATGGACTTAAATTTCTAATTCTAGAAACTCCTATAGAAATGTTGACTAGGATTTCTAACTCTTTACACCAATAATATTACAGTTCATTTAATTGTAAAATAAAAGATAAGCGAGAGTGGAATAATTGTTTTATTATGACGGGTTATAAAATGTATACATATTTGATTTTAAATAATTATATTAGAGTTGTAAATATGTATTTTTTTTTTCAAAAGTAAGTCTATAATGAATAAAAACTTAAAAATGACACTATTTATAAACGTATACATATTTACATTTGATATGCTTTTAAACCCTAATATTCATTTTCTGATTCTTTTTGTAGATTCACTTTATAGTAAAAATTTATTCATCATCGAACGGTAAACACATCTTATTTACTAGAAAGACTGATAATAACTTTAAACAAATTATTTTGTCACGATTTAAATCCATACGAAAATAAATATTGCAATCTAAGGTCCCGTCCTGCAGTTGTTTTTTAGTCCATTTTTATTTTTATTTTACAAAAACGATTTCGAAAACGCGTTCGTTAACCGTTTTTCATTTTATTTTCAAAAAACAAACACATTATTAAAGTGAAATATTTTAAAAAATACAAAATACTTTTTTTTTTTTCGTTTTTTGTATATAAAAAAAGGATCATGTTTTAAACTATTAATTCTAATGTTATACGTTTGATATGATTAGGACAAGACGGGATAATATTTTCAAATGATCAAAATGCCCCTTATATATATATATATATTCAGAATAATTTATTTTTAACTAGAACCGACCAAAGTTCCCCTCATATATATATCAGAATAATTTATTTCCAACTATAACTAAAAACATTCATACAACAATATATATACATTATAATTATTATATATATATATATATATATTATAATATTATATATTATAAAATAATATAATTTATGTATATATTATATATATGTTTTTTTTTTAAATATTTTTTAATATGTTATTTAATTTAACAATACAATTATATTGATTAATTATGTAATCATTTTTTTTATAATTGTAATAATATTAAACAAAATGTCAAAATTGATATTTCAATTTTTGATAGTTTTCGGTTAACCTACCGGACGTGTTTTTTCCGTTTTCATTTTTAAAATACAGCTTTCAGTAATTGTTACCAGACACGATTTCAAAATTCGAAACTGAAACAAAAAGTACTGTTTTCGTTTTCATTTTCATTTTCATTTTCGAAAAGCAGCAACTAAAAAACGGTTACAGGACGGGCCATAAATAACTAGAATGGTGTGCCACAATATTTAAAATTTTGTTTCGCAATCTAAATGATCACCCTACAACTCTAGACTATTGATACTTTGAACTAGATACGTATAAAAGTAAGTGTGTGTTTGGTATGACTTTTGAAAGGGTTAAAAACGATTTTTTTAATGCTAGAAGTTGTTCTGAAGTTTTATCCTGATTGTTCGGCAAAACTCAAAACAACCTTTTTAACATATGAAATTATCTCAACCACCCTTTTATAAAAGCTATTTGATGTCTATTAAGAAAAGTCTAAAATCTATGTTTTTCCAAAAAGCTTTTTTAAACTTTTTTTAAGATATATGAACGGTTTCAACCACCTTTTATTAATTTTAGATATTCCATCATAAAACAACAGTTTCATAAAATACCTTTTTTATAATTTATACATTCAAAACCTATTTTAAAAAATAAAATATTATCAATGTCTTTTTTAAAATGTATACAATAAAAAAGTTTTTTTTTTTTTGTAAAAAAAAAAAAAACTTAACTCTATAAGAAAGTTATCTTAAGATATATTATAAGGAAACCCTATTTAAAAAATCATAAAAAACGCAACCTAAATCTCATAATCTATACGATTGATTCCACAGTCTAAATTCTAAACAATCAACCCCACATGGCCACAACCTTAAACAATTAACATGATAACATCCACGTAAGGCTCCACACAACTTTAAACATCTTATTTTAACCTTAAAACAACTTGTTTCGCAATCTAAATGATCAATATTCTTATCTCGAGACAAAAACATTTAAATAATCAAAAATCAATCTTAATCTTAGACAACTTGTCCTACAATCTAAATTAATCAACCCAATCTATCCATCTATACTGTATACTTTTTTAAAGCCTTGTTTTTGTCTTCGATGGATTTCCAACTTTTAATTTGGCTTAAAGCTTGACTCGTAACGAAAATAAAGTGTGGAATTCCGCCTCTTAGGAATATAAAATATACATAGAAATTGATCGTTACTTACAATCCATCTGCCAAATGAAAACACTCTCAATTTCGTCTCACAAGCACAAAGAGCTTCATTAATGGCGTCTCCTAAAACCCCGAATCACACCCAAACCCCATTCGACATCCACAACTTCTTCCCTCCTCCTCCGTACCCTACGCACCATCCTCCCTCTTATCCTCCACCCACCGCCGTCTCCTCCGCCTCCTCCTTCTTTCCCTACCCTTCCCTTCCTCCTCCACCTCTCCACGCCAACGCAGGCCCCCAAATCCTCGCTCTCATCAACAACAATGCTATCACTAACAGTAACAACACTCTCACTATCACTAACAACAGCCAAACGGCGCCGTGCGGTTCCTGTTCCAACACGGCGAAAAAGGGCAGGCGGGTTTCCGGTGATTACGCGGCGTACGACGTGGACGCTGTCGAGAGAGACCCCCAGCAACTGGAGGTTAATCCTATTACCAAATACGGGTCGGATCCTGAGCTCGTAATCGGGCGTCAAATCGCCGTCAACAAGTACTACATTTGTTACGGGCTTAAGGCTGGCAACGTTAGGGTTTTGAACCTTAACACTGCCTCTCGCTCTCTGTTTCGCGGCCACACTAAGGTATGCATGTATATATGTGAATCGGAATTGGGTTTTTTTTTTAACTAAAATTGTTAAAAGGGTTTGTTTTTTCTTGGATTTTCATTTAATGTGTGTATGATGTGTTTGTATTGCTCTCAGAGAGTCACGGACATGGTTTTTTTCGCTGATGATGTTCACCTTCTCGCGAGTGTGAGTGTGGAAGGGAGGGTGTTTGCTTGGAGGATTCGCGAAGGCCCGGATGAAGAAGACAAACCACAGATAACAGGGGATGTTGTTGTTGCTATTCAGTTCGTAGGAGGTAGAGATGGAGAGGGAGATTACGTGCATCCGCGACTGTGTTGGCATTGTGACAAACAAGTAATTTGATTGAATAAATTTCGTTAGTTTTATGTTATGGCATTTTTCAACTGTTGCTAAAATAGGTTGATTTGATTTTCACAGGATGTTTTGGTGGCTGGGATTGGAAAATGTGTTTTGAGAATTAATACTACGAAAATTGGCCAAGCTGAAGGTTTGTCAGCTGATGCACCTATTCGATGTCCTGTAGATTCTTTGATTGATGGTGTTCAATTGGTTGGTAAACACGAAGGAGATATCACTGATCTGTCCATGTGTAAATGGGCGACCACCCGTTTTGTTTCTGCTTCTGCCGATGGCACGGTTTGTGCTTCTATTAGTTATTTTTGTGAATCTTCTTTTTTCCTAGTTGTTCTTTTATGAGCGTAGCTTAAGAATGTTTAGCTCAACCCAAAAAAAAAAATGGAATTATTAGTTAGTGTTCTTAGCCTATTTCAAGCAAACTACCTGTAATTTAAGTTTGCAAATCATTTGAACCATACAAAATAACAAATATTAGTTTGGGATTCTCATCTTTCAAACAGGATACTTGTTTGCAATAAATACTAGTAATGTTTCTTTATGTGTGTGCACCCTGTTCCTTTTGATTGATTAATTTAATAAATGCTTTTAACTGCATCCAAGCAAAACTTCATGTTGTATAACAGGTAAAGATTTGGGAAGATGGCAAGGCAGTACCACTTATTGTATTGAAACCACATGGTGGCCACCCTGTAAATTCGGCTACATTCATGATTGCCCCCCACCAGGCGGGTCACATTGTACTTGTCACAGCGGTATGCGCTCGCTTAGTCTTAAGTGCTACTCAAATTCTAACAACCTTCACCCAGTTGCTGTGGTGCATTTTGTTAGATGGGTAACCGAGTTGGTCAGTTAGGACAGTCTTCTCTAAGAATTCCTAAGTTCAATTTTAAACTCCAGGAACTGTATTTTAGAGGTTTTTTATATTGTTTCCAGGGACCTCTAAATCAGCAAGTGAAGATTTGGGTCTCTACTAGTGAAGAAGGATGGCTGCTTCCTAGTCATGCCGAATCATGGAAATGTACCCAGACATTGGAATTGAAGAGTTCAGCTCAACCTCAGGTTGAAGAGGCATTTTTCAATCAAGTTGTGGCACTATCTCGAGCTGGTCTTCTCTTGATCGCTAATGCTAAGAAGAATTCTGTATATGCTGTACACTTAGAATATGGTGCTAATCCTGCTTCGACTCGCATGGATTACGTAGCAGAGTTTAAAGTTACCTTGCCTATTTTGAGTTTTACTGGAACAACCAATCCGCCTAGTGAACATTCAGCGAAGCTTTATTGTGTCCAGACGCTGGCGATTCAGCAGTATTCTTTGGATTTATGCCAGTGCTTGCCACCGCCGCTGGAGAGTGGGGGCTTAGAGAAGTCAGATTCGAGTGTTTTACATGATGCAAGCAATGCTGAAGGATTTGCTGCTTTGGACCTAAATGGAAGAAGACTTAGTGGGTTCCCATTTTCTAGTTCAGCCACCAAACCAACTATTCAAGTAGGTAGCTCTGACACTGCTACTGCTGTGATGTATCATGTACGCTCTGCTTCTTTTGAGGCTTTGGATTCACGAGAATTTATGACATCCAACATAGAAACAAAACCTATTTCTCTGGCACGGACTACTAGTGATGCTGATACAGTTTGTGTTGCATCACCGCCTCTTCCACTGAGTCCTGGGTTGTCTAGGAAAATTTCTGGTTTTAGAAATCCGACAAATAGCTCTGAGCTAGGCCCCTCTCTCAGTGAGCATGGTGGAAGCCAGCCAGTTATTGACTATTTAGTTAACAGGCAAATGGAGACTAATCGTGCAAACTTGTCTGATGTGCCTTCCTTGGAAAATGATGCAAAGAATAACAATAAGAAAGTTGCACTGAATGATGTATCCAGGGTGCATAATCATCCTATCGTGTTTAAACACCCAACTCATCTGATAACTCCTTCTGAGATCTTAATGGCTGTTTCATCTTCTGAAACTACTCATATATTTGAGTGCAAGAACAAGGAAGAGGTGAGCGTTCAAGATGTGGTTGTCAATAGTGATATGGGCAATGCTGAGGTGGAGGTTAAAGAAGTGGGTGAAATACCTACTCACAATGATGAATTTGGTTCACAGGGAGAAACTCAAACCCTTGTTTCAGGAAACAGGGAAAAATACTTTTGCTCCCAAGCTTTTGGTCTTGGGATTGAAATGGCCACGGACTGTTGTGATATATCAGCAGAAAATTATGCTGTGGATGAAGCTCCAGAAGTTGATGGTGTTAGCGTAATGGAGCGATTTGCTCAATCTCCTCATAATGGTAAGGAAAAAGTTCATGACTCTATCAGAGATGTGGATGGAAAGGCTTTGGAGTCAGCTATGACTTCAGCATTTCCACAATCAGGAGCACCAAGTGTCAAGGGAAGAAATCAGAAAGAAAGAAATTCTCAAACATTAGGTCAATCTTCTACATCTTCTGGTGTTTTAAATTCAGCCAATTCATTTGGTGAACGTGGTGGGAATTCCAATCTCCCCTCCACAGATGCTGCTTTTCCCCAAATTATGGCTATGCAGGATATGCTTAATCAGGTGATTGTTTGGAGTCCAGACTCATTAACATTCCTTTAATAAAGTTAACTTGTGTCCAATCTTTCTGAAATTACTCCATTATCGTGAAGTTGTGGTCAGACTATCAGTCTTTGTTGTCATTGCTGGTTGAATATTATGGAATTTTTTCCATGTATGCATTTTCCCCTGTTAGTTGTATATCAGTATGTTGCAATTTAAAGTTGGTTTAAGTTTTGCATATTATATGGTAAAGCATCATAAACATCACTTGCGCTTGTGATCTGTACATGGTCAACTTATTTACTTTCTGCTATGCTTTTTGTGCAGCTAATGGCGATGCAAAAAGAATTGCAGAAACAGATGTCAAGTTTAGTTAACCTCCCCGTTACAAAAGAAGGAAGAAGACTGGAAGCAGCTCTAGGGCGGAGCATTGAGAAAGCTGTCAAGGCCAATAATGATGCCTTATGGGCTCGTTTTCAGGAGGAGAATGCAAAAAATGAGAGATTGCTACGAGACCGTACTCACCAAATGACAGGTTTGGTCACAAACTTAATTAATAAGGAATTGACTCCCTTAGTAGAAAAAACAGTGAAGAAGGAATTGGCTGCTGTTGGACCCGCCATTGTTCGCACAATCAATCCAAGTATTGAGAAAACAATAGGCCTGGCTATTACAGATTCCTTCCAGGTTTGAATTCTATAGCTCTATAGCTTTCAGATGGAAGTTGTCTTATCGTGATCTAATTGATACTTTGTTCTGCAGAGAGGAGTTGGTGACAAGGCAGTCAATCATCTAGAGAGGTCTGTTAATTCGAGACTTGAAGCTACTGTTGGTAGGCAAATCCAAGCACAGTTTCAAACTTCTGGCAAGCAAGCTCTCCAGGTGCTTACTAGTTCAACTTGACTTAGTTTGGCTAAACTGTTAATCTGACACTGGCTGAAGTTAGTTAATTATCATCCCTCAAATAGGGTGTTATACCGTTTGACATGAATCCAGGGAAATTCTGAACTTACCGGTTTTTTTCATGCAGGATGCTTTGAAATCTAATTTAGAAGCTTCAGTGATCCCTGCCTTTGATAAGTCATGCAGAGCTATGTTTGAGCAAGTAAATGCTACATTTCAGAGGGGAATGGTTGAACATACAACTGCAGCTCAGCAACATTTTGAGTCTGCACATTCTTCATTAGCACATGCTTTAAGGGTGAGTATTCTTATGCTTATCACAGAGCAAGGCACCTCTATATTTTACCCTCTCCTACCTTGAGTGTCCAATAAATTAAAATCCTGAGTTTGTTATATTTATATAACTTACAAGTTACTACCACTATTGGTCTTGTAGAAAGTATTCTTAGGGCATTCATAACATTGTTTGATTTTCTAGGGCATGGAATTTTGTAGACTTGTAATAATGACAATAACTGAGGAACATGTCAACTTGTCTGGACTCTTTATAAGCTTGCTTGAAGGTTGTTGTGCCATTGATTTTTCTTGTAGGATACCATTAATTCTGCTTCATCAATAGCTCAAAGCTTGAGTGGAGAATTGGCAGATGGACAGCGGAAACTATTATCTCTTGCAGCCACAAGAGCAAACACAAGTGCAGTGAATCCTCTGGTTCCCCAACTGAGCAATGGATCTTTGTTTGGTCTCCATGAGCAGGTTCACCTTGTTTTCTTATTATTTCATGGTTTTGTTCAAGATAAAAATAAACCTGACTTATTAAGGTCAGTTACGCCATGAAAGATCATTCATCATGAAGTCAAAATGTTTCAGGTTGAGGTACCTGTGGATCCAACAAGAGAGCTATCAAGATTGATAGCTGAACGAAAATACGAAGAAGCTTTCACTGCTTCCCTACAAAGAAGTGATATGTCAACTGTCTCTTGGTTATGTGCACAGGTATGCTATAGATATGCTTTAGATGTTACAGACTTACAGACTTATGTGAGTTTCAGATCCTAAGGTTATCTAATCTCTCATTTTTAACTTAGGACTTTGGATCAGGGATTTTTAATTACCTAAGGCTTTTCGCTGAGCTGATATGGAAGTTTCATCTTGAAAATCATTTTCCTTGTTTTTCTCTGTTTAAGTTAAATTATTTGGAATTGAATTTCTTGTATAGTCTTCTTTTTATGTATTTAAAATATCTTCAATGTTTAATAGATTAATATGATATGGTCTCTAATGGTTGATGGTTCCCTTTTGCATGTTCTTTTTATCTCTCCCTGCTGTTGGTTGTCATCCCAGCTTTTGAAATTGAACCTCGTAGATAGACTCGAAATTAAGCATTTTGGTTGTCTCGTTATGTTTTGGTCAGGTTGATCTACATGGTATATTGTCTTTGCTTCCTGTTCCTCTTAGCCAAGGAGTATTGCTCTCCCTTCTTCAGCAGTTGTCCTGTGACATCAACAAGGACTCAACCCGAAAACTTGCATGGATAACAGACATTGCTGCTGCTATAAACCCGTCGGACCCAATGATCGCAGTGCATGTCCGGCCCATCTTTGAGCAAGTCTATCAGAGACTTAACCATCTCCGTAGCTTGCCAACCATTAGCGGTGCTGAGCTTTCAAGTATCCGTCTTCCTATGCACGTTATCAACTCCATTCTGACGACCTTTAAATGAAAGCTCCCTCTCTTTAACTGCCCTGACATGGATTTCCAAGGTGGTAGAAACATACTGTACAAATTTGCAGCGACATTGACGATAATGTCCTAGGTTTTTCTTCTTTTGGTTTTAACAGTAAAGAAGTCTCTATAGCTTGTATCCTTGAATCTGCTGCTATAAAAACAGATTAGGTGTTTCTTCACATTTGTATTTTTCGTTTCCTAATCAAAACTCGCTTGGAAAAAGTATTCGACTAGCAGTGTAGCATGCAAGTTTCTTGCTTTTAAAGATAGTGCTGTTTTTCTTTTATAATCTAAATTCAAAAAGAAGTTTAGATGGGATTCCTTTTGCAACTTTTTCAAGTATATGCAGATGAAAGCTTTTTGCTTTTTGATTCACTCTCTGATCTACGCTCAACCTTCTAGGCTATGCATGTGTGCACTTGGGTTTGTTTGCTTGGGTGCTTTAATGTGCCCTATGATACCCATTAAAAATTGTTGTAAGATCGTAATAGAAGATGCATGGGTCTCCTCTTACACACAAGTTCTTTCCGGTCATCTCACTTCTCTCTCAATCACATGATAAACTATGGACACATGATGTGCAACATGCCAACATTGTTATGAATTCCCAAAGGACGAGTCAAGTAAAATGGAACTCTGATTTTGTACAAAAGGTTTCGGATTTTTCAAGATCATGACTATGCATTACTAGGCCATTTTTTGTGACCAAACTAATAGTTGTTCTATAGGCATCTCTCATAAATGCTTCTTCTTTTTTCTTTTTTTTTTGAAGTACGGCATCTCATAAATGTTGCTCTAATTGAGATCAAAAATAAATAAATGTGGCATCTCACAAATTGAACCTTTCAATGCCAAAATGGATTTCTCTAGAGCAGAAATAATAAACATTTACTCAAATTTTTTCTAATATGAAAATTGGGTGATAAAAGAATTTACAGAATTTTTTTTTCTCTCTTTCTCTCTGCAGTGGCACCTCAAATTACAATGAGTTCTCAACTGAAAAAGAAAAACCCCCCAAAAAAGGAGGGAAAAAACAAGAGAAGAGAACTTTTTGGTGTAAATTAGAAAAAAGTAACAATGTAGGGTCCTAAACCAAAAAAAAAACTACCAACACTGGTCGGTTTCCCATCTCCGTGACGGGTAAAACCCGCCCCGACCCGAGAAGTCAAACGACGCCGTTCTCCTCCTGTTATTATTATTACCAACCAAAGACAGATCATACACAGCCCTCGCCGCCGGATCCGACAACGTCTCGTACGCGTTATGGATCTCGATGAAATCACGACCGTCCGATGACGCCACCGACAAATCAGGATGGTAAACCTTCGCCAGGCTCCGATACGCCGTCTTGATCTCCGTCATCGACGCCGTCGGCTCCACCCTCAAGACCTCATACAGACTATTACTACTAGTAATACTAATACTCTCCACCGCCGCAACCGCGCGGGGACTCACCACCGTCGTCGTCTTTGGTGGCGACCTCGTCCTCCTCGTCGGGCTCGAAACAACGGCGCCGGCGTTCGGGAAGAACCCAGTTGGGGTCTGGGAAGAGAAATGGACGGGATTGATTGTGGGTATGTTTAGAGATGCTATATACATCGTTTCGATGGATTTTTTTATTTTCGAATGAAAAAGTCGAATCGAAGAAGACACAGATAGAGAAGAAACAGAGATGGGGTTTTATATATACATATTGTGAAGGTATTTAAAAATAAAAAGAAGAAGAGAAGAAAAACAGGCGATGAGAAACCAGAAGAAGTGGTGTGATGGGTTGTCGTTTTGGAGAAAAATCAGGGGGTGGGGGCCCCTCTTGTTTATTTACTTTCTTTCAAGCTCATATAGTCAAATCAGCTCTGAGCTTGCTTACAACTCAGCTTCAGCCGAGACATATATATATATTTAAAAAAAAAATATATATATATATATATAGGTTAATGATTTTCCGTATGTGTAAGGTCCACATATTTTTATGTCTAGGATCTCGGTTATGTAACTTAAAGTGATGTATTCTAATTCTATACATCTCGATTTTCTGTGTTGGAAGTTGGAACACTGGTTTTCTAAGTAACGAGCTCCGACCACATTTTTATGTCTAGAATCTCTGCTCTCTGACGTTATGGGCATTGTCTTGATTCTCTCTGCATTACCATCTAGAAAACACGGAAACTCTAGTCGGTAGGGTTAATTCGTATCCGGTTCGAATACTCTAGGATACATATGGTATATTCATTGACTTTTTTACAAGTTTGATTAGAGTATACTTAAGGGATACGGTAAGGATATAAAGGGATACGTCGAGATACGTGCAGATACGTCTGTCATAATATTATAAATATTTTAGTATTAAACAGTGTCAAATTATAATTGCAAAAATTGTGGGATTAAAATGAAATTGTAAAGAAATATATCATATTAGGTATCTATGGCTCATTTCAATTTCAAACCGCCGCTTTGACAACTTTATTCATCCCGGTGTTGTGAAAGAAATTTGAGAACTTACAATTTCATACAATCTATGAGGAGGAATAGGATAACAACATAAAGAGCAAAATATTTGGTATACATGCATAATAATCTTCGCTTTTTTATCATGGAAAAACGTAACTTACAATAAATGTGCGTTTCAATTGTGGGATGTCGAAGAGATGTTTTGATTCCATGGACACGAAAAATACCAAGATACTTCAGATTGCACACCTTTCCCTCGGTGAACTAAAGTTTGAGATCAAATTATTTAGATCCTTTAACAATTTGAATGATGATAATGAAGTTAGTTAGGAATTTAGAATATGTTTTATGAGGTTCTTCATATATTATTTGGATTTAGCAATATGTTACGATTTATGTGACGTATGATTTATTTGGATCTTGTAATATGTTACATTGTTATGACTTATTTAGTTATGTGATATGTTTTATGTTGATTATGAATATATTTTGATTTTGAATGAATTATCAAATATGTTTTCATAAAAATATAAATATATTTTATTTTAATTGACGTATCATACTGTATATATATCATAGTGTTTAGAGATTTATCGTATCCATACTACATAGATTACTATTTATTATTTATGATAGAAAATAATTTGGGCATAAAAATGTGTAGCCTCCTAAATATGACCTACGAGAAGTTTTGTATAGCTTTAATGTTCATTCTAATTTGAATTCTTTTTTTTTTTCCTTGAAATTGTCACAAAGATTGATTCATGATTCTATAGTCCTTTCAAGTTTCAAACTATGTCGAAAACCAAATAATAATACCAACACAACTCAAATAGTTGCTTTGAAGTTTTTTAGATCTTTCAAGTTCAAACACTGCTAGAGCAATCCAAATCAGCACACTGTAGAAAATTATCAACTAAATTTTTACGTTGTTCAAATGTAAATGGATAAAATCATTTTATTTTAATTTTGAAAATATTTCAGTTAAAAAAGAGAATAAAATTTGACATTGAAAGTTAGAAATCTTTTTATTTATTTATCATTAATCAATATTTTTTCTAAAAAAATAATATATAGAAGAACTTGAATATTGACTGAAGGAGCTAACTCTACCGCGAGTATTTTTCTTTCTCCCTTAATATTTATCTCTTTATATTCTTTTCTCCTTATATTTTTTTAAAAATAGACTATACGGAATCGGTATCTTAAATATTAATCGGTCTTATACCGTTCTATGTTGGATATGTTATTATGTTATGTTTTGTAAGAGCTATATCAGCTTAAGCTGTGGCTGTGAGTGGTCAACCGGCTTGCTTGCAGCCGACACAAAAACTAGAAAAAAATTCCAAAATACCTTGGCACGTGCCAGAGTTTCTAGATGCTAAGGGGCTTCACAATCACATTGACTTCAACGCTCTACCTACACCACTCGATCTACTTACTAGTCTAAGATCTCACATCAGAGCACAAGAATCCAACGGTGATGGAATTGTGTAAATTTATCGAAGCTGACCCTACAACCAAGCTATGCCCTCCATTCCAAATGGATAGTGAAATGTGCACTTTTTTATTTTTATTTTTTAGTTTGAATCGGTTTTTTGCAGGAAATTTTTTTTTCAGAATGATTGAATTTTAATAAAACAAATGTTTGTACGTTGATATAAAAAGTATGAAATCCTAATTGAATTTGTATCTTCTATAGATATGATATTTGTATCGATCTATATAGATCCGGTGAGATATATAACACGATATATTATGTGTTTATTTTTTAAATTTCTTAACCCTTCAATATATAATATTATTTTTAAGTATTTCATGTCAGATCTGATCAATAAAGAAGATATCGAAAAATTATAAACAAAAATAATCCAACAAAAAACTAGAATTCATATATATATGAAAATTTTCTCTTCGGTACGTATAAATGAATATTTATCAATATGTTGTATGTGGATCATTAAATTGTACTTATCAGTGCTCATTCATAATCTATGACTTACATACAATGTATTGATGTATTTTATATTGGTGAGGAAATGGATATATATATATATTTTCAAGTCAATACGTACTGATACAAATTCGTCAGTGTGTTGGATGTTGGCTATTAGATTTGAATCAAAATATATGTACTTGTCAAAAATTCTTCATAATCAATGGTCCACATACAACGTACCGATAAAAGTTATATCAATATGTACCGATAAAAAATCCAATATATATATAATTTTACATAAGTACGTACCGATGGAATTATAGAAGGATATTGAATGTCAACCGCTCATTTTACATATTTTGACTTGATATGTATACGTTTATCAAATTTTTTTATAAATTAATAGTTTACATTCAATATCCTTATATAATTTCATCGCTACACACGGTAGATTGAAGACCGTATTTTCATGACTCACCGGTAGGAGGGCTTCCAGAAGCCCACCCTTTCATTGTCTCTATTCTCCGATCTCCACGCTCCACCCGTGAAAAGTGCTTCCCTATTTATAATTGTGTTGTACCTTTTTTTTGGTTGGGTTGTGGGGCTGGCACGTGGGAAGGCTTCTAGAAGACATACCTTTGGATTTATTTTTTGTTTGCGAAACAAAATAATTATTAAATATTGCTATGTTCATTTTCTAATTAGAACAATACTTATTTTACTTACTTTTATTTATTAAAATTCAGAACTTTTAAAAGTTAAGGTGATTTACGGGTAAATCTCTCGTACTTATATTAATTTTAGTTAAGATGGTATGTTGAATAGTTCTTTATTTTCATATCAATAAAATTATAGTTTGGGTCATGATATTCTTTTCTTACTTAATTAAAAAACAAAAATAAATAAAAACAGACATTTAATTCACAATTGTTAGATATATCTAAAACAATATTCATCGATTTAAGCGTGACATGTTATTCTCTAAAAAAAAAAACACAAAAGAATAAATAAATATAATTGATAAAGCATATATGATGGTTGAAAATTGAAAATCCGATAGTATAAACCATATACTTTTTAAATAAACAATAAAAGTAAAAGGACTACTGTTTATCTAATATGTTTAACTAGCAGACTTCATTATAAAAGTTTAAACCTTTTGCAATAATGATATTATTATAAGTAGACGTTGATGAAAATAATGGTCTGCCACAAACTTCCACTTTATAATTTATTAAAAAAAACAACATGATAATGGTATTTATATTTGATAAAGACGGTAATCTATTGGATGAATAATTGAAGAAAATATGATTAATTGGTTATTGCTACAACTTTTAAGATGATTAATATGTTATCACGACATTTTATTTTAATTGGTTTAAAGAAGTCCATATATAATAGTGAAATATTATGATAAGAGTCAACATTGGAGTGCATCATATATGTTAAAAAAGGTATCCACAATAATTGCTAATATATAATGGAAATATATAGAATATTTTTTATTTAAAATTAAATTAAAAAGTGTCATGTAACTATGTACGTGATTTTTCATTAATCTTATAACATAAATACTCTTAGCAAAACTGTGTGTGTACTTCTCCTTTACTTCTATGATAAATGTTTGAATCTTATATTTATTAATTAATTCAGAAAATGTAAAGAGGTCAATTAGATCGGTATGAATTTATCTAGATCCCATTAGTGTGCATCTTATAAGTTTTAAATTTACGAATTTATTAATTATGAGTTGGGTAATTTAACCAATCAGACATAAATGCTTAGCAGGGATTATTGCATACGGTGAATAACTAAATTTCAATTGAAGTGAAATTTTCATGATAAATCAATACAATTTATGAGGAATCAATTAAAGGAAATCAATTTAAATCATGTGCTGACATGGTAGATCCACAACTCCAATTGGTGTTTTAAAAAAAAAAATGCTGGAAGAATCGTACTTTTTTTTTAGTGCTTTTGACTTTATATGGGAAAACATTTATGATAAATTTGTATAGTTGTATATGGCATGTAATAACAAATAACTAATAACTCCACTTTCTTGTTGGTAATGATTCATTTTAAGAGATTTTTGTTTTAATAAGTATTATAAGAAATATTACGATAGAACGGTTAGGATCTATCGATATCAAACAATATATGTGTGTTTCGATATATACTTTAATAATGAGAGATAACTATTCTCACAACTGAGATAAAAAACTCCTCATACGTGTTAATAAGATGTGTATGGTGGGATCTGAACAATTAAAAAGCCTCTCAACATTTATGTGCAAAGAAGTGCACTGCCACCCCTCACCATTTTAAGAGAAATTGATGCGTTTATTATTATTATTTCTATCAGTTTAATGTTAATGGTCCATTTCAATCACTTGTAAACCATGTAAGATAATTTTATAAGAACCACTAAAATGATAGAAGAAGAAGAATTAAAATTTAATTGGTGATGAGGCAACAATGTTCTAGAACAGATTATAACAGTTATATTCAAAGTACTCATCAAAGAATATTGACCCAAATGTTGGAATATTGATTGCATTCGAAAAGAGTTCTTGAATCAAAAGCATTTTATCAAAACTTTCCTTTTGAAAGTCTTCTTTTAATCTTTAATACTTTTCAAAAACAAATATTCTTAATTGAAATTCGATTTGTAAATAAAACAAACTTTTTAATTATTCAAGAATCAACTATTGGTTTGAATATCTACACCTTCAACACGAATTAATTAAATCTTCTCACACATCAATAAATATACATATCTGGTGGAACTTGAACCCTGCTGCTACTCCTATAATAGAAGGTAGTCATCCCTGAACCAAGACTGGATATAGTTAATTATAAGTTCTTTTGTTGTTATATAAACATTTAGGGATCAAATATTCCTTGCATCGAAATTTGAGAGGTTATTATTATTATTATTATTATTATTTATTACATTGAATTGTTGACCAACTAAAAATGTACATTCCGTGATAAATAATATAGTTATAAAATATGGGTTTTCTTATAGTATAATATATATATAAAATCCGAAACCGTACTCTCTCAACTATAGATGTTTTTATACAAACCAATAATTTTTGATATGTATCGATATAGCTATTACAAATGATATGATTCTATACAAGTAGTTAATAATTAGAGTTGGATCATAATATCCGTTATACCTCTCTAATTACATGTTTTCCATTAAATATCATTGATTCTCTAATAAACAATAAATCCTATATTCCTTACGGAATCAGGGGAATACTCATATTGTTTAAGTCCTGAATCAACCCTTAAGAGAACTACCATTATATATACATATATATAAATGACATCCTAATTTTAAAAACAATAATGTTACTTTATCAAATTTTAGTATACAAATGATGTGAGATTATTGTAATCAATTCATTTAAATTGTATTATATTTATATAAATAAAATGAATGGATTACAGTGTTGCCACATTATTTAGATACCAGATTTAAACATTAAATTTAAACAACGTAGCATTACTCTTCCTCATACGTACTTATAAAATGTATATGATACCATTGTAAATATAAAAAAGAAAGTGCATATCACTTGAGTTAAGTGGGTATATGTTTTTAACTGCCTATTCGGTGTGGTCTTGTCAATTATTTTATCCCTACTTATCTCAAGTGCTATGCACTTTCTTTTTTATATTTGTGATGACATCGTGTGAGATTTTTTTTTTCTTATATCATGAAAGTAAATATTTAAACCTCATATGTTATTTGATCTCTATTAGGTCGGGTGTCAAATTTCCAAAACATTAAGTTGGGTTGTGATAACAAAGAGAGACAGGATCATAGGAAGCTGGGTTGTGATGTGGGGTGCACTCTACGTATATAATCATGTGTATACATGTGTGTCTTCATTTGAAATAATGAAAAGGTCTATTTCTATTTGAACTAACCATGCTCCAACCTAATTAAAGCCAAAACTCCCACCACTATCAATAATTACACTCACAGCTGGAAATGAAAAATCACAAGCACCCACAGATTCATGAGCAACACTGACATATATTACAGTTTTCACAACAAATCATGTCAAATTTTAGATGTTTCACTGAAAACCATGTCTTGGAATCCATTATTTTCTGTGGGTACACTGTACACATGTTATCATTTGAAAGGCTTGATGACATTTTTGAGTTATGCTTCTATGTGGCAAGGTTAATCTAATTACGAATGTAACTCAAAATCAAATTGGTGGTTTCAAATTCAATACTTCGTCATGAGTTAACTTTCCCCACTAAGACATATAGGTCCAGTTTGGTGCGCGGGATTAGATTGGATTAATATGGAACTGAGATTATATGAAATTGGATTGGACTGGATTTGACTAAATTAATACTATACCGTTTTAGAGAAACATGGGACTGTACTAAATTAATATCTCGTTTTGTTTGGCAAAACATAGGATTGTATTAAGTATTTGATAAAAGGGTATTTTCTGAAAAAAGATGTTTTCATTTTTTTTTTTTTTTTTTTTATATATAAAAAAAAAAGTCCTACAAACATGGGACTAAATAAACCCAACAATTTGTAGGACTAAATCACTAAATGCTGGGTCCCACCGGATTGGCCAAGCTAATCCGGTATACTACCAAACATGGAATTGGATTAAAATTAGTCCAATCCCAGGTGCCAAACAGGCCCATAGTGTACCACATGCGATGGTGACTCGAACTTGAAATATTAATCGATTAAATGAACGTCTTTACTTTCAAGTCACATTTATCGAACTATCACCACCAAGATTGACTTCAACAGTTCTAGTCAATTTATGAGTTAGGTTTTTGTTATGTCATACCCACCAAAAGTTCATACATTTAAGCAAAAATGAATGAATTTTTAAGTTTTTATATAATGTTATTATTGAGTCTTAAAAATAAATTGATCGTCTTTATCGTACGTTCTTATCATGTTTATCGTCTGGTCTTAGTTAGTAGAGATTGTAAAAGCCTAATAGATTTCTGATTCTGTTGAGTTAAGATTTTCATAATTTACTCGTATGTGAATTTTCTAAATACCAAAGAAATCAAAATAGTTGGAATGCAAAATGATTACTTTTAAAAATTAATTTGCTATTAATGATAATGATCACATGTCTTAATATATTTTGAAACTCGATCAAACTCGAATCAACAGTGAGGTTTTATCAAAAAAAATTCATACTCCACCTTGATGGCACTGCACTTAATTTTATGGCGACAACTCCAAGTTAATTCGTTGAGTTAAGAGACAAAATTATCAAGAAATCTTCACACGTCTTAAAATTATCAAGAAGTACCCAAACTAAATTGATGTGATAGCTATGGAAATAAATCAGATTAGGTATAGTAGTGTATATTTATAACTGGGAGATAGCTAGCTACGCTTATGCTATTAGTCTATTGCTGACATATCAACAAAATGCAAGACATGAATGTTTTGGTTCATTTCCATTAATGTCAATTATATATAGAGAACATTTAACCAAATAATAATAAGATAAATTATAGTTATAATTATAAGTAGTTAATTAGTATTAATGTATAATTTGTTTCAATGCAATGTAATAAATTAATAATATATCTGCTCAACTGCACGTTCTCTTATATATATGATATGATCTGATAAGCTGAAAATGGCATATCCTAATATCATATAGCTAATACGTTTGCTAAGAACAGTTGAAGTTAAGAAAAATAAAATAAAATAAATTATTTAATGCATGACTTTTGTGTCATCAACACATGCAAATATTCCTTGTAAGAAGACAAAACATTTATTTTTAGTTGCAGGCCTTGATTTTATAACCTGAATCAGCAGATCGAGCAGAGATTGTGTGGTGTTGGAACACGTGCAAATATTCCTTGAAGTTTGTGGTGTTGTTTTGTAATCTCTACGAATGTGAAATCGTATAAGAGTTTAAGCTTTGGTTTTACAGTGGTCAGTGGGGTGTGTTGGATAACTTATCTTTTTGTATCTAGCTGAAAGCAATTTGTTAATTATTTGTTGTCAAAAAATATATGTTTTTGTAAAACTTGCAAAACATGCAAAACATGCATTTATTTTTATTTTTTTTTATTTCGAATCCATTGATTATTGGAATTCCTGAAACTACAATTCGTTGATTCTAAGAATGCCGAAAATATATCTGTTGATTCTTGAGAATACCAAAAGAGAAATAAGAACTAGATAATGATGATGATATATATATATATATATACACGTTAGATGTAGATTATTAAATTTACATACTTTGATTCAAAATGTATGTATTTATGATTTATAAAAATTTCTCTATAATGTAAATACAACATATTAATATAAGTTATATCAAGTACGTATCGATTCGAAATCAAATATATATATAAAGCTGGTGACATGCATGACCATCACAGAAATTGATGCTTCACCAGGCCACCATTAAAGGTGATGATCATGATATACCCTCCAAAGATTCTATATATCTTGATGACAACGTGCTCATAATTGTTGGATTTGGATATATATATATATATATATGTGTGTATGCGACACTGATCATCACATAATTCATAATTTGGTAGGCAATAAATCCAACAGCTCATGTAATGTGTTTTCTGTGCTTGCATGTCTGTGTTCTGTTAATCTAATCTTTATCTGTTTTGTCTAGCTAGGCATGTTCTCTGAATCTCTTTTTTCTCTTTTTTGGTATAGGTTGTCATGTACTCATGTTACATCTTATCTCCTTTTTTCTATGAAACATTGAAGTGCGTATCATGTTGTTTTTACAACGTTATCCACATACACATATATACCTATGCATCCAATAAAAACATGTAATGTTTTCATTATTTTTGAAACATCAATTGCTTATGGTGTTTATGATTTCAAATTTAATTAATTAGAATCATAAAAGATTACAGGTAGGATATGGTTATATTAATTAGAAGGGATTACGTAAACAAATGGCATGGTACGCTCATCTCATTGTAACCAAAGGCGGAGGAAAAAGGGCTGGAAGAGACTAAAAAAAATATTAAAAATTATATATTTAATATTAAATTTTGTAAAATTTTACTTCACCTCCTAAATATTGTATTTTTTTACGTTACCTTCATACATATATGAGATAAACTAGTATATTTCGTACTACTAAATAGTTATGATATAAGAACCGTATTGTTAATAAACAAATATACGAGATGTATCTTTTTTTTTTTAAATTCTTAATGCTTATATATCCTTAAAAACTAAATAATCCTATATAGTAGCTGAAACCTTAGTACTAATATATATTTGTAACATGCCAATATGCATGCTTTTGCTTCTTTGATGTTTGGACTCTTATATCGCTAACTACACCCATAAATTGTTGATCATCTTTGTAGATTTGAGTTGGTGCCATTCTCAAACTCTTCAATCAAATTTTTAGGAGATGTTGAGCAAAATAGATATGGACCTATACATGAATGTCCAAAGCCCAATTACAATATACCTAACGGACCTGGATAATCTCCTCATCTGTTCTTTTATCACCTAATCATCACTTTCATAATATATTGATATGAGTTTAATATAGCAAATCAATAGTATAGATTAATTTTTATGTTTTATTCAACCACGAGATATAATTAATCCATTGATACATACCAGAACAAAATGATAACAAACGGAGATGATAAGGCAATCCAAATCCATTTCTGACATGCAATGCATAGGCTTCTTTGATATTTGGACTCTTATGTTGGCAACTGGGCCCATGAATTGTATATCACCTTTGTAGATATGACTTACTGCCATTTGCAGTCTCTTCAATCATATGTTAAGCAACACGTTAACCATTTATGATATAGAGAATTGATCAAACAAATTACATAAAATCTAATCAACTAAGCTGTTCACACTTTATATGAAACTTTTAGATTTCTTAATTCATCAAGAAAGAGACACCGATTCTGAGTTTGATTTTAGCCTATCGATAACCATTCAACATTCTTCAAAACATTTTTATTTTTTGAAAAATAAAATAAAACGAAACAAATAAGAAAAATTAATCCTTCATTTTTTATGAAATATACAAAATAAAAGAAGAAAATACTATTGGAAAAAATATATTTCATAGGACACAAAACTGAGGTTATAGCAATTGCAATTACAAATCATAAATCTTGAATCACAATCCAAAATAGCACAATTAATAAAACAACAATGACCAAATTTTATATTGTTCACATATTTTAATTATAATATAAATTTAATTCATAAAAAGACAAAAACTTACCTTAAAAAAGAGAATAAAACTTGCTAGATGATCAACGTCAAACTAAATTTCTCCGACCAACGTTTCCTACATCATGAACAACTCCATTGAACTTAATTTCATGAATAATATCGGTAATGTAAATACATTCAATATTCTTTGAATAAAAAATTAACTCGTCTCGATAAAAGACTTGTTTAAACCCTAAAAGAAATTAGGACTCTTATAAGAGGTACGATTTTTTTTTTCTAAAACAATAATAGATTTTTGGAGCCAAAACGTGAAAAAGAAAAAGTAAAAATAAAAATTCCCACCAAAAGTTTGAAAGGCAGAACAAAATCCCACTGTAAGAAAATAAAAAATTAGAATGATTGAATAATAATGTGGGATCCTTCTTTCTCTCATTTTTTTTAATCATATTTGGAAGCCTACGATGATAAAAAACGTGGGATCATAAATCTTTTTTGGTTAAAAAATATATAATATCATATATTAAGAAAATAAATATTTTTTTTCTGTAAACAAATAAATCTTTTTTGGAAGCCTTACGATTATATTAATTAGAAGGAATTACGTAAACATATAGCATGATACGCTCATCTCATTGTAACCAAAGGCGGAGGAAAGAGAGCTGACAGAGACTAAAAAAAATATATTAAAAATTATATATGTAATATTAAATTTTGTAAAATTTACTTCACCTCCTATATATTAAAAATTATATATTTAATATTCAATTTTGTAAAATTTACTTCACCTCCTACATATTGTATTTTTTTACATTGCCTTCATGCAGATATGAGATAAACTAGTTAATTTCGTACTACGGAATAGTTACGATTACGATACAAGAACTGTATTGTTAATAAGATTTTTTTACATTGCCTTCATGCAAATATGAGATAAACTAGTATATTTCGTACTACGGAATAGTTACAAAACAAGAACCGTATTGTTAACGAGTAGATACATGAGAGGTAACCTTTTTTTTTTAATTCTTAATTTTTATAGATCCTTAAAAACTAAATAATCCTATATAGATAATATAGTAGCATCTTTGAGGTTTGGACTCTTATATCGCTAACTAGGCCCATAAATTGTTGATCATCTTTGTAGATGCCATTCTCAAACTCTTCAATCAATTTGTTAGGAGATGTTGAGCAAAATAGATAAGGGCCTATACATGAATGTCTAAAGCCCAATTACAATATACCCAAAGGATTAGGATAATCTCCTCACCTTTTCTCTTATCACCTTATCATCATTTTCATAATCTATTGACATGAGTCTAATATAGTAAATCAATAGTATAGATTATTTCTATTGATTTTTATGTTTTATTCAACCAAAAGATAGAATTAATCCAGACCATTGATATATCTGAGAACAAAGTGATAACAAACAGAGGCAAGGAGGCAATCCAAATCCATTTATGACATGCAATGCATAGGATTCTTTGATCTTTGGACTCTTATGTTGGCAACTAAGCCCATGAATTGTTGATCACCTTTGTAGATTTGACTTGGTGCCATTTGCAGTCTCTTCAATCAGACGTTGAGCAAAATGGGCATATACATACTATCCAATGCCCAATTATGATATACCCGGCCCGAGAATCGTTTTTAAATGCTCCAGACCCGCCCCAAACCGATCGGATCCGTATTTCGGGTCGGGTATTTGTGTCATCCCTAAGATTCAGAAACCGTGGTATATTTTAGGGAAGATTGGCAGTGTTGAAATTCTGTATTGAGTCAACTTGTTGTTGTGGGTTTTCTCTTTCAAAGTAGACAAACTACTAAGTGTAGATAAATACCCTAAATTTCTTTCGGATCGGGAAAAATAATATTGAAATCCAGAAGACTCTACTACATCACTTGCCGAAGAAGATGAAGATTTTCGTCAAAACTCTCAAAGGCACTCACTTCGAAATTGAAGTTAAACCCCAAGACACGGTTCGTTTTCTTTTCCTCTTCTTATTATTTTTATAAAAAATAATGTCCCAATTGTTGATTGATGCTTACTAGGATTTCTGTAATTTGGCTTTATCTTGTTTTCTTCAAATTGAGTGTTAATTAGGGTTTTTGAATTTGAGTTTGCGTATTTTATGAATTCATTGAAAATTGTGGATTTTTTTTTATTTTTGTTAGGTTGAATAGTGAATCTGTATAGTATTTGGTTGAATTTAGATTGGTAAAGTAAGTGTGTAATGACTAATGATATTTGTTGATGTTGGAATTCAGGAAGTGATTGGTTCATGATAGTCATATAATGTAGAACTAACTACTTACTCGTCTGTTGTTTATTTTACTGTATTTTACATTGAATTGACTAATGTGATCAGTGTCCAGATGCGATACAGCGTATGTAATTATCAGTAAGAGTGAAGTATATCAGTATATATCTTGGATGTTTCGTATTTATGTAATGTAGTTGATAGAAGTAGAAGCAGAAAATTTTATATTTAAGTAATATAGTTGTGCTGCAATCTAAAGCATGTCGATCACTAGGAGTCAAGAAATCAGATGATTAACTGTGGTTTCTTATTTGTTTTTAATTAAGTACAACTCCTTGACTGCATTCTATATCGTTTCTGTTTCCGTGGGACCAAAATTTTTCGATGAATGTTATCTTTACTATTGTGTCTAAACTTGATAATTATGTTCTTAAGAGAGTTAAGTTGGGTGAAATAGTAAATGAAACGGCCTATGTGACCATAATGATTGTTAAAGATAATAGATAGTTCGTTAACCATAAGAAGTAATTTTTCATATCTAAGAAACAAAAAGAAGGTCCATAAGAAGCATTTCAGAGTAAGCAAAAAATTAGTTAAGGGGTTGCCTTATCATATATTTTGCTGTCAAATTGTTAATTAGCAATTTGTTAGATATTTTCTTCCTTTCTTTTAATTTATAAGTCGAATGCATTGAAAAATTATATAATATGTAATGATCATGTATGAGCATATATGAGCATTGCAGATGTCTTTTTTTTTTTTTTTTTTTTCCCCTCGTTCTTTTGTAGTGTTATAGCAACCGGAACTAATTGTGATTCTTTTTAGGTCGTTGATGTGAAAAAGAATATAGAAACTGTTCAAGGACCAGATGTTTATCCTGCTGCATTGCAGATGCTTATTCATCAGGGGAAGGTCCTCAAAGATAACACTACACTGGAAGAGAACAAAGTTGCTGAAAATAGTTTTGTTGTGATCATGTTAACTAAGGTGAGATTAGTTTTGATATCAAAATTCCAAAGTACTAGTTTAGTGAAATTACATTGGCTTTTTAAACACCCCTTTTTGTGACCAAGTGTTGACGTTTATTTTTATAGAAAATTGCTCATATTTAGGGCTTTTGTGGCTCTTGGTTTTTATGGGGTCAACCTGAGAATGGATGGCACCAACACATTCAAGCAAATAAACTAGTGTAACGTTCAAAGTTTCAACCAAATTGAAATTTTTGCTTGAATCTCAAATCTCAATTTGGTGCACAATTGATGTTAAATAACTGCAGTTAATATCACTCTAGTCATCAATGGGTTATATATTTTGAAATTGTTGATACCATGCAAACTAGGAATTCTGATTTCTTGGCTTTATAATTGTTTCACACCCATATCTTATCCCCATTGTTCGTCTAATGTTTTTGATAGATCCTCCTGATTATTGATGATTCATTGCAACACTATTTTTTTGCACTAACTTTCTTTTGCCTCCTTTCTTTTGCTAAAACAATTGTAGAATAAGACCTCACCTGGCGAAGGTTCAACTACATCACCTGCACCTGCAACTAAGGTAAGAATGGATTTTGCTTTATAGGCCCTGGTACTTTGAACTAAATGTCGTACTATTTGATGAGTGGAACATCCGTTGCTGTGAAGAAATTATGTTTACGATTTTACTTAAAACTTAAAACTTAAAACTTTAGTTATAGAATATAGGAACATATGTCTAAATAGAGCACGTGTCTTTGCACATGTTGCTTATTTCTAACCCATGACAAGCAAGGCTGATTAGGAACTCAATGTTTCTGTGCACAATAGCACGTGTTATCCAATTTTTTCTGCAAATTATTAAAGCTATGGCAAGTATTTAGTATGATGTGTAACACATATTCTGTAAATATGTCTGTCTTTTTGATCAATGTGGAATACTTAATACTTTAACATTTTGTTAAATTTTGTGGAATATGATGCGTATTTATTACTTCTTTAAAATTATTTTTAGAGGTTAGTGATTAGTAATTGTTTGCTATATTTATGCTTTCTTCACATGATTATCTCAACGCATACAAGGATGGTTAATTATTTACATTTTAGTTTCAGATTTTTACATTCTTTCCTAGAGATTTGTTTTTCATAAAGTATGTGCAGAGACACAGTTAGTCTCTTATCACATTTTCTGATTTCGTTAGTGTTCTTGCTGACTCCTTGGAGTTCTGAATTTCTGAAGTCCAGTGCTTGAACTGTTTTTATTCATTGTCAATGGTGTAAAATTTATTAGTAAATGTCTTGTTTGTAGACTCCCCAGACAAGTGCCCCAACCCTGGCACCAACTCCAGCAACAGTCACTCAGACTCAGGCCCCAACTTCAATGCAGTGAGTCTGAGACTTTCATGGACTTGCCTTATCAACATTCAAGACTTTATTATATATAAACATTGTATGCTAGGACATGTTCTATAATATTTGTTTAATCATTTTCCATTTCACAGGCCTGCTCCCTCTCCATCCCCTGCCCCTGCTGCTCCTGCTCCTGCTCCTGCTCCCGCTCCTGCTCCTGCTCCCGCTCCTGCTCCCGCTCCTGCTCCCGCTCCTGCTCCCGCTCCTGCTCCCGCTCCTGCTCCCGCTCCTGCTCCCGCTCCTGCTCCCGCTCCTGCTCCCGCTCCTGCTCCCGCTCCTGCTCCCGCTCCTGCTCCTGCTCCCGCTCCTGCTCCCGCTCCTGCTCCCGCTCCCGCTCCTGCTCCTGCTCCCGCTCCTGCTCCATCAGTTACTGCTACGTGAGTACCTTCATTTATAGATGCTAATTTTGTGTTTTTTTCTTGATCTGTGGAGGTTGCTCTTTTGATTTTAATCAATGTTTTATTATTTTGACTTAGTGAACTCTCATGTAAATGTGTGTATATTTAAAACGGACATGTATCTTTTTCGGAGGTTATGTTGGGGGTTGGCTGCTGTTACATTGCTTTTATTCTCTTAAAATCCATTACTGTTTGGTGAAACAGGACCGAGCCTGATGTCTATGGCCAAGCTGCATCTAATTTGGTTGCAGGGAACAACCTAGAGGGAACAATACAGCAGATTCTTGATATGGGCGGAGGGACTTGGGATAGAGATATTGTTCTTCGTGCACTTCGTGCGGCTTTCAACAACCCTGAGCGAGCTGTTGAATATTTATATTCTGTCAGTATATCTTTACTGTGTGATCTTTTTTTCATATTCATGGTTTGGAAGGAATCTACGGCCATTACTCATTTATAGAATGCATTTGTTATCATATTATTCTTTGGTTTCAAATTTCTTTTCTTGTTTGAGAAAATAAAATACATCACTCCTTGCCATGTCTTTCTTGTGTAAATAATAGATTTTTTGAACTCTAGTTGGTGGCTTTTTATCACTTCTATTGTTTCTGGTGGGGTAATAGTTTGGTGTTTCCTTGAATTGATTACAATGGAAGATAACAGTTGAGCTTCTTCTGGAGGATCACCGTTGTTTTCTAATTTTGTGATTCTTATGTATGATTGAACTTGCTGATGTTACTATTGTCAATTTTGCAACTCTTAGTCTGGTGGAGTATCAATTAGATGTGTATCATTCATTGCATTTTGTTTTGTTGCATGGCTTTCTGGGCATGCTGCTCTATTTTGCTCAAGTTGAAAGTTTGACCAAGTACTGTATGGTTTTCAAGTTGGTGACTTGGTGGGATGTCAGTAGATAGTTATCAGGCTATCAGCCAACAGGGCAATGTGTTATCGTCATCAGAAATTTCTTTTGTGATTGTTCAATTGATAATTATAGTTGTTTTTATCTTTTCTGGGAAAAGTTGCTGTGATGTTGGCAGTTGGCCATTGGTTCCAGCGTCCTGTTGTTGCTTCTATTTCACATTAAAAGTGTTAACTTAAATATATTCATTCATGGGTTCATTGCTCTGAAAGGGAGTTGATTCAAGATTTAACATATAGGGCAGTGTCTATATTTGCCATTTTATTGCATATGATTCTCTTCAACATCGTAATTATATGTGATGATGATGCTGATGATGATGTTTTCTCCCCATTTGGTAATTTAAAATATCAGGGTATTCCTGAGCAAGCTGAAGTTCCACCTGTTGCACGTGTCCCTGGTGGTGCTCAAGGTGCAAACCCTCCAGCCCAGCCCCCACAACCAACTCAGCCAGCACCAGTTCCTTCTAGTGGACCCAATGCTAATCCTTTGGACCTCTTTCCACAGGTAGTTGCTGTGTGAGTGAGACTGTTGTTTACAAATTATGCAAGATTGTTTTGGTTGAAGAATTTAAGTTTATTGAAACAGGGTCTTCCTGACATGGGGTCAGGTGCTGCTGGTGTAGGAAGTCTTGAGTTTTTACGTAGTAGTCAGCAGGTGGTTTGTCTCTCTTTCTCTCTCCTATGTGTATGTGTGCATACATGTTGCATTTGCAAGCGTGCTCTTGTCTACTTAAGTCCTTCCTGTTTCTCCTTTATAATAAGCTTTTGTTCCTTGTTACAGTTTCAAGCCTTGCGAGCTATGGTGCAGGCTAACCCACAGATATTGCAGGTTATTACTCATTTACTCTGATCCGTCTTTGTTTTTTAGAAGGTTGTTCTAACTTCTAATGCTTTTCGTTATGCAGCCCATGCTTCAAGAGTTGGGGAAACAAAATCCTCAGCTAATGAGGCTTATTCAGGAGCATCAGGCTGACTTCCTTCGCCTTATTAATGAGCCTGTTGAAGGTGGTGAAGGGTAAGATTTTCCTCGAGGCATATCGTACGAGATTTTGTGTGTTTTTTGTGCTCACTTTTCTTCGTATGGTATAGGAATATTGGCAGTCAACTTGCTGCAGCAATGCCACAGTCAGTAACTGTTACACCTGAGGAGCGTGAAGCCATAGAACGTGTAAGTTCTTACATGAGTCTATGTTGGATATCTACACTGTTACTGTGATTTATTCATGGATCGAGCAACATTATGCTTATCAATTATTTAGTGACCGGTTCTTTGTCATCTGATGTTTCAGCTTGAAGCAATGGGCTTCGACCGAGCACTTGTACTCGAGGTGTTCTTTGCCTGCAACAAGAACGAAGAGTTGGCTGCCAACTACCTTTTAGACCACATGCATGAGTTTGAAGATTGATGGAAGAAAGATGAAAATGCTGCCCCTTTGAGAAAGAGTAAATTTTTTTACATCTCTTTGACTAAATTTGTTAAACAAGTTTGGAGTTTGATGGTTTGGAGTGTCTGGAATTGGATTAGTAATGCAAAATGTAACAACGTTCTTCGGTTTCTCCGTTGTTAAAGATCCTACAAAACTCTCTCAGTATCGCTTTTTTCATCTTGCATAATATGTTTATAAACGGATTATTAAAGGTTTTCTGATGGTTTCACAATCTGAGTTTAATGAAACTTTACAGCTGAGGCCTGAGGCAGCTTCAAATTATTCTCTTATGCTATCTCCAACCCCAATTTGGTGCACAACTTTTTTCAGCTATGTTGTTGATATTAGGTGTGACTACGATAAATTTTACATCTTGCTATATATATATATATATATATATATAAATATAAATTCTTATCCAAATCAAGTTGATCCAAATTTTAAGTTGCTAGGGTTTTTGTTATTTTGGTCAAAGTGAATACTGAATAGTTATTCAAATTACGTATTCTAACAAAAATAGTGCCAACCTTTCTGGCTTAATTGATAATTGTGTACAATGATTGATTTATGAAGTGTAGCAATGACAAATTGACAACCAGAATTCAATTGGACCAACATGATTTCGTGAGTGATTGTGTTTCAGCTGAATCACCCAGTTTTAGTCAAATACTAAAACTGTTATATTTGAATAATCTCCCAAAATTCAGTAAAAATAAATTAAAATATATAATCAACATTAATCACACGCATAAGAAGATGATTGAAAAGATAATATATATATAGACATAAGATGACAAGTCTTGAATCTTGATTGATTGATCAATCATGCAAATTGGGAATGCTATGATATTATTTAGTTGAAAAACAAGTACTTAAATGTAGTCCGGATAGCCCTACTATATACTCGTATAATTTAGAGAAATCTATATTTACTATCTTTTTTTCCCGAGCATTTGAATAAGGACTTAGACAACTAATAATCAATTAAAGAATTACTACGGCCGTCTAATATAAATTTACAATAAAAAGTACTCTTTCAACTAAAACATGTGCTGAGACAGGAGAATGGTTTCCCCCATTCCTTACCAATAATTTGTGCGGCAAATCAAATGCTTGGAATCAGTAATATTAAAAGAGTTCACTTTTGGTCGGTTTCCTTAAGGGGTGAGCATTACCCACTCTCGTATGGATGATATGTGTTTAGAGAGGGATAAATTTGTTTTTAAAGATGACAATGTTTGGATAAATTTACCCTTCCATGGACACATATCATCCATGCGGGAGGAGGGTAATGCTCACCCACCCTCCTCGAGAGGGTGAGCAAAATTGGACTTACATTAAAACATGATTGATGATTAGATCATGATATAAATGCCAAGTAGGATCTTAGCTGTTTCTGATGTGTATACACGTATATTCCAACTATTCATCTTCTTTTATTCTCCTTGTTGACCTCATTATTTCTCTTTTCCACATCATTCCCACTTATATGATATCTCTTCTTCTCGATCTCCACCCAACTCTTTGCTGTCCTATGTCTATATACATACATACTTAGAAGGTATGAATCTCCATTAAATCTGTATAGTTAACGTAAAATTTATCTAATTACAACTGTAAGTATATGCATGTTACATGTAAATGACTAAATGTTAACTTGTGTATTTAATGGATATCTATGAAAATGAATGATAAGTTTATGCACACACTTTTAGTACGTACTCTTTAAACTATTGCTTGACGGAAGTTGAGTTGGTAGATTTTGTTTTTTTGTTTTTTTGTTATTTTTTTGTCTTTTGTTTTCAGTTCCCACTGTTTATCTTCTCAACAAGCTATTCAATCAACTTTAACATTACAATAAAAATCTACATGGTGGGGGCAGCAATAATAGTCATAAGAATGGTGACATTTTGTGTATGAAAAATGTGGTAGTTATGATATTTATTAATATGGATTCTATGGTTCATGTTTTTTTTTAATATTACAAGAACTATTACGATAGAACTGACGGACATGTCAATATCAAACAATATATATACGGTCTGGATATTTACTTCCATAACGGTAGATAAAACCCGAAAAAAAAGCTCCTCACATATACTTGTAAAATACATATTGTAGAATTTAAACATTTCACCACTTATGTAGAAACGATGTCCACTATCAATTCTACTAAGAAGTGAATTCAGATAATGTATATCGATGTTTTCTTTTAGAATGTACAATCTTGACTCACATTAATAATCGTGTGCAACCTTAAGTGACCTAATTTGTTATAGCATATCAATAACTTCTCACCACATCACTTGTGAATATACTTGGTCATAATTTCATGGCTAGCCATCAATTCGATAAATCACGATCAATCATTGATAGTTTGTTACACCACCACTTGTAACTACTATGAACATTAGTGCCTTATTTGAAATAGCCCTCTATAGACGTACTTCAACCGATAGATAGACGATTTTTGATAAATAACTCTCAATCAAAAACTCGAATTCTAATGAACTAAAAAAATAATTGATCCTGATGGATAAATAAATACGGTCAATAAAAAAAATACCTTACCTAAAATATATTTTGTATTTATCATGGAAAAATGACAGGGGTGAGCCCAGCCTAAAATACACATCGAACGGTAAGTATTACGTCCAGTATTGATGATATTTGATGATAGTTAGGTAGGAGAGGTACTCACATGCAAGATCATGGTAGATCATACATGTCTGCTTAAAGAAATGCAACTTTTTGAATAAAGTCAGCAATCGCCATATATAGACAACAGATACCATCAAGTAAAAAGTTGAAAAGAACCAGACACAGAGAGTCACTACAAACAGACCCAGTTGGTTCCCGCCACCACCATGCATGCATGACATCCGATACAAAGATTTTTTTTTAAAAAAAAAACACACAGAAACCAAGGAAGAGTGACTCACTTGCCCTTGTTTCACGCACCTCACACATTTGATTATTACTTTTCATAGACTTGTAGTAACACAACTTGTTTATTTAGGTAGATTCAATAGAATTGTCAATACAATTTTGTAATCTCCAAACTTGCTTATGTTCACTGTATGTAACAGCTGTAATTTTCATTGACAACTGTAGTGGAGTGCAATTTATGTCTTTTACAACTCCAGACGTTAAATGTTAAAACCATGTAACTTGTTCAATGTTCATGTCACGTGTTTCAATGTCCTCACTATAAATATCACACATCTTAGCTTAGTATACTAGAACGTGCCTTGGCAAAAACAACACCACCATCGTCTCTCTCCCTCTCTATTCTCTCGCGCTGTGTTTTTGTTGTTGCTGCTTGTGAGAAGAGGAAAAAATGACGGTGGGTGCAGGAATCAGTGTGAGTGATGATGGGAGGTTGATGGTGATGGGAAACTGTGTGTTGACTAATGTTAAACACAATATTGTGGTGACTCCGGCCACCGGTGGTTCGCTTATTAATGGTGCTTTCATTGGTGTCACATCGGATCAGATTGGCTGTCGAAGAGTCTTTCCTGTTGGGAAACTTGAGTATGTTCAAAATTTGTTCTTTTTGTTTGTTTTCTTTTTGATGTTTGGATGGTGAGAAAATGGAAAGGGGAAAAAAGAAAAGAACTTGCTTTTTGGTTCTTACATGAATGTTTTATTTTCTGTTTGATTGCTGAGAAACTTGGGTATGTTCAAAATTTGTTCTTTTTTTTTTGTTTGTTTGTTTTCTTTCTGATGTTTGGTTGTTCAGAAAATGGAAAGGGGAAAAAGAAAAGAAATTGCTTTTTGGTTCTTACATGAATGTTTTATTTTCTGTTTGATTGCTGAGAAACTTGAGTACGTTCAAAATTTGTTCTTTTTTTTTTCGGTTTTGTTTTGTTTTTGATGTTTGGTTGTTGAGAAAATGGAAAGGGGAAAAAGAAAAGAACTTGCTTTTTGGTTATGACATGAATATTTTATTTTCTGTCTGATTGCTGAGGAAATTTATTGAAGGAAAAGAAAATGTATCAAGTAATCCAAAAATGTTAATTGGATGCTATTTAATTATCCCTTTAGTGATTATTTCAAAGTCTTGAATTTGGGATTATTTATGGAAGTTGCAGGATTGATTTGATCTAGATAATCTATGTTGTTTCTTGATTTCATGATCTGGGTGACAAATTTGATGCTTGTGAGATGTTCTGTGAAATGTCAATAACAAGTTTTTGAAAATGAATTGTGTTGGATTTGCAGGGGATTGCGTTTCATGTCTGTTTTTCGGTTCAAAATGTGGTGGATGACACAGATGATGGGAAATTGTGGCCAGGAAATTCCCTATGAGACCCAGTTTTTGGTTGTTGAAGCACAAGAGGGGTCTCATTTCGATGAGGGAGGTGAACAATCCGCGTTATACACCGTGTTCTTGCCAATTCTCGAAGGAGATTTCAGGGCTGTTCTTCAAGGGAATGAACAGAACGAGTTGGAGATTTGCTTGGAGAGTGGTATATAATGTTACAAGAATCATTGATCGAATTCGATGTCTTTGTGTATGTTTTCTGTTGTTTCTGAATTCTTGGTGTATATTGCAGGAGATCCTGCTGTTGACGCATTTGAGGGAAGTCATTTGGTTTTCGTAGCAGCCGGATCCGATCCATTTGATGTCATCACCAATGCAGTCAAGTAAATTGTCTATCTCTATCTCCATATCATGTTTCAATTCAATACAAATATAAGAGGGCTAGATCATGATTGACAAAGTTCATGCTTCAATTTATTTACAGGGTTGTCGAGGGACATCTACAGACATTTTCTCACCGCGAGAGGAAGAAGGTACGTACTAAGTAGCCACTTCTTTAATTTCCACCATCCTGTTTTTTGCGGAAGTTATAAGTCTGATTTTAATGTTTTGGTGATTTATGGTTCAGATGCCAGACATGTTGAACTGGTTTGGTTGGTGTACATGGGATGCTTTCTACACTGATGTCACAGCAGAGGGTGTAAAGCAAGGATTAGAGAGGTAATGGTCTTCATCAATACGATTAATTTTTGATTGTGTGGTTCGAGTACAATCAAGTTGATAACTATTAAATTTTTGCAGCTTAGAGAAAGGTGGGATTTCTCCGAAATTTGTTATCATTGACGACGGATGGCAATCTGTTGCAATGGATCCTACTGGTCTGGAACATAGAGCTGACAATTCAGCCAAGTGAGCATTTAACTGGAACTGTGTTTGATTGTTTATGGTATCTTTTTCGTTTCATCGGGTAATAATCTTTGGCAATGTTGCTTGTCGTCCAGCTTCGCAAACAGGTTGACGAATATCAAAGAGAATCACAAGTTTCAGAAAAATGGCAAAGCGGGTCACAGAGTAGAGGATGCTGCTTTAGGACTGCACCACATTGTCTCCGATATAAAAGAAAACCATGATTTGAAGTACGTCTTTGTTTGGCATGCGATAACAGGCTATTGGGGTGGTGTTAGACCTGGAGTTACTGAAATGGAACACTATGAATCCGAAATGGCATACCCAGTTTCATCTCCAGGCATTCAAAATAACGAGGATTGTGAGTGCTTGAACAGCCTTGCAAAGAATGGGCTTGGACTTGTGAATCCGGAGAAGGTTTTCAGCTTCTACAATGAACTGCACTCGTATCTGGCATCAGCTGGTATTGATGGTGTCAAGGTTGATGTTCAGAACATACTTGAAACTCTTGGAGCAGGCCACGGCGGAAGAGTGAAACTTGCTAGAAAATACCATCAGGCATTAGAGGCGTCTATTGCGAGAAACTTCCGCAACAATGATATCATCTCTTGTATGAGTCACAATACAGACGGTTTATACAAGTAATATTTACGTCGTCAAATTGAAAATCTTCTTGGTGAAGTTGTTGAAAATTTTATGTTCTAATGACACCTTCATTTATGTATATGCAGTGCAAAGCGAACAGCCGTTGTAAGGGCGTCTGATGATTTCTGGCCAAGAGATCCAGCATCACACACAATTCACATTGCCTCGGTTGCCTACAACACCGTCTTCCTTGGTGAATTTATGCAGCCAGATTGGGATATGTTCCATGTAAGCTATCTAACCGATTTAGATTCATTTATAATCTCTAGTTTTCGGATGATAACCTTGAAATAAATTCTCATGACAGAGCCTGCACCCAATGGCTGAATACCACGGAGCAGCTCGTGCAGTGGGAGGATGTGCAATTTATGTCAGGTAGAAACTTAGAATACGAATTTATATAAATTCTCTGAATCACATCAAATTTTACAATACATGGATTCACAACAATGTTGTATCTTTGTCTTGCAGTGACAAGCTTGGACAACATGACTTCAATCTACTGAAGAAGCTCGTACTTCCTGACGGTTCCATATTGAGAGCTAAACTTCCAGGAAGACCTACAAGGGATTGCTTGTTCTCCGATCCTGCCAGAGACGGAAAAAGGTAACACACACAAACGAGAGAAATAATTTGATTCCGAGACTCTTGCCACTTTTGCTTAATGTGGTGTACTTGATGCTGGATACAGTCTTTTGAAGATTTGGAACCTGAACGATTTCACCGGTGTCATGGGGGTCTTCAACTGCCAAGGTGCAGGGTGGTGTAAAATCGGAAAGACAAACCTTATCCACGATGAACAACCCGGTACAATCTCAGGATATGTTAGAGCAAAAGATGTCGATTACTTGCCTAGGCTCGCTACTGATCAATGGACTGGCGATACAATCGTATATTCTCATCTTGGTGGTATGTTTTCGCATCCATAGTAGATCATAATAGAATTTTGTTTCCACTTTTGTTTTCCTGATAAACTTTGTTCCGATACGAATCACAGGAGAGGTAGTTTATCTTCCGAAGAATGCAACAATCCCAATTACACTAAAATCACGAGAATACGAAGTGTTCACAGTGGTTCCTGTGAAGGAATTCTCCAACGAGGCTAGAGTAGCCCCCATAGGTCTGATCAAGATGTTCAATTCTGGGGGAGCCATTAAGGAGTTGAGATATGATGAAGCTAAGGGAACTGCAACAGCGGACATGAAAGTACGCGGCTGTGGCCTCTTCGGAGCATATTCATCAGTTCGTCCCAAGAGGATTCAAGTCGATTCAGAGGAAGTGCAGTTCGGATACAATGAAGAATCCGGTTTGGTCACTCTTGATCTTAGAGTTCCAGAGGCAGAATTGTACCTTTGGAACGTAACAATCAAACTATGAGGACGTAGAATTGTTTTTCTTTTTTGTTAAATGTTCCATTTTAGTCTGCATTAGAGTTTCTCAACTCTTCAATCAAATGATGATCATATTTGAATAAAGCAATTCTATACACGAAATTAGATGACAAAGAAAAAATAAAAAAATTGAAACTTTAAAGTTGATAAAGCATATAACCAAAACCCCATCTTCAAATCGCTCAACAATTTCGAAACCTCTGTGACCTGATATAGAGAATAAACAAGAAGAGATCAAAAGATGCACATGCTTCTAGTCGATCGGATCTATAATTGATTTGTGTCGTCGATGTGGGTACCGGTAACCTGTTAAATAAGAGGAAAATGGGGTGGTGGTCGAGCCACAGAGGGTGGTGTTCCCTTTGTGGGATTCTCTGACGCTCAAGTCAAAATTTAATTCGATAAATAAATGAAGGAAATAGTAGAGAATCATAAATCGGATCGCTCGACGTATCGAGTTGAGCTGTGGGTCGATAAGGTTAGGTCGACTTTGGGAGCCGATGGTGTTGAAGGATCGACTATGGGAATTGATGGATTTGACGGGTTGGTGCCGGGGTTGGCTTCTTCAGTCGACGTGGGTCGATCAAGGATTAGGTCGATCGACCTTAAAAGGCGTCTGGGTCGACCTCTGTTTAATTGAGAAACAATAAATGAAAGGAGAGAATTGTAGAGCTCAGTTTTGAGAGTTTCTGTTGAGGAGATCAAGACCTCTTTCTTTGAGAAGGGGTCTGACATTTATAGTGAAGGTCTGTAGCATTTCCCACTGAACCTCTTTATGTGAGAGCGAGGATCTTGGTCCATTTATTGTTCGTTTCGATTCGTATTGAATCCGACAATAAAGACACTTAATCACATGTTTGGAGTTAAAACATTTGATTATGATTTAAAGACCATTTACTATGCTTTTGACTACATTTGAAGTTGGATTTAATGATATGATGGGCCAAATTAGGCTATGGGCTTGTCTTTAAGTAGACCTTTTTTATCATATAAGCTATCTCTTGGACTTTGTTTATCCCTTTTGACAGTGGGTTTGGGCCACGTTTTCAACCTCTATTCAATGGTGTACTCAAACACCGGGTCGTAGGTCGGTTTTTGATTACTACAATACTAAAGGTACCAGTGATAATATCATTAGCGTGATATATATATATATATATATATATATATACCTCAATCCTTTTGAAATGATACTATAATAGTATGCTCGTAACGTGATATAGAAAGTGTAGACAGTAGAGAATCTTCCAAACTCAAACTCTGTTGGACACAATGCATACTATCCTACTACGCTTTAGGGAGGATAGGTGTGCCTTGTGTCTAATAGAGTTTGAGCAGGAGGATTATCTACTGTCTATACCGTCTATATCACATTAAGGTCACATATACCACACCACATGTATTGGTGAATCCTATATATATATAAACAGAGGAGTGTCTTAATCAGATCCCTGAAACTGCCCTCTTCAAGGTACAAATTGCTCAAGTTGGTCCTCATGGGTGATCTTTGTAAGATGTCCAAGAGGCTCACTAGTAGTGTTTCCCCGGTGACAGTGAATAATGACCCACCAGCATCATATGACTCCAACGCTTGGTGGTGAGTATAAACCAACAACCTTCTCAGCCACCATGTAATAAGCTGAGTCTAAACCAACACCAAACTGATCAATCATACTAACATCAGAACCAGCAGTCAATGCCTCCATAAACGATCATCGAATCTAGAAACAATATATCACAACTGTTAGCAAAAACGATACTGCAATCGAAACACAAACCCGAATAAACAGTGCAATCACTATCATAGACTACTACTGCTACTTACCAGCCTTGGTCTCATTGTTGTGCAATGAGCTTGCTCTTGTCTGTCAAGCTTTCAAATTTTATCTTCTTGTCCAAAGCCTACACAATAGAATTTCTCATCAATATAACAATTAAAAAGACAAACAACATATGATTTTATCAATTGCTCTACTCCAATTTTTCGCAAATGACATGAAAATTTTACACAAACATTAAAAAAAAAAAGGTTACAAATTACACAACATGATGAATTGCTTTCAATCCAAACCAACAAATAAAAGATAAAAAATAAAAATTTATACACATACACATACACCCCTGTTAAATTTTGTGCAATATATATAAGACACTAGGAAAATAATACAAATTATTAGATCCAACCGGAAAGATTTAAAAAACATTTTTTTTTGTTTTGCTAATAGCATGAAAGATCGACTTGTTAAAGAATCCCAAACTCTGATAATATACTAAATAATCTCATACAAACAAAGAATGAAAGAGAACAAGAAAAATCTAACAAGAAAACTAAGGTTTGTAATTATTACATAATGCTGAATATAGTAAAAATAACTAAGAAAGAGAGTTTATAGACAATACAATAAAAGACTAATCTAACTCTTAATAAGAGTACCAATCCTAATATAACTAGAAACAAAACAAATACCATAACTAGAAAATATTACTATAAATATAATCCTAATAAAACTAGAAAATATAACGTAATTCTAATACCCCCTCTCAAACTCACGATACAGATACAAGAAGCATCGAAAGTTTGCCAACCAAAAACTAAAAAAAAAAATGCAGAATCCCTTGACTTTGTAAAGGAATATGCAAACTGCATAGAAGAAGAAATAAAGGACCATGCTGAATGTGATGCTACATAGAAGGAGAAACAAAGGGAAAGAAATAGTGCCAAGAAGAAACCATGCAAACGATGCAAAAAGTGTGAAACCTTACGAAGCCATGCAAATTGAGACTCCCAAACCATGCAAATTGATCCAAAACCGTGATATCATGCAAACCGTGTGAAATCCTGTAAACCGTTCAATTTTTTTTTAGACCCTACGAAATTATGCAAATCATACCAAACCCAATGAATTGTGTCAGACCCGGTAAAATCTTGCTACTCGAACTCGTGCGTGCAAATCGTATCAAACTGTGACATCGTGCCAAACCCTGCTAATCAAATCGTGCTTAATTACCCATTCAAATTATGTGAAACCACTTACCGATTTCTCACACACTTAGTGCCCAAGTGATTTGGAATTATGATTCACACCATTTACCACGCGCAACATGTTCACCCAGCAGCACCAGACAAGAAGGAGAGAGAAAGCCAAATACCAACGGAAAATAAATGAGAGAGAAAGCCAATACCAACAAGAGACAAAGGAGAGAGAGCTAGATACCAAGGGCACTCGGCGGGAACATAGCACGCTTCCCCTACAATCCCCATCCAACTTACTGCGAAGTCTGAAACTAGGCTTTGATAAACATATGAATGAAACTTTTTTTTTTATGAAACCGAGCTCTTGAAAACACACCAATGAAACTTTTTTTTTTTTAATGAAATCAGCTCTGATACCATGTTAAAGAATCTCAAACTTTGATAACATACTAAATAATCTCACACAAAACAAAGAACGAATGAGAACAAGAAAAGACTAACAAGAAAACTAAGGTTTGTTATTATTGCATAATGCTGAATATAGGGTTACATTGTGAATCCTAAGTTATCGTAAAAATAACTAAGAAAGAGAGCTTATATAGACAATACAATAAAAGACTAATCTAACTCCTAATAGGAGTACCAATCCTAATATAACTAGAAACAGAAAAAATACCATAACTAAGAAATATTATTAAAAATATAATCCTAACAAACCTAGGAAATATAACGCAATTTTAACACGACTAACAAGAACATGAATTTGTTTCAATCCAAAACAAGAATAAAAAATAGAAATTTCAACACATTAAAAATATCCATCACAGCTAAAATAACACGAATTATTAGATCAAAACATATTGTTTTCAACTTATTAGAGAATCAAAACCAGAACAACATATGTTTTCATCAGAACTCATGATGCTATCAATTTTCAGTATAAAATTCAACACTTGAATACGCAGTACTAATATATTTTAGATAATCAATTCAAATTTAAAAAAATTAAAACAGTACACAAAGAAACCAAATAATCAAACAAATTTTCATATATATATATATATATATATATATATATATATATATATATGTATATGTATATGTGTGTATCATTTTCTCCTCAGTATATATTGATATAACTTACATCAGTACATGTACATTGCATATGTACCACTGATTATGGTGAAACTTTAACAAGTTTAGGTGTTGTGATAGTCCATAGTTCCAGCCCAACTTCAAAGCCCAATGATGAAAAGCAGTTGAAGCCAATAGAGAGGCCCAACAAAGTTGCTCCAGCCCAGTTGTTCTTTTGCTTATTCGAACAACACCGTTTTTGTGCTCTTATCACATTGCTTGTTGATCGCAGATTTCCAACTGATTTGGCAATTTGTGATTGGAGCTTCTGGTCTGACTTGGACCTCATCTGATAAAGGGTATTTAAACACAAGATAAGGAGAGAGAACTTCACTTTTCTGTTTTAGTGATGTAGGACATGAGGAAGTTGCAGCCGTGGGGATCAGTCATGAGGAAGGTGATATTGTTAGTTAGTTTATTTGTTAGTTGAATTTTCTTGTTTTGCAAGACGTTAGTTGTTAGTTTTGGAAATAGGAAATAAATCAAACTTGTTTGATATTAGTTTTTCAGTCTGCTTAGGATTAGGAAATAAATCAAACTTGTTTGATATTAGTTGATTCTATTTATTTTCTATTTAAGCAAAGAGTCGGGAAGGTTGCAGGAATTATTATTATTTATTCATCAATAAAATTGTTCTTTGAACACAACTCTCTCGTGGATTCGAGATTAATTAGCTTCCGCTACGTCAAGTGGTATCAGAGCCTATGCTCTCAGTATAAATTCTGATGGCGCGCGACGATATTGGGAGCAATCGTTCGACTGAAGACGATCAGCGAATAAGGGCAATAGCAACCGGGGTTGTTACTGCCCATCAATGACATTCTTCCACTACTCGATGGGGTTCCGTTATTGCAGGCTCAACTTGAGGAGGTTCTTCAAAGATTAGAGGTGTTGTCCCCTAATGGCAACAGGGTAGACGACCAGCGACGTAGAGGGGCATATGAGATCACTCATGGCCCGACGTCCTTGACCGGTAATCCTGAAAACACACCGCAAGTCCAAAACACACAATCTCTATACATGTTTTCGTCCCCAAATTCTCAATTGATTGAATCTGAAAATCAGGCTCCGAGGAGAACCCAAGGTAACCTAGATTATAAACTTAATATGGAGATGCCAATCTTCAAAGGAACACAGAATGTGGATGAATTTTTCTCTTGGATTGACGAGGTTGAGACAGGATTTGGGGTGATGGACTGTTCTGAAAACCGGAAACTCAAAGTGGTGGCCAATAAATTGAAAGGATCGGCTGCAACATATTGGAAGTACTTGAAAAACAAGCGAGTGTTGGACGGAAAACCTCTGATTGCAACGTGGGAGAAGATGAAAAGTAAATTTATGGGTAAGTTTCTACCTCCTGATTATGAGCAACGTTTATATGTACAATTACAGAACTGCAAACAGGGGAATCGGACTATGGAAGAATACATCGATGAGTTCATTCGACTAAATTCACGGAACTTGCTGCCAGACAATGAAAACATGCAAATCGTAAGGTTTAGAAGAGGTTTGAAAAGGGAAATACAAGACCAAATGAAGATGCTTAATACATTCACGCTCGGACAAGCTTTCGATTTGGCGCGAGGGGCTGAAGAGCCAATCCGAACACCTCTTGTGTGAACCAAGTTCACAAACCAGCAGTTCCAAGCAGGTCCAAGCAAAGTAACGCCAACAACTGAACCAACCACTAAGATCGTGACTACTGATGGTCGACCAAGGAGATCTGCTCCAAAACAAACACCGAATCCTTATGCTAAACCAATACCCTCACTATGCTACAGATGTCACCAACCTGAACACCATTCGAATCAATGCCCATAGAGACCTGCTGTCAATTTTGTTGAAGGTGACTATGAAGAAGAAGGGGACAATGGCCAGTAAACAAAGGTGGTCGATGGAATCGAGGAGGGTGAGGAGGACGACTTCGTTGGAATGGTGATGCATCAACCGTGTGAAAGTCAGACAAAAAAAATTTAGAGAAATCTAAACAGCACAGCTCGGTAGAAAATCTGGAAGCAGAAAAAGTGGAGACAAAAAAAATAAATTGTATCGTTCAAAGGGTTTTCTTGACACAAAAAAGGGGACCAGAACTTTCGACTCGCCATCAAGTCTTCCGAACCAATGCCTTTATCAATGGGGTGATAGCGAAGGTAGTGATTGACATAGGTAGTTCAGAGAACTTGATGTCCAAAGAGCTGGTTTGAAAGGTGAAACTGTCCACTGAGAAACACCCACAACCCTATGGATTGCGTTGGATTCGAAAGGTGGAAGGCGTTGCTGATGTAGTCAATGAAGTGTGCAAAGTACCACTATCAATTGGTAAGAATTACAAAGATGAGATTGTGTGTGATGTAGTGGTTATGGATGCTTGCCAGATTTTGTTAGAAAGACCATGGCAATACGATGTGGACATCAGTTTCAAAGGAAGAGCCAATACCTACGAATTCTGGTGGAAAGGGAAACAAATCATATTAAAACCATCTACTTTGAAGACAGAGACCCGGTAAGAGGAGGGAGAAAATTTCCTAGCCATGGCAACAACTCATGTGACCGAGGAATGACAAGCTTGTGCATTGTTAGCTCAAGAGGATGACATGGAAGAGGAAACAATACCCGAAAAAGTCCTTCCTTTTGTGACCGAATTTTGTGACCTGACACCAAAAGAACTACCAATAGGATTACCACCAATGCGAGAAATACAACATCAAATTGATCTGACTCCATGAGCAAGCCTGCCAAACCTAGCACACTATAGGATGAGTCCACAACAACATAAGATACTACAAAGTCAAGTTGATGATTTGTTACAGAAGGGATACATCCAGGAGAGCAAGAGCCCTAGTGCAGTGCCTGCATTACTAGTACCCAAGAAAGATGGAACTTGGAAAATGTGTATCGACAGCCGGGCAATCAATAAAATTACCATCCGTTATTGACTCCCGATACCCACAATCCAAGACATGATCGACCAATTGGGAGGAGCAAAAGTGTTCTCCAAAATTGACCTGCGAAGCGGGTACCATCAGATTCGGATTAGGCCGGGAGACGAGTGGAAAACCGGGTTTAAAACGCGTGAAGGGTTGTATGAATGGTCTGTGATGCCGTTCTGTCTCTCTAACGCTCCAAGCACTTTTATGAGACTCATGAATCAGGTACTGAGACCTTTTTCATGCAAATTTGTCATTGTTTACTTCGACGATATTCTTATTTACAGCTCTGAAGAGACACACTTGAGACACCTGAGAGAAGTGATAATAGTACTGCGGAAAAATCACCTGTACGTGAACAAGAAGAAGTGTAATTTCTTGCAAGAACAACTGGTTTTTTTTAGGGTTTATCGTGGGAAAGAATGGGGTCCAAGTGGATGAGGCAAAGGTCAAGGTAATTCGTGTATGGCCGACCCCATCAACGGTGACAGACGTGCGAAGCTTCCATGGGTTAGCAACGTTCTACCGAAGGTTCATTCGAAATTTCAGCAGCTTGGCGGCACTATTGACTGAATACATAAAAAAGACAGTTTCCGTTGGGCAGAAGAGCAAGAAACAAGATTTGCGCTACTGAAAGAGAAACTATGCACAACACCTATCCTCGCATTACCAGATTTTGACAAGTTATTTGAAGTCGATTGTGATGCTTCTGGGAAGGGAATTGGGGCTGTTTTATCTCAAGAAGGCAGACCGGTGGAATTATTTAGTGAAAAATTAAGTGACGCGAGGCAGCGATGGACGACCTACGAAAAAGAATTTTACGCTGTCTACCGAGCTCTCATGCATTGGCATCATTACTTGATCCAAAAGGAATTCGTGTTGTACAGTGATCATCAAGCTCTGAAATTCATCAACAACCAACACCACATGAACAACATGTATGCCTGGTGGATCATCTACATGTAAAAATTTACCTTTTCCCTAAAGCACAAAGATGGACTGATGAACAAAGTCGCCGACGCATTGAATATACAGAGTACACTGCTGGTGAAGGTAGAAGCTGAGATCACTGGTTTGAGACTTTGAAAGACCAATATGTCACTGATGAGGACTTCAAAGAAGTGTGGGACAAGTGCAGCACCCATCAAAATGTAGGTGACTTCCTGATACACGATGAATTTTATTTAAATCCAATAAATTATGCATTCCAAAAGGGTCATTGCGGGAGAAGATTATACGGGAACTTCATGGAGGTGGATTGGTCGGTCACTTGGGACGTGACAAGACAATCACGTTGATCACCGATCGTTATTACTGGCCGCAACTAAAGAGAGACGTGGGGAAAATCATCCAACACTGTCGAGTGTGTCAGGAATCGAAAGGACAATCCCAAAATACCGGTTTGTATACTCCCCTAGCCGTTCGAAGACAATTTGGGAAGATTTATCGATGGACTTTGTGCTTGGATTACCACGAACTCAGAGGGAAAAAGATTCCATCATGGTGGTGGTCGATCGGTTTTAAAAAATGGTGCATTTCGTCGCCTGTAAAAAGACTGCAGATGCAAGCCATGTTGCCGACTTGTTTTTTCTCGAAATGGTGCGTTTACATGGAGTTCCAAAGACCATCACATCAGATCGTGACATCAAATTCGTAAGCCATTTTTGGAGGACCTTGTGGAAGAAATTTGATACCCAATTACAGTTCAGCTGTGCTTTCCATCCACAAACGGCGACCAAACGGAGGTGGTAAACCATACTTTGGGTAATATGTTACGATGTATCTTGACGATGGGATCTTGACCTGGCTCAAGCAGAATTTGTATACAACAATATGACCAATTGCTCGACGAAAAACTCCTTTTGAAGTCGTATATACTCAGCAGTCAAAACACGCGATGGACCTGGTCACATTACCAATCCAACCGAAAGTCAGTAGAGTTAGAGAAAATCTAACTGAACGGATTCAACAACTACATTCGGAAGTGCAAGCTAGCTTGGAGGCTGCTAATTCTGCTTACAAAACTGCTGTAGACCAGCATCGACGCAAGAAAGAGTTTACAGAGGGAGATTTGGTGATGGCCTATTTACGGAAAAATCGGTTTCCTGGAATCCGAACTAAGCTACATAAACGAAAGTATAGACCTTTCAGGGTCGTCAAGAAAATTAATGACAATGCCTATATTCTACAGCTGCCAGATAATTGGAACATCTCCAATATGTTCAATGTAGCCGATCTTTTGGAGTACCATGAGGACGTGCCCTTGTATTCGGATGACTCGGGACGAGTTTGTTTCCAAAAGGAGGAGACTGATGTAGGACATGAGGAAGTTGCAGCCGTAGGGATCAGTCATGAGGAAGTTGATATTGTTAGTTAGTTTATTTGTTAGTTGAATTTTCTTGTTTTGCAAGACGTTAGTTGTTAGTTTTGGAAATAAGAAATAAATCAAACTTGTTTGATATTATTTTTTCCAGTCCGTTTAGAATTAGAAAATAAATCAAACCTGTTTGATATTAGTTTTTCAGTGCGTTTAGGATTAGGAAATAAATCAAATTTGTTTGATATTAGTTGATTCTATTTATTTTCTATTTAAACAAAGAGTCAGGAAGGTTGTAGGAATTATTACTATTCATTCATCAATAAAATTGTTCTTTGAACACAACTCTCTCGTGGATTCGAGATTATTTAGCTTCCGCTACGTCATTTAGGTCTTCGATCAAAATCTCAGAATTATTTTCTCTGTATTGTTCTTGAGTTCTTGATATTCATCTTGAATATCATGCGTTTATGTTGTGATTTTGTTATAGTGATAGAAGAGAAAAAGATAGATCGTAGTGTAGTGATTCTATATACGTAACTTTTGAGTTATTTTGAGTTGAATCTCAACTGTGTTGTTAGCTCTAGGTTACGGTTTGTTGAGTGACTTTGTATGGGTTCTCTGGGCTCCTTTTGAGGGCTATGTTGTAGATCTTCTAGGTAGTTTCTAAGGCTGTAATAACTTTTTATAGTGATAGGGTCTCTCCAAGAGGCTCAACGTGGATGTAGGCCGGTTCTTGGCTGAACCACGATAACTTTTCGTGTCTTTCCTTTCTCTGCTTTCTTTGCATTTTTCTTTGATCTTTTTTGTTTCAAATTAGTTTGTTTGAAACTGAAATTTTATTGTCTGTGGTGCTTTATAATTTCTTTGATATTATTGTAAGAGATTCTTGCATATATTTTGTGTATAGTTGGTTGATTTGAGTCGACCACATCAACCAACAGTATACATACACTTTAAGTCAAAGTATGTAAATCTAATGGTCCATATGTAATGTATATATAATATTTTTATAGTTCATGACAATGACATGACAAAAAAAAGGGAGAAAAATAAAAACACAGATTTTATTAAAGAAGAGCAAGACGTACAAGGAGTTACTGATGAGTTCAAGAAGAGAGAGAGGATGTTGAAGACTTGAAGAAGAGAAAACAAAGTGTATGTAAAAAAATGGCACCACAGGCTCTTATTTATACATCGCTTATACGATGTCGGACTCTGACTTTTCAAAAATCATTTTAATGTTTGGGCCCACGTTGAGATATCATTTATAAACGGTGTCGTTTTTCGGTTTATATATATAAATATATATTTATTATTATTATTATTATACAATTTCATAAAAACAAGTGAGTTACACAAATATTTTAAATAATTTTTTAGGATAAGCAAGTTTGCTAGAGATAAGCATTCACTTGACAAAATATATAACACTATTTCTAAAAAGTCATTTTTATTAAGAGTCAAGGCACTACCTACTCTCCCTTATTTTCATTTCTAAAATACGACTCATTTTGATTAAGAAATCAAACCTAATACTTCGTGTATTGCTATGACCTATTTTACTGTATTTTCAATTCAATTTTAGATTGTATTTAATTTAATAAAGTCGTGATTTTTTACTTTTTTTTAAAGTTTTTTTTAATATTTTTAAGTTATTTGATCAATTAAAAAAAATAAATAAAATAACTTAATAATTATGATTCATACTATTAAATTTTAAATGAAAAAAACAAACGATTCATAAATTGACTGAGAACAATATTTCCGAAAAACATATCAAAAATGTTAACAATTAATTATAATTTATAATTAGCAAAAATAAGGAATATCGAACATGGACAATGGATAAAGAGTGCAGACAGCAGACACCGACTCAAATATGGACTCGCCCAAAAATTTTACTACCTTAGATAAAGCAATGCTGTGAATCTCAAAGTTAGAGTTGGTCTACCTACTAGGTCATAGTTCTTTGTACTCGTATAATGAGATTGTAGTTTAGAGTTCCTCACTCTTCCTCCGTTGAACCTCGAACGAATTATAGTAGTCGAAAAAAAAGGGTCATACTCACTAGTCACATACCATACTTGAGTTGTTCAGTGGAACCCATAGACCCTAGTAGCCATTGCTTGCCCTGTGAGAATTATCTAATATCTCTCCCATGTGCGGACAAAGTTTTATAACGCCACATGAACGACGGGAACAACATACCAAATCTCTAAATAGAGGGGTACAACACATCTCTTAGTAGGAAAGATTATCCATCTTTCTTCCATATTCAGGGGTCCGAAATTCGAGTTTCATCATACGTATTTTATAAATATATCTCTTTTCGATTATGGAAGTTGTGATCCATATGTAACATCTCCATAACAGTAGGAGGAGTATTCTGGAGGGTACTCGTAAAGTCTAATTAAGCTTATAAGTTCGCGACAATAATTGAACAAACAGAGGGATACAGTCGTCAATTTGCTGACGAATAGGAAGCTGCTGCGCAATTGTGCAACTGTGCAAGCTCCCCAGTCAACCAAGTCCCTCGTGCGAAATTATTAAGAAAAACTTTACTACCCATTCCAAAACACCATAAGGTCAACCTGTCTGACATTTTGAGAGAGAGAGAGAAGATCGATTTGAACTTCTCAATTTCAGAGCTTGAGTTTCACTCTTTTATTTCCTTGTAGACAACACCATTGCTCTACTCTGCTTCCTCCGGACTCAATCAACCAGTTCAATAATTCAAGGTTATTATTTTCAGTTTTTATATTTCTTTTTTGGCATAAATATTTAGTTTACAATATATAATGTTTAAATAGTCGTGAAAATCATCTTGAATTGGATGTTTGTTTGTCTGAATGTTTGAATTATGAAAATCTAGTACTACTATTTATTAATTTGTGATGTGTTCTCAGGTTTTTACATTAAAAGCAAACATATATAATTTAATATAGATTAAATTTATAATTAGAGTTATAATCATTCATTTTAGTTTCTTTTTTTTTTTTTCGCTAGAGCTGAGGGTGTTAGTAATTATTGATTAATTTGGTGGGATGGTACTCCACTTTGTATTCAAAAGCCGTTGCTCCTTTGGTTCATGAGGATAAAGGTGTAAAAATGGACTGGCCCGGCCCATTAGGGACAGTCTGGCCAGTCAATTTCTGGAAACAGACCGAGCCGGGCGGGCCCGCGACAGTGTCACGGGCCGGGCCGGGCTGGCCTGTTTCCAGAGAAGCAGGTCCGGCCCGGCACGGCACGCCGGCCTGCCTCAGGCGGGCTTGCCTGCGTGCCGTGCCAGGCCTGCCCGCTAGGGCCCCTCCGGCGGGTTAGTTTTTTGGTCCAATTTTTTTCCCAAATTACGTTTTTTTTGGATTTAGGGTATAGGGTTTAGGATTTATAGTTTATGGTTAAGGGTTTAGAATTTAAAATGAATGAAGAGAACGAACAATTATTAGGATTTGAAATGAATAAAGAGAACGAACAATTTTTTAATTATTTATTTATTTTTCACTTATGGAATTCAGTAATACATATCTACATGATTGTCTCATTAAAAACCTTACCAAGAAAAACCCAGTGGGATAAAAACTTGGTAAGGGAAAAAGAGTGCAACCGTTTTACAACTTACAAGTAAATAATAAATACATATGTAAAAGTATAACCTAGTTCTGGCCCTGGCCACTACCTGAAGGGTCATCAATATATAGATTGTCGAAATTTAGATTAAGTTCTTTATCTACAGTTAGATTTTGTAACCTTTTTTTAGCATGCTCACAATCCCGAAGGCATGTTAATACCTCCACTGGAACCAGAAGGTCCCGCTTGACTATGTCTGGGTTGTAGTATCTACCTGTCCATCTGCAGGCATACATTTGTGCATATGCCGTCTCAAATGTCCGGTTCCCCCCGTACTTGTAGCATAATTCTTATGGCAAAACTTACATTTAGCTCTGAGGCCAGACGTCCCGTTTGGGAGTGTCATTTGGACTATGTTGAAACATTGCCACACATCTGATGTTAATTTTCTGGGACGTAATGTTGGTGTAACGCCGGAACCAGAAGGTCCTGCTTGAGTATGGGTCGGTTCTGAAATATCAAATTCATCGTTGAGCATATTCAAACCGTCCGGAAAATAAGGCTGCTGGTTAGGATCCATTATCTGAATAAAAATATGAGCACTATAGTAGTTAATAGTCAAATTAAAAATCAATATTTACTAACAGTAATCTTAATTTACTAACAATAATTACTATAACTAATACGACACTTACAATAATTTATTTACTTAAAAAACAAATTAAATAAACAAAAAAAATCATAATCTACTAGCATAAAATTTTAAATTCACTAGTTCACTACTACAAATAAAATTGATAAATTTACTAACATAATATACTAACATAAAATTGATGATTTGAACCACTACTCTTAAATTTACTATCATAATCTACAAATGAAAATTTTTAATTTATGAAAAAAACAATATCAAACGTAATTACTACACTTAACATTCATCATTTACTTATTACAAAAAGTAATTTCAGTAATACAAATTAACTTTCTAAATTTATTAATAACAAACTTAAAAATTACTACTAAACTTAAAAATCTTAATAAACTAAACAAATAATATTAACATTAAAGCCCAAAAATTGATAAACTAACTAACTAAATAGATAATGTTTTCATTAAGTAACTCAAATCTAAACATAAACATATAAATTTACTATGAGAATATGTTAGACCAAAAGTAATAACAAAATTGTATCTTTAAAATTTGGTGTGTTGGTGGAAAACGTAGAGAATTTTGTAGAGAGAGTAATAACCAAAATGAATGAAAAAGTTTAGAGAATTGGAGAATATATTAGAGATTGAGATTTGAGAGAATGAGATATTGAAAGAATGATAGAGAGAGTTAATGGAAAATGAAATGGATGGAAGTATTTATAGAAAAATTTGATTTTAGGGTCAAAATGTAATTTAAAAGATTGTAGGGGGGGGTTTTGGTAATTTTAATTTCCTCCAACGGCTAGAAATCAATTCCAGCCGTTGGAGGTTTTTTGAAAAAAAAATAAAAAAAAAAAAAAATTGGCCGAACGGATCTGCGGACTGGTCCGCAGGGCCGGCTTGCCGGGCCTCCTCCCAAAGGCCCGGCACGAGGCCCGTCCCAGGACAGGCCGCGGCCTGGCCCTCTTCCTTCACGGGTCGTTCCAAGAACGGCCCGTGACTCCCTAGGCCGGCCGGCCCATTTTTACACCACTACATGAGGAGTCAATACTTTTAGATATTTGGAATAACTTGAAAGTAATAACATTCCAAATTACATAATTTGGGAATTTGATACTTTAATTCATGTTGATTTTTTTTTTACGATAAATTCTTTTTTAAAAAAAAAACCAAGTGGAAACAGTAGAGAGATTAATTAATTTCTTGATATATTTTTTTTTTTTTGATAACGTTGTTGGGGGTGCTAACCCAACATTTTATTAAAGAAAAAGGAAAGAGAACAAAACATAACAGAAAACTAAAGAAGAAAACAAATCAACAGATGCTAAAAGAATGTTTGCTATAAAAATCATTGAAAATAAAAGGATTACAAAAATTCAGAGCATTACACCACCATGTAGGAGAGACGATACTGGGGCTCCTGGAAGCTAAATTATCTGCAGCTTGATTACCTTCTCGATAAATATGAGTCACAACAAAATCCATTTGAGAGATTAAACCCAAACATCTATCTCAAACGGTGCGCCAACGCTAAGGAACCTTACAAGACCTAGAACGAATGATATCCACTACAAAAGTAGAATCGCTCTCCAACCATAACCAACGCAAGCCAAAAGTCCAAGCATAATCAATAGCGTAAACGGTAGCAGCCAATTCAGCCTCAAAAGCAAAATAGACACTAAGAGGAATAGCAAAACAACCTTTAACAAAACCCCTGCATGTACGAAAAACTCCTACACAACCAGCAAGACTAGGACTACCAAAAGCGGCCCCGTCCGTGTTATCCTTAAGACAACCCGACTGGGGATGACACCAATTAACCTCTAAAATACGAGGAGCCTTTGGAGGGCGACTGGAGACATGAAGTCGTTGAAGAATCTGAAGCTCATCCACTGAATTCTTCATAGTGCCAGACTGAAGAGAGTCTGCCTTGCGAACAGAATGCCAAAGTAGTGAAAGAGCATCAACAAAGACAATCTTGCATCCTCAAAAGTCACTTGATTCTGGAAGAACCGCACCACCCAAAAAACCATGATGATAGAAACCCGCCAGAGAGTTTTCAGTTGAGTGCTAAATACAACTCTCATTGCCTCCTACCAAAGGTCCAAACAAGTACCATCTAACATAAGTTTATGGTCAAAAGTAGAGGATACAACATCCGACAATCCATGAACAAAATGACAGTCAAGAAAAAGATGCCTTAAGTCCTCATCTGCAGCACAGTAAAACCGACAACGAGATGGAAGAATATAACCTCTGGCACGCAACGCAATGTCCGTGAGAATCTTACCATGAAACAACCGTCAAATGAGACAGAGCGAGAAGGAGGAATGAAAGACGCCCAGATCTGCTTACCTCAAAACACAGAACTCCTAACCTCAGAAAGAGAGGTATAAACAGATTTACAGGAAACAGAACCATCCAAGGAACATGTCCAAACTAACAAGTCTGGATCAGTGCTAACCACCACATTCTCAATCTCATAAGCAACATCTGGGTAGGAAGCTTTAAAATAAGTAGGAATATTCCAACTCGCAACATCTGAGTAAATATCATCCACAACAGAATCCAGCGGAGGTTATAACGAAGACCTATCCTCAACCAAGTCAATCAAAGGATATCCTAACCAGTTATCCAACCAAAAACGGACCTTAGAATGATGACCAACCAACCATCTAGACTCAATCATCAGGGGAGTATAATGTAATTTTAGACCTGGCCAAACAGAAGAAGCAACATACCACGTTCTAGTTTTACGATCCTGGGTAAAATATCGAGCCTGAAAATATGTGAAAACAAGGGACTCCTCAGTCAACATCCTTCAAGTGAATTTCTTAAGCATGACCTTGTTAAGAATACCAAGGTCTTTAACACTAAGACCACCACCATCCTTAGGCCTACAACAAGATTTCCAAGCAACTTGGACAGATTTACGACCGTCAATCGAACCAGTCCAAAAAAAATTCTGAATAACAACATTTAAATCTTTTAAAAGAGATGAAGGTCAACGATAAACTTGAAAGGAATGCAGGAAGAAACCTGTAATCATTGAATCAATAAGACATAACCCACATGCCATTGAAAGAGAGAAACCCTTCCATGATTCCAATTTACTTTTAATTTTATCAGCCTATGGGATCAGCCACCTACGCTTAGGCGCCTCAATGAAAAGAGGGACCCCTAGATACGTCATCGAATCTCCGCCCTTACGCATCCTGGACATTGAAAGAAAGTTAGCAATATGAGGCTCAGATATGCCTTTGTCAAAAAAAATGGAAGATTTTTCCCAATTAACTTGCTGACCCGAGAGAGAGCCATAAAATGTAAAAACATCTAAAATTACTTGTAAATTTCTGAGGAGAAGCCCGACAGAAGAGAATAACATCATCAGCATATAGAAAATGCGAAGGGGCACGAGTCCCAACTGGAGAAGAGATAAAGATCATAGAGCCTGAGTCTACAAGATGCATAAGGTATCTGTTCAAAAAATCTTCCGCCAAACAAAAAAGAAGAGGGGAAATAAGATCACCTTGCAGAACTCCACGCAAACAGGGAAAATAACTTTGAGGGGATCCATTAATAAGAACTGAGATCCTAGCAGAACTAAAAATAGATGCAACCCAATCAATAAAACTCTCAGAGAAGTCAAAACACTGAAGGACTTCAAAGATAAAACGCCAACTGATGGAGTCAAAAGCCTTTCGAATGTCTATTTCTAAAGCCATACCCACCGTGACTACAGTTATTTAACACATTAAAACATTCAAAAGCACCATCAATACAGTCTTCGATTTGATGACCCCTAATGAAACCAAATTGATTTGTAGATATAATACGTGAGCAAATTTTGGCCAAGTGATCAGCAATAATCTTATTGATAACCTTAAACAAAAAATTACCTAGGGCAATCGGGTGAAATTGTTCTACCAAAAGAGCGTTCGGAGTCTTTAGAATAAGGACCAAGAAATTAGAATTCAAACCCGGAAAGACTCGACCAGAGTGAAAAAATTCCTGCACGGCCAAAACCACATCATGACCCACAATTTCCCAACAATGAGAATAAAATTTGCCCGAGAAACCATCAGGACCAGGAGCACTCAGAGGATCCATGGCAAAAACTGTATTCCTCACTTCATCAAAAGAGGGAACCCAGAGAATCGGAGTATTTTCATCAACAGTAACCAATGAAGTCACATGCTCTCTAATTATAGAGAGGTCTAAACTATTATTAACAGGATCCGAAAATAGATGCCAATAAAAAGAGGAAACATGCTCACCAATATCCACAGGATCATTAGAAATATTTTCACCAATTTGAATGGAGGAAAGAGTCTTGTTTCCCTTTCTACGTTTCAATAGAGAGTGAAAAAATTTAGAATTTCGATCACCCTCAGCAAGCCACCTGACTCTACTTTTCTCTTTCAGAAAAATTTCTTGTTGTTTTAAAGCACTATCCAGATCAACTAAAGTGGCGGTCTCAAGACGAAAAAGATCATCTGAAAAACCTTCAGAACCAATCCTGCCCCGAATAAGCATCACCTTCTCATTAGCCTTAATGACATTCAATGTAATATCCCCAAACACCTCCTAATTCCACTTCCTTAAAGCCTTTTTCAAAAGTTCAATTTCTGAACAACAATCCCAGTGCCACTCCCAGTGAAAGAGGATGACCAAACCGATCTAACCAAATTAAGAAATGAGGGATGAGAAACCCACATACCTTGAAACCTGAAGGACCGTGGACCTAACGATACACTTGCAGAACAAGAAACCAATAACGGGTGATGATCTGAATGAGATCTAGGTAGGGTAGCACAAGCGGTTTGAGACCAAGATGTCAGAAATGAGTGGGAACATACAGCTCTGTCTAAACGAGAAAGAACCATACCTCGCCTGCCTCGATCGATCAGGGTATGAAAAACTCCTTTCGTTTCAATGTCAACAAGATCACAGACCGTTAAAGCAACACGAAAATCATCACAGGAAATAGTAGAAATGTTACCAGTAGTCTTATGAGCTACTACAACCGAGTTAAAATCCTCAATAACAAGCCATGGAATGTCCGAACTAGCAATATCAATGAGATAGCTCCAAAGAGATCTACGAGTGATGTAGTTCACACTGGCATAAATAAAAGAGATCTGATGTACTTTCCCATAAAAAGTAGCAGAAATCGTAACATGTTGAGAGTGAGACATGGCAATAGTGGCATTCTGAAAGGCAGTAGACCCAAAAATCCTCATACTATGAGTACTTCTAACATTAGAGCCAATAAAGTGTAACCACATAGAGCGCCAAAAAGTAGGAGAAATAGAATCAAATGCACACAATGGTTCAGCAAGGCAAACAAAATTCGGTATATGACGAGAACAAAAATCTTTCAAAGTACATTGAGTATCGTTGTTTGCACTACCTCTACAGTTCCAATAAAGGACAATCATTTATATACTAATTTAATTTTTGCAGCCCTAGTTTTGGGCGAAACCACATTGGAAACTTGTTTCTTATATTTCTTACCTTTTTTGGTGGTAACCTCCTTCTAACCTGAATCTTTCGATTGATCTGCCCAAGATACTCCTTATTGAACACCTGTGATGTCTAAAGTTGTGGGGTGGCTGAAGTCAGATTCGATGCCTTCACTATCAGTATCAGAGCTAGCTTCACCCTTAGGATTGTGCAAATGTGGTTCTACCCTAGGAGGATCAATTAAGGCCTCCATATCAGCAATAACAGGATGTGACGTGGGATCTATATCCATATGCTCAGTGTGTAATGGGTCTGTGGAATCATCCAAATAAGCATCATTTATCAAGGTCTCCTCATGTCCATTGGGAATGATTGGCCTAAGTGAACTAGAAGAGGTTGTCGGATCTAAAGTTGTCTTGTTTGGAGGAGAGGTAACAGGTTTAGTCACAACAACATCAATACCCGATTTGATAGTCTCAAAGACTCGAGAGGTCGGGACATCTCTTGATTTGTGTTTCGGTCTATACTCTTGTCTAATTTTGGATCTTCCTCTTTCTGAAATCTTATCATTTGGCTCAGCAATGATATTCCTTGTAAATCTAGTCGCATGGTGACATGAAGCGACCAAATGACCAATAGAGCAATAAACTGAGCAAAATCTTGGTACATTCTAAAAGAAAAGAGTCGGAAATAAACAATCACCCCCTACCTCTATCATAATGGAATCAGGCAATCAGCATGCGAGCGAAATGGCCATAATCACCCTCTAGGGTAGCTCTATCAAATTTTAAAGGAATTTCGATCCCACGTGCCATGTCTGAAAGGATTTGGGGGTGCCAAAACTACCAAGGTAGATCGTAAAACTGCACCCATATTTGAGCATTCATTGTGCACTGTGTGTTGGGATTAAAATTCTGAGTCCATGACTGAAGCCTTAGAGTTCCAGGTTTTAAATGCAGAGGTCCGATGCCCCAAGATGTTGCTTTATCTTCCTCATAATTCAAAAGAATCTGGAAGAATCCCCGCCCAAGAGAGATAAGACGCCATTGAGAGTTTAATTTCCAAAAAGATTGAAGTTTTCCTTTAAGAGCCAATACCTTCCATGGTTCCTCTCCCTTTAACAAAACGACTCGACCAATAAGAGAGTAACTACAAAGTTTCAACCGTTCTTCATAAGCTTTTGGGTTGACTTTGATTGCAACATAATCACCTTTTTTCTTTGGAGCCGAAGACACTAGAGCATTGGCGGATGAGATTGCTTAGGCATAAGATTTCATTACTGGCTTGGGATTCAAAAGTCCATTCGTGTGAAAGTCTTTTTGGATTGAAGGGGCTCTAGTTCACAATTCAAGTTCTGGAAATAGATCTGATACCTTCATAACGACCGTAATTTTAAACAACAATAAAAATAATTAAAAAATTATTCAAGATTTATAAATCAAATTTCTTCCCAGGAAAGGGAACGAGATCGGGAACTAGCTAGGTGAGCGGATGGCAGCGGCGACCGGACGACGTGATAGTAGATCGACGGGGTACGAGCGAGGTCGGCGACAGATCTGGATAGAGCAACAGAGCAGGGTCTTCGATCGATCTCGGATCTACAGCGGACTGACGTTCAACGGGCGAAGTCGGCGACAGAATTGAGACGTGTCAGCGACAGAACTGGATCGTGCTACGGAACTGGGTCTTCGATCGATCTCGGATCTGCGGCGGCTAAGGTCTGACGACTGGCGTTCAACGGTTGGTGATGCAGACGAAGTCGGCGACTGACGAACGATGAGCTGCGGCGGCTAGGGTTCCTTTACTTTTCTCAACGGTGGCTAGGGTTCCATCCTTTCAAGGGAAGCCATCCTGATCTTAAAAAATATAAGAGATAACAAAGTGCCTAATTTGCGAGATCATGTTAATTAATTATTTAAAAAAAAAAAACTTTTTAAAATTAGTACATTATGCATAAATTTTGAACCATATATATGTCAGGATTGGAGAAACTGGGTGAATCGAAGAAAAGGAAATTAGATTTAGTGTTTCAATTGGATTTGAACTTAGTAAGGGAAAGAGTTGATTTGACGATTGACCGTAAGTGGGAGCTGTGGTCAACGTGGAAGAGAGGGTTTTATAGGTCTCATAATTTAGGGTTTATTGGTTCATTTTAAACGGCACCGTTTAGGTTGTCGGATGTTGGTTTTGTGAATTTCCTAAAACGGTACCGTTTTATTGCCGTTAGTCCAAGATTAATTAGAGTGAGCCTGTTGTAGGGAATGGCTATTTATGGTTGTTGACAACTAATTTTACATTTTCATGAATTAATACAAGTTTCCCCTAACTATTTCTCTCTCTATTTCTCTCTCATCTCTCCTTCAATCTGTTATATCTTCTTCATCTTTGTTCTTCATAATTTTATGAGATTGTTCACAAATAACCCGTAAACCAAAGCTCAACAAATCATAAATTAATTAAGGCATGACAATATATATATATATATATTCTATATCAACATTCTGACTCGAATCGAGACATTATCGGTCTGAATAAATAGTCTTTTACCGTCAATCCATTTTGACAGTAGGTTAAAAGGTATATTTGATATATTTGTAAGTCTCGGATTTCTCTTATGCAATTCTTCCTCTGTGAATTTCAGGTACGGTTCGAAATTACAGACCTCAAGTAAGAGGTAAATATCGATATGGCAGAGATTGTAGTGAACCTTGTTATTGACAAGTTGGGTCCCTTACTTGTCCAAGAAATCAAATTTTTGAGAGGTGTACGTCAAGAAATCGAAGACGTCAGAGAAGAACTGAAGAGCATAAGATTTTTTCTCAAGGATGCAGAAAAAAGGTCAGCAATAGAAGAATTAGAAGGAAACAACAACAGTGATGTCCAACAATGGGTTGCTCAAGTAAGAGAAGTGGCTTACTGTATTGAAGATGTTTTGGATGAGTTTGCATTCACCGTTGCCCAACTTTCTCATGGCAGAGGCATAGTTGGTTTTCTTCGTAAAGCCAATCGCTCCTTAAAGAAGCTAAAACTGCGCCAGAACGTTGTGAATGATATTCAAGAAATCAAAGCGTCACTTGCCAAGATACAAGACAGAAGAAAACGCTATAGGTTGGATTCTATAAAGAAAGAATCCGACGTTGAAACAAGAAACGTTACGCGACAAGGCGGCTGTGGAGTTGGTTCATATTACACGGAGGAAGATCAAATTGTGGGTTATGAATCTATAAGAAAAGAACTTATTGATTTGATGGTGAACAAAATACCCCAACGTAGAGTGATTGTGTTGGTAGGCACAGGAGGATTGGGCAAGACAACTCTTGCTGCGAGTGTTTACAAAAAAAATGACGTGAAAAACCACTTCAATTGTCGTGCTTGGATCCACGTCGGGAAAACATACATCAAAGAAGATCTACTGAGGAGAACGATACAAAAACTTTACAGTTCATTGGATGAGAATGCTCCTGGGCACATGGAAACAATGGACGAGATGGGACTGATTGATATGCTGCGGAAATACTTAGAGAATAAAAGTTACATGGTTGTGTTTGACGATGTTTGGAAAGATGAGTTTTGGAGATATGTAGAGCATGCTTTACCAGATAACCACAAAAGCAGCAGGTTAATCATCACAACACGAAACAGGGTAGTTGCTGATTTCCTACCGACCGATGTCGAGCATACTGATGTTATTCTTAAAGGCTTGCCTTGGGATAAGGCATGGCAACTTTTTTGCATGAAAGCTTTTAACTCCGATGGGTTTTGTCCACCGGAGTTGGAGGAATTGTCAAATAAAATCCTGGAAAAATGTGGAGGTCTACCGCTTGCAATTGTGGCCGTAGGTGGTCTCCTATCAAAGAAGAACCAGATTGTCACAGAATGGGAAAAGTTATTCAATAATCTGGGTGAAGACTTAGGAAGCGATCCACATTTAAGAAGTTGCAACCGAGTTTTATCGGAAGGTTTTTATGATTTGCCTCACCACCTCAAACCTTGTCTCTTGTACTTTGGCTTGTTCCCAGAAAGCTATTCAATTGGTTGTGGGAGACTAATACGCTTGTGGATAGCTGAGGGATTTGTTCAATTTCAATCCAATAATAGCAATGGACCTGAAGAAATTGGACAAGAATACTTGACTGAACTCATTGAAAGAAACTTGGTTCAAGTTTTAGAGACAAAAGTTCAAGGAAAACCTTTAAATTGTCGAGTTCATGATTTGATGCACGAGATCATACTAAAAAAGACTGAACAATCGGGTTTCAGTCGAATCCTAAATGAACATAATATGAGTCAATGCACAACAACTCGGCGCCTTACCATAAGTGAAAGTACTAATAATGTTTTGGTGAGGATTAACGACTCTAAGGTTCGTTCACTTTTTCTTTCCAATATGGTTGAGCTACCGCGGTCTTTCATGAGTACAATATCTACAGACAAATTCAAGCTTATGAGAGTACTGGACTTTGAAGATTCTCCAATAGATTATGTTCCAGAAGGAGTGGGAAACCTTTATCACTTGCACTACTTAAGCTTGAAAAATACGAAAGTGAAAGTACTTCCTAAGACGGTAGGTAAACTTCTCAACTTAGAGACCTTGAATTTGAAGAACACTCTTGTGGGTGAGCTTCCGGTAGAGATCAAGAATTTGAAAAAGTTGCGTTATCTAATAATTACCCATTTACACCGGCCGTATATGTCTTATGGAGAAGGAACAAATATTCAGGAAGGTTTTGGGTCCTTAATTGATCTGCGAAAGCTACAAGGCGTACGGTTGAATTCTAAAACGTTTGAAGAGCTTAGAAAGCTAAGGCAGTTGAGAGGGTTGGGCGTTCAACTTGTTAATGGAAATGGGAAGGATCTGTTCTCTTCAATTGCAAATATGAATTATCTCAAACTTTTGGCCATAGAGTTGCCAAATAGAGATGAGACTTTTGATATAGAATCCATGGCTTCACTTCCCAAATACCTCGAGCGTCTCTATTTGACGGGAAATTTGAAGAAGCTGCCAGATTGGATTTTGAACCTTCAAAATTTAGCCAAAGTATATTTAACTCGGTCAGACTTTACTGATGATCCCATGATAGTTCTTCATAGCCTTCCTAATTTGTTGAAGCTTTATCTTGTGGAGGCATACAATGGTGAGCAATTGCATATCGAACAAGGTTGGTTTCCGAAACTGGTGGAGCTGTATCTCTTTGACTTGAAAGGATTGAAATTTATTATGATAGAAGGTGGAGCCATGTCTCTTCTTGAAACTCTAGTGATTTCGGCATGCCCACTGTTAAAGGTTATTCCAAGTGGAGTTGAGAATCTAAGAAACCTTAGTGTCCTTGATTTTTATGATATGTTAATGGAAATTGAGTCAAACTCTACCTTTGTAACATCTGAGACGTTGGAGAAGCTTAAACATATACCCAAAGTCATTGCCAGCTCCCATGACAAAGAAGGAAAAATCATAGTTAAGTATGTTAATGATATCTTCTCTTTGCCGTGTCAATCTGTCGAGGCATTACCAGAAAAGAAGGGCGAGACCAGTTTCAGTTAAATAACAGGTGTATTTAATTCTCTCGACTTTCTTTCTCTTGATTTCATGTTTCTCTTGTTTTACAATTAGATGACTGTAATATCAAAATAAAAATAAAAATTAGATGACCGTTAAATTTGTCTTCCGATAAGGGTATTTATATATAAAGTATTTGTTTTCTTTACTTTGCTTTAGGTTGAAGAGGTGCAATTGGAAGTCTCTGTCATGATTTGTCTCAAGGTTGTTGTCGTTTTATATATGTACATATAATCCACTGTTTCTATGCATAATACGCATTTATATTTTTCTGCATTGTAATTTCTTTTCTTGCACTCACAAATTGAGTGTAGATTGTCTTGAAATAGAATTAGGGGTTGTCATATTTTTTTTTATATAAAAATGATACAAAGTTGAAGATACGGTGAGTGTAATTAATGGATATACATTGTATTTTGTTTATTTTTAATTAAAATAATTTGTCCTTATTGATAGATTTATACTATGTGATTGTTCCTGTTAACTTTTTTTTGTCATCTTCAAGTATAATAAATTAGTGTTTGTTGTTTTGTTTAAATTGTCACTGTTTCTAGCATCTGTTATGTGTAACATAAAAATCTACTTTCACAATGCAGCAGCTCTTATTTTCGGTGGGGTGGTATCAGTGGAGGTTGCTGAAGCTACAACTATTTGTAAAGGATTGTTGATGGCTATCGAGAAGAATTGGTTGCCTCTTTGTAGTAGTATGGAGATAATGTTGAAGAGATGGTCATCGAAAGGAACTCAAGACTAGAAGACTAGAAGTGCATCATGTACCGTTTTGGTGAAAAATTTATGTAGTGTGAGTCGAATTGGTTTATAATTATCAATGTAATTTGAAATTCAAATAATATATATGTAACTTGAAATCAAATGACTAGATATATAACTTTTAATTAATTTTAAAGTTACAAGCTAATTATTTTTCAAGTCACATACTAGTCGATTTTCTTAACTTTTCGAATTAGTTTACAACTTAGACGTTATAATGTTAAAATGGCCTTTACCGGGCAAAAAAAGTCTTACATTATGAGGGTATAATATTACAATGCTGGACTGCGACCGTAAAATATATGGATGAAGCTGCTGGGTTGGATGCATGAAAGAGGTTGGGAGTAGTAGATGTGTTTAACAATGGAGTCATCAGAGGGAAACGAGAGTACATATTTACAGGCTAACGACATCAACAAATTAGGACAAGAATTGCTCCAGAATTCTATGCTACAAAAGTTAATAGCAAATTTGGCTAAACAATTTGCCAAATTATTACAATTTCGATTAACAAAAGCTAATAATACATCACTGTACCTACTTAACAACAATCTAATATCAAAATTTATATTGTCAAATCGACCACTGTCCAAGCATCTGATAAGCCCACCTGTTGAGTTCATAAGTCCCTAAACAAGGTGCCTTCCAATTTCCAAACCTGCACAGTATCAGTAACAAGAAGTCAACACATTTTTCTAGAAACATTACCAACAGCCCCAGAAAAAGCAGCAATAAATTTCTCAGCCCTCTCCCAACAATCCCTACCCAAATCATCAACACCCCAAAAAAGAACTATGTTTCTGTTTTGCCAAACTAACCAGGCAGTTATTTTGAGCCTGTTCAGATCCGCAAAGAACCCACACGTACCCCTGCTACCTGAGATTCTCTCACTGTTAGGTTTGGTTCGTATTCTCAAGTGAACCCAATGTTAACCAAACAAGACTCAACTGATGTGGAGCTTCCTGGAGACATGGGATAACGTTTGGAAGTTGAATATGGTGTTTGAGGGAGGCTTGAAGACTGAAAGAACAGATGGAAATAGGAAATGTGTTTTACTCTGGAAAGTTCTTGTGCTAATCAGATTAAGAAAGTCTTGTACTTAAAAGAAAAAGATTTCTTTTAAATAAAAAGATTTGTCATAAATACGAAATAGTATTTATGTGAAACAACCAATTCTTGTACGTTTAGGAGTAGGATTTCCTTTTATGTTAAACTCCCTGTAACTAGTATAAATAGACCTTGTATCTAGGTTATTTTGTGTGGAGAAAAAGAACACCATGTAACATCAGAGAGTGAAGAGATCCGGGTAGAGACCCGTGGGAATATTCGGGGAGGGATCAAAGGGAATATCAGTGGATCAAGTTAGAGATCCGTGGGTGATATTCAGAGGAGACCTAAGGGATATTGTGGGGTTCTTGATGAGGATCTTGTGAGCGTGGTTTAGGGTTTGGATGTGAGAGAGAATCCTGAAATATATGGCTGTAACAATTTATCATATAGTGAAATTTTCTCTGTCGTCCTGACAGCCCGTGGTTTTTTTCCCTGTTTGGGTTTTCCACGTATATCTTGTGTTGTGATTGGATTATTTTCTCTGATCTATATTTTCTGCTATTGACGTTATTAATTGCTATGAGTTATGTGCATATATTAGGCACGACGATTCCACGATCATCGTTCCAAAAATCTCCAACAATTGGTATCAGAGCGATTGGTTCGACGATGACGTTTTTACAAGTTTTTACGGGAGATCGTATGGAGGACTTGGTGGTAATTGGGATGATGATGATGATGATGATGATGGTGGTTGCCTAGTATGGTTTAGCAAATGAGATACGTCTTGAAAGCGGTTTCGAACTCGGTGGGTTTGATGAAAAGAAAAATAGAGATTGAGGAGGATTTTTTTTTTTTTTTGGCTTGTGGTGGCAGGTCCAAGTCATGGAGATCCAATCTGGGTTACACAATGCGTTTTTTGAATATATAAAAAAATTGAACACTCGAAGTCTCTGATGGTGGTGTGAAGCTTATCCGACAAAGCACTCCCCGTTATAGTAGCAAGTCTTTCACCAGGTATGTGATGCAAGGACGGAAGGTCTTTCACAGGATTGGGTGATGTAAGGACATGTTTATCCTTTTGGCAGTTTTCCCCACTGGTCATGGAAGAGGATATGTTGCTGCTAGTGGTCCATAATTATGCATAAAGCATTGGTCAGAAAGTGATGCAAGGTGTGTGGTGGACAAGGATGTCGATGACTGACGAACTCCCTAATAATCTGACGTGAGGAGTTGCACCACAATTTTAGCAAGTAATTTTCGACATGGTGCTGGAACAACGAACACAAAGCAAAAGGAAGAAAAAAAAATCTTAGGATGGTTCATTCCTAAGTGGTTATACCTTGTGGTAGGGTATGTTGATTCTTGGTGATGAGAATCGTAGCTGTGGACAAAGGTCTTGAGAATTCAAGCCAAAGAGGAGAATTGTTAGGTTTGACTCGTATTCTCAAGTGAACCCAATGTTAACCAAACAAGACTCAATTGATATGGAGCTTCCTAGAGAAGTGGGATAACGTTTGGAAGTTGAAGATGGTGTTTGAGGGAGGCTTGAAGACTGAAAGAACATATGAAAATAGGAAATGTGTTTTATTCTGGAAAGCTCTTGTGCTAATCAGATTAGGAAAGTCTTGTACTTAAAAGAAAAAGATTTCTTTTAAATAAAAAGATTTCTTTTAAATAAAAAGATTTGTCATAAATAGGAAATAATATGTATGTGGAACAAGCAATTCTTGTACGTTTAGGAGTAAGATTTCTTTTTTTGTTAAACTCCCTGTAACTAGTATAAATAGACATTGTATCTAGGTTTTTTTGTGTGGAGAAAAAGAACACCATGTAACATCAGAGAGTGGAGAGATCCGGGTGAGAGACCCGTGGGAATATCCGGGGAGGGATCAAAGGGAATATCAGTGGATCAAGTTAGAGATCTGTGGGTGATATTCAGAGGAGACCTAAGGGATATTATGGGGTTCTTGGTGAGGATCTTGTGAACGTGGTTCAGGGTTTGGGTGTGAGAGAGAATCCTGTAATATATAGTTGTAACAATTTATCATATAGTGGAATTTTCTCTGTCGTCCTGACAGCCCGTGGTTTTTTACCCGATTTGGGGTTTTCACGTATATCTTGTATTGTGATTGAATTATTTTCTCTCATCTATTTTTTCTGCTATTGACGTTATTAATTGCTATGAGTTATGAGCATATATTAGGTACGACGATTTCACGATCATCGATTCAAAATCTCCAACACTCACAGCCCCTAACACATGATCAACTGTTTCAGCTTCCTTACCACAAAAAGGACAACCAGAGGAGTTAATGTGTCATTTCCACATAAGCAAAATCGATCATTATAAGAAATCAGAAATCGATCAAAATATTATCATCGCTACAAATAGATCTTAAAACATGCTTAGATCTATGCAAAAAAAAAAAGTATGCCATTTTCTTTCAAAGATTCAATTGCCAAAGAAGTAATAGAAAGGATAAGATAAAATTAGACAACCTCATGTTCACTTACAACAAAAGCTCTTCTTCGACTATAAATCGAACAGGGCTCCACAACCTCATGTTCACCGGTACCTAAACTCAGATGATGGATCAAAGCACAAAAGACAAAACTTCAATTGGCCCTCAAAATGAACACGTAACAATGAATATCACATAAATGAACAAACCCATTTCAGAAATTTACCATTCAATAGACAATTGACAGACCATTCAAGTAATACAAAGTTTAACAACAAAACACACTCATTAGAGCTCAAAATTCGCACATAGAAACTCAGATAACATTACTATTTCAACCAAAACACACAAACCCCATCTCAAAAACTAACTATTGGATTTCAATAATCTAACAAACGTTGATTCCCAAACTAAAAACCCACTTTAAATACACAAACCCTAGATGACCCAGGTCGACAAATAGATTCATAACCCAAAAACATTACTAGAAACCAACGAAAATGAAAAAAAAAAAAAAAGAATAAATCAAAGAAGCGTAAAGTGAAATCACCATGTTTCGAAATCTCAAGAGAGAGACGTATTCCGGGTTTTCAATCTTCTGGGTTTCGGTTGAAGAGAGAGATGAAGAAGACATTGCTGGGTTTTCTTAGAACTCAAGGATTTTGTGACGTCTCCGCTGGGTATCGTTGAAGAGAAATGTTGGCTGGGGAGAGACAGAATGAGCTCAGAAAAATTGGGTGGGGCATATCGATTGTTAAGGGAGGGTATTTTGGTCGGTTCACCTATAATTTTGATAAGAATAATAAAATATTTAGAAGTAAATTCATAAAAAAATTATGTTTATATATATATATATATATAAATGTACTAATGAGAACTTTTTACTCTGCATATTTTCAATAAAATTTTATGAAATATATTGAATCTTAGGGGTTTGTTGAATTAAGATTTTTCAGGAAATTTAAAGACTTTATAAATCTGGGTGTATTCAATTTGGACATTTAAACGAGTCTATAGAAATCCAATAGTATTCAATTTGGATTCTATGAACTTTTAAAAGTCTTTCCAAATCTAAGTGTATTTAACGGAGACGTTAAAAATACCTACAAAAATCAATGTCTATTCAATTGGAACAAGATTTTAAAAGGGTTTTCTTAAGTCATAGATTTTATTAGATTTGATGGTGAGAAATATGAATGTCATTGAATCTTAGGGGTTTGTTGAATTAAGATTCTTCAGGAAATTTAAAGACTTTATAAATCTGGGTGTATTCAATTTGGACATTTAAACGAGTATATATTAATCCAATAGTATTCAATTTGGATTCTATGGACTTTTAAAAGTCTTTCCAAATCTAAGTGTATTTAACTGAGACGTTAAAAATACCCATAAAAATCAAGGTCTATTCAATTTGAACAAGATTTTTAAAGGGTTTTCTCAAGTCATAGATTTTATTGGACTTGATGGTGAGAAATATGAATGTCAAAAACGATAACAAGTACAGCCTTCTCTTCAAGGATTTTGGTGGACTTTAGCTTTCGAATATACAAGAGCTTGCAAAAACCTTTCTATTTTGACAAATGACCAGAATTCATAAATTTATTTAGATGAGTTTTTCTATCTAGAAAATTATAAAAAATTATATATATATATAGAATGTTATGTTTAATATTAATCTGTAAAATTTTATGATTTATAAAGTATAAAAATTGTTATAAATTTTGGAGTAGACAAAAGTCAATATTGATTTCTCCTGGACAGATTCGAGAAACAAGAAAAAAAAAATTCATATACAAATGATCATGGATTAAATTGATAATTTTACTGTAGTATATATCCTATATGTCTAGATTATCCATATCAAATCTTGTAAGATTTGAAGTAGTAAAGAATTAATTAAAAATCTTTGGTTTAGGGTTATGCTTTTTTTTTCAATATTTTATTTGTAACTTTGTTTGGTTACTCAATTAGTTACTTTGTTTGTTTATATAATTAGTTGAATATACAAATGTTTCATTATTGTTTGTTTGGTCATTCGATTAGTCTATTATTGTTTGTTAATATTCTTTCATCGTTATATAATTGTTCTTTATATTATAGTGTGAATGAAAGATTTGTTTTTTTTTGTTTTTGGATTCATATATCTATTTATAGAATAAGAAATTTGATTCATTTTAATTTATATTTTTTAGTTCATATTTCAGTTTGTTTTAAGTAGTTCCGTGATGATATCTATTAGATGGTTGATTAATTTTCTTACGTGCTTATTATAAATTGTATTTGAATGTCTCAGTCAATCTATCTATAATAGAAGTATAAGAAAAAAAAATCCATGAAAATGAGAGATAAATGTCTAAACAAATCCATAAAAGTCTGAGATAAATGCCTAAACAAATCGATAAAAATCTATATGAATTTATAAAAGTCCGTAGAAATCCATGAAAATTTGTCATTTAAAAAATGTCTTTAAATATCCTCAAGAATCCTAATTGAATACATCCACTTAATTCGATATTTTATATGGATGATAAAAACATTGAAATATATATGTGGAAAAATATTTTTTAAAAATCGGGTACAAAAACTTTTTTTTTTTTAAAGATAAAACATTTAAAATTAGGAAAATATAAGAATAAATAGTTCTCAATTCCAAATTTTTACCAAATGTGTATTTTAATTTTCTTATGACTCATACAAAAAAGAGGAAATAGGGGTACATTACACATTTTCAATTTTGACTTGTGCAACTATCACCACTTTAATAACCCTTATTTTATTAGCACTAAAATAGGTGGTGAGGCTAAAATACCCCCACTTATTTTTTTTCTTTTATTTTCAGTTTTTAATTTCTCTTTTTTTCTCTCTCCTTCTCCCTCTCTTTTCACAACTCACATAAACTTCTCTCTGATATTTTTTTTGTTTTAATTCGTTCTCATTTAGTTGGTAAAATTCAAGACCAAAATCAAAGTCCAAACTTTTTTCTTTGTATTTTTTATCTCTCGCAAATTCGAAACTTATTTGCAATTTCGAAGCTTATTAAGTAAAATTTGAGACTTATTTTACAAATTCGGGACTTATTGGGATAAATTCAAGACTTATTGGTAAAATATGAGACTTATTTGAAAAAAGTCGAGACTTACTGAGACGAAAATCGATTTATTTTTTTTGCTTTCTTCTTCCTCACGAAGGTAACAGACCATCAATGGTGAAATTGACGATCCGACAACGACGACGGTTGACTCTGGAAATAGTCGGATCTGGAAGATTAGACGACACTGAGTTCGTTGGCGCCATCAGTTTCGTTGGATTTACGACAGATCGTCGCAGATCTGACAATGAAGGTTTGGAGACGATTCGGGTTTGGCTTCGTTTCTCTCTTCACACAGTTCGAAACTAAAAACGGATACTTCGGTTACAACAGGTGGCACACGACGAATGTTTTGCTAGTGGTTTTGTCGATCAACTCACTGGTGATGACATCGACGATGGAGCTTGAGCTCCATCAATAGAGATTTTGAAAAACAAGAAAAAATAAATAAAAGAGGACTGTTAAGACAAAATTTTAGAAGAGAAAGGGTATTTTTGTCTCAATCCCATCTTTAGTGTTATTTAAACTAGAGCTATTAAAGCGGTTCTAATTGCACAATTCAGTCCCCAAAAAGTGCTATATAATTTTTCACCCCCACAAAAAATCTCATTGAAAAACATTCAATTATATACAATTTCATCAAAAATGCTCATTGTATTAAAATAAGGGAGTGTCGATAAGAAATATATATATATATATAAACTTCCTTAATTGATTAATTAGAGCCTTAGCATTTTAATTTGATCCATCCTTTGTCTTTGTTATAGCTACCAAGAAAACTTTGTCGCCAAGTATCAAAGTTTCAGAAGAATACAAATTCAAAGGGCATAAAATGGATGTTAGATACAAGGTAACATAAACTTTTTCTCATTCTTGTTATTTATTTATTTATTTTAAAAAATATGACACTGCAATAGAGTCTCCTCACATTTTATGATGTAATAGGTGAAAGAGTGACTTGAATTCCTATCATAAAAGTGAACAGAATATATCCAACCATTTTGCTAAGAGCAACAGTACATCATTTTTTAAAAATTATGACATAATTATCTTGAATCAGTGATTCAATTAGTGTTTCATACTTTCATTCAATTACCATGGATGTTTTAATTATGGCATAATATTCAACTTTTATATTTAATTACATATATATCCCCTATCGTTAGTCAAGTTCCGTTAAATTATGATAATCTATAATAATAAGGGTTAATTGCATTAATTTACTGATAATAGCAGTGGACCTAAAGAAATTGGATAAGAATACTTGATTGAACTCATGGAAAGAAACTTGGTTCATGTTTCAAAGACAAAACTTCAAGGAAAAACTTCAAATTATCGAGTTCATGATTTGATGCACGAGATCATACTAAAAAGGACTGAACAATCGGGTTTCAGTCGAATCCGAAATGAACATAATATGAGTCAATGTACAAAACTCAGCGCCTTACCATAAGTTAAAGTACTGATAATGTTTTGGTGAGGATTAAAGACTCTAAGGTTCGTTCACATTTTCTTTCCAACACAGTTGAGCTACCACGGTCTTTCATTTCAAGCTTATTAGAGTACTAGACTTTGAAGATGCTCCAATAGATTATGTTCCAAAAGGAGTGGGAAACCTTTTTCACTTGCACTACATATGCGAGAAGTATGTGACTAAATCATGATAAGAATTTTCCAAATTGAAATGAAAACAACCAAGAAATTGAATATTTTTGGTCTTGCAAATTAACACACCATTCCTTTTATATTAACAAAAAAAGCAACAATTAATTTTCATTTTAAAAAATAATAATAATTAAGCAACAATTAGGGATGCACGTTTGGGGAATGGGGATGGATATAGGCCCCCCATCCCCTTCCCCCACCCATTTCCCCATTTGGGGAAAATGGGGATGGGGATGTTTGGGGGGAGGTCCCCCCATCCCCAATTCCCAATTTTTCCCGTTTTTCCTTGGTTTTTCGTATCCCCCGTTTCCTATTTTTCCATTTCCCTATTTAACTAAAAATTATAAATTAAATTAAATAAAAAATAAATATTTCATTATAAATAAAAAATATCAATGCATTATAAATTCAACATAAAATGTTTCAAATAATTCAAATATATATTATAATTATATTTATATACTTTTAGGGAAAATAGAGAAATGGGGATCTCCATCCCCATTTTAATTTAATTGTGGGGGAAATGGAGAAATGGGGATGGGGTGGGGTCCCCCCATCCTCCCCATCCAATTTCTCCATTTCCCAAAAAAAAAAATCCCCAAATAGGGATGAGGGTACGGAGATTTAGGACCCCGAGGATAAATGTGCATCCCTAACAACAATTGTGATGTCAAAGTAAAAATAAATAAATAAATAAATAAATAATATTTAATGTTGATTTCGACAGCACAAAATCGTAAAAACATACATGAAATATGCATAAATTAATAATGTGTAGAAACTAACAACATTGTTTTAAAAAATAGACTATCATCAAGCCAAAAGAAATCAATACCCCAAAAAAAGAAAAAGAAAATTAAGAAGAAACGTACTGTTTATAAAAACAATTTTAAAGTTGATTTATTCTACCCACATATATATATATATATATATAGTATGTGTATAACGTTGGTGACATTTAGGCTTACATGTTTGTCCATTGTGACTTGTCATCTTGCCTCACTAGTCATTAAATTGCAATTATAGATGATTTTTTCATATTACTTGCATTATTTTATTATACATGCTCCGTACATATAGCGTCAGTTGCTGTAATTCCTGTAAACATTGTTCCACTGTTATTTATTTCGGATTCAGGTGTAATGTTTGAACTGATTATATTTATGATGTAGAATAAAATTTATTCGATCTGTCTTTTATTTTCATTTATAAAAAGTGTATCATTTTGATTAAGGAGTCAAGGCACTAATTACTCTCCTTAATTCTCAATTTCTCATTTTTAAAAAGTGCTTCATTTTGTTTAAGGAATCAAGGCCACTGATAGTATATATTTGGTTTTCAAAGAGAGTAAAAGAAAAGGCTGAAAGACTTTTTAATTTGATATTTTTTTTCTTAGTCACGATCATATTATCATAGAAAAGAAGAGACTAAATCGTGATAAAAATTTCCCACATAAAAATAAAAACAATTATCAAATTGAATACTTTCGATCTGGTAAGTAATTAAATTATCATTTCCTTTTACTTCAACAAAAACAACAATTACCATGCCAAAATCAAAATAATTAAAAATTGATTACGACTCCCCAGAATTGGACACGTGAAATATAAATTAATAATCAAATTTCACTAGCAAGTTAGAATGTTAATTTTGACTTGTCCTCGCTAATCATTAAATTGCAATTATAAAGGATTTTTTTCATGTTACTTGCATTATTTTGTTATATATGCTTCAGTTGCTGTAAATACTGCTTTAATTTATTTAGGATTCTGGTGTAATGTTACTACTGATCATAGTCTCCATGACCCAAAGAGCAAGCCACGTACCAGAGAAAAACTTCAGCAAAATCATTATATTTTACTTATCATATTCGACTAAAGAACATACAATTAAAGGTAATATATATATATATATATATATATATATATATATATTTCCCAATCCATATGGAATGATAGTATGATCATAACATGATATAAACAATAGAGATACCTCGTGCTAAAACTCTGGTGGATAGAATGCCCATATCTCCTCCCTATAGCGTAGAGCTGTTTTAAATCTAAAGTTCATTATGCTCTAAAGCATAGTGAAAGGAAAGTAAACTTTAGATTTGAAACAAATACTTTGCTACGGAGAGGACACATGTGCACTCTGTCTAACAGTGTTCGAACATGAGATTTCTCTATCATCTATAACACATTATGGTCACACATACCATACCATATGTATCGGTGAATATATATATATATATATATATTGTAAATAATATTCGATTTAATCAAAACGAATTCGGATTACCGTTCACCATCGAAAATCCGAATTCCAGCGGAAACAGAGATCGAACACCTGGAACTGAATCACCGGTAGAAGGACGATCACATCATCGGAAAGTCCCCTCTGATCACAATGCATGTTACCCACACTTTGATTATAGATGAGAGAAAAATTCTATAGATTTTCTCCACATCTCTAACTTGTATTATTATTCTCAGTATTTTGTGTTCTCTGTTGAACACATGCACACTTGCATTATTTCATGCAATACTCTCTTGCACACACATGCATTTGCATTGCACAACACACACACAAGCTTTTCATTTTGTACAGACAATGATTTCCCATACACATATATAATGCTTAGATACAGCCACACACGCATTCACGTTATTGTGTGTCTTATCTTGATCAGTATCTAACACTGATGTATATATAGTATAAAACTGCTCATTGGGCTTGTGTTTGGGCTTTGCATATATGTCATAGGCATGGGCTTGGGCTTGACCCACTTGGGTGTACAATGGGTATCTAATACCCAAAAATACCAACATCTCCCACTCGTACAAGTGGGGCCAACACAGTTAAGCTACCACAAGCACATCATAGGTGCAACCTTATTAATCAGCATCTGTCACTCCCCAAATGGTGTAAGATGTGATATATACAGAGGAGCCTTTAAAACATTTTAAACACAAGTATTATCATCATTATCAAAAGTGTTCATACGGGTAAGTGCATCGTGTGACCTATGAACAATCAATATATATATATAAAGGGAGCTAACAATCTCAAATGTAAATTCTCTATTTACAAGAGATAATTTTGTTCATTATTGTATCCTAGATTTAATTTATAATTTTTTATCAGTCTAAAACATATTTGATCCCTCAAAAGCTATGATTGACTTTATCACATTTCATGTACTCACAATTGTAACAAATACAATTGGTCGACCGGTGAATACATAAGTCAAATAAAAATTCATTAAATCTTCCCATTTCATCTCTATCTCTCCGTCTCTAGAACAACTGCTACCCTAGACGTGCCCCATAGGTTGAATTATCATAGCCATAGAAATAACACGCTAAAGGTGCTAACATTATCCTGTCACTTCAAGATAAAGTGAATGGTCATAAGGACACTGTTTGAAGTTAACGTAAAACTTCAATGGAACTTACATAATGAGGAAGCAGGGATTCATTTTCTCATTTTCCACATCGGTCACAAATAGCACACGTGGTATGAAACACGTGTTACAGTGAATTTCATTCTAAATAAGAATGCATATGTCTTTATGTTATTCACTGTACAGATCTTAGTCTAGTCACAACTCTCGTGACTAACTTGAGTTCTTAAAAGCTCGCCTCTCTCTGGCGCCACATTAAGATCTCATATCTGGCTTGAATCAGGTGTCAATGATAGTGGGGTCTATCATGATCGGTTCTAAAATATATTAGTATATTTATTGTGAACCTCATCTTGAAAAATTCAAGGCGACATATTCGTATATACTAGGTGCACGAGAATATATCCTACATATTCTCTAATATATATGTGTCTCATCTCAGCTTGCTATCTCAGCAACTGAGGCAACCACACGTGTAAGAGTGCTGGTCTCAACCTGACGACATATTTCTATTACATTATGTGTGTAAATATGTTAGCATTAACGATAAATTCCCTTACTATTAAAGTAATATCATAATCCTCTCAATCTAGGATTATATTGATATACATTTACCAATCTTGTAGCATAATTTCTATTGGGCCTTGTACATATCACAATGTACACTTATTAGTTAGTCGTACTTTCAAGGTATGCCATAATCCTCTTGACAATATCTCAATGCTGTAATCAATGATTGTATTGGTGTCCACTCACCAATCTTACGACGTAACTAATTATAGACTTTGTACATATAACAATGCACATGAGACTCTGTATGGTACTAACATGAGGAACTTGTAATTAATAACTTGATCTTATGGAGTTTCAATGTACACATTGAGGATAAGATTTTGTAATTTCACAATATGAGTATCTATGAGCCTATAATTGTTCATTTCGAATCAACTATTACTCCTAATATATATAAGCCACATTGCTCATATTATATCACAAAGAAATTTGAGAATTACCATTTCATTACGGTTTTACAAAATCTTCATCATAGTCCACATATATAGATAAAAAAATATATCCTTAACCTGTTTAGTGTACTTACCATGACTATCTTTAGTCGTCAATAATCTATAAAACATTACAGCTTGATGAAATAAAAGATACCACTTTCTAGAGGATTGTTTCAAACCATACATTAATCAAGCAAACACACTTATGCACTCTGATCTTTTGAAACGAAAAATTTACAGGCAACTCCATGTAAATCTCTTCCTATAGTTCTCTATCGAGAAGTACAATCATTACATCCATCTGATGTAATTTCAGGTTCAAATATGTGACTAGTGCTAAAATAAGGTGTATAGAAGAAAACTTTACTTCCAAAGAATAAGTTTCTTCATTTGCGATTAATCACGTCTTATACCTCTCATTAGTACTTTCTGCCTTACATATAATATATATGGAATCCATACATTCATAACGGACTAATGACCAGGCAGTAAGTGAATCAAGTCCCGGACATGATCACTTTTCTATACTCCATCTCCATTTCCATTGCTTTCATTCATATATTCACTTAGTAGATATAAGTGATTGCTCAATTCTAAAATCTTTGGCTCATCACTGTCAAGTGAAGTAATCATCAAAAAATTCCCTTTTAATCTCCGAAAGATGAAATGAGATAATTTGGTGATTATGTCCACGAGTTGGTAAATTATTACAGTGACTGATTTAACAGTCTTTTCACTCCCACTAGGGATGAAAGATCCATGAGGATTTCTACTCCCACTAGGGTGTAGATTTCCACTTTCACTCCCACTAGGGATGAAAGATCATTTAGAATTCCACTCCCATTAGGGATGGAGTATCAAGTTAAATTTTAATTTACCGCCACTCGCATATTAACACAGATCATCTAATTCTAAAATTAGATATCTATATTAAATTCATTTATATTAAGAAATTCATTCTCTAATAATGATATCTTGTGATTCAAATTCAGTCACACTTCTATCTAGTTATACACCATCGTTTATTTAATCCTTTGGAATACATAGAGTATCAAATAAAGATACAAATTCTCTTCTTGCATCCAATTTCTCATTTCTATGAGATGGATTATAAACATAATATGCATACCCCTAGGGCTGTAGATTAGTCAGACCAGGTTACCTACCTGTCCAGAATTCATATGGTGTAGAAGTGTTTGATTAAAATAGAACATGATTAAGAAAGTAGGTAGCAATTATCATATCTTCTAGTAAGATACTAAATAATTCACATGCACCATCACAGACTTAACCATTTTCAACAGTATTTAATTCATTATTTCCGCTACACAATTTGTTGCGAAATCCTAAGAATAAATAAATATCTTTTTATATCTTTCTTACTAAACAATTTCTTAAACTGTTCAAAAAGATATTTACGTACTCGGTTTATTCTTTAAAACTCAAAAAAGTTAATCATCCAATATGATCCTCAACCAAACAATCTGAATGCAATCCAATGCTTTCGATTTATGAGAGATCAAATAGATATGACCGAGACATATAAAGATATTAATGAATGTAACTAGATATGAAATGTCAACCTAGTCTTTACACTCATTCAATCACAAATGTAATTATGAATTAGTTGCAATGGAATTCCTGATCTAGTTCCTTATTAAATGGTTTTCTAGTTGTTTTTATTGTTAGATAATTTGCATGACCTTTAGGATGAATAAGTTCAATTAGTCCTCTCTGACTAATATACTCATTTTATCTAGTTCAACATGACTTAATCTAGCATGCCAAAATATCAGCACCATTACCGTTGTAATGATTGAAAAACAAACAAAATTATAAATGTCTCTACTGACATATAATTCCATAAAACCATTAAACTATCAAGTACCATATGAATATATTTTGCTAAAATAATATTCATATAACCATCATGATCATTAATGATAACCCGAATCAATGAGGATAACCACGGACATTAAAACCCAGTTAGATCTCAAGTGTATATTAGAACATCATGGAGTCTAAATTTAGGCTACCATGCAAACCCAGTTTGTAGGTACTTGCCTCAAAAATTGTTCTAACATTTATACATCTTGTCTCTAATAATATAACTTTACTTAACGGATGTTTTACAGTTTCCTGTTGGATGGTATATTTTTGCTTATCTACTATCCACAAAAGAAGAGATTCAAAAGAAAAATACCTAGCCAGAAACATAAACATAACTTAAAGAATTCTTGAGTTTGGGTTTTTCTCTTTTCGACTTAACGTATTTATGAGTGAAAATGGCCCAGCTTGTCACAACGTCAACAATCTATTTTAGTTTTTTCCTTCCTCAATTCATTATCCCTAAACTTCTTGCATATTCCGATCTAGGATTAAGTGGTTATGACTTTATTCTCTTCTCTTTTTGGAAATAACTATTTCCACTAAAATGCCCAAAACTTAAAAGTTTTGTACAAGTTGAAATCTTTCAAATAAAATTGGCTAGAAGCCTAAATCGCATTTAGGCTCTTATCTTCTACTACCAAAATGACGTGATCAAAACGTGTCATATTAATTTTATATTTTCCAACTATCAAAAGAGATCAGATCATTTAGTCGGTGTATCATGTTTTATATTCTTATTGGAGGCTGCCACTAATTTTGGCGCTTCTTATAAGTACTCTAAAACTTGATACCGTACATACTAAATTTTAGTACTCAAAATACTACTAAAAATTTCCCTTCAAGATAAAACTCTGAAAGGTAAACCACTTTACTTAAATCATATTGTACTTGTAAAACATACATGTGAAATTACTATTTAACTTACTCCGCAACATAATGCGAGTAATTTAACTTATGGCTTGATCAGCCTTCACATCTTGTATGTCGAGCAATAAGTGCTATGCCGAAGTTCAGTCATGATTCATGTTATAGTTTCAAGAGTTTCATACTCTTAAAATACACTAAATCTTTTCGTATCTATTCCCTAGATTACAAGACTTAGTTTATCGCAATCAAATTGGCCACAATATTATATATATATATATATATATATATATATATATATATATATATATATATAATCTATATTTTATGCTAATCTATGTAGAGACATACAATCTACTATGCAAGCATATTAATTTTTAAAAATGCACACATTTAATTTTGCTGCAAACGCTGACCTAACCAATGATGAAACAATTTAAGGAACAGAATCGAAAAAGTCGTCAAAGCATCTAATTACCATCCGTTTCCAAAAATTTAATCATCATTAATTTAGTACTTTGCGCAAAATTCTAATTCTAATATTGTACTCAACAATTTAGAATTCCCAAAACAAGTGATCATATAAATAACAGAAGAATACAATGCACAAGTCCCAACAAAATATTTTAGGGGTCAACCGTTTTTACTACAAAGTAAATAAACTAAAATTATTTACTATAGAACGGTTTATTAAAACCACAGTATTTTCTCAAAACACGTGACTTTGCATGCTATTCATTCTATACGTTTCATATTTATATCGATCATCACTGAGAAAGACTATTTGAGTCTTCACAACTCATCTAATTGTCATTTTCTCAAAATATTTGATCATCTTTCGTATGTACCTATCACTATGAATATTCATTGCGGATGTAGTAGATCGCTTCACATTCCCAAGAATGTAACGCTTCTCTGCGATTTCTAGTTCACACGCTATATGACCAAAATACATCGTGGTACCTTACTCTAGCTTTTCCAACCTTATAGATCTATTAACTCTCCGAAAAATTTCATTAAAAGACTATCTACTGCATCTCTCCATATAAAAGCACGAGTCATTGACTGCGGCTAAATGTCATTAATAAGATTCATGAAATCTTCTCCATTAAGACATATGAGACAATGCAGATTTATTCTAAAAAATTTCTAACTCATTTAGAAAAATTTATCTTTTAATAATCTTATATATTTCCAATGTATATTCTAATCAAACTTGTTTTTCCTGATTGCATAATTAATTAGACGGAGAATTTTAAACGAAAGCCTTTCAATATCCATAGCTCCCACTGAAGCTAAATTTCGGTTGTCAAATGTTTCGCAGGAAAATTCCATGACCGTTAGAAAACAATGCTAAAAGTCTTACTGGAAAAATCCACGGTGGCCGAAAATGCCACCGGAAACCAACTTTGACATCCGAATCAGAAACTGTTACCAGAAACCGCACTGGAAACTGTCATCAGAAACCGTGCCAGAAACCTTAACCAGAAACCGTCACTGAAAAACATGCTAGAAACTGTCGGCGGAATCCACAACAAAAATTGTCACTTGAATTTGTGCTTGAATCCGTCTTATTAAAAATCCCATTCGGAATTTATAGGGCATTAATTCAGCTCCCATTGGAGTGAAACACATCGATGGAATTAATAAAAAAATTGAAATTTAAAAATAAAATAAAAAAACACCGAAAAACCCCATCATTTGCCGGAAAACCACTTATGGTCACCGGGAAACCGCTTTTGGTCGCCGGAAAACATCGTCGAAACTATTCACCGCCCGCCGAAAAACATGCCGGTCGGAGTAAAGGAAACCGATCCAGTCGGTTATGATGTGGCACCGATAACTGTTCCGGACGTCTGAAACCGTCGCCGGAAACTTCCCCGGTGGCCGGAAACCGTCGACGATTTCCTTCAAACACACCGATGCCACGTGTCAATATGAGAATGGACCACTTGTCACAAAAGACAAATGAACCGCCACATGTCATCTTCTGGTGTGTCCACGTGTCAACACCAGAACCACTCAAGCCTTTTGTGCTCAACGCCCACTCGTGCCGGCGGAGAGTGTGATGCACGCGCCGTCTTCCCAGAATTTCCCGATCACGGGATTACTACTAAATTTAATTAGTAATTCCATTTATCCCTTTAATTATGATGTTTGGGTTAGGGGTGAAACACACTCTCCTTTCATAAGAAAGTGGAACATGTTCTTCATGTTCTTCACCCACATTCAAGAATAAACAATTTTCCAGAATTTTGATTTCAATTGTAAATATTCAAAATCGTTTTTCTCTCTCGTTTCTTAACCAAATTATGCAAATGACCTATCTTTGGAAAGCTATCGAAAGGCTCTATCTAATGGTACCATGATCGCAAAGAAACAAAAAAATGACAATAAAATTCGAACCCCATAACATTCACGGGTTTCGTTTTTAATTCTTCAAAATTCTCTTAATTCTGAAGTTAAATCATGGCAAGAATCTCTAGAACATATAATCACATATATATGTATACAATCATGCCATTTCAAATGAAAAATAACAAGTGTGTGGTGTTATGCCATTATTGAATTGTGATGTATTCAAAACGTGAATAACAATTCCTAAACATGGCATTTCTACCAGATTACAGTGTCAATCATGCTCTGATACCAATGTAAATAATATTCGATATAATCAAAACGAATTCGGATTACCGTTCACCATCGAAAATCCGAATTTCAGCGGAAGCAGGGATCGAACACCTGGAACTGAATCACCGGTCGGAGGACGATCATATCATTGGAAAGTCCCCCCTGATCACAATGCATATTACCCACACTTTGATTATAGATGGGAGAAAAATTCTATAGATTTTCCCCACATCTCTAACTTGTATTTTTATTCTCTGTATTTTGTGTTCTCTGTTGAACACATGCACACATGCATTATTTCATGCAATACTCTCTTGCACACACATATGCCTTTGCATTGCACAACACACACACACAAGCTTTTCATTTTGTACAGACAATGATTTCCCATACTCATATATAATGCTTAGATACAGCCACACACGTATTCACGTTATTGTGTGTATTATCTTGATCAGTATCTAACATTGATCTATATATAGCATAAAACTGCTCATTGGGCTTGTGTTTGAGCTTTGTATATATGTCATAGGCATGGACTTGGGCTTGATCCACTTGGACGTACAATGGGTCTCTAATACCATAAAATACCAACATATATAAATAAATATTAACAGAGTAGTATTTTAATCAGATCCTTAAAATGGCCCTCCTTCAGGTACTGATTACTCAAGTTGGTCCTCTTGGGTGACTTTTTGTAAGACGGCCAAGACTCGAAAGGCTCGCCAGTAGTGTCTCCGGTGACAGTGAATGACCCACCAGCATCATATTAATCCTTCAATTCAATGCTTGATGGTGACAACCACCTTATCAACCTTAATTAGATATGAAGAGTTGAGGCCGCGCATCGAATTTCTGATATTGTCCAAAGCCTACACATTAGAATTTATCATCGATGCTCAGTTAAAAACAATTAAACAGACTAACAAGTAACAAGTAACAACACATGTATGATTTTATCAATTCGTTCTACTTCAATTTTTAGAAAATAACATGAAAATTATCCACCGATAAGGAAGACAACAAAAACAGCTACAAGTGACACAACATGATTTGGGATCAAATTCAATTCATTTATGAATAAATAATACTGAAATCTCAATCGGTATATAAAATTCATATCTTTTCATGTTTTGAAATGTATATCTTAATGGTTATATTATTTTTATTATGATCAAATTAATTCTACTCGATCACTCTCATTCTTTTAGTCTAATTTACATTCGAGTTACTGGATAGTATATAATAATAATACCAACAATTGTTTCAAAAAAAAAAAAGAAATAATAATAATAATAATTGCATTTTTGAATTTAAATTATTTTCAACGTTATTTTTTAGAAATTGCTTCTTCTTTTTTTCAATATAGGGCCTCGGCCTGCCGGCCAGCACGGCTCCAAAGGGTCCTGCCACCATGTTGTACTGTATCTCCCTAAACTTAAATAAGCACAGTATAGCACAGCCAGTTTACCGACCATACCAATTCGGCACGGCACGGGAAATGGACATTGCACTGTCCATGTCGTCTCGTCCCCGTTTTATAACACTAGATTAAATTGACCGAGAATAATATTTCCACCAAACATATAGAGATTAAATTGACCGAGAATAAGATTTCCACAAAACATATCAAAATTGTCAGTGGAAATTGTAAACAAGTAGACATACCAAGTGATGGAAAATTGGAAATATACCCACTACTAACACTTAATTATATTCAACAAAAATAAGGAATCTCGAATATCGGACAGAGTGTAGACGCCAATTCAAATATGGGCTTCCTCAAAATTTTTACTGCCCATATATGCCTAACATTGGATAAGGCAGTGCCGTGAAGCCCAAAGCTAGAATTGGTCCACCAACTAGGTCAACCCATGCATAATAGAGATTGTTGGTTTAAGTTTCTTCATCTTTCACCGTAAAACCCCGAACGAATTATTGTAATATTTTTTTCTTTAAAAAAATAAAAAAATAAAAATAAAATGGTCGAATACCATAACTTTAGTGGAACCCATGACCACAGTAGCCAATGCTTGCCATGTGAGAATTATCTGATATCTCTCCATTCCAAGAATGTATGGACAGAGTTTTATAACGCCACGCTCACGAAAGGAACAAGACAGTGAAGATACCAAACCTCTATAAATAGAGGGGTACATTCGTCAATTCGCTGACGACAAGGAAGCTGCTGTGGAACTGTGCATGCTCCATTGCTCCCCAGTCCCCAGTCAACCAAGTCTCTCATGTGAAATTATTGAGAAAAACTTTACGACCCATTCCAAAACACCATAAGGTCTAGCTGTCAGACATTTTGAGAGAGTGAGAGAGAGCAGAATGATTTGAACTTCTCAATTTCAGAGCTTGAGTTCCACTCTTTTATTTCCTTGTAGACAACACCATTGCTCTACTCTGCTTACTCCGGACTCAACCAACCAGTTCAATAATTCAAGGTTATTATTTTCAGTTTTTATCTCTCTTTTTTGGCATAAATATTTAGTTTACAATATTTAATGTTTAAAAAGTCGTGAAAATCATCTTAAAATTCCCTTAACACACCTTGGATGTTTGTTTGTCTGAATGTTTGAATTATGAAAATCTAGCTAGTACTAGTGTACTACTACTTATTAATTTATCAGGTGTTATCAGGGTTTTACATTAAAAGTAAACATATATAATTTAATAAAGATTAAATTTATAATTAGAGTTGTAACTATTCATTTTAGCCCTTTTTTTTTATTTTTTTTTATTTTGCTAATAAGGGTGTTAATAATTCTGGATTAATTTGGTGGGATAGTACTCCACTTTGTATTCAAAATCCATTGCTCCTTTGATTCAGGAGGAGTAAATACTTTTAGATATTTGGAATAACTTGAAAGTAATAACATTCCAAATTACATAATTTGGGAATTGGATAATTTAATTCATGTTAATTTTGATAAATTCCTTTTTTTTTAGAAAAAAAAAACCCAAATGGAAACAGCATAAAGATTAATTAATTTTCTGATCTTAAAAAATACAAGAGGTAACAAAGTGTCTAACATCCAAGATGATTATGTTAATAAACTAATAAAGTGATAATTCATTTTTCTTTAAAACAAATAATTTAAAATTAGACATTATGCATAAAGTTTGAACCATATATCTCAACATTTTAACTCGATTCGAGATATTGTCAATCCAAATGAACGGTCTTTTACCGTAGTTTAAACAGTATATTTGACATGTTCGTATATCTCGGATTTCTCTTATGCAATTCGTCCTCTATGGATTTCAGGTACGGTTCGAAATTTACAGACCTCAAGTGAGAGGTAAAGTTTGATATGGCAGAGATTGTAGTGAACCTTGTTATTGACAAGTTGGGTCCCTTACTTGTCCAAGAAATCAAATTGTTGAGAAGTGTACGTCAAGAAATCGAAGACGTCAGAGAAGAACTGAAGAGCATAGGATTTTTTCTCAAGGATGCAGAAAAAAGGTCGGCAATAGAAGAATTAGAAGGAAACAACAACAGTGATGTCCAACAATGGGTTGCTCAAGTAAGAGAAGTGGCTTACTGTATTGAAGATGTTTTGGATGAATTTGAATTAACCGTGGCCCAACTTCCTCATGGCAGAGGCATAGTTGGTATTCTTTGTAAAGCCAATCGCTCCTTAAAGAAGCTAAAACTGCGCCATAACGTAGTGAATGATATTCAAGAAATCAAAGCGTCACTTGTCAAGATACAAGACAGAAGAAAACGGTATAGGTTGGATTCTATAAAGAAAGAATCCGACGTTGAAACAAGAAACGTTACACGACAAGGCGGCTGTGGAGTTGGTTCATATTACACGGAGGAAGATCAAATTGTGGGTTATGAATCTATAAGAAAAGAACTTACAGATTTGATGGTGAACAAAATACCCCAACGTAGAGTGATTGTGTTGGTAGGCGCAGGAGGATTGGGCAAGACCACTCTTGCTGCTAGTGTTTACAAGAAAAATGATGCGAAAAACCACTTCGATTGTAGTGCTTGGATCCACGTCGGGAAAACATACATCAAAGAGGATCTACTGAGGCGAACGATACAAAAACTTTACGGTTCATTGGATGAGAATGCTCCTGGGAACATGGAAACAATGGACGAGATGGGACTGAAAGAAGAGTTACATGGTTGTGTTTGACGATGTTTGGAAAGATGAGTTTTGGAAAGATGTAGAGCATGCTTTACCTGAGAACCACAAAAGCAGCAGGTTAATCATCACAACACGAAACAGGGTAGTTGCTGATTTCCTACCAACCGATGTCGTGCATACCGATGTTATTCTTAAAGGCTTGCCTTGGGATAAGGCATGGCAACTTTTCTGCATGAAAGCTTTTAACTCCAATGGGTTTTGCCCACCGGAGTTAGAGGGATTGTCAAATAAAATCCTGGGAAAATGCGGAGGTCTACCGCTCGCAATTGTGGCCGTAGGTGGTCTCCTATCAAAGAAGAACCAGATTGTCACAGAATGGGAAAAGTTATTCAATAATCTGGGTGAAGACTTAGGAAGCGATCCTCATCTAAGAAGTTGCAACCGAGTTTTATCGGAAGGCTTTAATGATTTGCCTCACCACCTCAAACCTTGTCTCTTGTACTTTGGCTTGTTTCCGGAAAGCTATTCAATTGGTTGTGGGAGACTGATACGCTTGTGGATTGCTGAGGGATTTGTTCAATTTCAATCCGATGATAGCAATGGACCTGAAGAAATTGGACAAGAATACTTGACTGAACTCGTTGAAAGAAACTTGGTTCATGTTTCAAAGACAAAACTTCAAGGAAAACCTTTAAATTGTCGAGTTCATGATTTGATGCACGAGATTATACTCAAAAAGACTGAACAATCGGGTTTCAGTCGAATCCTAGATGAAGATAATATGAGTCAATGCACAAAAACTCGGCGCCTTACCTTAAGTAAAAGTACCGATAATGTTTTGGTGAGGATTAACGACTCTAAGGTTCGTTCACTTTTTCTTGCCAACATAGTTGAGCTACCACGGTCTTTCATGAGTACAATATCTGTAAACAAATTCAAGCTTATGAGAGTACTAGACTTTGAAGATGCTCCAATAGATTATGTTCCAGAAGGAGTTGGAAACCTTTTTCACTTGCACTACTTAAGCCTGAAAAATACGAAAGTGAAAATACTTCCTAAGACTGTAGGTAAACTTCTCAACTTAGAAACCTTGAATTTGAAGAACACTCTTGTGGGTGAGCTTCCAGTAGAGATCAAGAACTTGAAAAGGTTGCGTTATCTAGTTATTTTGCGTTCAGACAATCCTCTTGATTCTTATGGAGAAGGAACAAATATTCAGGAAGGTTTTGGGTCCTTAATTGATCTGAGAAAGCTAGATGGCATACGATTGAATTCTAAAATGCTTGAAGAGCTCAAAAAGCTAAGGCAGTTGAGAGTGTTGGGAGTTCAACTTGTTAATGGAAATTGGGAGGATATGTTCTCTTCAATTGCAAATATGAATGATCTCAAAACTTTGTGCATAGAGTTGACAAACAGAGATGACACTTTTGATATAGAACCCATGGCTTCACCTCCAGAATACCTCGAGTTTCTCTATTTGATGGGAAATTTGAAGAAGCTGCCAGATTGGATTTTTAACCTTCAAAATTTAGCCAAAGTATATTTAACTCGGTCAGACTTTACTGATGATCCCATGAGAGTCCTACATAGCCTTCCTAATTTGTTGAAGCTTGATCTTACGGAGGCATACAATGGTGAGCAATTGCATATCGAACAAGGTTGGTTTCCGAAACTGGTGGAGCTGTATCTCTTTGACTTGAAAGGATTGAAATTTATTATGATAGAAGATGGAGCCATGTCTCTTCTTGAAACTCTAGTGATTTCGGCATGTCCACTGTTGAAGGTGATTCCAAGTGGAATTGAGAATCTAAGAAACCTTAATTTCCTTCATTTTTATAACATGTTAATGGAAATTGAGTCAAACTCTACCTTTGTAACATATGAGATGTTGGAGAAGCTTAAACATATACCCAAAGTCATTGCCAGCTCCCATGACAAAGAGGAAAAAATCATAGTTATGGATCTCAATGATATCTTCTATTTGCCATGTAAATCTGCCAAGGCATTACCAGAAAAGAAGAGCGAGACTAGTTCCTGTTAAATAGCAGGTGTGTTTAATTCTCTCAACTTTTTTTCATCTTAATTTCATGTTTCTCTTGTTTTACAATTAGATTACCGTTAAATTTGTCTTCCAATAAGGGTATATATATATATTAAAACTTACCATAAAATTGTGGGTTTATTGTTTTGATCCAAAATTAACATTTTTATTGTTTCTATCAAAATATTCACTATTTGGATAAAATTACCCTTTTTTATTATATAAAAAATTCTCTATTTTCTTTTTCCTTTAAAAACAACTTTTTTTCTCAATTTTTTTTCTTTTTCTTCTCCTTCCCAAACCTCTAGTATTCTGCTTCTTCTTTCCGGATTGTTTAATTGTATTAGACTTGCCTTTATGTCTTTAATTGTGTTAGACTTGTCCTTCTCAAAAAAATTTGTTCTTCCCCTTGTTTCATTTCTCTACTTTGGTTTAGGTTGAAGAGGTGCAATTGGAAGTCTCTGTCATGATTTGTCTCAAGGTTGTTGTCGTTTTATATATGTACATATAATCCACTGTTTCTATGCATAATACGCATTTATATTTTTCTGCATTGTAATTTCTTTTCTTGGACTCACAAATTGAGTGTAGATTGTCTTGAAATAGAATTAGGGGTTGTCATATATTTTTTTTATATAAAAATGATACAAAGTTGAAGATACGGTGAGTGTAATTAATGGATATACATTCTATTTTGTTTATTTTTAATTAAAATAATTTGTCCTTATTGATAGATTTATATTGGGATATTTTGATAATTATTTTTTTCAATAAAATATAGGTATAAAAATAATATTTATGGCTGACAATATCTGCACCCATTTCTTTGTTGTTAATTGTCGATTTGTAATATCTACTATGTGATTGTTCCTGTTAACTTTTTTTTGTCATCTTCAAGTATAATAAATTAGTGTTTGTTGTTTTGTTTAAATTGTCACTGTTTCTAGCATCTGTTATGTGTAACATAAAAATCTACTTTCACAATGCAGCAGCTCTTATTTTCGGTGGGGTGGTATCAGTGGAGGTTGCTGAAGCTACAACTATTTGTAAAGGATTGTTGATGGCTATCGAGAAGAATTGGTTGCCTCTTTGTAGTAGTATGGAGATAATGTTGAAGAGATGGTCATGGAAAGGAACTCAAGACTAGAAGACTAGAAGTGCATCATGTACCGTTTTGGTGAAAAATTTATGTAGTGTGAGTCGAATTGGTTTATAATTATCAATGTAATTTGAAATTCAAATGATATATATGTAACTTGAAATCAAATGATTAGATATATAACTTTTAATTAATTTTAAAGTTACGAGCTAATTATTTTTTAAGTTAAATACTAGTCGATTTTCTTAACTTTCCGAATTAGTTTACAACTTAGATGTTATAATGTTAAAATGGCCTTTACCTCTTCCCAAGAAATTATGGCAAAAAAAGTCTTACATTACGAGGGTATAATATTACAATGCTGGACTGCGACCGTAAAATATATGGATGAAGCTGCTGGGTTGGATGCATGAAAGAGGTTGGGAGTAGTAGATGTGTTTAACAATGGAGTCATCAGAGGGAAACGAGAGTACATATTTACAGGCTAACGACATCAACAAATTAGGACAAGAATTGCTCCAGAATTCTATGCTACAAAAGTTAATAGCAAATTTGGCTAAACAATTTGCCAAATTATTACAATTTCGATTAACAAAAGCTAATAATACATCACTGTACCTACTTAACAACAATCTAATATCAAAATTTATATTGTCAAATCGTCCACTGTCCAAGCATCTGATAAGTCCACCTGTTAAGTTCATAAGTCCCTAAACAAGGTGCCTTCCAATTTCCAAACCTGCACAGTATCAGTAACAAGAAGTCAACACATTTTTCTAGAAACATTACCAACAGCCCCAGAAAAATCAGCAATAAATTTCTCAGCCCTCTCCCAACAATCCCTACCCAAATCATCAACACCCCAAAAAAGAACTATGTTTCTGTTTTGCCAAACTAACCAGGCTGCCATAACAACCCTTCTACCAGCCTCCCTACCCATCACAGAATCAACCCAAATTAATCTATCACAAAAATCAATTATTTTGAGCCTGTTCAGAACCCGCACGTACCCCTGCTACCTGAGATTCTCTCACAGCCCCTAACACATGATCAACTGTTTCAACTTCCTTACCACAAAAAGGACAACCAGAGGAGTCAATAATGAGTCTTTTCCACGTAAACAAAATCGATCATTATAAGAAATCAGAAATCGATCAAAATATTATCATCGCTACAAATAGTATAAAATTACTTCTTTTCATTATAATATCACTAAATCCTATACATCTTAAAACATGCTTAGATCTATGCAAAATAAAAAGTATGCCATTTTCTTTCAAAGATTCAATTGCCGAAGAAGTAATAGGAAGGATAAGATAAAACTAGACAACCTCGTGTTCACTTACAACAAAAGTTCTTCTTCGACTATAAACCGAACAAGGCTCCACAATCTCATGTTCACCGGTACCTAAACTCAGATGATGGATCAAAGCACAAAAGACAGAACTTCAATTGGTCCTTAAAATGAACACATAACAATGAATATCACATAAATGAACAAACCCATTTAGAAATTTATCATTCAATAGACAATTGACAAACCTTTCAAGTAATACTAAGTTTAACCACAAAACAAAACTCATTATAGCTCAAAATTCGCGCATAGAAACTCAAATAACATTACTATTTCAACAAAAACACACAAACCCCATCTCAAGAATTAACTATTGGATTTCAATAATCTGACCGCACACAAAAAAAACTCACTTCAAATTGAAGATAAATCGAACAAACGCTGATTCCCAAACTAAAAACCCACTTTAAATACACAAACCCTAGATGACCCAGATCAACAAAATGAAATTTAATGGAATAATGATTGGCGTCGCTTGGAGGTGATTCTTCTAATGTGGTTCGGTTGCTCTCTGTCTGCTTTGATCGGGTTCTTTGATGTGTTCGGCAGGGTTGGCATAGGTGCTTTTCTCAGATTACTCATGTGGATTTTAAAGTTTCTCATATTTTTATTTTTAGATAATTTTTATTTTTAGATAAGGTAATCAGGTGACAGACGCTCTTTCTAATCATGTTTTGGGTTCGAAAGTCTCTCTGTGGTGGTCTTTTACTCCGACTTTTTGCTCTTTTTTTGTTGGTAATGATTACATGGACAGAGGGTCATTTCGCTTTCGTTAAATGATTCTTTTTCGCTTTTGTTATTGCCTACGTGCTTTTCTCTTTTTGTTGTTGGGTCTGCACAGCTAATGGTGTCTACGGTTCGGTTTCGGTTCGGTTTCGGTTCCGGTTCGGTTTCGGTTCGGTTTCGGTTCCGTGGAAAGGCCGAACCGTAACCGTAACCGGAATGAAGCGGTTTGGGACGGTTTCGGTTACAACGGTTTTCGGTTACGGTTCGGTTTCGGTTTTCAGTTCGGTTCGGTTTCGGTTTGGTCCGGTTTTTTTATTAAAAAAAATGCCACGTGTCAACATTTTATTAGTTGTTGCATTTTTTTTTCATCGAAACCGACGGTTAAACCGGCGGTTTTTGGTTTCGGTTTTCATAATTCCTAACCGTAACCGAAACCGAAACCGTTGGTTACGGTTTCGGTTTCGGTTTTAAGAGGACGGTTTCGGTTCGGTTTTAAGAGGACGGTTTCGGTTCGGTTTCGGTTCGGTTTCGAACGGTTTAACCGAATCGTGGACACCTCTATGCACAGCACAACCTTAGCGTTTTTTGCTTGACTAATTGTTTACCCTTGTATATTTTTTTTCCTTCTTTGGTTATTTATTTATATGGATACTGTCTAAGGGTTTAGAGATTTGAGAACTTACTTTAGGCGTAAGTTTCGGAAAAATAATTAAGGATTTTGTGGATATTATCTTTTGTTATTTTATTAGATATTATATTTTGTTATTTTGTTGGTATTTATCTTTAGGAAATTATCTCCTTTAGAGATAATTGATTCAGATCATTATCTTTAGGTGTTTATTTTTTATTTAAAACTCTTTGTATTTATTTCTTGTATTTGATCTTAATAAAAGGCTCATTTGGAGTCTTTTGTAGGGTTAAACTTGTTGAATTGAATTAATAAAGAAGTGTTGTGTTTTTCCAATCTCCTTTTCTAGTTTTATCTCATTCTGGTTCTACATCAATTGGTATAAGAGTTTATTTTCGTTCCTATACGCTTTCATAATTTTTTTTACGATCTTCTATGATGTTTTTTCCCCTTACGTTAGTCCAATTTTTTTTAAAAAAATTGGAATATATTGAACCTTAATTCAATTTTTTGTATGAATTATAAAAACATTGAAATACATTTATGGAAAAAATATTAACAAAACATAAAATACTATATTGACTGAAGAAGCCGATCTTGAAACAAAGAAATCAATCTTAAAGAATATTTTGGATTACGAAATTGGATAAAATTTATCTACACCGCACTATCTACTCTTGTTCATTTTCATTTCTAAAAAGTGCATCATTTTGATGAAGGTGTCAAGGCACTACATACCTACTCTCCATTATTTTTCATTTCTAAACTGTGACTCATTTTGATTAAGGAATCAAAGCTACTAATAGCATATTTATTTGATTTGAAAAGAAAGTAAGAGAAAAAAGTTGAGAGAGTTCTTAATTTCGATACTGTTTTCCTTAGTCATGAATCACAATGATGATAAAAAAAAAGTGACTAAATCATGGTAAAAAAATTCCCAAATAGAAATTTAAACAACACATCATTCCTTTTATATTAACAAAAAAGCAACAGTTATTATGCCAAAGTCAAAAAAAAAAAAAAACTTAAAATTGATTTCGACAGCCTAAAATCATAATAACATGCACAAAGACGAAGCCAGGATTTTGACTTGTAGGGGTAAAAAGAAATTCAAATTAACACTAAATAAATATGCTAATGTATAAAAACTAATGTATTAAAAAACAAATATAATAACGTTTACTCTCATAAATAATGTTAAAATAGATAAATTAATAAACAAATAGACACCACCTTTAAAATCAAAATGGAATTAGTCACTCTTTTAAATCTCTATAATTGAATCTATATACTAAGTTTATCTACAATTTCTCTTTCAATATACACGATCAAAGAGTTTGTAAGAAAGTCATCTTCCATCTTGTTGTGAAGTCTAGCATTTACAATATACATAGCTGAAAACGATCTCTTAGTGGTTTTAGCAATAAAAACCTAAACTATTTATTGATTTGTAATGTGTCTGAAATTATTATGATAGATGAATCAAAGAATACACATATGGACTATAACTCTCACAATCGGAAAGAAGACTACTCTCATTAACCGGAAGAAAACTACCCACATATCCTTTTAAAATGTATATGGTGAGACTCAAACACCTAACCACTAGATATGGAAGGGAGGTACACAACCATCTCTACTAAGAGATGATGTGTAAATTGGGCTTTCCTTAGTATATTGTAATCTTAATATTTAAAAAAAAAAAAAAAAAAACTAACCTCCTTAAATAAGTAAAGCAATCGCTCACATTTAAAACAAAAAACAAAAAAACAAAACAATCACATTTTTAACTATAATTTATAGAGATTTAAAAAAAAAAAAAAAGTGACAGCTGACAATTGATATATCATAAGTGTCTACATGCCTTTTTATTATACAATTTATTATATAAGGCCATATTCATGCATATATGAAATATAACAACATTGTTTAAAAAATAGACTATCTTCGAGCCAAAAGAAATTAACATCCCTGAAAAAGAAAAAGAAAAAAAATGTATGGGTCTCATTAACTACCAAGCAAACACTGAATGCAACTTGATGCTTATGAAGAGAAATCATACGTAAAAGTTGCCCCTTATTAAAAGCCATTTCTTTGAGACTATTTACAAAAACAGTTTTAAGGATGATTTATTCTACCCGTGTATTTTTTTAATGTATATAAAGTTGGTGACATTTATATTTTAGGACTTGTGTGTGTTTATCTGTTGTGACTTGCCATCTTGCCCATCGTGCCCTCACTAGCTAGTCATTAACTTGCAATTATGGCTGACTGGGAAATACTCACGACTACGAGTCATGAGAAAACCCAAAAGGCAATATTGTAACTTGATGCTTATGATTTATGAAGAGAAATCATCGATAAAAGCTGCCCGTTAATAAAAGCCATCTCTAATTAAGACGTTAATTTATAAAAACAATTTTAAAGTCAAATTTATTTTCATTTCTAAAAAGTGCAATATTTTGATTAAGGAGTCAAGACACGACCTGCTCTCCTTTATTTTCATTTCTAAAATGTGACTCGTTTTGATTAAGGAATCATCAAAGCTACTAATTGCATATTTGATTTGAAAAGAAAGTAAGAAAACAAGTTGAGAGACTTCTTAATTTCAATATTGTTTTTCTTAGTCACAAATCAAGAATTATGATAAAAATAATAATAATAAAAAATAGTTACGAGAAACATTAAACTTTTGTTTGTAATCACTTTTAAAATTTTATTTGTTAATAACCATTTTAAAAAAAAAATCAGTGTATGTCCATAAATTACAAAAATACTCATGTATTTGATTTTTTCTTTAAAACTGAAAGCAAACTTGAAATGATGATTAAAATCTGGAACCAAACTTGAAATCACGACTAGGAATTGAAACTTGAAACTTGAAATCTTGTTTTAAAAAATGAAATTTTAAAACTTGAAATCTTGCTTAAATTGAAATGTTGAAACTTAAAATCTTGACTAAATTGAAAGTTGAAACTTGAAATGTTCTGGGTTTTTAAGCTTTTTGTTTTCAAATGTTGAAACTTGAAATCTTGCCTAAATTGAAATGTTGAAACTTGAAATCTTGACTAAATTGAAATGTTCAAACTTGAAATGATCTGAGTGAGAGAGGTAATCGCCAGCGGATCTAAATTGAAATGGTCAATCTTTTTCGTTTTCTTTCCTTTTTTCAGCAAATCTAATCGCCGGCGGAGGGGGTGCTCGACGGCGTTGCTGGACTGTCGTGAAACCCAAGAGACGGCACTCCGGCAAGCCGTCGACGACTTGTGAGAGAGAAAGGAAAGGAGAGAGAAAGAGTGGTGAGTGAAAGAGAGAGAGAGAGCTACGGGGAGAGAGAAGAAATGTTGGGTGAGAGAGAGAGGAGGCCGGCGACGGTTCGTTGGCCTTGGCAAGGATGCCGGCGACAGTTTGCCGGCACACCGCCGACCGGAGAGAGAGATCGGGGGAGAGAGAGAGAGAGAGATCAGGGGGAGAGAGAGAGAGATCGGGGGGAGAGAGGAAAGGAGAGAGGAAAAAAAAGAGAAAAGAGAGAGAAAATGTTTAGGGATGGTTTTTATATGGGGGTATTTAAGTAATTTCTCAAAAAAAGGGCTATTAACAAATAAATTTTCGTATGTGGTTAAAAACAAAATTTCCATAATAGTTGTGGTTATTTTTAACAATTTCCACTAAAAAAAGTAACTAAATCATGATAATAATTTCCTAAATAAAAATGAAAATAACCACGAAAATAAACTTGCAAGTTAACACATTATTCCTTTCATATTAACAAAAAAGCAACAATTATTACGTCAAAGTAAAAAAGAAAACAAAAAAAAAAAAAATTCCACAGCACAAAATCATAATAACATACCTGAAATATGCATAAATTAATAATGTGTAACAACTAACAGCATTGTTTAAATCAACACCCCTCAAGTTGGTGACATTTAGGACTTACATGTTTATCTATTGTGACTTGCCACCTTGCCTTCACTAGTCATTAAATTGCAATTATAGATTATTTTTTTCATGTTACTTGCATTATTTTAGTATATATATACTCCATATGTACAGTGTCAGTTGCTGTAAAAATGAAAACAATAACGAAATTGAATACTTTTGATCTAGCAAGTTAACTCATCATTCCTCTCACGTGAATAAATAAACAATAATTATTACGCCAAAATCAAAATAAATTAAAAGTTGATTTCTACGTCCCAAAATCAAAATAATTGCACATCAAATATGCATAAATTAATAATGTTGATTTAGGCATAATAAATGTTGTTTATTTAAATAATTATGCATAATAATGTTGATCGGAGTTAGGCATAATATATAAAACATGATTTAGGCATAATAATTGCACTTGCTCGAACCAGTCATATTAGTTAGTTTGTTTATAGTGACTTTAATTACCCGCACTAGCTAGTCATTAAATTGCAATTATTAGATGGTTTTTTCCATGTTAATTAGCTATTTGTTTATTTTATTATCCCTCTATATATGTACTTCACATTTAACGTTAGTAAATGTTGCTTCACTGAGATTTATTTCGGATTATGGTGTAATGTTAGAACCGATCGATCAGAGAAAACTTGAGAAACTTAAATACTTAATTTGCAACATTAATTATCATTGCAGAAAGAGAATACAGTTCCAAATCTTCAATAGAAGCACTAGCTTACAGATACAGTTACACCCATCATTTATATTTAACATTGTTTGGTAACAAAAGATACTATTAATTAATTAAATTAAAGCTAACTAATAACAATTCACTATCATTTTTATAATATATATTACATATTTTCACCATAATACACATGAAATGAAATGTATGTCTACAATGGTGATATAGATAGCATAGAAACCCTATACACAAACTCTATTGACAAAGATATCACCCATGCTGACACACGTTTCATTCCACGTGTATTGATGAACATATATATGTATATAAAATAGAATAACATAACGTAGCAGTAGTTTCTTAATCAGATCCTTCAACCGGTCAAGAGGATAATCTTTGTACCATGGTCAAGGGGTTCACCGAGTCACCGGTAGGCGGTAGTGTCATCTCTGGTGACAGTAATGAATGATCGACCAGCATCATATAACTCCTCCAATGCTTGGTGGTGATCGACAACAACCATGCATTGAATTTCTGATATTGTCCATATAGCCTACACATGATAATAGAATATCTCATCAATGCTCAGTTTGTAACAATTAAACAAACTAGTTATATATAACATGTGATTTTATCAATTATATTGTTCTACTTCAAACATGAAAGACTAACAAAGATAGCTACATGCATGTTACACAACATGAATTGTTTCAAAACAACAATAAAATATAGACAATTAAAACCAATATATATATATATATATATATATATATATATAGAGAGAGAGAGAGAGAGAGAGAGAGAGAGAGAGAGAGAGAGAGAGAGAGAGAGAGAGCCTATGCTGTTGAAGCACCACCAGCTTCGACTTATACACGCAAACTCAATGAAAGCGAATACTGTTGATGTCATTATGCCTCGAACGACGTCGTACTTGGCTTTTCAAAATCATTTTAACGTTTGGGCCCATATTGGGTCCATTTTACTTATATCGTTTAATATAAAACGGCGTTGTTCTTGGGCCTTTTTTTTATACTTTTTGGCCGTTGTGTTTCTCCTGGGCTCGGCTTATATTAAGATAACCAAACCCTGTTTAAATATTGAACTTAGGCCCTTTTTTTTTTGGTTGAAATATATTTCAATTTTAAGTTAATTTTTACCAACTTATAATTCATATTTTCAGAAAGAAAATTTTTAAAATAATAATTTTTATTGGAAGTATTACGGTGTTTTTTAGAAATGAGGAGGACTCGAATCCACAATCTCGTGATGTATAAATGAGAGATTTACCAGCGGTCGAATCTCATCTCTCATAATTTTAAAAAAATTAATAAAATCATATAATTACGAGAGAGTTAAACTCTAAAACATGGTTGTGTATCTCTTTCAATTTCATTTTTCATTATTATTATTATTATTATTATTATTATTATTATTATTATTATTATTATTATTATTACTACTACTAGTTACATATAATCACCATTCTACACTCAATGTCTCGATGCTTGACTCCATGGTATCATAATGATTTACTATATGAAACCCGAATGGTTGACTAGATGGTGTCTTAATGATTTACTAGATGATGTTTCGAGTTTCGACATACAATTTGTTTTAGCATAATTAGATAGAAATGTTGTACAATATAAAAATACCATACTGCCCCAAGGATGTAGAGTAGACTATCTTAGAGTTTGACAAATGACTTTTAAATCAACGGTTTAAATTTTATCAATGATAAAAGTTTAAAAAAATATATATATCTAATCAAGATAGATGGATAGTATAAAAAGGAAAAAAAGGTTCACTATATATATATATATATATATATATATATATATATATATATATATAATCTCTTATATTTGTATCTATAAATGAAGTTATTGGATTTGATAGAAGTTTGAGAAGAGTCTGAATTTTTTTTGGACACAGAGAAGGGTGTCTGAATTGAAAAGATATATATAGCTAACGATTGTTATCAGTTTCATAACAGCAAATATCTGTATCTATGAAAATAAAAATATTAATCGAATACTAATCTTCTATAAGAATCCATGCAATTGTTCTTTTCAATGGAAAATGGTGTCTTATTATGAGATTGATAGCATTACAGGGTACTGAAATTGAACTCAAAGTACTTTCAACAGCTGCACCTCGAATACCAGAGGCTCGTTTGCATGAGAAAAAAGGCTACGACGAGGGCCAAACCGCAATCAACGAGACAATTGAGCATAAATGTAACATCTCTTTGTTCTTTATTGAAAGGAAAAAGCAAAAAACAAAAGAAATCAATGGAAGGATAAGTGGAGAATAACTTTAGATAAAGAGAATCAAACAATGAGAAAAAGAAAAGCCTATAGGAGAAAAAAGTTTCAGAGAGTTTAAAAAAAAGTGTGGAATGGAACCTCCTCAGGGACAGGTTTCAAGTTTTCATTTGTGTATCCCACAGAAGACGGTATCAACGCCCTTCGCTTTCCTGTAAAAGATACATGAATGATTTCATTTAACTTCGGCAATATAGAAATGCATTGTGATTCATGGAAAAAAGACTCAAGACATGGTGACTATGGCCTTTCTCATAAATTTATAAGTTTAGCATCAATACGTGTAAATAAAGACGTATTTGGTCATTTAATCTAAAACCTAGGTACATACCGCCAACCTTCATGCCAATCAAAACCTCCTTTAGGCCCTTTATGATCTGTCAAATTGTGTGAAAGGAACGTGCTTGTAATAACTTATAAAGAATGTCGAACTTCACAAACATTTTGCCAAATTATTTGAGGATGAAAACAGATACCGACCTGGTTCTCATCCAAACGGAGTACGACAGGTGCGCTTTCTCCATTGAATTGATCAACGGTACTACATTTAAACATGACACGAAGTTTACATCAAGTGGAGTAGTGGACTGTGTAATTGAAAAGGGTTGTGTAACAGATATTATCACAAACACATCTTCTACACAAGTTTTATCAAAACGAAAACAAAACGTATAATATTACCTATGTACAAAGTATTACATTTGAGCGTTGGCATACATAGTTTACTTCAACTAAATCTCCCTCGTGAGCTTCTGGTCCTTCCCCTTCAATAACTTCTAGAAATAAAACCCGAAAAGTCTAGGAATAAGATTCATGTCAAGTAAATTATGAATCCAATCTAGAACATGTACTAATTGTTTGGTCATAGCCGACTCCCGAGTCCCGATCAAATATGAACTTAAGTTCTACCGATCTTTTATTTTTCCAAATCACTTTCATCAACAATGAAAAAATACACACCAGAATTTGAAATACAAGCATCAAATTATAATGCAAAAATAGATACCATAAGATACTCACAAACAGTCAACATTAATGTAAAGCTAGCAGACACAGAGAGACCTCCTCTTATTCAATTAACAAGATCACACAGCACAATCGCATTGAAGCTAGCTAGGATAGTCATGACCTAATAGAAAATACGGTTTGGATGAAGGTGAGCACTAGGAGTATAACTGCAGCAACGGTTGCAGTTCCCGTCCAGATATCACTGAAGTATACAGTTTTGAAGGTCGCCACGGTGTGATTCCAACGATTGTCATAGTATTCTTTCAGCTTCTTGCTGATGTTGTAGGATTTGGAAGGATTTGTATCGATTTGTAAGCAGAGATTGTTAAACATCTTCGCTATTGCAGCATTGTCGCCCAGACCGTTGAAAATTATTCCTTCGTCAACAAGCAAATCCACATCTTTTACGGTGTCGATAAGAAAATCCATCACAAGAATAAAGTTGCATATATGAGTTTCACGTGGATAATGACACTGCTCCAAGGCCATCATGTTTCGATATAGACATTCTGTCCCGTCGTATATTTTAATTCGTGGGATTTGTAACTTCAGTTCTTTGAACCATGGGATTGGTAGTTCACATGATTTCAAGTATGGGATTCGTATTGCATTTTTAACATCTTTACAACTTATTTCAAGTGAGTCTTCAATTCCCATCTTGAACTTGACTCCCGACCTACGTAACTTGGTTGCAATAGGTAAATCTCTCATTCTTCCCGGTTCCTTGTCTGGACAGAAATTCATCAACAGAAAGTGTCTCCTCAAATCGGTGAAATGTTTAATTTGAAAGTCCGGTTCTGGAAAGACCTTAGGTTTGCTACCTAAGAAAAACTGGAGAGAAAGAATCAAGAACGGATCATGATCAGGGTACTCTTCATTTGTAACATTGTGGAAGGCTCCGTTTTCAAACAATTTTTGAAGAACAATGTAAGGAAGCTGATTTTCGAGTAATTGCAAGTCACGCTTTATGGCAACTCTCATACGGGTTGTATGTAGAAAAAAATCAAATGGTGTAAAATCATGCGCTTTATGCCAATTCTTCAAAAGGACCTCGATGATGAAGACAGCATCGTGTAAAATCATGCTTACAAATTTAGAACTCTGAAGACTAGAATTCTCTTGATAATAATTACGGATGTCTTGCTCATTGTCTTCTACAAACCTTTTAAATTCCTTCAATTTCTCCGCACCTACTCTTTTACTAAATTCTAACATGTATCTTAATTTTTGCTTCTCCATCTCTAAGAACTCTTGTTCACCATGATGAAGAGGGCCAATTGAAATTACCTGAGGAGTGTAAGCCGCCTCATTTATTTTGCGAAGATCTTTGGGAACCCTATATATGCAACATTGACGCACCGGTACATGAATGTCCTTCAAATTAAAATCCACAGGATCTCCCAAAAATTTCATCAATTCTTCCAATTCTTTAATGTCAATTACGGAATCTTTCGGTTGATGCTGCTCATGCTGATCACTAGAACAACTTGCCAAGTCATTGTTCTGAAAAAAGAAGAAGATAATTCTAATGAATTGTTTATTGTTTGAAGGAAATCAACACCTCAAATTAAAGGACCAAAAGAAAGGTACCGTAATAGGAGTAGGACGCTTCTCTTTCAGTTCCATTTCGTTTATATTATCAGACTCTTCTATCACAACCATTTCCTTTTCGTTTACATCATCAGGCGCTTGCTTCTCTTCCATTTCTAAGTTTTTTCTGTCGCCTAGTGATCATAAGAAAAGCAAAGAGTCGTTAAAAGTTAAAAAAAAAACTAACTCTAGAAATATAAGGAAAGATATCTAAACCAACGTCTTTGATCATGAGAATCCAAAATAATACAACTACGTACTCTGATGATGAACTGAAGATCTGGATGGATAGGATTTCCACTTCTTGGATGCTACACTAGAAAATATATGTGTAAGTACTCTCTTCCTTTAATTCTCTCTTGGATTATATGTCTTCACTTATTATCCCGCAACTCATATTTATAGTAACCATCTAGATAATGTCGCTCGACTTTGACTAGATAAGAAAATTGAGGCAATCAGTATTTTTTTAAAATAAAAATGAAAACAATGTATTTTATTTTAGTTTCAAAATCCGAAAACATATCCAGTAGTAGAGACGGACCCACATAGAGACCAGGTACCCCACCTCAAATTAAAAAAAAATGATTTTTTAATTATTGATATATTATGATATATGTTATTGCTCAACACAGTTGTCTCACTCTCTTCATTATGCTTTTTACCCACAAGTCAATGGTTCAATTCTTACTATAAGCAAAATAAAAATTCTTTTTAATATCAGTTTTTATTTTATACCCTTTTCCAATTCCTTTCTCGAATTCCCATCTTCTTTTACGACAAAATAATTCATTTTATTTTTCCCACATTGTTAAATTCTTAACTACCCCTAATTTATGGTTTATTTAATTCGAATTTATTATATAGTAAATTATCTATAATTATTTTATTTATTTTTTTCTTATTTCTAATATCTTTAGTTTGACAAATCTAACACATCCAATCAATAAACCTTAAAATCTCAAATATTAATTTACTGTAATAAAATAGTTCATCTATTATTATAATTCATTTTATTTTATCATTTGTATTTTTATTTATTTTATTATTCTAATTTATTTATAATCAATAATTAGAAAAATAAAAAATTCAAAAACATTTCTAGCAATATTTATTAATCAATTATTTTTATATAAATTTAAAGTGAATTCATTATAAATACTTTTAAAAATAAATATTATAAATTTTCATTATTCATGTTGTTTTTCTTGTTATTGTTTATTTTTTTAATATTGTATTTCTTGTTTTTTGTTCCTTTTAATATAAGATTATTTAATTCATCTCGAATAAGTGTTTTATTTTTTATTGATTTAAAATTTATTATAATTATACCATTAATTGTTTTATATAAAATATCACATTTTATTATGATTTTAAATTTTCATTATTTTTTTTCTATAATTGTTATTTTGCTCAAGTGCCCCACCTCGTTAAAATTTCTGAGTCAGCCACTGTCTGGTAGCATATACTGAAATCTGTATTAATCAAAACTAAACTCTTAAATTATAAATAAGTATTATTTTAATAAATATTAATAATATTAAAAATAAAAATAAATAAAAAAGAAGAATAAGAAAGGGAACCAAATCGAAGAAGAAGAAGAAAAAGAATGGAAGAAGATCGGAGAAGAAGAGGAAGAATAGAATCGTAGAAGAAGAAGGATCGGAGGAGAAGAAGAAGAGGAAGCAAGAGTAGAAGAAGAGAAGAAAAGACCCGATGACGAAGACATCAATCACAATGAGAAAAAAGATTTTTTAAAAATTTTAATGTTAATTTAAAAAAAAAACAAAAATAAGTATTTTGTGTTATTTAAATATTTTACTTTTAATGATATTTTGTTTTTTTTTTGTTTTTTGTTTTTTAAAAATAAAATGAAAATTGGATAACGAACTCGAAGTCAAAAACATTTTTAGAAAACAAAAACGAAAACGAGCTAAAAACAACAGCAGGACGGGACATATAATTACAAAATAGTTATACTCTAAAACATGTTCGTGTATCTCGTTCAATTTCTTTTTTCCATTTATTATTATTATTATTATAAGTTACATGTAATCACCATTCTACACTCGGTGTCTTAATGTTTGACTTAATGGTATATTGACAGTTGACTGAATGAAATCTAGATGGTTGATTCGATGGTGTCCGAACGATTTACTCGATGATGTTTCGAGTTTCGACATACAATTTTGTTTTGCATAATTAGATACAAATAAAAACGCCGTTTCTGCTATAGGAGTGTAGCTCATCTAGTAGATAAACAAGTTTGGACAAATAACTGTTAAATCAACAGTTTTAATCCTACTGGTGACAAAAACTTCAAAAAATACCTACTCTAAATAGTTGAGTAGATAGTATAAAAAAAAAACATTCACTAACCTGTTAGATTGTTAATGTTTAAGAGTTAGGATCAGTTTTTGTATTGCTGTAACTTTTATAATAATCATTGTCATTTGTACTGAAAGAATAATCAGCTGTGAAGTTAATCAACAAATGTTTTGTTAATTTTATTTTTAAAACTACTATATAGCTCGAAAGCCGTATATATATGTTTGATAGTTTTATTACAAAAATACTGATATTAGTTACAATGATTAAAATATATATGAATTTAGGATCCTATTTCATTTTTTTTCATTAATTATATATGTTAACTCAATATTTAAGCATAATATTTAAATTGGAAAAAAAACCATAAGAACAATTAAAATATTTTTAAAAGATTTTATAAATCAAATCAATATTTAAATCGAATATTTAATTTTGAGATGAAATTAGGTATATAAAAGATTTTAATTTGATTTCATAAGAATAATAATGATATTTTAAAAGATGTATTAAATGATGAAATAGATTATTTCATAATGACTTTCAAAAAGTAACCCTCATATACTTCTTAAAATCACTGTCAAAACTTGTCAAATTATCAATTAATCACTTTTGGAAGTTTTATCAAACATCGTTTTATACAAAAATTATAAAATAATCTTATTTTAATTTTTCAAAAGCAATACCAAAATGACCCTTAGATTAGAGACATTTGATTTTGGATATTTAGGTTTATTTGTTTTTGTTACTAAATTTTAAAATATAGGGCAATTATTAATTAGGTCCTAGGTTTTTTTAAAATTTAAAGGTGTTTGTGACTCTTACAAAAGTGATCAAATTGATTCTCATATTTTTTTCCAAGTGTCAAATTATTCCCTCTCTTTTAAGAAGTGGCCAAATTGGTCCCTCTAACAGTTTAACGATGTTAAATATAACAGTTGACTTTAACCATTTTAGTTAAAGTACATAAATACCCTTTATTTTTTATATTATAGTAGAATTGTTTTATCTTTTGTGCATCTATTATAAATAATTACAAAAAAAATCAGAAATGTTATTAATTAAACATCATAGGTACCTTTTTTAATTAAAATTTTCAAAAAAAAAATCTTAAAATATTTTAATAAGACAATGTCACAATGTCAATTATATCCTTAATTGCAAAATGTAATCCAACAACTTGATGATTTTTGTTTTAATAAGTCACCAAGTCTAAAAAAAATAGAGGGGAGGGTAGGAGGAGATTCAGGTCTACAGAAGTTAGGAGTGATTTCCAATCAAAATTGATATCCGTTTATATTGATAATCTTAATCCGATTGTTGATCTTAAAGGTTTGTGGGGTATTTTCAAGGCTTTTGGCATTGTTAGAGATATTTTTCTATCCTTAAAGATGAAGTTCAGGAGTAACAGATATGGTTTTGTTCGTTTCGCAGCGTTAGAGGAAGCTAAGAGAGTTGCAAGGCTCACAATTAGGATGCATGTGTGTGGATGGCCTATCCTATCTAAAGTGGTCAATCTGGATTGGAAAGAGAGGAAAAAGCAACATGATGAATCGCATGTGGTGAGGAAGAACAAGGTAGCTTATTCGGGTAACATGGGGAATGTGCATCCTGATTTATCATTCGCTAAGGTGGTGATGGAATCGAGAGGTAGATTGAGACATCAACAAAATCTTCAAGCAGTTGAGAGTCTGGGTGTTGATCAGTCGTTGAGGAATTTTAGCAACAAGGAGGAAATCGTGTCCAGTGCGGGAAATCTCATCGACGAGCTAAAGGAGGAAAAGATGCATTGGGATGAATCCAATGGGGACTCTCGCTGGTTGAAACTCAGTTTAGTGGGGGTCTTAAAATCCTTTACTGACATATCCTCTGTGATCTAAGGTCTCCTTGGTTTTAATATTTTCTTTACATTCTATTATTTGGGGGATAAGAATGTGCTATGGTTATTTCGTTCATTAAAGGATAGGGAGTTTTTCTTGAACAAAAAGGAGTTATGGCTTGATTTTTTCTCATTTGTTGGTGCTTGGTCACCGGTTATCACCCTGCAAGCCAGGCTGCCCTGGGTGGAGTTCGGAGGTGTTCCTTTGGATTGCTGGTGCGAAGATTTTTTTAGGAGTTTAGGTTGGGCTTTGGGGGAGACTCTGTTCATTGAGGAGGAAATTATGGACAAAAGTACTTTGGCCAATGAGAGAGTTTTGGTTCTAATCCCTAATGGTAAGAAGTGTCAAGATTTCATTAAGGTGGCTACAAGAAATCAAAAATTTACAGTTTATGTTAAGGAGGATTCTGAACCTATTTAGTACAATTGATCATGAGGTGGCTAGGGTTGGAATGGTATGAAGAAGATGATGATAATACCAGTTCAGATTCAAGGTCATCTATGGGAGATCGTGAAGGCGGTCATGTCCTGAAGCATGGAGATGAAAAGTCTCCAAATGGGTGTAGCGTTGATTGCCCTATATTTAAGTAAGAAGATGGAGAGGTGAGAAGGAAGTTAGACATCATTACAGACAAGCCGTAATTTTCTTCTAGGGGGACAAAATAATGATTGCTAATAATGCTATAGGTTCTAACGTGTTGGGCAAGGGTAAGGCAATTATGGACAAAGAACCTAGGAAGAATAAATTCTATTTAGATGCTTATGTGGATGATAAAGGTGACTATTGCTCTTCTTCTAATATGTGAAATGATGACAGTGTGGGTCCTAATCTTGATGAAGATAAGGTAGTATCTAATGTTGGTAGTCAGGGCCATATTGAGGGGGGGAATATTGTTGTTGACCTAGGTAATGAGCTGCTAAATGATAAAGGCCCAGCGACTGGTCATAGGTTTAAACCAAGAAATCATCTTTTATCTTTTGATATGGATCTTGTAAAAGCCCAAAAGTTCTCGAATCGGATCGGCTCAGCCCAGCAGGAGGGCTTCTCTGAAACTTCTCTGTCTCACATCTCTGATTCCATATAGATGATGATCGAAGGTGATGTAGAGTTACACAGTCACACTAAAAAACCCAATTCGGACAAGGTAACCAAAGGTTGTGGAAAAGCGTCATATACCATTAAAAGACATGGTATGAGGACTCGTAAAGATAGATTAATGGCAACAAACTCCCCACCAATTTCAATTCCAAAAATTTCTGGTAAAGAATATATCTCAAGAAAGAGCAACTGGAACTTAGAGGATGAAGTTGCGAGAATTGTTGAAAAGGGAACGGAGTTGGGTATTCTTAATGTTAGGACTGCAGATTCTTATGATAAGCTTTCAAGCATTGCTATGAAGGATCAACTAGTAAGTAGCTGGAGTCTCAATGAAGAAGTATCAAAAGTTATCGAAGTCGGTGTTGCTCTGGGCATCAGTTTCAATGGCAAAGAGGCATCGGTTTCAGATGCAATTAGGAGAAGAGTGAAGGAGGATGAGGAGAGATTTAGAGCTCTTCAATGATCGATTGGTTTGGTTGTGGCTATAGGGATTCTACTTCTTTTGATGTCTATTATATCATGGAACATTAAAGGCCTGGGTAGACCTAAGAAATGTAAGGTTGTGAGAAACTTGGTTTATAAGCACAAACCTGTTTTGCTGTTTTTACAATAAACAAAATTGAATACTTTCGATTCTAGAACTATCAAGTCTGTGGGGGGTTCCTGGTTGCCTAAAGGAGTAGGTATGGAAGCGTCTGGATAGACTGGTGACTTATTGACTTTGTTGGACGAGGATCTTTTTGTTGTTTCAGATTGCATCTCTAATAAGTGGTGTATTATTGTTGTTGGTACGCTATCAAGAAAAAAAAAAGGTTATCTTTTGTAATGTTTATGCGGCAAACCGTGACAAGGGTAGGAAGAAGTTATGGCAGTTTATTCTCGTGGCACAACTCTCCTTGCTAGGGTCGTGGATCATAGGAGGCGATTTTAATACGGTTTTAGATAGTTGCGAGAGGATAGGGGGCTCCGGTCATTCGAGCTATATGCATAATTTTAAGATTTTTATAGATTCAGCTGGGGTCCTTGATTTGCCTTTACAGGGGATGGAGTTTATGTGGACAAATAACAGGGAAGTAGGCTCTTGGGCAAGACTTGACAAATTTTTATGCTCTCCCATTTTTTTATCATGGTTTCCTTCTATGATTCAGAAAGGGTTGTGCAAAAGCCTATCAGATCACAATCCGATTTTGTTGGGGGAACAAGGTGTTGATTGGGGTCCAAGACCTTTTCGTGTTCAAAATGATTGGTTTGAGTGTAAGAAAATGATGTTAGGTGTTAGGGAGTTCTGGAAGAATACCAAAGGTGGGAGTTCCTGTAGCATCAGGTTATTAAGAAGAACAAAGGCTGTAAAGGCTTTCCTCTGAGGTTGGTTAGCAGATAAGATGTCGAATGGTGATTAAGCAAAACTACTAGAGAAGGAATTGCTGGAGATCGAGAGGAAGACTGTGGGATGCGGATGGACTGAAGGTCTTAGGAAGGATCGTCGAGTATGTTTAGTGAAAATTTGGAAGATCATTCGCTGTGAATAACAAAAATAGAGGCAAGTTCGAGAGTAAAATGGTTAAAAGAAGGAGATACAGCAGATTTTTCCATATGGTGTCAAGTTTGAGAAAAAAAGGAAATATTATAGACGACATTGTTATAGGTGATAGAAAGCTTGCTAGTCTGGGAGAGGTTAAGGAGGGAGTTTATGGTTTTTTCAAAGAACATTTTCAAGATAAGCTATCTTTCAACTTAGGCATTTCCGGGTTGCCTTTAAATCGATTATCAACTCTTAAAAGTTCATCCTTGGAAGGATTTTTTTTTTTTTTTTAAGAAGTCTGGGATGCTCTTTGCTCTTGTGATGGGAACAAATCTCCGGGTCTGGATGGATTTAATTTGAACTTCATTAAGTCCAATTGGAGGTTGTTAAGGATGATTTTTTGGGTTTTTTGAATGAATTCCATATTGATGGCTCAGTGGTTGAAAGTGTGAATAGGAGTTTTATAGCTTTGGTTCCTAAGGTTCGAAATCCGTTGTCTATCAAGGATTATAGACCCATTAGTTTGGTGGGAGCTGCTTACAAAATATTAGCTAAGGTGCTTGCTAATAGACTGAAGAAGGGGGTGGATAAGTTAATTAGCCCGTTTCAAATTGCCTTCATCAAAGAGAGGCAAATCGTAGATAGTTTTGTGACAGCTGAGGAAGTGATTCACTCCTGGAAAAAGTCTAAGAAGGGTGGTCTTTTAATTAAACTAAACTTTGAAAAAGCATATGAGAGTGTAAGTCATGCATTTCTATGTGAAGTTTTGAGGCTGATGGGTTTCAATGCCAAGTGGATTGGTTGGATCCGAGCTTGTGTTTCTTCGCCTTTACTATCGGTTTTAGTCAATGGTAGCCCGACAAAGGAGTTTTCGATGGATAGAGGTCTCCGACGGGGGGACCCTTTTATCACATTTCCTGTTTAATTTGGTTGTGGAAGTGCTTAGTTGTATCTTGTAAAAGCAAGAGAACAGGGCTTGATCAAGGGTATTGGTTTTCAAAATGATGCGATACATCTTACGCATCTTCAATTTGCTAATGACACTCTGCTTTTCATTGATCCTAGCTTGGATTATCTCTTAAATGCCAAACGTATTCTAAGATGTTTTGAGTTGATATCTGGGTTAAAAATCAATTTTCACAAGTCTTGTTTGGTGAAAATTGGTAGAAAATTTCAGGATAATGTGGATTGGGCTGGCTTGTTTCGTTGTACGTCTTCCTCTTTGCCAATGACATATCTTGGATTACCTTTGAGTGGTAATTTGGATAGAGAAGTCTTATGGCGTCATGTATTAAAGAAAATGGAAGATAGATTGGCTCATTGGAAAAGAAATCTTCTGTCTAAGGGTGGAAAGCTTGTTCTCATCAAGGCTGTTTTATCCAGTCTTCCAACATACTTTATGTCCGTTTTTGGAGTTCCTAGTGGTGTTGCCAAGAGAATTGAAAAAATTCAAAGAGACTTCTTTTGGAATGATGGTCACAAAAAGAAAAAAATACATGCGGTGGATTAGGTATCATGTTGCAAAAGTAAACGGCTTGGCGGGCTCGGAATAGGTAGAATTAAGGATAAAGAAGTGAGCTTGTTAGTAAAATGGATTTGGCGTTTTGGTAATGAGAACGCCCCTTTGTGGAAAAGGGTCTTGTGTGCCAAGTATGGTAGGAAGCAGGAAGGTCTTGTGTGGGATTTTGTAGAAGTGAAAGATGGTTCTCATTTTATCAGATCTGTCAACAAATTGTTTGATATTAGAAAACGGTCAACCAACATTATTAACAAGGGACTTCGGGTAGTCGTTGGTTGTGGTAATAGGGCAGAGTTCTGGAAGGAAATCGAATGGGATTCCAATCCTTTATCGAAAGCCTTTCCGAGAATCTATTCACTGGCTTCGAATAAAGTGGGTGTGGTCAGTGAGTTCGGGAGATGGGTTGATAAGCGATGGATATGGGAGGTGAAACTGAGAATATCGCTCTTTGGGTGGGAAATTTCTCAGTGGAATTGTTTTTCTACGGCCTTAAATTGCATTTCTATTCGTGATGGTATTAGGGATGCTTTGGCGTGGAAATTTTGCCCAAATGGATCATTCTCTGTTAAATCTTTTAAGAGGTGCTTGGAGGACAACGAAGGCTTGGTTGACTGCCTTGATTGTTCTTTTCTTTGGCTCGGCTATGTTCCTCCAAAAGAGGAAGTTATGTTACGGCAGTTGCTCATGGGTCGTATCCTTGTTAGAGAAGTTTTGCTCAAATTCGGTATGCCTTTAGAAGCCTCTTCGGCTTGCCCTCTGTGTGATCAGGAGTCAAAGTCCATTAATCACATTTTCTTACATTGTGATTGGTCTTGGAAGTTATGGTCGTTAGCTATGGGTTGGTGGGGGATTAATTCGTGCAGAAACTATGATTTTTTAGGGTGGATGGAAGGATGATCCGCTTTGTGTTCTTATAAGGCTAATATGAGGGTATAGATCATTCTATTTTTTGCTCCATGCTGGACAATCTGGGAATATCGAAATGTCGTGGTGTTTAAAAGTAAGAAAGCCATTCTCTCCTTGGCTATAGATTCAGTCAAATTCAGAGCGGCATTATGGTTCAAACTTTGTGGTCTCGGTTCTAAGAAGGACTTAACCATCTTTCTTCTTGACGTGGAAGAAAGGTGTGTCGATTCACAATCTTCAAAGTCTAAAGTTGCAGGTGTCTGGTGTCCTCCTGTGAATCATGATCTAGTCTTTAACGTTGATGGCTCTGTGAATAGTATTTCTAGGTTGATAGGAATTGGTGGTGTGTTACGCGATGCGAATGGAAAAGTTATGTGTCTATTTTCTGCAGGTATTGGAGGGGGGGTGACTCCATATTGACTGAGTTGCTTGCTATTCATCGAGCTTGTGCCCTGATCTCGTCTCATATGTTTCTCTTGGACCGTAATATCACTATTTTGAGTGATTCCAAAATGGTGGTGTCTTGGATTGAAGGCGAAGGTTTTGGTAATCTGAATTTAGTTAACTGGGTCTATGATATAAAACAATTGTTGTCATCAATGAACTCGGTGGCTATTAAATATACTTCAAGAAGCTGCAATTCGTTAGTTGACAGTCTGGCCAAATCATGTTCTAGCTTTCAATCGGACAGACTGGTTTGGGGTTTTTGATCAATCTCTTGTTGGTCTGCTTTCAATTTCTTATGGATGTCTTCTCTTTATTCCTTCTGGTCTGGGGATTTCCAGCTATTTGTTTCAACAGCTTGGTTGTCTAAAGTGTGGCTTTTCTTTACCGCTTTTGTTTTGTTTTCTGTTCAGCTTTGGATTTTTTACTCCAATTCAGGCTTTAACTCTTGTAATTTTTGGGATGTTTGTCTCCCCTTTCTCCTCTAATAATATCGCAGTTAAAATAAAAATTATATCTTTAATTACTATTCATTCTCAATTTAGTATTTAACCATTTTTATATAATTATTTTTTTGTTAATATTATTTAAGCATTGTTGTCAAAATTATTCAAAAATCAAAACCCACAGATAAAATAAACATATATATATATATATGTTAAAAAAAATTGTACATGTGTCATTATTAAATTATTTATGAGTAAAATACACTTTTACCCCTACACAGTTAATACAGACCGACAAAACTTAGTTAGAGAGACTAATTTAACACTTGGAAAAAATATAAAGACCAATTTGGTCACTTTTGTAAAAATCGTAAAAACCTTGAAATTTAAAAAAAAAATGCCTAGGATCAAATTGGTAATTGCCCTAATATATATTATTTTATTTTTATCCTCAAAAAGAAAATTAAATTGACATCACAATTATTCAAAAATCAAAACCCACAGATAAAATAAACAAATATATATATATGTTAAAAAAAATTGTACATGTGTCATTATTAAATTATTTATGAGTAAAATACACTTTTACCCCTACACAGTTAATACAGACCGACAAAACTTAGTTAGAGAGACTAATTTAACACTTGGAAAAAATATAAAGACCAATTTGGTCACTTTTGTAAAAATCGTAAAAACCTTGAAATTTTAAAAAAAAAATGCCCAGGATCAAATTGGTAATTGCCCTAATATATATTATTTTATTTTTATCCTCAAAAAGAAAATTAAATTGACATCATCTATACCTATTCTTTTCTATAACACCCTTGAAATAATATACATATCTATAAATAATTAGTGAATAGATATTAGGATTCGAATCTCTCTCGATTGTATTATGCACTTGTAGTTGTATCTATAAATATAATTTTTTGGATTTGATAGAAGTTAGAGAAGAGTCTGAATGTAAAAGATAGATATAGCTAGTTATATTATAACCTTTTGTTACCAGTTTCTTAACAGCAAATATATGTATTTATGAAAATAAAAATATTAATCGAATACTAATCTTCTATAAGAATCCATGCAATTGTTCTTTTCAATGAAAAGTGGTGTCTGATTATGAGATTGATAGCATTAGAGGGTACTGAAAATGAACTCAAAGTACTTTCAACAGCTGCACCTCGAATACCAGAGGCTCGTTTGCATGAGACAAAAGGCTACGACGAGGGCCAAACTGCAATCAACGAGACAATTGAGCATAAATGTAACATCTCTTTGTTCTTTATCGAAAGGAAAAAGAAAAAAACAAAAGAAATCAATGGAAGGATAAGAGGAGAATAACTTTATAAAGAGAATCAAACAATGAGAAAAAGAAAAGCCTATAGGAGAAAAAAGTTTCAGAGTTTAAAAAAAAGTGTGGAATGGAACCTCCTCAGGGACGGGTTTTAAGTTTTCATTTGTGTATCCCACAGAAGGCGGTATCAATGCTCTTCGCTTTCCTGTAAAAGAAACATGAATGATTTCATTTAACTTCGGCAATATAGAAATGCATTGTGATTCATGGAAAAAAGAAACTCAATACTTGGTGACTATGGCCATTCTCATAAATTTATAAGTTCAGCATCAATTCGTGTAAATAAAGACGTATTTAGTCATTTAATCTAAAACCTAGGAACATACCGCCAACCTTCATGCCAATCAAAACCTCCTTTAGGCCCTTTATGATCTGTCAAATTGTGCGAAAGGAAAGTGCTTGTAATAACTTATAAAGAACGTCGAACTTCAGAAACATTTTGCCAAATTATGTGAGGATGAAAACAGATACCAACCTGGTTCTCATCCAAAGGAAGTACGACAGGTGTGCTTTCTCCATTGAATTGATCAACGGTACTACATTTAAACAGGACACGAAGTTTACAACAAGTGGAGTAGTGGGCTATGTAATTGAAAAGGGTTGTGTAACAGATATTATCACGAACACATCTTCTACACAAGTTTTATCAAAACGAAAACACAATGTATAATATTACCTATGTACAAAGTATCCATTTGAGCGTCGGCATACATAGTTTACTTCAACTAAATCTCCCTCGTGAGCTTCTGGTCCTTCCCCTTCAATAACCTCTAGAAATAAAACCGAAAAGTTTAGGAATAAGATTCATGTCAAGTAAATTATGGATCCAATCTAGAACATGCATACTAATTGTTCATGGAAGAATTTTTTGGTCTCCTGATCAAGTAAGAACTTCAGTTTTACCGATCATTTATTTTTCCAAATCACTTTCATCAACAATACATTTACACAAGTTAGCATGATTGGCTATGAGCCTAGACTCAAGCCAGATCGACTCCAAAATGGTCATTCATGGCAGAAAACATAAAAAAGATGTTTACAGATTTGCAAGATAATTTCCTAGAAACAATATGCGACATAGCAAATGCTGGGGCTTCAACAAAACTAAGTAAGTTTAAACAAATAGAAACATCAATGGATAGTCAGTTTGAAGCATCGAAACCGGGCACTTAAATTCTTAGAGAAATGTACCTTGAATTCTTACTCCACTGGCTAGCTTTAATGTCCTGCACACTTCAAACACCAAATAACAGTTTTGTATTAGTAAATACAAAGAAGTAGCAACAGAAACTCAACATAACCATTTTTGTTTTGAAGATCAATAAACATAATCAAAAGAATTGAAAATAAATAGAAAGCTAATACATACAACATTTTACCGGATCACTTCAGGATCCTTCATATCTGGCATCGGTGCAGCGAAAACAGAATTCATATGCAATAGCACAGAATTGTATCCAATGAACTCCCAAAACACCCTCCTCGGCAGTTTAATTCTCGATGAAGAGAATCTGCAATGAACATTCATAGTCATAGCACCATTCCACCGTTTTCCACTACAATTTCAATGCAAACAACAGCAAGATCAATGAGTAAGTAATACACTAATGAAGAAACAACCAACTCTGCAAAATTGATATCCTGTAAATACACACACACACACAAACACACACAGAGTCACAGACTACTCCCAATTCCCAACATGAGAGCCTAGTAGTTCAAAAAGGAACCTAAAAGTTATAATTTTGAGATATTAATTGAAATTTCCAAATCCAAATCTTGTTTCAAATCATATTTCCAAATCAATTTGCATAAATACGAGGTTACACTTACACCCAGATGCCAAATTTTGTTTCCATACTAATTCTGATCCAATAAAGTCTAAATTTCAAGAACTCACACCATAATTAGAAGAATTCACAGAAAATGAGCTTAAAAAGTTGCACAGTTATGGAAAAATTTACAGAATCTGCTACACAAAAAAGCAAAAATAAAAAAATGAAATAAAAAAATAACACCAAAAACTGAAATGAAGCAAAGAATTTTGAAAAGTATGTACCTTGAAGACATTAAAGCATATGGAGAGTACAGTGAGGCTTGACATGGAATAATTTCCATTATCAGCAAAGTATCAGAGCTCAAACTCCACAGTTCAGAGATTGAATATATATATATCTTCATGTGGTTCTGATATAAAGAGATGATATCATCACAAAACGGTGCGTTTCATGCTGTGTTCAGTAAATAATACATCACGTTGCGGTCACGTGACGGTATAAAAAGACGAAAACGCCCATAAGAAGAGTACGTGGCAAGCAATGATTAGGCGTGACCACAACAACGCGCCGTCTGATTCGGTAACGGAACACAACCCATATTTTCCCAATTAAAATTGGGGAAATAGAAGAATCTAGAAAGTAGAAACCCTAGTGAAGAGTCTCCTATATAAACACTTGTTTTCTCCTCTTCAACAGCCTCACTATCTGTTTCTCTATTACTCTCTACGCGTCTCTGTAATTCTCTCTCGCTCACGCAATCAAGCAGAGAACTGCAGTAATTCTCGATTCGAAGCTTTTCTAATGGCTCCCGGGGCTGAGACGTTCGCTTTCCAGGCTGAGATCAACCAGTTGTTGAGTCTGATCATCAACACTTTCTACAGCAACAAGGAGATCTTTCTTCGTGAACTCATCAGTAACTCCTCCGATGTACGCATCCCACTCTCTCTATCTCTCTCTCGCTTCGATTTATTTATTTTAGTTCTTGCGACGTCGTTGTTTTACTCTTCTTTTACGTAGATCTGAGAATTTTTTTACTTTGTTTTGTTTTCTTTTCATGTGATTGTGTGTTGTATTAGTGATTGTTTTGTGAAGGCAAACTAGAAACTTTGAACTAGGTTGATTTGTACAGTTTTAAAAAAATATATGAATTTGAATTGATTATCTTAAACAGATACTACTTGTTGTCAGGAGTTGAATTTTATACTGAAAATTGTAAGCGTTAGTTTCGATGAAAACGTATATTGAACTGGTTTTGATTCTCAAATACACTGAAAAAATTGGATCTAGTAATTGGTGTTACTTTAGCTGTGATGGTCGTTTTGAATGGCTTGGACGGTTGTGAATTTAGGTATTACTTATATAGTTAAACTGTTTCAGTGGTGTGTTTATATATTATTTTTTTCTTGGGCTGGATTGAAATCAATTCATGATATGAATTGTCTCCATCGTGTTTTGTTCGTGAAGAATGTCGAGTTATTTCAAAAAAATTGTAGTTGCACCCCATTGATGAAAGTGTTTGTTGTTAGTTCATTTAATCGGTATAAACTGATAAGGTGTTGTTGGTCTTGAGTATTGATGATAAATTCATGTGTTGTTGGTCTTGAGTATTGATGATAAATTCATGTGTTGTAGGCTTTGGACAAGATCAGATTTGAGAGCTTGACAGACAAGAGCAAGCTTGATGGACAGCCTGATCTCTTCATTCACATTATCCCCGACAAGGCTAACAACTCACTGTCCATCATTGACAGTGGTATTGGAATGACCAAGGCTGGTAAGTAGCAGTCTATTCTAGTGACTGCGATTGCACTTTGTATTTTGGTATGTGTTTCTGTCGATTGTTATACTGTGTTTGTTAATTATTGTTTTTGTTTTTCTTTTCTAGATTTGGTGAACAACCTCGGAACCATTGCAAGGTCTGGAACTAAGGAGTTCATGGAGGCATTGGCTGCTGGTGCTGATGTTAGTATGATTGGTCAGTTTGGTGTTGGTTTCTACTCAGCTTACTTGGTTGCTGAAAAGGTTATTGTTACCACCAAGCACAATGATGATGAGCAGTATATCTGGGAGTCCCAAGCTGGTGGGTCATTCACAGTCACCAGAGATACCACCGGTGAGCCTCTTGGCCGTGGAACAAAGATCACCCTTTACCTTAAAGAGGATCAACTTGAGTACCTTGAGGAGCGCCGCTTGAAGGATTTGATTAAGAAGCACTCAGAGTTCATTAGCTACCCAATTTCCCTCTGGATTGAGAAGACTACAGAGAAGGAGATTTCTGACGATGAGGATGAGGAAGATAAGGAGAAGAAGGACGAGGAAGGCAAGGTTGAGGAAGTTGACGAGGACAAGGAGAAAGAAGAGAAGAAAAAGAAGAAGATCAAGGAGGTGTCCCACGAGTGGTCTTTGGTGAACAAGCAGAAACCTATCTGGATGAGGAAACCAGAGGAGATTGGAAAGGAAGAGTATGCTGCTTTCTACAAGAGTCTGACCAATGACTGGGAGGAGCACTTGTCTGTGAAGCACTTCTCAGTTGAGGGTCAGCTTGAGTTCAAGGCTGTCCTTTTCGTCCCCAAGAGGGCACCCTTTGATCTCTTCGATACAAGGAAGAAGCCAAACAACATCAAGCTCTATGTCCGCCGTGTCTTTATCATGGACAACTGTGAGGAGTTGATCCCAGAATACCTTAGCTTTGTCAAGGGTATTGTTGACTCTGAGGATCTTCCTCTTAACATTTCAAGAGAAATGCTCCAACAGAACAAGATCCTGAAGGTCATCCGCAAGAACTTGGTGAAGAAGTGTGTGGAGATGTTCTTTGAGATTGCTGAGAACAAGGAAGATTACAACAAGTTTTACGAGGCCTTCTCTAAGAACCTCAAGCTTGGAATCCACGAGGATTCCACAAACAAGACCAAGCTTGCTGAGTTACTCCGTTATCATTCTACCAAGAGCGGTGATGAGATGACCAGCTTGAAGGACTACGTGACCAGAATGAAGGAGGGCCAGAGCGACATCTATTACATCACTGGTGAGAGCAAGAAGGCTGTTGAGAACTCTCCATTCCTTGAGAAGCTCAAGAAGAAGGGTTACGAGGTTCTCTACATGGTTGACGCCATTGATGAGTATGCAGTTGGTCAGCTCAAGGAATTCGAGGGCAAGAAACTTGTCTCTGCAACCAAGGAAGGTCTCAAGCTTGACGAGAGTGAAGAAGAGAAGCAGAAGAAGGAAACTTTGAAGGAGCAGTTTGAGGGTCTGTGCAAAGTGATGAAGGATGTGTTGGGTGACAGAGTTGAGAAGGTTGTGGTCTCGGACCGCGTTGTCGACTCACCCTGCTGTTTAGTGACTGGCGAGTATGGCTGGACAGCCAACATGGAAAGAATCATGAAAGCTCAGGCATTGAGGGACAACAGCATGGCTGGTTACATGTCTTCCAAGAAGACAATGGAGATCAACCCGGAGAACCCCATCATGGAGGAGCTGAGGAAGAGAGCTGATGCAGACAAGAACGACAAGTCTGTCAAGGACCTCGTCCTCCTCCTCTTTGAGACTGCCCTCCTCACTTCCGGCTTCAGCCTGGACGACCCAAACACCTTCGGCAACAGAATCCACAGGATGCTGAAACTCGGCCTGAGCATCGAGGACGATGCAGTCGAAGCAGATGCTGACATGCCACCACTAGAGGATGCCGTTGATGATGATGCTGAGGGCAGCAAGATGGAGGAAGTCGATTAAACTCATTTTTATGGATTATGTTGACAACTTTTTAGTATGTTAAGTGGGTTTTTATTTTTCTGATATGTTTTGGAACTCTTTTTTAAAATTAGCGGTTTTATATTTTTATCATTGCCTTCTTTTGTGAGGTTTTGGATAAATTTTTTTTTTTGAGAATGCTAGTAGATGGTTCCTGTTCAATTTGGAATATTAATGTAGTCTTTTCTAATGCAATCCTGTCGACTTTTTGTTTGTTTAAATTGATGATACATACTGGACCCGCAACTTGAAGTTTTTCTGTTTTGAAATTTTCTAGCGGTTGACTCCTTTAAAATTGTTTCGCAAACTGCAAGTCAATGCTTCAATTTAGCGAATCAATGCTTTGCCGTAAAGCATTTGAACACCGAAAAAAAAAGTATCTTTACAAAATATTTTTTTAATAAATAAATAATTAATAATGAAAAAAGATAGTAATGGGAAATAGTTGAGCGAAACTGTTCAACAACACAATTAATTATTATTATTTTCAGAAATTGAAATCAGCTCTACAATAGCTCATGGTTGGCGGGATTTAAAATTCTAAAAGTGAAAGCTCGATGGACAGATAAAAGTTAGGAAACAAATCACTATAGACAGACAAAAGTTAAGAAACAGCTTTGATGTGGCCTTGCTTCACGTCTAAGCATTATTATTAAGAAGGTAATAGATTCAAATCATATCTATTTCAAATCTCAATATTGCAGTTTAGAAAAACACGATCGAATATGCAAATGCAATGGCCTCACAGAGGCAATACAGTAGACTCCGACAACAAAGGTCCAAGAGTTTACCAGGCTACCAGCAGGCAAAGCAAATTCAATCAATGAAGCAAAAAAAATTACTTCAAACCATGAACTTTTTAAGTCACTTTCCGGAATAACATTTTAACAAAAAAAAATTCTTACCCATCTGAATCACAAAATAACTGGAATGTACACAACAAACTCAGAAGCCACAAATAACGAAAAGAAAGTAACATTTTAGAATTTGAATATAAATACACGCAACCACAACCAAAAATCTTCGAAAAAGCAACGAATACAATGCAGAAACTCTCTCTAAGGTCCTTCACGCATGGAAGCGAAAGGGACAAATTGTTCGACAATAAACAAACCATAGTTAAAATCATCTATTTAGCTTCAAGCCTTGAATGCAAATTGAGCTAGGTGTCTTCAACTCGAGAATGGAACACAAAACTCGGGAATGTTGTGGTGATGTCCCTGCACAAGTGAAATGGATTACGGTCAAAGCTTAGTACTTGCTACAGTTTGTTACAACATCCTAATACTTATGTGAACAATTAACCCTCAGCCTGACTATCAAGGCATGCATCATCATAAATAATATTGGCATCGATATGAAGATGATCAGTTATGATCACAGAGATCCTACTCCAGTTCCTTAAGCTGATAATGTGCTGCTCTAGGTTTTGTCGGACAAAAGGAAAAGAAGTCCGCATCAATCAATCTAAATGCTACACATCTGATCAGTTCATGCCTACTTGGAATATGAAGCTTATCAGAACCTATTATATCACATTAATTTACACATAACTCTCAAGTCTACACACAAAAAAAAAATGACTTTCAATTTAAGTATAAATATAACAATTCCCTTTGCCAGGAAAATTGATCAATAATTCATTAGTGATATGCGTGAGAATGTAAATAATGCATTTATAACTCACTTGAGATATTGAAGGGTCATGTTCTTCAGAAGGGATGGATGTCGCAGGACAAGGTTTCTCCACTCCTCCTTGTCAATCTTCCCATCATGTTTTGTATCAGCTTCCTCAAAGGTCTAAAGCAAAGTTTAAAAGTTTAGCATTTCAAACTAATTTATGCTTTTAAGTAAGAAAAACAGTAGAACTGAAAAAGATAATTCAGTTTGAGGAGCACCTTGTCTATAATGCTTTCTATAACATCGTCTGAAAGGTTCATACCAGATTCAGCAAGTGTAGCTACTACCATTTGCTTCACCTTTATACAGAAAAGTCAATAAAAAACTTTTTTTTTTTTTTTTTGAAAAACAAAAAGAAAACAGATGTCCAAAGGAATCCATAATCAGTAAACCACACCCTTAGGTGTAAATATTTACCTCCTGTCTCTCAATGAAGCCTTGTTGCTTGAGATCATACAGTTGAAAAGAAACTGCATTAAAATATCAGACAATTAACAGAGATAAAAGAAAATGACCAGGCAAATAAATGATTGAAAAATGAAGAAAGAAATGCAGATTTCAACATCCTAATTGCTCAATTGAGCATATATGCACATATGATTAAATTGCTGATCTATGGCAGTCAATTCAGGTGCAAAATGTAAACAGAGCTTCTCCTGGACGAGTTAGATAGAATTTAAGATTAAGATACGTACAATTAATGAATTTCAAACATACACTCAATTTTATCATCAATAGGAGCATTTGGATGGAAAACAGAGAGAGCACGAGCAAACTCTTCAAAACCTAGTATTCCATTGTGCTTCGTATCAAACAAGTCAAAGACCTGCAACTAGTTGTTCAACTGTTATGATGAGATTGGAAAAAAAAAAACAAACTTTGAAAAGTTAACGGAGAAACAATTTGTCATAGACAAGAGTACCCGATCTGCAAACAAGCTCTCTTTTTTGTTCGTCTTGAACAATGCCAATTGGAACTCCTCCTGTAACAGCCAACAGGGTTATAAAGAAACTCAAAAAAACACTGGATGGATTATGAAAAAAAATTATAGGTGTACTGTACAAGTAAAAGAAACTTGGAATCAGAGGTTCTTATCATATCTAAAATTAAGAAATTAGAAATCCCACAATGCCTAAATGTACAAACAAACCTTGTTAATCAGCCCATCATCAATCACAGCGCTGCTGATCTTCTTAAAAAGCTCATAAAGGGCCTCAATTTCACTCACACTGACTGCATTCCACTCAGCAAAATAACAACAATATTCAGCAGAATGATTAATTAGCTCTTTCCAAATGGATTTTAAATGGTGTATAACTAGAATGAGTAGATAAATTTAAAAACTACAGCATCCGTGATTACAGTTATAATAATCACTTTGTTTGCTATATTCATGGCATTTTAGATCTTTGTGTCACAAGTCTCAGTTGAAAAATCAAGCAAGGTACATGAACAAACAATGGCAATCATGGCATCTCTCCAACAATAAATCATATACTAGTAAAGTCAAGAAGAACAATAAGTTAATAGCATACACACGGTCTCTCTAGCAAGAACTTCGGGATCTTCAAGGCCTCTTGATTGTCTGTACAAATCAAGATCACAGCACCTCAGTAGAGAAGCACATGCATGCTTAACTCCCTCTATGCACTGCAACATGGTATTCTCAGCACATCAAAACACTCCATAACTGTACAGCAACACAAAAGGGAGTTAGAAATATTATTCATTTGTCCTACACATTTAGAATCACATCCGTATGCAAAGAAAGAACAAAGTAAACCTTTTAACCATTTCCTGCTTCTGCTTGACTGCCAAGATTTTTTAAAAGCTGGAGCACTCAAACCTATTACCTGCGATTTCAAAATGAAACCAAAATTCCCTCAGTGCTTAACACGATAACCTATTCAAAAGCCGAAAAATGGGAAGATGTACTGCAACATATACTGCAAAACCAACAAAACACAGACACATCAATCAATTCTTACGGAATTAATTACAATAAGGAAAATCAATTACATGAAACTATGAAAGTCACAAGAGTTGCAAATAACTGTTAACATATACTTTACGGATCGAATTCAGCTAATTGAACACATCAATGTACTCTCTCTTCCCGTGAAAAAGGATTACAACTTACTACATCATTAGTCATATTAATTCTCATATTACAAAGTTTCAAAAACTATGCTAGCAATGAAGAAATTAGAAATCCAAAACAAAACAGAGCACCAGATGTAAATTTAATTAAATTGTATCCTAAACATATTTTCCAACTCCAAACAAATTCCTATGAGCATCTAGCGATAGAGATTCTATATAACAACAAAATAAAAATGAAACTTTGCATCAATATTCACATAAAAAAAAAAGCCAAAGCAAAAATAATAAAAATAAAAACTTGAACAGATTAAACAACATGCGAAACGATCTGAGATCCAATCAACCAATTCGAAAACAAATCGAAACAAGCTTAACCAACTCAATCAGATAACAAATCGATAGATCTAACAACAACAACAACTGCAAGCTAAAAAAAATTGAACTCAACGATCTGTTTTACCGCCGAGAAACCGCAGAAAAAGAAAAAAAAGGAAAAAAATTATTTCTCTTTTTCCCTCGTTTTCCCGGGAACCAAACGGAGCTTCTAGTTACCTTGAACAGAGATACAAACGACGACGACGAGAGAAAGAGAGGTTATTTGGTGTCTCTGGTTAAATAAAAAATGGAGCTTTTTTATATACAGATAAAAATAAAAAATAATTATTCTCTGAATTATTTTTGAATTATTATTATTATTATTATCATTTAATCTGACAGTACTACATGACAATGATTACATGACGACGTTGATTGAACAAGGGATTTTTTTCCTCCAAGGATATGTTGATTTGAACAAGGTAAAACGACGTCATTTTATTGATACTAAGTAAAGTTGTATTTGTTTTTTTTTTAATAAATTAAAAAAATAAAATAAAATAATTTCAAGATCAGCAATAATAAAATAAATTTTATCGCTGAATTTATTTATAAAAATAATATAGATCGGTTATTTTTTCAAGTATTACTATTATGTTAAATCTAAAAAAGTATCGAAAGATGATAAGATAGAATCATAATTCTAATGAAAGTCGAAAACTTTTTTAATAATTAAAATTAAAAAAATCATATAATAAAGGCTACAATAGAAATATTAAATATTTAAACGAAAAGATGTTGACCTACCGGTTAACCTCTCATTTCTATACTGTGAGGTCGTTGGTTCAAATCCTTCTTTTAAAAAAAAAAAAGCTTTCGAATTTATATAATATTTTAAAAAATAATAATAAATATATTATATGTTCATCCTTATTTGACAGGGTTCGAGTCTCTCATTTTTACCGATTAAATTGTAAAATGTAACATTACTTATAGAAGTTAATGAGGTCGTGGGTTCAAATCCTTCTTTTTTAAAAAAAAAAACTTTCGAATTTATATAATATTTTAAAAAATAATAATAAATATATTATATGTTCATCCTTATTTGACAGGGTTCGAGTCTCTCATTTTTACCGATTAAATTGTAAAATGTAACATTACTTATAGAAGTTAATGAGGTCGTGGGTTCAAATCCTTCTTTTTTAAAAAAAAAAACTTTCGAATTTATATAATATTTTAAAAAATAATAATAAATATATTATATGTTCATCCTTATTTGACAGGGTTCGAGTCTCTCATTTTTACCGATTAAATTGTAAAATGTAACATTACTTATAGAAGTTAATGAGGTCGTGGGTTCAAATCCTTCTTTTTTTAAAAAAAAACTTTTGAATTTATATAATATTTTATAAAATAATAATAAATATATTATATATTCATCCTTATTTGACAGGGTTCGAGTCTCTCATTTTTACCGATTAAATTGTAAAATGTAACATTACTTATAGAAGTTAATCCCATCGGTTCCAACAAACAAACCCATATCCTAATTAGTACCGGATTTGAAAAAAATAAATTTGTCCTCACAAGGTGCCAAGGTGTTTTACATGTGGATGAACGTTTCTCACTTGCCTTTCTTTGGAGACTATCTAACACTTTCTTTTCACGATCCAAGTTGTAAATCTAACAATCTGGGTGCCAATCTTGAATCTTGACTTGACAGTGAATGATAACTAACAATATTGATTATTGATAGAGCTTGACATTTTTATTTTTTCTACGAGCTCAATCGTTATACTGTATAACATATTATCCGAACCATTTTTAAGGTTATAGTTTGATTCTATGCACGAAAATTTTGTTACACATAATTTAAGGGCGTGTAAGATCCAATTCAGTCCATTGGGATGAATTATATCTGAAAATATCGAATTATATTCACATTTGAAAATTCATTAGATCAAATCAGATAATGTATTTCATATAAACAAATTTATCAAATCCATTTATCTGTCAAAATAGACAAAACACTTATATAGTTATGTTCATATGTCAAAATAGATAAAACACTTGTATAGTTATTTTATATTTTCTTAGGTCATGATTAGATCAAATCATAATTATTATTATTTTTTTATATTGAGGATTTCGAACTTCATCCAGACATTCATCGTCTGTCATCCATAACCGTATGATACACCCATGAAGCCATGATTAATAAACTGGTATGAAGGTCTATTTATTGGTTGTTGTAAACTAGGACAAATGGGAAACCTCGATCCATATCTCCGACCAAACGAAGATACAAACAGATAAATCAAAACTTGCATTCATTTACATAGGATTCGAACCGTTAACTTGAGAATTAGTAGTGCCCCAAACTCATACTTCTACTAACTAAGCTAGCACCCTAATAACCAACCACAATGTAATTGTTAAGAGTAGAACGAAGGACATGGGTTTCATCCCAAGCCTTGGACCACCAAGGCAACCTAGTGGTTCAAATCACAAAATTTTGTTACAACCTTATGTTCTATTTTAATCTTTTTAAGAATCATATCCCCGTCACATTAATGGTGTGAGTTTAAGTCATATCATGAACAAATATCTAAATTGTGCTTTCAAATATATATCTGGATTACATACAATTATATATATATATATATATATATATATATATGAAAGTGAGTACCTTTGTTATTTTAATTTCAGTAAGTATCATTATGAAAATCACATCAATTTGAATGATTTTTTATCTGAATTTTTTTAGACAATAAGTTCATCGAAATGTACTTATAAATAAAATTTGATATTTTTTCAAACACTAGAACTAGTTTTCTTGAACTTTCATATATTTTGCTCATTTTTTCGATGCCTTTGTGTTTAAAAAAATTGAGATAAATAGCTATAATGTTAGAAAAGTTTTCAATTTTTATTCATACGTAGATTTCAATGATCTTATTATCCACGAAAAAAAACAGATTAAAATTCATTCAAATTGTTGTGATTTCAAAACGTTCCTTATAAGAGATTCACTTATGTACAGTGCGACAAGTCAAACATGTGATATTATCTAACTAAATGATCATTCTTTATTGAACATATAACATTGTCAAATTGAATATTGTCTTTTATTACGATAAACATGTGACATTCTCAAACCGAATGATCCTTTTACGACCAAAATGAATTGAGGTTTAATTGGTTAAATCAAACACTAAAATCACCCATTTCTACTTTATCTCTAAAATCAATACAAATACTTCTTTAGGTTCAAGTAATCAACTCGCCTGAGGTTGGAATCGTGCAGAACGTCTAAGGTAAATTGTACTTACATATCCTGATTATGTATATAATTATATTAAAACTGAAAAAAAAAACTATAATAAGAACACCGTACACCCTTTAATTAGTTGACTAATATCTAAAAAAATAAAAGAAATATGTAATAATAATAATAATAAAAATACAAAAACAAATACAGATAAATAATAATAATAAATATTATAATTATAATTGATTGTGAAGATCCAATATGAAAATTTAGAAATATAGTTTTTTTTTAAAAGAAATTCATGATCTTTTCGAATCTAGAAATGTACATATTTGAAGAAATTAGTTATTAATATATGTCATGAATCTCCACCATATGTGTTTTATTATAAACTACAATCCCAAAATATCTGTACCGACTAAAGGGGTGGAATTGAAATAATTATGACTAAATAATTATTACTTTCAAATATTTATTATTATTATTATTATTATTATTATTTTATATATTTTTAGATATTAATCAACTGGTAGAGGTGTATGGTGTTATTATTATATTTTTCGGTTTTAATATAATTATATATATAATAAGGTCAGTAAATACAATTGGTCATAAACGTCCCATGTCCGTCTCCCTTATGCTATTTGTTGTCAATTTTAGAGAGTTTGGAGGTTTAGTGATCATTTTAAAAATATAGGGATACATTAGTAATTAGCAAACAATTCAGGGGCTCCGGTAAGTACCATTTAGTCCATCTATATAAAAAGGATAACTTCATAACTCAGTTTCGCAGCTTCGCAGCGCCGTTTCAATCGAACGACGACGACGAAGGCAAGTACAACAACAAAATCCAGCAACTGTTAATCGAAGAGGAAATAGAAATAAATAAAATAAAAATCACAACAAAATTAATCGAATAGTCATTCGTCCACAATCAGTGAAAACGATGGGGAGGAGAAAAGATCGCATACTCGCAGCTATGAGCAACGCCGGTCGTCGCGTCAAGCTCGATCTCTCCGCGGAACCCTCTGGTACTCGCTCTATCGAAAGATTATTATTTTTATTTATATATCTTTGGCTTATGGATTTGTTAGGGTTTGGTTTTGTGGTTAAGATGATATATTTATTTGTTAAAAAAATAAATTTGTTTATTTGTACGATTAGCAGGCATGTTCTGTTTTTGTGTTGATTATATTTGATTTTCTTTTGGTTTTATAGGGTTAGTGTGCTCATTCGTGAAAAGATTGTGTATTTTCGTTTTTTTTTTTTCAAATTAAAAAAATTTGGTTTGTGTGGATTCTAAGCAAGTGAACCGATATTATGAAACTTAATAATTTGATATTAAGTTGATCAGTTTTGTTGAAACAAATCCAATAAATAATAGTGTAGCAATAAATCTTAAAAGTTTTTGAATTTCGTTTTATTTTGAATCTAATGGCTAGTGTGTAGTATAGTTTTGGAAGATTGTTATGAAACAGAGTAATTTGTTATTGAGTTGATAAGATTTGAGGAAACTAACTGATTAGACTTGATGTAATATTCCAAGAATTAGTACAGGAGCTGTAAAGCTTAGAAGTTAAATTTGAATCGAATGAGGCTTGTTCGGTTGGTTGCATGTAGACTGCAGTTGATAGGACTTCATCGTGCTTAGCCTTGGGTAGTGTTCTTGTCAAGAATGAAAGGGTTTGCACTTTGCATTTCTTGGGGCTTGGTTTTCGGAAGTAATAGCTGCTGATCATGTGTGTTTTTATTTTGCTTTGTAGGAGATTTGGGTGGCTCTTCTGTTCATGATGAGGTTGGAAAGGATATGGAATCAAAAGAACGTGCTGGGTTACCCAATTCACCATCTTCTTCAGGTGGGTTCCGTCAGTTTTCTTCAAAAGGACTACTATGTAGAGAGGACATGACATGAGTTGATCAAGTGATCAACATTATTTTGGTGGAATTATGGAACTATGTTGTACAAGACATATTATGTTGTTTGTGCCCAGAATTTATTTTCAGATTGTAGGGTGGCTGTGGTCTTGGGAACATTCATATCAGATCAGGTCGGGTCCTGCCACTGTGAATGTTTTTAATGAGTCCCTATCTGATATGCCCTATTTCTCGGCATCAAAGCGTATTGGAGATTTCTACTGGAATGTTTTTCTATCGGTTCGTATGTCTCTGGCTTTATTTGCTTTATATGGGTGCACTAACATTTTTATTGATGCGTGGCAGGTATCCATCACAAATTGTTCTGAACCGTCTATGTCAAATTTATCATATCTTTTTGCACAGCCATCACTTTATTTTTTACATGAATATTCTTGTGCATATGTCTGTTTATGCTTGTATATGTTTGTTTTTATGTAGATAAATTAGCGGATTTGAAAGTACTTGACTATATTAGTATTCTTGTCTTCAGGTCAACAACAGAATCCTCTGCTATTGCTTGGACAGTATAGCGATGATGAAATTGATGAGGAGTCAAATGATACACTTAAACATGCTGTTGTGGAGAATTCCTCAGCCGATGATAACAACCAGGTAATTGATGGTCTCTACAATTGTTGTTTATTTTTGCGTTAAGGGGCCAAGGGTATAATTGTGGCATGTGACATGTCTATGAGCCTAAAGCTAGTATCTAAGCTACCTTATTTTCTCTGAACTTTGCTGCGGTGGACTGAACTCTTTCAATCTTAGATTTATCAATTTGGAATCACCATCCATCAGATTAAAATCACTACCACGTAAAACTGGTTTACCTGTTTGCTTATATTTGCTTATCGTTTTACTGAACTTATAATAATATAATTACAGAATTGTTCATGATTTCTTTTTCTAGGTTGACACTGTTAGATCTTTTTCTCAAATTTATAGTCAGTTAGTTGTTCTATATTTTTATACCATTGTCACTATCTTAACTTCTTCAAAAGGAATATTTTGGTAGATTACAGTTGAATTTTGCATGTAATTTGAGAATAAACTTTGTCCTCATCACATGTGTCAAATCACGCTTTCTATACTCATAATAAATCATTGTCTTGCTATGGTGTTTATAAATTTTTCATCAAAATCTATGTTTAGAAAATTAGTTAAATGTAAGCAATCTTTTTCATCGTTTTCTTAATACTTCATTGTAAACACTTTCCCCCTCATGGCCTCACATGCTAAATGCTTCATTTGATTTGGTTAAGGGAGCATTTGGTGAAGGAAGTGAAGACAAGGATGTCAATTCAGGTGAGGACCTTGCTGCTCTAGAGGTCAAACAACAGGACAAGGATGGAACTATTGATTCATCAGATGGTTTACAGAAACCAGAGGTTCGTGACGCTATAGAAAATGATGCTACCTCCTCAGATCATCTACATGAAGGAATGAATTTGACTGAACTAACCTCTGTTGCTGAGACTTCTACTGTACATGTATTTGGAGATGTGAGTTCAGGTTGGAAAATGGTACTGCATGAAGAGAGTAACCGATATTATTATTGGAATATTGAAACTGGGGAAACTTCATGGGAAGTACCTCAGGTTTTGGCTCAAACAACTGAATTAAGCTCGGATCAAAAAGCAACTGTTAGTGAGAGTACGCAGACCGCTGTGGTGGTGGCTCCCCAGGAGTCTGATTCAACCATGGCCGTTGAAATGGATTATTATTCAACTGCACAAACTATTGATGACCCCATGGGTCTGGTTTCTCTGAGCAAAGCTGCATATGAATGTGGGCCTCAAATGGAAGACAAGGTGGAAGGAAGCAAAATTGAAGATCAGGAAAATGAAAACGGGCCTACTGATGTCAGCCAAACTGAATTAAGTAATACTGGAGGTGCAGTTGTTGCTTCCTTGGGTAATGGGAGTGAGATGTACATAGATGGTTCATTGATTAATGATGAAGAAAGCAAAACGCCGTTTGATCTTTCTTCTGAACTTGTGAAACGGAGCGAGCATTTGCTTGAGAAATTGAAGTCACTTGAAGCGTATGGAGCATCTGCTTAATTTGTTTTTTTCCAGCATTTCGTCATTCTTGATTTTTTTTTTATGCTTATATTTTCTTTTCTAATGTTTTGTATATTTGTCTCAGGTCCAAGGGTCACCTTCAAGGTCATGACTGGACTGCAAAGTATGTTTCGGAAGTTGAAATTAGACTTTCTGATATTAAGTCACTTCTATCTTATGGATCGTCTTTGCTTCCATTTTGGCTGCATTCTGAAAGGCAACTTAAACAGCTTGAAGGTGCCATTGACGAAGAAATCTATCAGATTGCTAAATCTCAAGTGGATGAGGTCATGGCAACACATATGGCTTCTTGTATAGAAGAGGAGAAATCACCTGAATTGGGGCAAGAACCTCAAGGTGATGAAAGTCAAAATAATGCAATTCTTTCTGCTTCTGCAATTTCTTATGTTTCCACCACTGACACGCCAATGGTGGTTCCAAAAGATTTGCATAACGAAGCCTCTGCACTTGCTGTACAAGCTGAAAATTTAGCTTCTTCTGGATCACCTACTGAACATTTAGAAAGTGGTTCCATTGTTGGAGAGCAAGTCAATGGTGCCAGTCTTCCTGAATCTATTTCTAAGCCTGTATTCCATGATGAGGAAGATGTAGATATGGATGTGGACATGGACGTGGAAGTTGAAGATGCAATTCCTGCTGGTGACACATCTAATGGAGATACATCTGGTGCCAACGTTTTTGCTCCACAAGAGCACTTGTGTCAGCCAAATCCACCTGCAGAGTACTCATCCTTGCTGCCAGAAGATCCGTTATTTGTCCCACCTCCGCCAGGTGAGGATTGGATTCCTCCTCCACCACCTGATAATGAACAAGTTCCCCCACCTCCGCCTGATGAGCCACCTGAGCCTTCATATACTTCAACCGCACCTTACATCGAGTCAGGGCAACCTCTCCCCTATACAGAGCAATACAACGCATCTTATCCGAATTCTGAGTTTACATATTATGGGCATACCATTGCAGAAGTCCCAAGTAGTAATTTCTATGTGCATGCTGATGGATCTCAAGTTGATGTGCCACATGCATCCATTTACTATGGGGCAGTGCCCAACATGTATAATGGAACTGCTCCAGTCATGGTTAACCATGTTGAGTCTCTTGCTTATTATGGCCATCAAGATGGAACAATACCTTCTGTTCCTGGCGTGGGAAATGTCGAATCTTCTCAGAACTACACTGAATCTGGTCTTGCAAGTGAGAGCAACCACGCTTTTGATCAAATCTGTTCTGTTGATGCTCCCCCTGAAGCAGGAGAAATAGTGAAGGCTGATGTTTCTGCTGTTGGTGGTGAGATCGACATGGGATCTCAGGCGGTTCCCTCTACATCAGAAACTGCCGAAGTTCCTCCAAGTACTTCAGTGAAAGAGAGTGCTTCATCTCTGTCATCTACAGCTATTGCTTCAGCTGCAGCCATTGCTACCACATCATCAACTGCAAAGGCTCAATCTAAAGGTAAATTTTTTGACTACATTTATATCCTGCTTATCAATTTCTGACTTCATATGTATCCTGATATTAAGATAAAGTTTCCAAATACATATTCTGACCTGAGCGCTTTTTCCCTTCTCATCAGTGCGAAATAAGAAGCGAACTATTGCAGCTGCACCCTCCTTGAGATCTAATAAGAAAGTCTCCAGTATGGTTGACAAGGTATTTCTTTAGCCTGTATTGTTTGCTTCTGTGAGAAGTCTGTATCCTCATTATGGATACTTGTATCTACTTTTCTTATTAAATCGATTAACATTTGTGTTTAATTTCTTTTAGTGGAAAGCTGCAAAAGAGGAGATGAATGAGAAAGAGGAAGATGAACCGGAAAATGCTTACGATTTTTTAGAGAAGAAGCGTCAAAGGGAAATAGAGGTCTGTAATTCTTTGGCTACAAATAATCTATTTTTCATGCATTCAAAAATCAAATGCCTTACACTTCTTTTTTTCACAGAAATGGCGTGCTCAGCAAATTGCCAGTGGAGAGGCCAAAGATAATGCAAATTTTCAGCCACTGGGTGGTGATTGGTATGTGGATAATTTAAATCTTTACTGCCACCGATTTGTTACTTCTATTGTACACCCGGTTTCCATAGAATTCCTATTTTCCTTTCCTCCCTAGTTATCTTTGTCGTTATTTATTTTTTTCTCATGTACATGTTTCGTATATCTGTATGACAGGCGAGAGAAAGTTAAGCGTAGGAGAGCTCAAGCAGCCAAAGAAGCTGCAAAAAAACCACCAGAGGAGACAAAAACAGAGACGAAAACAGAGAAGAAAACCGATACGAAAAAACAACCCAATTTAGTAGATCTCGCTAGAAATCTCCCATCCGGATGGCAGGTGCATTCCAGTCTCCACCTTAAAGATCTATTATACTTTCCAATTGTCGTTTTTCGATATCTGATAGTCATATTTCCATTGTTTTGCCATTCCTCCTCTCCAGGCTTATTATGATGAAACTACGAAGCAAGTCTATTATGGAAACGTAATCACTTCAGAGACAACCTGGACAAGACCAACTTAACGAGAAAACAACACACGAAATGCCAATTTTTAGGTTGTAATATCAGTTTTTGTTCCACAAAATTTTCTTCATCCATCGTATACTATTATGGAGATTAGAGAGATATGATGATTTAATGATTAAATAGTTTTTCTGTGTTTAGCTTTAGTCTTTAAAAGGGACCCTGTGTCTCTTTTTGTGTAGTTTAATTATATTATGTGTTTCCATTTAAGATATGCTTAATTTACTAATAACTAATGTCACATAAAAATTAGATGATATTTATTTTTAGGGGGAATTAAACAAATATCCCTTGAGGTTTGTTGAAATTGCAAAGATATGATAGTTTCGGTTATATATACACAAACTTCTTTTAACATTTAAAAATTGTTGTACAAATATCCTATGCTGTTAGATGGATCTGTTAATCAATGGTTAAAGGGTAAAAAGGTTGAAATACCTTTTATTTTAGTTTTATATAAATTAATAAAAAATAAAAGAAAGATAAAATTTATTTTAGATAATATGAATGTATCTTAAATCTGAAATCTGAAAAAAAATTCAACTCTACAAATAAAAAAAATAGTATTTTTAAACAATTTAACAATAAATAAATTTTAAATTTTAAATTTATTTAAATCAAGGGGGAATTGTACAAACTAAATTTTTATTTTTTTATTTTTGAAGATAATTTTTTTTTTCAGGTTTCAGATTTAAGATATATTTATATTTTTTAAAAGATTTTTTTATATTATTTAAGATAAAAATTTAAGGTATTTTAGACTTTTAAGTTTTAACATGTTTGGTCATTGACTAACAGATTCATCTAAGGAGATATCTGTGCAACAAATTTCAAATGTTAAGGGAATTTTGTGTGTATATGGTTAAAACTGTCATATTCGTATAATTTTATCAAACCTTAAGGGTATTTGTGCAATTCCCCCTTTTTAAAAAAAAATGAAAAATAATCTCTAGTTCAATATATTAGTAATTTTCTAAACTTTCTCATTTTTGGCAAATCTATACAGGAGATTCATTTTGTTGTTTAATTTTAAATTATGGTCCAAATGAAGTTGTTTTCATTCAAATACAGTTTATTATAATTGAAGCATCCATGTTAAATTAATATTTACAAGTATATACATTTGTGTCTTCATGAAAAAAATGCTACAAAAACTTATATTCCAAGTTCTCGTGACGAAATAAAAAACAAATTAATATATATATATGTGATTTAATCCTTTTTTTCATAGAATTTTCTAAAATTCTTTTGTTTATACCTGTGCTTTCGTCTTCTTCGTGCCGTTCTCTTATCACACTCTCACTCTTTCAAGCCGCAGATGTTTTCAAGAAGAGTAGTGTTGGATAATCTAAAAAGAGTAGTGTTGGATAATCTAAAAATCTAGTATAAATTTTAACTAAAATGATGGTAAGTAAGTTGTTAGCAATGATATGATTAATAAAAAATGACTTATCAAATTATTTTGATTGAAATTTAGACCAAGATTTTAAATCTCCTAGCATTATTGTTTCAAGAATGCGCAGTAAAGTCCTTCAAACGATTATAAAATATTCCAAATTTCTTTTGTTTTCAACAACTGAGAAATCGTAACCAGAGTTACTTGACTGCAGGAGTATTCAGTCGAGACAGCGGTAGCCACAGTTGCTGATCGACACCACCCAACGCCTGGTGTACCGGTTTATTGTCCAACTCTAAATATTTTGACGACTTGGAAGTTGATTTTATGGATGTTTCCTTCAACATTTGCCTCCAAATATTTGAAAGCGAGCCAGAGAATTCTGTCTCTCTTGGACCAATGTCACCACATGAGACAAATCAAGCAAATCCAATCTCATCTCACAGTATCAGGCACCCTTTTGGACCCTTACGTCTCTGGAAAAATCATCTCCTTCTGCGCAACTTCCCACCTTGATGATGACGCTCTCTTTCATGGGTACAGTCTCTTCCTTCGTCTCCAAAACCGGACCACCTTCATTTGGAACACCATGATCAGAGGCTTCGCTGAAAATAACCAGTCTTTTAATGCCATAACAATCTACAAGAGCATGCTTGACACTTATTTTCCGCCTAACAATTATACCTTCTCGTTCGTTCTCAGAGCCTGCGCTGACCTCTCCGATTTGTTCATTGGGTTGCAATGTCATGGTCAAGTCATCAAGTACGGTTGGGAATCGTATGATTTTGTGTTAAATGGTTTGGTTTATTTGTATGCTACTTGTAATTGTATGGATTCTGGTAGGAGATTGTTTGATATGAGTGTTGTCAACCGGGATGTTATAACCTGGACGTCTTTGATTTCTGGGTATGTGAGGTCTCGCCAAGTTGTGATTGCACGAAAACTGTTCGATCAAATGCCAGAGAAGAATGTGGTTTCATGGAGCGCGATGATTAATGGGTACGTGCAGGTTGGGATGTTTGAGGAGGCGTTGGAGCTTTTTAATTGTATGCAGACTTGTGGGGTTCGGCCTAATCAGGCTGGGATTATTGGTGCACTTACCGCATGTGCTTTTCTTGGTGCTTTAGATCAAGGAAAGTGGATACATGCCTATGTTGAGAGAAACAAAATGGAATTGGATAGAGTGTTGGGAACTGCACTTATCGACATGTATGCCAAGTGTGGCTGCATTGAAACTGCTAGAAGTGTGTTTGATAACATGTCAAACAGGGATGTCTTTGCTTTTACATCTTTGATTTCAGGCTTAGCAAATCATGGTCAGAGTGGGAGTGCAATCGAGTTGTTTGTAAGGATGCAGAATGAAGGAGTTGCACCGAATGAAGTGACTTTTATATGTATCCTAAGCGCGTGTAGTCGAATGGGTTTGATGGATCAAGGGTTGAGAATCTTCAATAGCATGAATGAGATGTATGGGATTGAACCTGGTGTGCAACATTATGGTTGTTTGGTGGATCTCTTAGGGAGAGCTGGGATGCTAGAAGAGGTGAAAAAGGTGGTGCGAGAGATGCCTATGGAGCCAGACTCGTACGTATTGGGTGCATTGCTTAATGCTTGTAGAATACATGGCGATGTTGAGTTGGGGAAGGAAACTGTTGAGAGCTTAGTTGAGAGGAGTCTAGACCATGGAGGGGTTCATGTGCTTTTATCGAACATGTATGCCTCTGCCAACCAGTGGGATGGGGTTGTAAAAGTGAGGAAAGGAATGGGAGATAAGAATGTGAGAAAGATACCAGGATGTAGTTTGATTGAAGTGGATGGTATGGTTTGTGAATTTGTTTGTGGAGATAGGTCTCAATCTCATGTGCTTTTGGAGGAGATGGAGTCATGGTTAATTGGGATTGACAAGCACTTGAAGTCTATTTGTTTCGATGATGAGTTTTGAGTAAAATGCGATTTAATCCAAATTTTGTAATACCTATGTACAAGTTTTGAGTCATTTATAGTTTTTTAACAAAATATGAATTTTTATAGGGGTTAATACAATAATAAGAGAAATTGGAACGAAAACTTAAATATTTTGTATATTTTATTGTAAAATACAATTTAATCCAAATTTTGTCATAGAACTTTTTAAAATACTTTTGTTTTATACCTACATGTAAATTTAGAGGCAGATATTTTTTTTTAACAAAATATGAGTTTTTATAGCGGTTAATAAGGAAAATTTGAACGAAAACTTTAAATTTATATATTTCATCGTAAATTGTGATTTAATCCCATTTTTTTTTTATAGTTTTTATAGAACTTAATTTTTTTTTTTTTTTTGTATCTATGTATAATTTTTGAAACAATTAATTTTTTTTTTGCCAAATATAAATTTTTATAGTGGTTAGTAAGAAAAATTTGAACAAAAACTTAAAATTCTTATATTCATTATAAAATGCGATCTAATCCTTTTTTTTTTCATAGAGCTTCATAATTTCTTTTTATATCTATGCATAAATTTAGAAGTAATTAAATTGTTTTGCCAAATATGAATTTTATAAGGGTTGGTAAAAGAAATTTGAACGAAAACTTATAGTATATATATTTCATTGTAAAATACTATTTAACCAATTTTTTTTTTCATGGAACTTCTTAATTTTTTTATACCTATGTTTTGAATCAACTGATTTTTTTTTCAATACGAATTTTTATAGTAAACATAAGAGAAATTTAAACAAAAATTAAAATTTTGTATATTTTATAATAAAATACGATTTAATTTAATCCGATCTTTTTTCATAGAACTTCTTAAAATACTTTTTTATATGTACTTAAAATTTAGTTCAAGTAATAATAATTTTTTTTTTCACAAAATATGAATTTTTATAATAGTTAGTAAGAAAAATTTAAACGAAAACATAAAATGTGTATATTGCATTCAAATGGCTATTATTGAAACAACAAATATATCATTATATAAATATAATGATTATTAATGAAACAAACCCCCAAATGTGTGGTTCTTCAAAATTATTGGTCATTATACATTTTTGATAATATCTAATAATCACTCTTCTGGGGTTAATTAGGGATATTTAAGTGGAAATATATTTAAATGAAGAATTCAATTGTTAATAAATATATGGCAAAACGATTCAAGACAGTTGAATGGTATTAGTACATCCAACCATTAAGGATAAGACATATGGCTACCACATGTACACCACATAAGTTTTTCTTATCACATATCTCATCTTTAGTTGTCAGATGCACCACTCAACGGTTCACCCGGTGCACCAAAGATTTTCTCTACCGGGGATTTGAAACGAGGCATTTAGCATTAACTAAATTCCCAAGAACCTTGTGGTAGGGGTTACACAGTCCGAACTTTAACATTATCCAAGTTATATGTCGTTAGATGATACATTTTCATTGATTGAGATTGCATCAGACGTGCATTGCAGGTTCAATGCTATAAAGTAACGTACAATGAAAACAACAAACATTAAATAAAATCTCAATTTTCTTCAAAATGCTTTGATCTTAACTGTTTGAAAACCTTTTTGTAACCACAAAAGATGACTTAAGAAGACTTGTAATTTTCTGACCATGAATGCCAGTGAAATTTCAGTGAATCATTATCAGTAGGTAACTCGATGTGAAGGATGTGTTATTCTATGAAGTACTGAAATATTATTGTCATAAAGAATCACATCACCAGAAACTAAATCTATAACCAGGAATAAGTTTCTAAAATTCATCATATTGGCAACAATATCCCTTTCTCATCGTCTCCGTCTTCTCCGGTCATTTCCTGCACTTTCTAGATCTTTTAAAATGCTTAGAAAATAAAGAAAGCCAAAAAGGTAGAATCCACCTGAACAGTTGTCTCCACCGCCTCCACCTCCTCCACCTCCTCCATCATCCCGAGGCGGAAATCCACTCCCACCATCATCGAGTTTTGGTGATGCTGCAATTCCATTAAAAATCGTTAATCATTTCAAATAACACAATTCACTATATAATTAAGAAAGGGATGGAATCTTTATAACATACATGTTATATGACATAGTGAAACACAAACACAACAATAACACCCATAAAATTTATCTTGACAACTCAGAAAATTTGAATTTCATGAAGCACATTAAAATATGCAAAATAGATTGAGCTAAAAGCATTTGAAGCCAATATCAATCGCCAAGCAAAACGGTCATGCAAGGATATGTGTTGTAAGAAATTGCAAAAAGAAAAAAAAGAAAAAAAACCATGAATGATACTAGCTATAGCCTATATATGCCTTTGGCTGCCCTAATAAATGAATAAGCTTCTCCACAGCCACCCCCATCAACTATCCTACAACAGGTGGTCATCGCTGTATCTAGAAAAAAAAATGTTTCTGCACTATGCAATAGACAAATCGGTGATACAATGAAGTTGGTCATTACCAGGAGCATTGGTGATCGTCGTTGTAGGTGCCTCACGGGTTAAGGTTTGAGTCTGGCCCTGCAAGAAAAAGGAAAAGAAAAGTCAGTAACTTCATATCCTAATCGTTTCTTGCAACTTTATTCTTAAATATCTACAAGGAGTCTGTACACCTAGAGACACACACATAGTTAACTTCCAGGAAACTCTCGAATTCAGGATTGTCCAAACCATTTTAATTGAAAGGGCCGAAACAGTATGTCAGCCTGACTCCAACATTCTCATATATCTCAATCACCGGCATTACTAGTATACGATTCATAAACTAAACAATACAATACTACTTTCGCTAATTATTAATCAATAAACAAACTTTAACAAATGATAAAATGCATTAAATTATAAGAACAGCAAAAGAATATATACGATTTAAACTCACCGAAGCAGAAGCACAAGCTATAAAAGCAGACTGCATTCTTCTTCTATTCGGCTGTAACTTGCAGCCGAGCCCAACTGAACCTGAAGCAGAAAGCTTAATTTGCCGGTTATTAGATCCCCTGGAAGATTGAAATTGCATGGAAACACTTGCCGTGCCATGTCCAAAACAATTAACTTGCTCCCTGTAGCGGTTCCCAGTTTTCACTTTACAAAAAATTTATCATAAATCAGTTGTAATTCTAATAACAACACACATGAAAAGCTCAACCACTAAAAAAAAAAAACACAATAACATGTTGTAATTCTAATAAACAACACAATGAAAATCTCATCCACTAAAAAACCACACTAGAACATGTACCTGGTGATATCAGCAGAGGGGATTTGACAATATTGGTTGCATTAAACACCGGCATATTGACAGTGACAATGAAAATCAATCACCTGAAAACAAAGCTGATTAAATTAGAAGATTTCTTCAATGTATTCAATTTTCGAAAATGTAAATTTTCAATCAATTTATTCAAGATCATATCTTTTTTCAATAAATAAATAAATAAAAAGAAATTGCAATAAGAAACCAAAGGTAAATCAAAATCCTAACATTCAGGCTATAGTGAAAAATAATCAAACTTCATATACAAAATTTTAATTCTATCAAAACCCCAATTGAATAACACAAGATACCATCCAATTAATAATAATCTCAAACGCTTTTGAATGGAAAATCAATAACATGAATTGTTATTTGTTATTTTTCTCTTTTTCCTAGCTTCTTCACTTCAATTGTGCGAGAGATGTATTTTTTTTGTTTCTAGACCACACAAATGACTGCAAGAATCAAAATTTTCTCACTTTCTCGTGCTTTCTCGGTAACCAAACGAAGAAAACATAAGCAAAACAGGGGAAAAATATGGAAAAGTTTGTACCTTTTTTAGAGAATTCCAGCTTTCCAGTTGCGTGCGATTTTATATTTATAGACAGAGAGAGAGAGAGAGAGAGAGTCGGCGATGACTGGATTTTTGTATCTGTCGTGGGCCCGTCCAAAACAATTTGGCCCATTAATGTCATAATCCGATCTCGAATATATGTATATAAAGGGTCCAATATCAGTTAGATATAGAGTAATCAATGAGTTTATTAACGGTTAGATGTAGGTTAGTCTATGAGTTTATAACCGGGTTGGATTACTTTTTTTATTTAATTTAATAATATATTAGGATATGGTAGATGATGAAGGTGTTAAGGATGTGACAGTTTAGTTGGGATATCCCGATACACCTACTGATTCCGATCATCAATAACATTAAAAAAAAACGGTCTGATATCAAATAGATATGGGTTAGTCAATGATTTTATAAACAACATTCGATGTTTGATAGATATAGGTTAATCGATGAGTTTATAAATGTTCGATATCAGATAGATATAGTTTGATCATTGAATTTATAAATGGTTTGGTATTTATAGAATAGATGTGAGTTTGTCTATTAGTTTATAAAAAGTCTAATATTTGATAGTCAAGTTAATCGATGAGTTTATAAACGGTTCAATATCATAAAGATATAGTTTAGTCGATGAATTTATAAATGGCCCGGTATTTACAGAATAGATGTGGGTTTGTCTATTAGTTTATAGACAGTATAATATTTGATAGTCGGGTTAGTCCTTGAGTTTAAAAAACAATTTGATATTGAATAAATGTAAGTTAGTCGATGAGTTTATATAAATTGCTGATATGATTTATATGTGAATTAGTCCATGAGTTTATTAATGGTTCGATATCGAATAGATATAGTTTAATCTATGAATTTGCAACATCATGATCATGAACAAGGTGCGAACACCAACTAATAGACTTCGGTTTATCATGTTGTATCCAAATTGAAGTAATTAATTACAACATATAAGTACTTTTCCTTTCACATCATCGATATATAATTTTGATTAAATAGATAACATAATAACACCATAAAATTTATAACAACACTGATCAACATCAGAAAAATTCTCTCTCAGTTTTGCAATAAAATAAGCAAGAATTTCACTGCAAGAATTTTAAAATCATGACAAGGACCCCCCCATTCCTGCTTGTCACACATCCATATATATACATACACACACTATACTCAGCAGCAATACATACAATTATATTGTCATTCTCTGGTCAGAACGATCCCTACTTTTTCTTGTGTGAAAAAGAAAAGTGTACGGACAGTTTCCACCCGAGAAATCTTATATTATTATATATAATGAGCTAGAAGTATTGAGTTCGGATTCAGCCTTCTGATTTATTATATTTATCGGTGATTAAGGAGAGATTGGAGCCAACAGAGCCAGTCCTAGGCATGCCAGCAGCAAGGGATCTGTGGTGCCGGCAGCGGAAGGACCCGACATGTGTCGTCGGGGAGCAGAGACACCTGGTGCTTGATGATTTGGCCAAGGCATGATGTTGGGATGATTTAGGAGAGTTTAGTGGGAAGGATGACTGTCTTTCCAAGTTGTTTTCTGGTGCTAATGAGGACTTGGAATTCTTTGCCTTCAATGTCATCTTTGGATTAGAAACTGTTTGTATCTCCTCACTTTCTTCCATTTTATTCACACTTTGTCAACAACATAAAAAAACAAAAACAAAAATGTCAAGTTTAATGCACAATTATTAACAATGTAATAATGTAAAGATCTTTGATATTGCATGCATATGCAACAATATAAAATAGGGAGAAAAGTCTTGATCAGCTCAAATTACGTAACAGGGGCTTTCTCTAGTCAGGACGATCCTGAAGTGTTTTTCAGGACTACCCTTTTATAATGTTATAAAGCTAGACATAATCTCATGTCTGGAAATTTACAGGTGAGAACTACTACTACGTTACATTATTTAAATACTATTAACGAAGATTTCAAATAATAGATATACATTAATAACAGAATGATTTATGCAAGAAAATAAAAATGTGAAATGAAGACAATTGGTAGATATAGTAATTAAGAGTAACAAAGAGCTTCATTTTCACCTCATAATTGCAAGTGTTGTTAGAAGTAAAACCCTCTTTAGGACTTGAAAAGAGAAATCAAATTGTGTTTTTGGGGTTGTGGGGGAGGAGGAGAAGGATGCAAAGGGGAAATGGCTTGTAAAAAAATGTGTTTTTTTGGGGGTTGCTCTTTGAGAGGCCAATAATACAAATGAGAGATGTGAAACTAAACTGTAAACAGTTGCTGACTGCTAAAATCTTGGTTTAGACTTGTAATTGCAGTTAAAATTATGTGGTGACACCATACTTAACCATTTACAGCCACTACTTTTGTTTAGACTTTCTTAAAATTCTAATGCAAATAATGAGACAAGTGTCTAATTGTGAGTTGTAATGGGTGGAAAATTTAGTTATTTATATTTGTTATTGCTTTCAAAATCAGTTTTCTTTTACAATTCTAAATTTAAATAACAGCTTTTAGTGCTTTCTAAAAAAAAAATTGGAAAACATAAACATACGTTAAATTTGTTCTACAGTAAATAATACATCAAAGCAAATCAATACTTGAATTGGATAAACAAACTTGCAAACAAGGCTGAATTGATCAAAGTTTTTATTCAATATCACAACAATCAAAGGGGGCTCACTCAATTGGGGTACTACATTTATTCAATGCCCTCTAATTTCACTAAAAAATTTGCCCAGATTCAATGAGCATTGTAGCAGTCCAGTGGTAAGAGAGGAGTGGGGAGATAAAATAGGATTTAAGAACAAACAGCTACTTCCGAAAAATATATAATTATTCTACTCCATTTTGAAGTATACAAATTTGCTGAAGTTTTCCTACTTCTGCCTCTTGTATATCTTTCCCAAAAATGACTTCAACACGGCTTGAACGGCCTTGCTTGGATGAGATTCAATGGATTTTATCAGCTTTTCGTAACTCTTGCTCTCAAACTGCGTGAATACACCCTACAAAATAATGTCATAATGCAAAGGTTGGTTCAGGATTCCCAAGCATGATATTACACCGTTAATGGTTATAATCAATTATAATATATGTTTTGCATGTTGCAGGACAACATTCTTGGGTTTACCATTGAGTAACCGATCTTGTGTTATATGTATATAAATGAGTTTAGATGCATGTTTGAAGAAAATGTAAAAACAAACCTGAAGATCAAGGGCGTTGTAAAGCTCTTTCACTTTCGCAACACAGGCTGGATCTGCTTTCCCATAATTCTCCTGGTAAACAAAATATTTGACATAAATTTCTCTAATAAAAATACCAGAACATAGTATGATATGGGAACAATGTGATTTTGGCTTACATATAACAACTTCTTTTGTTCCTCGTTACAACATTCCAGTGCTTTCACGACCAACCAGGAACACTTGAAATCTTCAATATCAGTTCCAACCTAATAATGCAAAAAACTTAACAGTAAGGATTCCGCTTCTCTATTAAATTTGCTGAATGAAATGTAGTGAGCACATTACCACAAGACAGATGAGTATATTACCTTACCAATCACTTCGGGGGCACCGAAACAATCCAGATAATCATCCTACAGAGTACACTCAGACATTAGTGACACTAACAGAGTACAAACCTCTAAACTAACGTGAGGAAAGGAATGCCTCTCTGATTGTTGAGGGAGCATGGTAAAAGAGATACAACCTCGGTTAATATATAAGTTCAACTTTCAAGCAACAGTTATAGTGTTCCATGATTAATTTCCTGTTCGTATATTTTACTAACAGTCAATTGAAGAAAAATGCCATTTCCATATGAATTGTTGGCAGTCAAAATATAATCTAGGGATTATATGCAAACTAATGATTACCTGTACTTGAAAATAGATCCCCATATCAACCAGGATGTTCTTGACATCAATATGATTTTCGAGATTCTCGCCAGCCATAAGTAATGCACAAGCAACCTAAGAGTACAAAGAGATCACAAGAAAGTGAAAGTAAATATCAACTCATATCATTAAATCCTGACATAAACAAGCATTTCTTAAGGAGCGCACATGTAAAAAATTATAGAAAAGTTTCTTAGGGACATGAAAACTACAAGAATCCAAGTAAAATTCTTAAATGAGTTAGGATTCTTTTGGGAAGGGAATGAGATATTCTAGAAGAAACTTTAGAGAGAGAGAGAGAGAGAACTTCAGTTGGGGCATGCAACAACCCAAACATATAACCATCAACATCAGAAGTCCCTTGAAGAAACTTTAGTTATAACCAAATGAAAAGAAACACAGAGAAGTGTACATGACAATGAAACAACCAACTTATTAACAGAACTTTAGTTGAGAGACTCTTTAAAGGAAATTTGGCTATATAACTTGCATAACAAATTTGATTATAAAAGCATAACTTTAGGAAATTTACTCACCGGGAGGTAAAAAGAATAATAAGAGGTTTTAAACTGAACAATGCGGCGATGGCTACATGAAAACACAACCATAAAATATAATAAGATTGCAGGAAATAATATTGATTTAAGGAGTTGAACCATATACAAAAGTCACAAACATCTCAAAGCTTTTCACTTACAGCGGCAATGAGTACTTCGAGAGATCTTTCTCTCCTTCAATTGTGGTAATTAAATCTATCATCTGTCCTGAAGCTGTTTGGAATTCCACCTGCATAAACATGATTGATATCAATAACTGCCACAAGATTATGATGAAAAACTTATTGGTCGATGCATAGACAACTTTACCTCATTAAATAATTCGAACAGGTCGACATAATAAGGCTTTCCCTTAAAATGGTTCTTGAGAATTCTGCAGATATGGTTGCGAAGCACTATGCCATCGTTTGCAGCAATCATACCAATCTGCATAGAAGATCACAAAAACTTAATGTTTTCCAATCATTTAAAAGACCAAATAGTGAAACAAATAATCTTAAGTTCCAAACAATCTTGACAGTCCCGCTAGTTCAAACCAATTCCTACCCCTTGCGGCAAACAACATTTACATTAGCATGCTTTGGCTGTGATATTTAAATTTCCTACTAAGAGCTCACACCTGTGGAAGTCTGAACCAGCAAGGTTGACCACGTCGTGTATGAGAGCCATCCATGATATCATCAAGAACAAGAAAATATGCTTGAAGCTGAAAGATCATTGAAAATAAGTGTTACAATTATAGTGCAACAAAAGGAAATGACAGATGTAGTAACTATCCAGATTAATCAATTCAGGTTCAACAAAAATCACAAGCATCCTATAACCTTACCCATTCGATGCACCAGCCAAGGGCAGATGCAAGAAAAATTTCCTCTTCTGTTAATTCTTTTCCTTCTTTCAATAACTTGTAGCTGTCAACAACAGATAGCCCTCGGTTCAGCTTTCCTGCAAGAAATACAACGTGGAACATTGTTGAACTAAACGAAGTATTTATATTATCAACTCAAATGAAAAGCAGTTTCTCTTCCATGGAGGACAGAAGGTCCAACACACCCAGCATGTGAAAACAAGTCAAAAAGTTTATTAAATCTACAAGATGTAATATTTTTAACCAACCTCCAGGTACATTGTAATCCAGCATCTGCAACAAAAGAGGACATGATCAGGACTTGAGAATCATCATAAGCTAAAAGACAAGGGAACTTGAGATACATAGTAGTAGATATTAATGAGATTAAACAACAGAGTTGAAAAGATACATGAATGTGCCAAAATGCGTAAGCAGACATACAAGCAGCATACACCAACTTTTGGTTTATATAAGAGAGCTTTATCTGGAATTTTTGGTCTATATGTTCTAAAATCTTTGCAACTTCACATGCTTAACAATGTAACAAGAACATAGATCTCTGCAGCTATGCAACCGACTGAACCACACATGAATTGCACCGTGTAGCATTGGAGTTAACGAGGCAACAATATGACTGTAATTACCAACCTCATGTGAACAATTACTCGTACCATGTTGTTACATAGAGATAAAAAGTGTCTTCATACCAGTTGATTTACTTATACTTAGTTCAGATATGTGCCTTCATAGTTTCATCACAAAAATTCAACAAACATGCTTCCTGCTAATTCCAGAGTTTTCTATGAAACTTCAAACCTTAAATTGCCTATATTATCAATTATACAAACTTCCCAATCTCCATAGATTCTTTTTTTATTACCTTGATTCCCATCTGACTAGTTCAACCATTCCTTTCTTGTTTTTGACAATAACATTTTACACAGCATACAAGTAAGACTTTCAAATTTATTCAAGATATTTTATTCTCAAATCAAATCAGAAAACTGACTTCTTCCTTTCTTCCTTAATTAGAAAACTGAATTTCAAATTTATTCATCATATGATATTCTCAAATCAAATCAGAAAACTGACTTCTTTCTTTCTTCCTTAGTTTGAAAACTGACTTTCAAATTTATTCATGATATTTTATTCTCAAATCAAATCAGGAAGCTTACTTCTTTCATTCTTTCTTCCTTTGTTTTTGTTTTAAGAAAGAAAGAGAAAAAAAAACTACCGCCCAACACTGACTTTGACCAAATGGAAAATAAACAAACTTTGAGTCCACATTTGACTATTCAAGTTTTAATTTTTAAATCTTCTTTGTAGCATTTATTAGTCAAAACACCAAAAGATTGAACCAAGCCAAAAACCCACCAACCCAACTTGCAGCCCACATGATTTTAACATGAATACATGACAATGAAACAACCTTTAACATCCACAGTCAACACTGTTTTTCATCAAACTTCCAACTTCAAGGCCAAATTTTGACCCAATTCGAATCCCAAATCCAGCTCACAGAAACAATCCCTCATCGGATTCTTAGAAGGGAAACTAACTTTAATGAATTTCATACATAAAAACTTAAAAAACTGAACCTTTTTTTCGCATTAAATAGTTCCAAATCTAAAAAGTACCAATTCTTAGCTCCATCAATATCACACAAAAAAAAAGCATCAAAAAAGGAAAAGAAAAAGAAAAAGAAAAAACAGAAACAGAACAATAGAGTTTTCAAATCCAAGTCTTGAATAGCTGAATCCAACAAAAAATAAACTCTTTTTTTTTTAAACAACATCAAGTCATCAACCAAACAAACCCAGAAAAGTTAACAAGTCTAGAAACACAAACAAGTAATGCAGATTCACAAAGAACTCAAAACGAATCAAATCCAACATGGTATATAAATATATAAGTACATAGAGAGAGAGAGAGAGTTGGGATATTTACACGGTCGACCCATTGACGAGAAGTGTCATTGAACTCGAAAGCAGGGTCTTTGAGGAGCTCTGCTTTCAAAACAGAGTAGACCTCCATGAACTTCGATCTCAGATCACCCATTTTGTGAATTGTGTGAGTCAGAGAGAGATGATATGAAATTGTAGTTGTTTGTTGTTGTAATGTTAGTTTCTTTTATAGGAAACTCGGAGATATAGAGAGAAGATAGACAGAGAAGTCACAAGTGTATTAGTGATTCGTCTTTTTATTTTTATATAAGCTGACGCTTCTTTTGAATCAAAGTTTGGCATCAAATTAATGTGCTTAAAGTATGGGCCTTCCCTCGTATTGGGCTTTTTATTGTTTTTTTTTTGAAACATCGTAACCTTTTTTGAAATTAAATAACCTATATTTTGAAATTAAAAATATATAGAAATTTAATACAATACAATAAAATTATTTAATAAAAAAAACTACTAAAAAAATTACATGTAACAATCGATGAGAACTGGAGTGAAATTAAGAAAGAAGAAGAAAAGAGGTTCAATGGTTGACCATACTTGATAATTTGGGAACATTAGAAGAAAAAAGTTGTAAATTGGGACAGAAATCTATTTAAAAATGGTAAAAGTAATTTTGGAAGTTAGTTATTGGTTTGATTTATAAATAAATAAATAAATTAAGTCATTTATAGTGGTTTCAAACTTGATGTAAATAAATGTTTTTATATGTAACGTTATAGTGAGTCGAGAGAGTGGGTCGAGGAGAATGATTCCAGCGTTAACAAGGAGGAAGGGACCGCACACCATGTGAATGAAGAGATGTGCTTTATTATTATTGTTTTTTTTTTAATTATTATTATTGTTAATAGTTGGTAAATCTATGAAATCAATAGATATATTTATAATATGATATATTATGGTATGCTTTTTTTTGTTTGTTGGAATGTGTGATGCAAAAATATATAAATATAGTTCAAACTTCAATGTGAGATGCGTTTCTATGTATTTTTACTATCACGTGAGATGCGTGCTTGTATAGTTGTATCACTGTATGGAGTTTAATGATGTTCCACAATTATGGACAAGACTTGAACTCCATTGCTAATAAGGAGTGAAAATTGCAAAACCACTCCAAAAAAAAAAAAAAAAAAAAATCGAAGAGAATTATATAGTCAACTTTTCTGCATTCATTAGTACATGTGTTCCACATTTTCATAATTTCATTAATTAACGATGGTCCCCAAAAACGTCATTTACAGAGTACAATGAAAAATGAGTTTATAAAAAGAAAAATGAGAGATCTTTTATCATCTGAAATAATAATTGAAGTAACCTCAAGGGGTTGGCGTAATAGTACGGGCGAGCATGTGGTTAGAATTGTCACAGGTTTGATTCCATCTAATATCAATTTCTCCCCCAAGATGTTAGATCAACCTGTGGAAGGATGAGATTAGGGTTTGGTTGACCATCAAGTCAACAATTTGAATTCTATCCACACGAATGTGGATTCTAAATTATCCATTTGCATACTAACAAACAGACTGGTACGAGTCAAATAGTTGGGGGAGAATAGATAAATAGATAACTAGACAAAGTCTGGGATATAACAAAATAATAATAATAATAATCGAAGTTGTTTATGAATTATGATTGACGGACTATCATACATGTTTTCTCGAAAGAAACAAAAATTAAAAAGAAAAGGGCACATCTTACTGTTTATTTATAATAATGGTACTAGTATACTCGAGTATAGTTTTGAGTTAATGGTGCCATGGTGAACTCTATTGTAATAAAAGCAATAAAGCTCAAATAAACAACCCAATAATAGATAAATAAATAGCTTCACATGTTTTTGTTTTTTTCTGTGTCCAGTTCTCGTTTACAAAGAGGACAGCAAGATCTGATTCTGAGCCATTGATCTACACACACTTGAGATGGTGTCAACTTGTTTACTATGATCTCCACAGTTGAATTGGTGTCAACTTGTTTGGTATCTCCAACTGGGTAGGCTAGAAATCTGATCATCAGAGGCTGCTCTGTCAATGGAATCCATGTTCATGTAATCATGTTGTAGCTAAGGGAGGTGCTGATAAGTGGCATGACACAACAAAGGGAACTTGAGATACATAGTAGTAGAGATTCACGAAACAACAATACATCAAAGCACATCTATGATTGAATTGGATAAAACAAACTTGCAAACAAGATTGAATTGATCAAAGTTTAATTCAACATCAGTTACAGCAATCAAAGAGGCTCTCTCCATTGGTACTACACATTTATTCAATGGCCAAATATTCTATACTCCAAAATGGAGTATACAAATTGCTGAAGTTTTTCTACTTCTGCCTCTTGTGTATCTTAGCCAAAAATGACTTCAACACGGCTTGAACTGCCTTGCTAGGATGAGCTTCGATGGATTTTATCATCTTTTCGTAACTCTCGCTCTCATACTGCTTGAATACACCCTACAAAATAACGTCATAACACAAAAGGATATATGGATGGTTCAGGATTCCCAAGCATGATTTATAGAACAATGTTTAATGCTTATAATATGTTTTTGTACGTTGCAGGACAACATTCATGGGTTTACCATTGAGTAACCGATCTTGTACTATATGTATATAAATGAGTATATATAGATGCATGTTTGAAGAAATTAAATGCAAAGACAAACCTGAAGATCAAGAGCATTGTAAAGCTCTTTCACTTTCGCGACACTGGCTTGATCGGCTTTCCCATAATTCTCCTAGTAAACAGAATGTTTAAAGTAAATTTCTCTAATTATAATACTGGAAAAATTGAGATTTAATTTTGGCTTACATATAACAACTTCTTTTGATCTTCATCACAACATTCCAGTGCTTTCACGACCAACCAGGAACACTTGAAATCTTCAATATCAGTTCCAACCTAATAGTGCAAAAAACTTGAACAGTAAGGAATCTGCTTCTCTGTTAAAGCTGTTGAAAGAAATGTAGTGAGCACATTACCACAACTCGTCCACAAGCCATATGAGTATATATTATAATTACCTTACCAACCACTTCTGGGTCACCAAAAGAATCCAGATAATCATCCTACAAAAACACTGAGACATTATTGACACTAACAGATAATCATCCTACAAGCACATTATTGCAGTGTTCCATGAAGAAAAATGGTTTGTTGGCAATCAAAATATAAACTAGGGATTAATTGCAAACGAATGAATACCTGTACTTGATAATAGATTCCCATATCAACAAGGGTGTTCTTGACATCAATATGATTTTCAAGATTCTCGCCAGCCATAAGTAATGCACAAGCAACCTAAGAGTACAGAGAAATTGAATATCAACTCATATCATTAAATCCTGACATAAACAAGCATTTCTTAAAGAGGGTACGTGCCAAAATTATAGGAGAGTGTATCTTAATACAGTTTTATGGAGACATAAACTACACTTTAAAGGAAATTTGGCTATGAAAGTATGTAACTTGCATAGCAAATTTGAATATGAAAGCACATAACTTAAGGAAATTTACTCACCGGGAGGTAAAACGAATAATAAGAGGTTTTAAACTGAACAATGCGATGATGGCTACATGAAAACACAACCATAAAATATAATAAGACTGCAGGAAATAATGTTTGATTTAAGGAGTTGAACCTTATGTACAAGTCACAAACATTTCAAAGCTCTTTTCACTTACAGCGGCAACGAGTACTTTGAGAGATCTTTCTCTCCTTCCTCTCCGTCAAGTGTTGTAATTAAATCTATCATCTGTCCTGAGATTGTTTGAAATTCCACCTACGTAAACATGATTGATATCAATAACTAGCTGCCATAAGATTATGATGAAAGCTAATTGGTCCTGTTCTACTGTCTAATGTCTATGCATAGACAACTTTACCTCGTTAAATAAATCCAAGAGGTCGATATAATAAGGCTTTCCTCTAAAATGGTTCTTGAGAATTCTGCAGATATGGTTGCGAAGCACTATGCCATCATTTACAGCAACCATACCAATCTGACATAGAATAGAAGATCACACAAAATTAATATTTTTCAAGCATTGAAAAGAACAACATTTACATTAGTATATGCTTTAAATTTCCTTGTAAGAGCTCACACCTGTGGAAGTCTGAACCAGCAAGGTCTACCACGTCGTAGCTGAGAGTTGTCCTCAATATCATCAAGAACAAGAAGGTATGCTTGAAGCTGCACGATCGTTAGTCATTAGTCATTAGTCATTACTATATATTAGCATCATGAGCATCGACCTATAACCTTACCCATTCGATGCACCAGCCAAGGGCAGATGCAAGAAAGAATTCCTCATCTGACAATTCTTTTCCTCCAAACAATAACTTGTAGCTGTCAATAACAGATATCCCTCGGTTCAGCTTTCCTGCGAGAGAGAGATACATACAATGTGGAACTAAACATTGTTGAGAAATAAACGAAACATTTATAATATTATCAACTCAAATGAAAAGAAACCAGCATGGAAAACAAGACAAAAAGTTTATTAAATCTACAAGATGTAACATTTTTTAACTGACCTCCAGGTACATTGTAATCCACCATCTGCAACAAAAGAGGAGACATGATCAGGTTCAGGACTTGAAAATCATCATAAGCTAATTGTAACAAAGGGGACTGTAGAGATTCATGAGATTAAACAATAGAGTTGACAAGATATATGATTGTAATAATTACCAGTTGATGTACTGCTTATACTTAGTTCAGATATATTGTATGTTGTTTCATCACAAAAAAATTCTACAAACATTCCAATCTCCATAGATTCTACAAGCATTCTTTTCTTTGTTTTATAAAATTAAGTATCAATTTCACAATAAAATTATACACAGCATACAATAATCCCCCAACCAGGAAGGTTTTAATTTAGTGGTTTATCAATAATCATCGTGTCAAATGTCAATAAATCAATAATCCCTCTTAAAAAAAAAAAGGAATTCGGTTTGGGCTTTATAAAAATTTTTGTGGGTCAAGCCCAGTCTGAACTCAAAAGGTCCGATCCAGGTAAAAAATTATTATTATTATTATAACATTTTATTTTCTAAATAAAATAAATAAATAAAATCACCCCCATTGTTAATAAAATTAACAAATATTAGCACTCTAATACTACATATAAAATTACCTATCACCTTTGAAGAAACTTTGAACAACCAAGAAAGTAATAGTTGAAAGGTATGTACGAATAATGGAGAGAAAATAAATGAACAGGGAATGTATGATCAGCTTTTTTGTTGCATAATTTACGATATATTTTTTTTTTTTGTTATTACAATGTAAGATGAGATATAACTCGAATCATGATCTCTTGGATGCAGGTGTTATGGACTTACAACATCTTCATCGGAATAAAACTCTTCAAAGATAATCAAACCAACCTATCCTTGAGTATTCTCTCTTGCTTTTTAGAAGGGATGTTATAATTTTCCCATCTTAGGATTGCAATATCGGTCAAAAACTCAAAATCCTCCTCTAATTATATTAATTACTATTTTACCCTCTAGTTTAATCTATTCGTTAAATTCCCCCTGCTGTTAAAATATACCTAATATACCCTTTATCGTTAACTATTCTATTAAAGATTTTAAACATTTAAGTGCAAAAAGGTAAATTGGAAAAAATTGAAATTAAAAATATATATTAAAAATAATACAATAATATAATTGTAAAAAAAATTGATTTTTTTAAAAAAAATCTCATATTGGATCCAAATTGAAATCAATATATCTATTGAAATAAAAAAAAATTAATACATCTTTAAAAAACTAAGTTAAATAAAAAAAATTGTGACGATCCATGTCCAGATCTCCATCGATAGAAACCGTCTTCATCGATGGAGATAAGATGTTGGTGAATGGATCTCCACCATCATTTGTTTCTTTTTTTGCTTTTTTTTTTTCAATTTTACTTTGCAAATTTTCTTTTTATCTCCATCATCATCATCCATCTAAAAGATATATGATGGAGATCCATTTAAGAAAAATATAATTTTTTTGATTAATATTTTTTTTTCAAACTCATTTGTTCACAACTATTCAAGTGCAAAATGACTTCTAATATGAGGATTAACTTTTTGGACAAAAAAAGGTAACAAAAATGGGAGAAATGACAATATTTTGAGATGAAGGGAGGAAATGATCATTAATAGAACTAGATACGGGACCGTGACTAATATGGCAAACGTCAAGTGTGTGATAATATCTATTTTAAAAACAATAATGTTATTTTATATAAATTTAGTGTATAAATGATGTGAATTCACTATAATCCATTTATTTAAATTGAATTAGATTTATATTATTTAAAATAACTGATTATAGTGATGTCACGAAATTTGACATCCGATTTGTACATCAAATTTAAACAAAGTAGCATGACTCATTTAAAAAAATAAAAATAAAAATTCATTTTTAATAAAATAAAATAAAATATAAATGTATAAATCAATTTATTAGGTGACAAAATTTGTTGGGTGACATTATAGTTCCAAAGGTACCTTTCTTAGCTCCATCGCTATCAAAAAACCAAAAAAAAAAAAACATATATATAGAAGTAACAGAACAATAGAATTTTCAAATCCAAGTCTAGAAAACAGAAACAAGCGATGCAGATTCACAAAGAACTCAAAACGAATCAAATCCAAGATGGTATATAAATATAAGTACATAGAGTGAGACATCGAGAGAGATTGAAGGAGTTGGAGATTTACACGGTCAATCCATTGACGAGAAGTTTCAGTGAACTCAAAAGCAGGGTCTTTGAGGAGCTCTGCTTTCAAAACAGAGTAGACCTTCATGAACTTTGATCTCAGATCACTCATTTCGTGAATTGTGTGAGTGAGAGAGAGAGAGAGATTATTTGAAATCGTCTTGTTTGTTATTGTATCTTGCATTGATGTTGTTAGTTTATAACTTTATATTTATAATACACTCTGTGGTATATATTTCTCATATCTATATATGATTTTGATTCTGTCTCTTACCTTTAAACCTATAATTATTATATATATTTTTTCTACAAACTAACGCAGGAATGCTAAAAAGATGTCTCCTGTTTAGTATGCAGCTTGGGACGGGACCATATAAAATTATCTCATCCTAGATCTTCGGTCAGACTTATCCTATACATGGAACGTGATTGAAAAAGATATTTTTACCCTCTACACTTACAAAAATTACAAGAATACTATCTATAAAACAAAAACCACATCCATTCTTTTCACACTTATCGTGGAATGAAAATAGCACACCACCGGAATTATGGCAAGTCTATACAATCAATCAATCTATAAATAAATCAATTAAAATACTCACATTTAAGTTTTCCATGTGTTCTTGCTCTATATTATTGCTATTATAAAATTATAATAATCGTATATAATATATTATGAAAATACTTTATCATATTATTATATACTATTCAATTAAAATGTTCTCGGTTAATAAATTTCCATGCATCCCTCCATTATCGTTTTTAATTATTGTTGACGTAATATTTATGTAATAATACAATATTTTAAAAGAAAAATCATGGTCGAGAAAGACAGATGAATAATAGGGGGGTCCATAGGGACTCTGACCACCCCTACTAATAAAAAAAATATGTTTAAATTAACTAATATTTTTTATTTCCTTAATTCTATTGATTATGTAAATAAAAAAATAATATCGGTTCATTTTAATATTTTAATTTTATATTATTTCATATATTATTACCTAATCAAGTATGTATTATATATACGATTGAGTAATGATAGATATCACACCTAAAATCATAACTTTTACATCAACACATATGACAGTTGATGTGTCAATTTGTGAGTGGATACACATTAATGAATCTCACTTATCTATATATTTACTCATCAATTGATACATCAACTGACACACGTGTTGTGATTTTAGATGTGATATCTAGCATTACTCATAATATTAATTTTTTTAGATTTCTCAAATACAATATAAGTAAAAATTGAACTCTTATAGCGAGTAGCTATAATATTTATTTTGCTAGGTTAATTATTAATATGATTTTGATAAATTTATTTTATTAATTTATTATTTAGATTTGTTCAAAATTAATATAAGTTAATTTGGTTTGACACGAATATTATAAAATTATATTACAAGTATGTAAATAATTGTGAATTAAATATATCAATGCTTTAATAATGTTTTAATTAAGCTACTGAAATTTATATTTTATAAGTTAGGAGTTATTGAAATATTATTTTCAGTTATACATACCATTAACTTGTTAATAATAGGCCTATGTTTTGTAATAAAATAAAAAATGTTTTCTCATACACTCTTTAATTATGTAATTGAAACGAAAATTATGAAGAAAATTATATTGATGTGATTATAAATGATTTTCTAGATATAAAATAGACGTGTTACATTTAAATTAGTTATTGTCTATTTTATTTTTTATTTGTATCATTGCTTTGATCATCAAATGGTATCACAGTTTATTGAAAAGTATCACAGTTTATGTATCAATTGATGGAGATCTATTTATCTTTTTTTTTTTTCCTTTTTTTTTCCATTGAAGAAGATCTGGGTCTCCATCGATTATGGATGTCTATAGGGTGGGTTTGGAGCGAGGTGTCACGGGCTTAGAGTTTGCGAAGGACACCCATGCAACACTTAGGTAACTTTTGGGTGAATGTTGCTAGGTAAACCTTAGAAAGCTAATCTCACACACAAGAGAGACTAGAGAAAGGGAATAGAAAAACTTGGATGGAAAGTAAAGAAAGTTGTATTGCTCGTAAGAAAGCTTTACAATGCTTGAATGCTTGTAGGCTTGGATGCCTTGCAAATGAGAGGACCTACCTATTTATAATTGTTCACCTCCTCAATGGACAGTCTAGATCATTCTAATATAATTGTGGAGATTAAGTATCTAGAATGTTCTACATGTATCTAGGTTTCTCTATAAGTATTTACAATCCTAGATATTTATAAGAGAGTTCTAGAATGTCCTTAGAATCTTTCAAAGATATCCATGCTAGATGAGTGGAGAAGACTTTAGAATCCTCCAAAGGCTTGTGCCTAATAATGGGCTTTGTTTGGGTTCCTTGGATCAAATTTGGACAGGCCATGACAGGGGACTACAAATCCTAAGCCAGTCCCAAAAAATTACTTGGCGCCAACCTTGACTATTGAAGACCGGGTTAGGGACGGGGAATTCCCAGGACATGAGAGGTGGCCCCAACCCCGCCCGTCCGCCCGCCCGCCCTGCCTTACCTAGGGATGACAATAAAACTCAAATCCATGGGACCCGCCTGAACCCAACCCGCTTGGAGCGGGTTTGGGGGATGAAATTAAGACTCACAAACCCACGAACCTGTGTAGTAAAAACCCAACAGGTTTGGGTGTGGGTTTGGATTGAGAAAATAAACTCATGGGTGACCCATAAACCCGTTTAAATAAAAAATATATAATATTTATTATTTAAAATTTAATAAATTTAAACTCTAATAAAAAATCTTTTAACTATCTAGATAATAAAATGTAATCATTTCACTTCTTATAAGTTATAATTCTTCTCTCATATATATATATATATATACACACATATAATGTGCTTTGCTTTTTTTGACTCTTGTCTCAACTAATTTTTTTACTTGAAATGAGTTAAAATTTTCACTATATTAAATGTTTACGGTCTTTAAAATTACATTTTTCATATATTTAAATAATAATTTATTTTTCAAAAAAAAAAATATTTGACAGGTTCATGGGTTCATAGGTTTGACCTGTGGATCCTCTTGTTTCATGAGTTCGTGGGCGGGTTTTGGTGACACAAATTGTCGCGAGTTTGGCTTTGGATATTGTCAAACCCGTCCGAAGCCGACCCATTGTCATTCCTAGCCCTACCTACCCCACCCGTCTCAATTTTTTTTTTAAAAAGATGAATATTGTACAATTTCAATATATTTAATAGTTATTTTTAATAAAATAAATTCTTATATTTTGAATAAACTCAATACCAACCCACAAAATAAAAAATAAATGTTCATAATTGACTATAGAACAAAATTCATAAAAATAATTAATGAGAAAAAAATATAAAAAGTAAATTATGAAAACTATAAAAGGGTTACAAGTTGGTTCGTCCATAATAATAAGATAAATTTAAAAGTTTACATTAGATAAACAAATAAATTAATGTTAATTCTCTATATCTTAATATTATTAATAAAATATATATTATTTATTTAATTCAAAAAATTTATTTTATTTTTTATTGATTAAATATTAATATAATTAATAAATGGGATCGGGGTGAGCCAAAAGCGGGGATACCAAACCCCAACCCCGCCTCGTTTCTAAAACGGGACGTAGGACTCAATCCCAAACCCGTCCAACCTTTATTTTGATTAAATCCCGTCTTGTATGAGGCAGGGCGTTACAGGGTCGGGTTTTTTTGACATGCCTACTTTCTATGGAAATCGATATTCATTGAGGAGACACATAGATCTCCAGGTATATCACCCAAGAAGGGTTCATATGTAGAAGTTTGTAGTCAATTTGTTTTTAGTGCCTCTTTTTTTTTTTCTAACATACGTTAATTCTAATCGTAAGATCATATCTATTATATTATATCATGCCATGTTTGATTAGGTGGAATTGAATGGAAAGAAAGTCATTCCTAATGTTAGGTTTGCTAAAATGTAATAGAAAGAGGATTCCATTGGAATATTGATTCCACCATTTTGGTGGAATGATCTTTCCATCCAAAAACCAATGAAATGTCAAATGTCCATTCCAATTCCAAACTAAAATTGGTATTCAATAAATACCCTCATTTCCAAAAATGATATTATATTTATTTATTATTATTATTATATATTACATTATTATAATATATATCATTATATTATAATATATATATATATATATGTATTGTTATTACATATTATATAGTATATCATATATATATATATATATTATAATATATATTTACAGATATAATAATATTTATTAATGGAAAAATCGCTTTGAGTAAGGAATTCAGTTAACATCCTCGAGACCACTACCTCAGAGTAGTGGTGTCAAACTGGGTTGGGCCGGCCCGTTTTGGCATGGCCCGCCGGGCCTGGCACGGCATGCTCAATTGGGTGTGTCGTGCCAGATCCGACCCGACCCGTTTTGGAAAATAGGGACCCAGCAAGGCACGTGGGCACGGCCATGGCGGGCCGTGCCGTGCCGGCTAGGCGGGCCAAACAGACCGACCCACTTTTTTTTTTTTAATATATATATATATAATTTGTTAATAATATCATAGAGTATGGACATCATAGAGTATTAGGATGTGACCCATAACCCTTGTCCAAGTAACTATGTTTTCCTTTACTATTTTCTCATTTTTATAGATGTTATATCTCTATTCATTTCTCTTATTTATCCGATATGGGATGTGAGATTGAATTTCTATTTCTATTCATTTATACAAGTATAAAACATAATGATATTTTCTTGAGTCCATTTTTTTAATCTAAATATGGAAAACATAGAGAGAGAGAGTTGAGAGGTCTATTAAAATTAAATAATGATTTTTTTTAAATCAAATAAACCATCTATTGATATTATATTATTATATAATAATTTCCATCTTTTCCATCTATGAACAAAAATTATATATATATATATATATATATATATATATATATAATCATTAAATATCATTCGCATATTATTCTTCTCTAATCTTGGTCATAGTAATTCTTTATAACCATAGTTGTATTTAATCTCATATCCCACATCAGATAAATAAGAACATTGAAGAGATGTCTAACCAATATAAAAAGAGGTAAAAACAAATGAAAACTTACTTATCTAAACAAGGGTTATGAACCATGGTTCAATACTCTTCAATATCATTTATCTTAAAAACTTTTTATTTTTATAAATAAAATATTTTTTAAAAGTTTTTTTTATATAATTTGGCCCGTCGTGCCTCGATCTAGGGCCCGTCACGGTCCATCAATGTGGGTCGTGCCTGGCACGGAACGCATCCCAGGCGGGCCATGCTAGGCATGACTTGCCTTCCTTGGCAGGCCAAGCGGGCTGACCCATCCATGCCCGCTCCATATTTATACCACTACCTCGGAGGTCGCGGTCGGGGTAGGTACCTCGTACCTTGGTGATCTTGCATGAATATGAAGGATGGTGCGGTAGGTAGGAGACAAGTCATCCCACCTGTCGGGCTTCAGCATATAGAGGAGATACGGGGAGCTCGAGGTTCCCTTGTGATGGGGGCTGATCCTGGTCCCTGTTCCTTGGTCCTGGTCCTGGTCCTCGATCGAGGTCGGAACCCGTCTTGGTACTCAGAGCTCTGTCCTGAACCCTGGTTTCTTCCTGTAGTTCCTCGACCTATACGACGATTAAAGAGGGGGGCTTGCCTGACTTCTGTGCCGGATCCTTGCCTGCTTCCATAGAGAGATCGCATGAGAGCTCATCGACTCTCTTCAAAGGGGTCTGATTGGTTTCTCTCTATTTCGACATACAACTTGACAGGTAGTTAGGTGGATAATAGTGCTAGGTCCAGCAGGGTAGAAATCTAGCTCATACACATATATACATGCATAATACATGAGATAAATAGGATAAAGACAAGTCTTATATAAAGGGAGGTGGATTGACCAAGGGGAAAAAAGCATCACGAATGATCACATGCTGAAAAACCTCAAGGCAGTATCCAGATGAAGGAGAAAGACCATTCCTTGTATATATATATATATATACCAAGTGGTGCTCCTAGGTGCTTACAATAATGGAGAAATAACACACCCATGGTGCTCCGGAGAGCTTACAATAGTAACATAATGTTAACCAATCCCGATATATTTCTGGAAGAGGTATTACATGTAACGATGATGTAGGGAGAATCTAGACGAAGTATGTAGACTTGTATAGGGCTGGTCATTTTTTAGGATTAGAGATGAGATCTCTGATATGAGTTGAGTTCCCCTCCGTAGTCGATGCTATTACATGTGTATTTATACATGGTGTAACTACCTTGGCGTGCAAGTCCATGACTCTTGAATTGTTCTTCTTTTCTTATTGAACACGATTCTTCATTTAATGTAGTTGATCGGCCTGTAGCTAATATCTCGGAGAAGATGTGTTTGTTTCATCTTTGGACTCTATCTCATTAAGGTGGCCAAAAGAGTTGTCTAATCTTCTCTTAATGGCGTTAATTATATCATTAATAGGGTTGACTACCTTCATTAATACAGCTGACCTCATTAATATGGTTGATTACCTTCATTAATATGGTTGACCTCATTAATAGAGTTGACTATCTCCATTTATATGGTTGACCTCATTAATGGTATCGTAAATATAATGAAAGCCAACCCTCTCTTCCTACGCTGTTTGGAGGAGAGCTCTGGTTTTGTATGTCACTTTGGCGAGGTACTATATGGAGGTTACCTAAGGTGACGCTAGTGTCGAGGTTCGCTCAATTACTGCTCTTGCTACTGCATACTTGATTTAACCATGCCGGGATCTACAATGGATCTTGCCCTACTCGTGTTGGCATTTTTGGTGATGATGGGGCTTTACGGGCTTCCTCATTTTCTGCTCGGACATGTTGAGATTATACCTCGATGAGGTAGGAGAGCAATTTCAAGACAAGTTCGTCACCCTAAAGGTCTCTTGATGAAAGTAGAGATGGTAGCATGCTCCAGGAAAGTGTCGTGAGATAGTTCGACGTCGGGGAACCCAAGTCCTCTCACGTCGACCTAGCTTCAGGCTTCTATCCTAGTATAAAGAGCTTGACGTGTCTGGATGCGTGCGAGATGCTCAGATGGTATAGGCAGCCTCGCCTTGCTCCTGTAGGATCGCGTGGTAGCTCGACCTTAGGGACCTTGATACCCCGTTACATTACATAAGCCTAAATTTGGATCTTGCATGAAGGCTGAGAAGTGGAAAATTATCATTTGGTCCCTAACCAAATTTGGCTATTAACAATATTATTATGTAATATATTTTATTATAGTATATAATAGGTTATATATTATAATAATATATATACTTTTTTTTATCCATAATATATCATGTTATTATAAATATTTTATAATTAAAGACATTTTGGTCAAAATACAGTCAACTCAATTCCATTCGGTTGTTAAAGTTCTAATCAAACAAAAAACTCAATTTTCCTTTCCTATCAATTCTCATTACCATTAATCAAATGTCACCTCAGTAGTTTCCTAAAAGAAGAGTTGTTTTCTGTTAATTTTTTCTTTTGTTTCTTCACCTTTCACAAAATCAAACAATTTACACCATAAATTGGAAATGAGAAAGATAAAAAATTGTCACAATCTGGATTGAAAAAGTTCATAATAAGAGGCAATTGAAGAAATTAGAGATTAAAAGCAAAAATATAATAATACAAAGAAATTTTATGAAATAAATCGGATGATAATTGCGTTATGTTTTATAAAACCCGCACATCGTACGGGATGTAAATTAGATTTTATTTTTATTTTGAAAGTATATGGTCCATATTTTTCATTTATCGGTGTTATTGGTTTAAACTATTTGTTATAATGTTTACTAATATGGTATTAAAGTATAATTTGATCAAGAAGTTTTGAGTTGGAATCTCCATATGTGGTTGAATTTGTTTAGAGTTGTTTGGGTTTAGACCCCGTTGATATTGTACGTGATGTTGTTTATGATTTCTGGGCAATCGACATATTTTCTTGAAAGCATACAAGAAAGAAACAAAGATTAAAAAGAAAAGAAAAGAAAAGAAAAAACACTTCTTACTCTATATTTATATAATTGTGGTATACATGAGTATAATTTTGAGTTACTGGTGAGCTCAAATGTACAAGGAATAAAACTCACTCAAGTAACTCTGTAAATACATAAAATTATAAAAATCACACATTCAAGAAAAAAAAAACAAAAAAACTTCACAGGTTTTTGATTTTTTTGGTTTATTTTTGATTTTTTTATTATCTGTCCAGTTCTTGTTTACAAAGAGGACAGCAAGATATGATTCTGAGCCATTGATCCACACACTTGAGATGGAACATATGTGAACATGGCAGTTGTCTCACTTCTTCCTTTTCTCTGTACTTGGCTAGACATATACAGCATTCCTGTGTCAATACCACCAAAACAATAAGCTTCAATAACATTCTTCAAACTCGAAAACGAAAACGTCGAATTTTTTTATAAAGGGGTGTTTTGATTAGTGATCCCAGTTTTTTTTTTTCAAAATTAGAATATAGTTCGAAGTTTCGCGATAGATTGTAACTTACCGGATCATCTTCGTTTACAGAAGTTGAGTTGCTGTTGGTATCTAGCTCCGAACTGGTGTCAACTTGTTTGTATCTCCAACTGGGTAGGCTAGAAATCTGATCATCAGAGGCTGCTTTGTCAACGGAACCCATGTTCATGTTGTAGCCAAGGGAGCTGCTGATAATTGGCACGACACAACATAGCAGAAGGAACAACAGGAATGGAAAAGAGTAACTGAGAGCATTCCAGGCTAACAGAGAGATGCAGAGCACATGAAGATTCGGAGCTCGATGGAAGGATCCGAATCTAGAATCAAATACCCAAACGTTACCCATTACAAACCATATTGCGAAGAAGAGCTCCAGCGAAGTCCGGCATTTGTTCATCAAATGTGAGAACCTGTATGCACTATCTATCAATCAATAAGCATACATAGAAGAAAGTTTAAACAAGCCACAAAAATTTTAATTTGTACATTCTCTTTAATTACTCAAGAACTTGTTGAGTTGTTGTATGCAAAAATTTTATCAGTACTATTAGTAAACATATCAAGCTCTATGTTTTCTAGAATTTTCTCGGTGTTATCATTAGCTTCCAATTATTTGTATGTTAGTCCCATCATTAGATTCCATCATGATTTCCCACATCAAAATTATGATAATGAATCTAAATATGTATAAACATAGCAACAAAAATGATTCGAAGGAGACTTGGTGGTGTAAAAGGTACCTGGATTCTTCACTGCTCCTCTGCTGTTCCAAATCAGAGAGGCTGAAACCATCCCCTTGAGTGGAATAAAGCTGCCTGTAGCGGCCATAGAGCAGCGAAAGATTGAGAAGACATCCGATATCATAACCGACTATCCATATTCTCATAGGCCAAACAGGCTTCTCCTTCTGTGAAATGGCTAAAGTGAATGTTATGATGCCTAATTGTATGATCAAAGCCAAGAATTCCAGAGTCATCCAAGTGCACGAATTGAAAGGATTAGAACCAAGATCAGATCTTGATCCATTCTGGTAATGGAATACTCTTCTCAAGAAGGTGAACCACCTTGCTCTAGATATCCTCATCGCCATTCTTATCAAGAACGATGAGGGCAGAGCACGATAAGGCCTGTTTCGAACACTACTCACAGCTGCATGATCTTCTGCAGTTGGAGAATTCGATGAATACGAAATTGATGCACCGGAATTACATAACGAATCATGTGGAAAGGAGTATCGGGTATTCATTGGGTTAGGATTCAAGCTTCAAACTTGCTGAATCGAAGAATATCACCACTAGCTCAATCCCCAATATATCATGAAGAAATATAGAACCGACTATGTTGTCTAATAAGTGTATGAACTTATACAAGTATAAACTAAGCTTGAACTCTTCAAAACAGTGAATCACACATAGTAAATTTTGACCGAAAGCTTATAATTCAAGCTGCAAAAAAACTTTTCATGAAAAAACTACCGAGAATTCAATTCAATGAGTCAAGAATGAAAATACCAGTAAAATCATGCAGTGGCCAATAACTTCATTAAAAAGCAACAATCTTTCCACACCAAAAGCTGTTTCATTAGCTTCTCAGCTCAGCAGCTAATGAAAAACCTCAAAATCCAAGCTCAAACAACAGAACCATCTTTTTTGACAAGCTCTGCGAAACCCCACAAGCAAAAACCTCTCACAAGACTCAATAAGCTGAATTCTGATACAAAAACAGATAGTTGAAGCTTGAAATTCAGATGGGTATTTATGGACAGGCCTGAATATTATGAACACACAGAGTGTATGTAGAAAGGACTGAGAGAAGTAGAGAAGATGAGTTGTGGTTGGGAAGAATATGACAGGAAGGTGAGGTTGGGTGTTTCAGATGGTGACCAAGAATCAAACTGGTGAACCAAAAATTAAAAAAGTTCGCTTTGATATGAAGGGAATATGAGAGGGTTGTTAATTTGGAGGGAAGCTAACTGTTGGCCTAACGTCCCTCTGGTTTTTGTTTATCAAGTAAGCAAAGCTCAGGAGGCGGTTGCAGCAACTACATCTATCTTCTACTTGCTTCTACTTCAAAGCAAACCTTTCACTCTCTCTCTCTATCTCACTTGATTATGCTATAGTGTTATTATATTATTACAAAAGCTAACATTTTTTTTTTGTTGTTATATTAAACTCATTCTCAAGTTGATTTTCATTTATAATTTAATTGGATATATGCTAGGAAAAGTGATTCTATAGCATTTAATACGATATATATGAATAATTTTCTAATCTAGACGGTTATCGATTTTTACGTATTAAGTTACTCTCTGATTCGATATTTTAACGGTAATATATTATATACAAAGGTTCTTAGTTACGGATACCCACAACTTTATAGTTATGATTTATGATAATGATTTATTTATAATGAGGAATAAATGTACGTAGTATAGTATAGTATGAAGGTTTTGAATTATGGCGGGTACAGTGAGGTTTTTTATGGTTGGGGGTTGGCCACCTAATCCACCAAAGCAGTTTCTAATGCGTTTGGAGGTCCCTCATTTTGTATTGTTTTTTTTAGGAGAATAATGACCATGTATTTCTCTGCAGTTAAGCATGTACAATTAGTTATTGCATGGCAGTTGATTGCATGATTTGTTAAATGATCTTAGGATTGACAACTGAAGTATTTATATATATGAGTGTAAGAGATTTATTTATAATTTACAAGTTTATAATTTATCAGGGTCAGAAAATATCAAAAGGATCACATGTTATATGAGTTATTTTGATTTTTGTAATATTGTAAAACGTATATGTACGGTCTTAATATATATTTATATAATATTTATGAAAAAACTCTATATATATATTTTGTAATAAATATACGATAAGATTCGATTCTCAAACCCCTACTATTAACTTGGAATGAGAGATCCAAGATCATATAATTTTAAAATCCCTCAAACATAATTAATCAATTACTAGGAATCAACAAATGTCAATTACATCTAAGCAAATTAAAATTAGAATTTCATTGAATTTTGACATTCATTTCTTATTCAAATGATCACATTGAGTATGAATCTTTATTTCTTCTATGGCTCTCACACGTGCCCCTCTAAAGTTATATTATATCATGACATAACATTACCTATACTTATTACTTGTTAAATGATCATAGGATTGACAACTGAAGTATATAGTACTTGTAAATTATAAGTAAGCCTCCTACACCCATATATTGTTTATGTCAATCGAATCAACCATTATGGTTGATATGGTTGATTCCCCACGTGATAAAAAATAGATAAAATATTTCAAATCAAGTACAATTTACAAGGGTTGTGGAATATTTGAAGGATCAAATATTAGATGTTACAACTTTGATTTTTCGTAATATTACAAACGGTATATGTGTTGTCTTAATTAATATGACCTCATACAATATCTAAGAAAAAACTCTACATATATGCTTTCTAACATATTAGATTTAAATCCCTACTACTAACTTGGAACGAGAGAAACACTATTATCTATATTAGGTGTGATGTGCAATGAAAATAATTTCTTTCCTTCTAATTATATCATTTACTAGGAATCAACAAATGTCAATTACAATTCACATCTAAGTAAATTAAAATTAGAATTTCATGGAATGTTGACATTCATTTATTATTCAAATGATCAAATTGAGTACGAATCTATATTTCTTCTATGGCTCTCACACGTACCCCTCTAAAATTATATTATATCCTTCCATGACATAACATTACCTATACTTATTATTCTATGAATCAAACAAAAATAGGGCTTAAAGCTTAAGCATATCTTATTTGACTCAAATTTGACCACACACGCCAATGATCCATCACCACGTGTCGATTCAAAATCCGGCATACATTGAATTAGAAAATAAGTCGTAATCAAAAAATTGAAATGTGATGGTAACATATCCGTGTTTGACATATTTTCACTCAATATATGATGTGTTAGATATTGTCACAAATCCTTATCTTTAATTTCTCAGTACACAATTTGAGAGGAGGGACGGTGAGAGGGAAGAGGCCCCAATCTTAGTTTATACAAACATACATTTATGTTATATTGTGGGTCCCCTATGTGTCAAAGATGTTGTACTCAATAGTGTATGGATATTATAGGTTGTCCACTTGTCCCTCATTTATATGGCACCATTTTATGAATAATAATTATTAGACGTAGGATCTCATACGTTAGATGTAGGATCTCGTATGTTTCTTCCTTTGAGATTCTAACTCAATAATGTTGTAGAGTATTTTGAGTTATTGAATATCCTTACTTATTTTATAAGAGTTATCGATGTGATTTTATATGAAAAATAATAAAACGACCTTTCTCTTTAGAATGGTGTTATTAAGACACCCTCTTCCTGTTTATTTATACCTTATTTTTTAATTATCTATTATTTTTGTTATCAAAATTACTTAAAAGACATACAATTTTAGAAAAAGAAAATTATTCTATAAAGTAAATCTATTAAAAAACCTCACATTCCTTTTTCAAAGAAAAAAAAACACATTCTTGATTTTTTTTTTTTACTTTAAATCCTAAAATTTTCTTCTTACATACATATAAAATATTATCAAATAATCTGAGAAAGATATCAAGCATATTAAAGAATTGTTTTTAGAATGATATTAAGGTGTCGTTGTGTTGAAACAACTCTAATTTTTTTTTTCTTTTCCACCATGAAATGAGAAGAAGAAGAAACTTAAAAATACATAATTAAGAAGAAATAATAAGTCGTTCAATGAAGGTAAGAGAGAGACATATACAAAGATTAAAGATAAGAGATATCAAATATGTGCATCTTTTATACTATGTTACTGATGTATTTTAGGCTGGCAGTGTAATTATAAATTAGATTGATGTATTTTAGTTGGAAAATGTAACTATAATGCAGTCATCCTTGATGTTGAAGACAAGAGTTCATAAGAGATACGTACCTTAATTGAAATTGCATCCACACGAGAATACAAATATAAATGTTAAGATTTTTTTTTTAAGAAATCTTTGTCAAATAAAAAAATATATCAGAGATATGGTGTATTAAGTTTGAAAAATTGGTAAATAGGGTAGTTTTGGAAATAAATCAAAAAAATTGATAAAAAAAATTTAATCTTATTTAATTAAATCAAAATTTTTAAAATAATGGGGTATAAATAAACCGGCAGGGGTGTGCCAAACTACCAATATCATCACTCTTCGACTTCGTTTGGGAGAGCTTTTTCAAATAGATCTTTTCGAAGTTGATCTTTTTAAATAGGCCTTTTATAATAAGAGCTTTTAATAAGAAGATATTTGTCGTTTGGTTGTCAATTAGAAAAAACTTTTTTAAATGGTAAGATTATCAAAATATTCAAAAACTATTTTAAATGATAGGGTTATATTAAACTTTTCAGTGTTATTAACAAAGCTTAAAAAGATATACTTGGAAAAGTCTAAAAATTGAGCTTCTCCAAGTAGACGTAAAACAACTTTTATAATCATTTAAAAGCTCTACTGAGTAACAACCAAACAACATTTTTTTTTTAGAAAAAAAAGAGTTTTTAATTAAAAAAACGATTTCAGATAGTAAACAAACTCTTCCAAACAGACACATCTTTTTATCTAAAAATTCATTTCTCCATATTGTTGGAATAACAATCTGGCCTGTGTCTAATATTGTTTAATTTCAACACATCCGATATTATCTTGGACTCAATTTTGGTGTCGGTTTCTATAATAATAATAATAATAATAATAATAAGATCACAAAGTTGAAGGGCACCAAATTGATATTTGGGCCAGTTGGATTGGGCCAATTAATAGTCTAGCCTTTTTCAAGTTCGGCCCAATCCAAGTCACATGCTCCAAGCCCAACACTCGAAAACCTGTATCCGAAAATCTGCACCGACTTCGGTTCCTCTTAAATCCGAAATCTCTCTCTCTCTCTCTCTCTCTCTCTCGCTCGCTCGCAAAAGTTACAGAGAATCAGATAGCAGTCAAATCGAAGGTAAAAAAACCCCTAATTCCTCTGATTTTTTATGAAATTTAGGGTTCCGTTATTTGTTTTTGGTTTAGTTTTCGGTTATAATTGTCGTTTGATGTGTATTTCATGAATTCAATCTAAAATATCGTTCCATTTAGATGAAAATTTTGGATTTCGAGTTAATTGAACTTTTGGGTTTTTTTTTGGTTAATGTTAAATTATTTGTAAATCAATTAATTGATTTATCAATGTTTTCTTATAAGACCTTTTGGTCAGTGGTGTTGATTGGATATGTGGTTTGAGTTTCCTGTTTCGTTTGTGAAGTTGATATAGGGATTGTGATCAAAACGACATGACGACTGCCGCTAGACCGACGTGGGCACCGGCCAAAGGAAGCAATGAACAAGGCGGTACTCGAATTTTCGGGCCATCACAGAAGTACTCTTCCCGGGACCTTGCAGCTCATACAAACTTGAAGCCTAGGTGGGTAACTGAGTTTGACTAGTGTTGATTTGATGTGATGGTGTAGTTTGTCTATCGAGATATGATCTTCCTCATTGTGTTTATGAGATGGGTTGTTTTAGATTCGAAGTGTTTTGTTTATATATTGAGACAAGGGTTTTAGCTAAGTAATTATTGTTTGTTCTGAAAGTGATTGTTTATATGTGAAATAGAAGAGAAGTAATGATGTTTCAGACAATTAGCTATTTCATTGTTGACTTTAGTGCTTTATTCCATGATTGTTAAACATATAGCAGGATTTAAGAAGTTGGAGAAGACCATTTACTATAGATGTTTGAGCTTTTGATTGGAATAATGACCTTTATGATCTTTTGGAATGTTAGTTTGATAGTCTCGTAAACAATGCATTAGTATGATTTTTAGGTTTATTTGTGCAAAGTACTAACAAAGGGTATGCAAAGAAATGTTTTCATTCATAAGTAGGACTGTAGGAGACATGTAACAGGCTTAATTTAGTCATACAATTTCATTATTTCTTACAGTTCCTGCTTTGGTGGGACAATCATTGAGTAATGACATTTATGTCACTACATTGGAATTTATTCAGCTTGATCCTCAGCCAATGTGGTGTATTTGTCAAAATCACAGGTTCCTTTGGTTGTAAATACATCATGGGCACTTTTAATGATGTCTGTCAAATGTGTTTTTAATTGTCGTGAAGATGGAAGTTTCAATCAGTAATTGTCAATTTCTGTTTATGTTGGGAGCAGTTGACAGTAATGAAATTTCCATAATTGTTTTATTGACCATGGTGTTATCTAATTTATCCATGTACCAAAAGCTTCTGCAAATTAGAGAAACTGCAACCTATTGCTTTGGGAGTCCAATCCTGCTAGGAAAAGTTATTAAATGGTTGAAGGTTCTATGGATGTCGGCCTAGCTTAATGACTATGATATATGATAGGAGAGGTTTTTTTGTCATAGTTGAAAAAAATGAGTTGTTTCTTAAGGCTCCATGATTTGTAAGAAGATCATGGTTGTTGCCCTCTCAGACTGTCAAGTAAATTTGTTAAGAACAGCAAGATATATATTGCTTATTGAGGAGTGACAATTTTAGTGGGCTGGTTGAATTTATTTCAGCAAGTGTTGCATGGTATGCTACTCTTTCTACATGAAAATAGTGCAAATGGATTTGCAAAAGTTTGAATATCATAAAATTTTATTACACGTGACTTCAATAAGTAAAATGTTCAAATTTCGTTTTGATCTTTACATATATGAGTTTTAACCTGTATTTTATGCATGTTCTTTGTCCCATGTCCAATGTGTGAATCATTTTTCTGATGATTTATGTACTCATTTCAGGAGAGAAGGGCAAGACACCAAGGATGAACTGCACAAGAGGAACCTCCGTGACGAGCTAGAAGAGCGTGAGCGGAGGCATTTCTCTTCTAAGGATAAGTCCTATGCTGGTAAAATTATGTTGCTCCTTGATTATGCCAACGTCTGATCTCTGTGTTGTCGAATTTCCTTGCAGCTTTACTGTCTTTTCTTTTTTCACTTTGCAAGTAAAAATCTTTGTACTTTGCTCGTAATTTATTTGCAGTTTAAGTGTTTAACTAATATGTCGATTCTTGCAGATGATAGAGATCGTAGGAAGAGTAGCCACCTTCTTTTGGAAGGTGAGTATACCACCTTACTTGACCTGTATCAATTGAATATATTGTTCAAGTACTTTGCTAACTATACATGCTTTTTTAGGGTCGAAGAGGGATACTGAAGACCGCATCATTCCACGCAGTGTAGATGCTGATGATTCTGACATTGAAGTCAAAAGTGACGATGATAGGTTATTTCTCTCACTATTTCTTTATTTCTGTCTTTTTGTTTGAAAAAGATGTTTGGAGACATATCTGTTAAGTATGTTAGTTTAAATGGTTTTTTTTCCATCTCTTACTCTGTCTATGTATTAGTGACGAAGACGATGACGATGATGAGGATGACACTGAAGCTCTATTGGCCGAACTTGAACAGATAAAGAAGGAAAGAGCTGAGGAGAAGCTCCAAAAGGTAAGAATGTTGTAATTGAGGTGTATATATATATGTATAGAATTATGATGTGCCTGTTTTGTGCAATTGAGAGCTTTATATGCTTTTGAGATTTAGGAAGTTTTATGACTTTGTTTTTGAAGTCACGTACATTGGTTAGACAGGCAATTTAACATTAATATAAAGAGCTCTATGATTGCTTTTCTTTTTCTCCCATTCTGATGTCTTTTCTTTCAAAACTGCTCAACACAGTGTACTGGAGATCTTTCTATTGTTTTTCATTCTCTTTTAGTGTTGTGAATAATGCTCAGTTATCTCTACTCTATAATTTAGTCAAGGTATTGAATGGCTGCATCATTCTAAATTCTGATACTTGTCACCTGTAATGGTTTTGGTTTCACTTGTAATGATATATCCATTCTATGCTTCTGCAGGAAAAACAACAGTGGGAAGAAGAGGCTAAAGTTAAGGAAGCAGAGCTTCTTCGAGGAAATCCACTGATGAATAATCCAACATCGTTTAGTGTAAAAAGAAGGTTAGTAGCTGGAAGCATCTATCATTCTCTTCGTTATATGTTTGGGATTTTTCATTCATTTTAGTGGTCCTTTGTCTTACACATTCTTTATTTCAGATGGGACGATGATGTGGTTTTCAAGAACCAAGCTCGTGGTGAAACCAAGACTCCCAAGCGCTTCATCAATGACACTATCAGGAATGACTTCCATCGGAAATTCCTGCATAAATACATGAAGTAACTTCTCTGTGCAAAGTTGCAAATCCGGAGGTTGAAGGACGTGCTATAAATATATTGGTGTCAATGAAGAAAATCTGATTTTAAATCATTGTTTGTATTTTAGTATTGACAATGCTGGATCTTTGAATTTGAGAATCAAAATGTGGCAAGACTATAATGAGTATTCCTGCAGTATATGAAGCTTGATAACAACAATTGTTTCTTGTTTTACTTTCTGGTGATGTAGTGTTCAATTAACAGTTGTGTGCAGTTCTTTTGTGTTTCACATTCATTTGATCACTTTAAGATTTGTCTAAAATAACTCATTTTTGAAATTTATCAGAAATTTCTCTCGAATTTTAGAGATCTCTGTCGCTACTTCTAATTTGCCAGAAACCTTCTTCTAGGTTTTTTCTACATGTACGCCAAACTTTTAAAAAGATCAACACAATAAAAGAATCAGGCATCCATAGGTTACAAACATTGACTTCACAAATTGTTTACAAAGATATTTTACACTTTTCAATTTGAACACACTATTGAAGGTCTACAAAACACAATTTAATCACCAATTTCTACAAAAAAGGGAAAGAATAAACACCCTAGTAACAAATTTAAATACAAGTTGCAATCGATAGACATCGATCAAGCACACTGTGAACAAGAAGAAGCATTCCCTGGACACTGGAACGTATGCTCCATCAGCAAATGTTTCTTAAATTCTGTCCAACGAGGTTCAAATTAATTTACATGAGGTCGCCACATGATTGCAAACAAACAAATGAATGGATTGCACACAACAGCAAGGCTCAAACTGCATTCTCTACACTCCTACTTAGTTTTCTTCGGTTCTCCTAGAACAAATTCTGCATATAAATCCTTCAGAGCAATCACGACTGTGGTTATCAGCGGCCCCATAATTGCTCCCTGCAGGATAACATATATGATTAAATTCGTGATAATCGATCCAGACAATGCTATATTTCATTCCTAAACCGATAAGGCAGCAGATGCATAGAAAATTTAAGGTGGAAAGCTTTAATTAGTTCTGCTGTCACTTCTCTGCATGTTAGAGTTCCTTACGTTTGATTGAATGATAAAAATTGTAGGTCTGCTAAGTGAAACTGGTTTATAATGATTTAGCTAAAGAAAAAAAATGGAGCTAGTGAAAACCATAATTGTAATCAGCATTGAAGCATTACACATGGAGTTAGTGAGACACCCTATAGCACATTTATATGTACAGCATATATACAATTGCAGGAATGACTTCCGACCAAATGATGTAACTGCAAAGAGTTTTGAGATTGTTGAAGAAGAAAAAGTTGCTCATTAGTAATACAAAATAGGAAAATTAAGGAGAGATCATGATAAACAAACAAATGGAAATAAATTTGGATTACCTCCAATGCAGATGGAAATAATGTCATTCCGCCGATAATGCTGAGTCCTGTAAGGTATGCACTGTAACCAGGTATGTCCTCCTGAATTTCAGATGCGCCATATTCCATAAGCACAAGATGGATAACAGACAAGATGATGGCTAGTATATATCTACTTTCCAGCAGCAGTTGCACAGCAACTGGAATTGTTGCAAACCAAGATGGAAAGATCGGTAACAGTGGGCTGATGAATGCAAGTATGGTTGACATATACAAGAAGTGTATATTGGGTAGTCTAAATAATAGCCACGTAAGACATCCCTGAAAAAATGCAATCTCAGCTGTAGCCAAAAGAACGCCAGAAACAGCATTGTCAATAACATCAACACATCTGAACCTTGCTGACTGCGAAATAGGAAGCATACACATCACTTGTTCTGTTACCCCACCAGATTCTGATGTGATGAGATAATACAAAACCCAGAAGAATATCATCAACTGAGACACGAAATGGAAAACCTCTGCTGCTCCAGATATTATGGAATACCCAACAGAGAGCATGAGCTTTGCACTGCCACCTAAAATAGATGCACTACTAGCAACTATCTGTTGTGATACATCCATTCCTCGAACAGCAAACCCTTTTGCCTTTTCAACTAGATCTTCTCGGGTAATTATCAATTCTCTAAAAAATGCATCAACTTCTGTATAAATTTGTCCCCATTCTCGATTGCTAACCCTCTTCCTTATACTCAAAAGTTTCTCGGTATATGGAGAAGGGCTCATTAAAGCGGTTGATTCTGAAGAATTAACAGGTGGTGCTATCACAAAATGTTTAACCCCAGTCACAAGTTCTGTCATATTATATTGCATTGCCAAACTATCTATCTGCTGAGACACGGTCTCATATGCTGTGGTAGTGTACCTATCAACCATCCCGGGAACATCATTCTCCTCCATCCACTTTTTAACACCTAGTCTCTCTGCATAATTACTCTGCTCAACATGTGATTTGATTGAAATCACAGCATCCTTTCCCTCAACACCAATCTTATACGAAAAAAATACCAACCCAACCAAAAAGAACACAATCATACCGACAATCAACCCAATTGCCATAATGGTATTCAATCTTTTCAATATGCGTCGCGTGAAAAATGCACTAATCGAACTACGCCTAAAACTATTACACCTTAGCGAGGAAACAGCTGATAAAGATGAATCCAAATTTCTAATACTAATCACAAACCCCAAACCAAGAACCAGCAATGACCCAACAGCACCAAGTTGCTCATAAACAATCACAAACACACCAAATGACATCAACCACCTAAGCAACTTGGAAAACCCACTCCGCTTTTGCCTATTACGATTAGCTCTCGGCTTTTTGCAAAAAACACTTAGGCAAACATCCTTAATATCAACAAGGGTACCTATAAAAACATTAAATATAGCACATGGAACAGCAAGCACAGTCTCAGTGAGACCTAGTTTCAATGGCTCAGTCCAAAAATCAACTAGGGTTTCTTGTATACCTCTCAAAGGAATTGAACACAGTATTGCCCATTGAATTGGCCTAAGATACTCTTGCAATAGCTTGCATATGAAGTATAGAATGAATATAGTGAGAGCAAGACCAGCATGAGCCATGGCTATATATAGAGCCAGTCTCACCTGAGGATCACCAGAAAATGTGGTTTTCTGATCTTGGTCAGCAGGGTTTTGTGTCGGTGGCCGCGGAGGCGCGTGTGATTGGGATGGTGGCGCGTGGGACTCAGGACTCGGTGAAGGCTTTCGAACTGAAGCTGATCTGAACATGTCTTGCCAGGCAAGAGTATCGTCGCCGGATTTCTTCTTCTTCGAGTCTCCTTCATATGGAACCAACTCCATTTATAAACTTGAAATAAAGTCGGGATCTTCAAGAGAGAGACTGGAATTTTAGACCCAAAGATAGGTTTTTCAAAAGCGAAAAACAGACCAATCCGGAGCTGACAGCACCAGAGCTGTAGATAGATGCCGAAATTTTGGATTTTTATATTTTACTCACTTTTGTGAGTGGTAGAGAGAGAGAGAGAGATAGTCAGAGATAGAGAGGCCAAACAAAGAGAACTGACAAACAGAACATAACAGAACCGAGTTCGTTTGTGAGATAGGATGGAGGATGATATTTATGTCAGAAACCTCTTTTTGACGTTCTGACCATTAATAGTTTTTGATCTAAAATGTTTATATACTTCTATAATTGTTAAGGGTTTCCTGCAATTTTTGTTATGTTAAATTTGTTTTTCAAAAAAAATATGTTAAATTTGTGATATTTATAATTTATATCAATCTTATAATCGTCTTTCGAACTGTGTTTCCAACGGTTGATCTTATCGATTTCGGATAAACTGTACATACTCTGGACTCGGTCGGTATCAAAGTTAAGAAAAAAAATGTATACCAGGGTTTAGCGTAGTTCGGAGATGATCGAATTTGAGATTCAGATAAATAACTTCCAAATCAGCGATTCGAATCCTACTAAATAAAAACTTAAAAAAAAACATGATTTAAATAGATGGATAAATAGGCCGTAATAAAAATATAATTCTTTAATGCTATAAAGAATCTATATTTTTTGATAAAGATATCGTAATTTCTAAGTTATATGAAAGTTTAATTATGAATTACTTTGTTAATGGTTTTTCTTTCTTTTATGAAGTTACAAATTAATAGCTTTTTGAGGAAAGGTTTATGATTTTGTAATCATTTATATATATAATCACATCTAATCAAGTTTTACTATTGCTTTTGTAAGCTAGTAATCAAGAGGGTCTTCTCATGAATTCCAATAGTTTTGACATCAAAATAGATTCACATATTTTATTTCAAAAGAAAACGTTAAAAAATATATGAAAGATACATATATTAATAATTAGTGTGAAACTGAAAACAATTTAAAATGTTTTTTTTTAAGCCTACATTATGATTTACAAGTCAATGAATCAATCACACCTTTTACTGTGATTTACGTATTTCTTTATTTATATCTCAACTGTCAATAGGGATGCACATTAATCTTCGGGATCCTAAATCTCCACACTTCATCCTTATTCGGGATCCTAAATCTCCCCCATCCCAATTTTTCCATTTTCTCATTTCTCCCACAATAAAATTAAAATGGGATGGGGATGGAGATCCCCATTTCCCCATTTCCCCTAAAAGTATATAAATATAATTATAATATATATTTGAATTATTTAAAACATTTTATGTTGAATTTGTAACGTATTGCTATTTTTTATTTATAATGAAAGGTTTGTTTTTTAAAAATTTAATTTATAATTTTCAGTTAAATAGAGAAATGAGAAAATGAGGGACCGAAAATACGAGAAAATAGGGAAAAACGAGGAACTGGGGATGGGGATGGGGGGACCTCCCCCCAAACATCCTCATCCCCATTTCCCCATATTTGGGGAAATGGGGAAATGGGGGGATGGGGGAAGGGCCTAGGAAGGGGGGATGGGGATGGGGATGGGGGACCTATATACATCCTCATTCCCCAAACGTGCATCCCTAGCTGGCAATGCTCAGCAATAACATTTGAATTGTCTACTTTCTTTTTTCTTTTAAGTTAATATCATCTGAGTTCCTATGTTATATCGAAAGATCAATTATTTAAACGAGTTTATTTTGTTAGTAGAGTTTTCCCTCATTTTTCATAAATACATCAATTCGGTCCTTTTAATCCTAATTTTAACGGTCAACCCTAACAGAAAATATAAATTGACCATTTTAACCTTTATAATTAATTTTAAATAAAAACTAATTATTAAAACAAATTAAAAACAAAAATGAAACATTTTATCATAAAATTAAAAAAAGAAACTCAGATTTCTTCATAAAAAAAGTTCACCTTCAACCGAAACCAACCCCATATTTCTTCATCAATTTGAAGAAAAAAAATGTTAGATCATCGCTTCAGATCAACTCCTTCGCCGTCCAAAATTGTAGCCCCCCTCTGCCGTCCATCTCCATCGTTGCCTCTCTCAACCACCTCCACCCGCTGCCTCAACTATCATCAAAAATCAAACAGTGTCAAAAAATAAACAACACCAAAATAAAACATCACCGCAAATATCGAAACCCTCAAACCTCCTGTTGCCTGCCACCGTCGCCGCATATGCCACCGTAGTCATTAAACACATGCCCAAATTTTCAAATCTCAAACTAAAAAAAATAAAATCAAACACACCATCGTCAAGCATATCAGAACCCGACCATTTTAGCAAATCTCACCGATCGGCCGGGATTCAAGCCTCATCACCTCCACCGTTATGTTCTCCATCACTTCATCTACCTCATCGGTTTGTCCTTGCTGTCGATCTACCTAATCTGTTCAGCTTGGTTTGAAAGCTTCGATTCGGTTAATGATGGGTGGTAGTTGAAGCTTAGGTTTGATTTGGATCCAGATCCAGGTTCATATCAATATATTTTCATCAAATTCCACACTAAAAAAAAAACATCTTTTTCATGGATCCATATCCAAAAATACATTTTCGTCAAACACCACTTCATGGATCAATATAGAAAAAAGTAGCAAAATTGCTCAATTAATGATGGACAAACTCTGTCATAATGGGACAGATCTGATTATGTCTTGGAGCAACGATGAAATCAAAATGTCTCTAGTTTCTCCACTCAATAGGAAGATTTGGAAGCGCGAATACAACCTTCGAGCCGACACCTCCAAGTAAACCCTTTGGAACAAGCTTTGGGCCTGAGTTGGAGCCCTATAGAGCCTCCATCAGATGGTTCTTGAACGGAAAGAGATCAAGATATCTTCTACAGTTCCAGATTTATATTCTCAAGTTGTTAAATAAATTAATAATATAAAAGTTAATATTTTGAAGTTGTTAAATAAAGTCATCATCGATTTCACCAGAAACACAAGGTGAAGGTTTTTTAAAAGAAAAATCAAATTGATGAAGAAATCTGGGTTTGGTGTGGGTTGAAGGTGAACTTTTCTGATGAAGAAATCTGAGTTTCTTTTTTAAATTTTTTGATAAAATGTTTCATTTTTGTTTTTAATTTTTTTAATAATTAGTTTTTATTTAATAATTAATTATAAAGGTTAAAATGATCAATTTGTATTTTCTGTTAGGGTTGACCGTTAAAATTAGGGTTAGAGGGACCAAATTGATGTATTTATGAAAAGTGAGGGAAAACTTTGCTAACAAAGTGAACTCGTTTAAATAATTGATCTTTCGGCATAATATAGGAACCCAAATGATATTAACTCTTTTCTTTTTAGTCAGTAGATTAGAGTATGAGATCTCCATTTTTTACGACTAATTTTAAGATAGGCTTGTTATTGCAGAAACTCATGGTAAGTAGTGTCATCAAAACCGATATTATCCGGTTGGACTGGAACCGGTTCCGACATTAAACCCTTGTCAGTGGTCCTGGGAATGGAACGTCTCCACTGTTGAAAAAAAATAAAACAAATTAGTGGAAAATAAATTTGGAAAATTTGTTGAAAATGAATTTGAATTGATAAAAAAGTTCAATAAAATAAATACAAATAACTGAATAATTGATTAATTGAGAGAGGATTGAAGAGAATTAGGAGATTTGAGAGAGAATTTGTGTGAGGATAAATGAATTGGGTGGGTGGTATTTATAGGAACAAAATTGGGAAATGAAAAGAAAAAAAAAAATTGGTTGTTGGGCCCAAACGATTTAAAAAATTCAACTATTTTTTTATAAAAAAAATGGTTTGTAACCGACGATTTCAAAACCGGAACCGAATCGGCGGTTCTAACGGTCGATTATGGGCTTTTTTTTTTAAGAACCGAAACCAAAACCGAAACCTTAAGGTTAACGGTTTTGGTTCTGATTCCGATTCATTTTACACGGTTCCGGTTCCGGATCCGGTTCATTTTATACAGTTACGGTCTGGTTCCACGGTTTGAACCGAACCGCGGTCATGTCTAATGCAGTGGCCATTGAGACTAAAGATTGGAGAGAGAGAAACTATATACGAGATTTTTGTTTTAGTTTTTATCCATTTATTTATTTATATGGATATTATGATTTTAGTACCTCTAGTTAGTGTTAATTTGGGTTTGGTTCACTAGTTTTTATAATTACTAACTTTAGTTCTTATGTTAGAAATTCCGTGAAAACAAACAGACTGGCATTGTCAGAGCGTACAAGAGAAAATCGTATTATAGTCTCTGTAGTTTACCTTAATATACGTTTAAGCCACAGTTTGTTTGAATTGTAAGTGTTAGTCCATCATTATTCTGACAACAGGGATTGTAGTTCCTACTGTCCAATTTCGTTAGGATTTTACTGAATTTTGTTAAGTCAACGAGGGTCAATACGTAAATTCATCAGTGGGGATAAGAAGGGTAATTATGGCTGAAGGCTATAAAGGTAATTTGATATATACAAATGATAATTTATTAAATAAAAAAAAATAAAATAAAAAACAAATCAATAAATAGAAATAAATAAAAAACAAAACCAATAAATATTAACAATTAAAAATTAAAAAAGAAAAAACAAAATTAAATCCTCTCATCTCTCACGATCTATCATCTCCTCGTCTCTTCATCTTTATCATCAAACCCTACCCCGATTATTTCTCTCATTTCTTCTTCTTCTTCTTTGTTGACCGGGTTTAGGTGTGAGTGTTTTATGGGTTCGATTGAATTTAGGGTATGGGTGTGGGTGGTTTGGTATGATTAGTGTGGGGTATTAATGGGGATGCCAACTTGTGGTGTTGCAGATGGAGGTGGTGGGCACCAAAATGGTGGTGCTTCACGTCTCTTGGTCGCCGACGAGATTTACTATTTCTTTATCTCTCTTTCTCTCTTCGACTCTCCTTTTTCACCAACGTTAGTGGTGGTCTTCTAGGTGTGAGGCTGTGCATGTGTCTGGGACTGGGTTTGTGGAGAGTGATGATGGTGATTTTGGTGTTTTGGGTCTCAATTTGTGTTTGTGGTTGTTGAAATCAATTTGATTTGTGTTTAGGGGGCTTGAAATCGTTCGGTTTGTGTTTCCTTAAATTGTTTTTTGGAGATGCTAATGTTATTGAACAAAAAGATGGTTTCGATTATAGAAAACAAAGAGGCAATGAAGTGTTTGGGGTGGTTGAAGATCTATAGTTTGTGAATGGGTTTTTTGGGTTGTTTTTCTAGGAATTTTGGGCTGTTTTAGTAGAAGTGGTGGCGGCGTGTGGTTGTTATGTGGTGGTGGTGGCTAGATTTTGAGGGTGGTGATGGGGTGGCTCACGGTTGGGTATTAATTTGGGGGTGGTGATTGGTGGTTCACGGTTGCGGCTGGATTTTAGGGGTGGTGATGGGGTGGTTTATAGACTGATAATGGTCATGGTGTTGTTGATGATATTTTGGATTTGGTTTTTCAAAATATTTGTGTTGATGATAAGTATTGATGATAATACTAATAATAATGATTGTGGTGTTGAATTTGAATAGACTCGAAATCTGGACTTTAATTTGGTTTTTATTTTTTGAGAGAGGAAGAGAGATAGAGAGAGATGTTTTATTTTTTTTTTTAGTATTTTTTTAATGAATATCTTAAAGGGTATAATTGCAATTTCAGCATTTTAATCACATAAAAGATTGGTAAAACGGTTTTTCCAACAACCTTTAGGGGCAATAAGGTCATTTAATAAGTCTGACATGACAGAATCTGTCTTTTGACGAATTCTGTCACAAAAGATTAAATAATACAATTCCCAAAAACAGTGGACTAAATACAGATTAAGACAAACAATAGGGAAAAAAATACGATTTACCCGAGCATACAATGACTGAAATAACCTTAATGAATGTTTCTGATTAAAGGTAGTATAGTAATTTTGTATTAAACTAAATAAAAAATGATAAAAAAACAAAAACAACTTAAATTTAAATTTAAAATATATAAAAAACTAATTAAATAATGATAATAATAATTGTTAATAATAATAAATGAATTACATTTTAAAAAACGAATTTGGTGGAGATCCAGACCGTCCATCTCATGAGATGGACGGTGGATATCAACCAAATCCATTTTTTTAATTTAAAAATAGCGGAAAAAAAGGATTTGGTGGAAATCCATATTGGGTCTCCACCAAATTAAAACCTTAATTTGTTTTTTCCAAAAATCATATCAAATACAAAAACCCATCCTCAATTCATCACTATTATCATCAATCAAAGATCACCTGAATATAATCGGTCTCATTGATTACACAAAATATTAGCAATTAATCAGCAAACGATCTAAATCTCAAATAAATTGAATCATAAACAACAAAACCCACATAAATCAAACAACAAAATCAAGCTCGAATTTTCAGTTAAAATGAAATTTGCATTTTCTTTTGAACATCAACTTGCTTATCTTTCCACTCATAGTCCTGTATGATCTTCTTCTTCCTTGACTCCACGAGTTGCAACTTCTCTATCTCATCTCTTTATCTCTTTTTCTTCCCCATCGATCTCTGATCTCATCTCTTTAGATCGATCAATCAATCGATATCACCACTACAATTTTTCCTTGTTCCAAAAAGGCTTATAGAAGCTTTAGTCAGTTTTTTCCATATTGTCCTTGTTGATCTAACGGAAGTCAACGAAAATCTAATGGAATTGGACGGTATAGACTCGAATTTGTATTGTTAGAGAACTAATGGAGTAAAATTAGTAATTTTAAAAATCAGTGGACCAAATCTAGATAAACGTAAACTAGAGGGACTAAAATCATAATAGCTTTTTATTTATATAATTAAAATAAGAAATAGATTTTAGATTTTTTTTTAAGTTTGATAGACCGATTTGGTAGATATATATATATATATTTTCCGGGATTGAACTAATGACAAAGTAATAAATAATAAACCGAAACAACCGAAAGATGAAATGATTTATTGAAGTAACTCATTGAAGTAAATTTCGTGATTAGGAAATCAAAATTATAATTTTATTTATTTTAAGAGAATCAAAATATTAAAATTTATTTTAAATTATATGTAAAACCGTGTTAGAGTAGGAAACAGCGAAATATTTAAAAATCACGCAAAGGTCACGCAAAGTAACCGTTCCTCTTTCTTGTCAGCCTTAAAACCTCACCTGATAGGGCAATGGCGGCAACTCTCTCTCGCTGCTCGTCTCCGCGCCAAAAACCCATTATTCACCCCTTACTTTTCTCTTCTCTGTTACACGAAGCCCTCAAAACCCCAACTTTCTCTTCAATCCGCCGTTGTGAGACGCCGTCGTTTTGGTCGAAATCTGTTCGCGGCTTCACCCTTTACTCTTCTCTTCTCTGTTATACGAAGCCCTCGAAACCCTAACTTTCTCTTCAATCCGCCGTCTGTGAGACGCCGTCGTTTTGGTCGAAATCTGTCCGCGGCTGCGATTAGCACTTCTGCAGTTCAACAACAACACGAGCGTTCTTCCTCGACCGATGCGACGAACAGTGAGTCAAAATGTTTCGGTTCCTACTTTTCAACATGCCATTCAAAGACTACAAGTCAGATTGCAATTCACAATTTTCTTGAGCTGGGGAAGTGCTTTTGTCCTTTTCACTTTCTTATTACTTTTTTCGTTTGTTTTTTCTAACATTTTTAGTACTATCAAATTCAGGAACATGAGCAATAGCAAGAGTACACAAATTGAACACTTTATCCGCATGGACTTGGTAAGTTAAATACTCCTGTTTGAGGTAGGAAATCTCTAACCGTAGAGCCAAACATTTTATATGTTTATTGTGGAGTAAAACATATATTTATTGTTGAGTCAAGCTTTATAGTTATTATAGCATTTCTTAGCTTTGCAATTCTTTACTCATGACAGTTCTAGTGGTAGGATTTTGAGTTTGCTGTTGCTGGAGCTGGGATTAGGATTAGGACATTAGGATTGTTTACATTAGGATTAAGATTATCAAGATATTAGGATTGTTATGATATTTGTATCATGATTAGAATTATGATTAAGATTAGGATTAGGATGTTTATGTTGTTAGGATATTAGGATTATGATCAGCAATAAAGTTTTCTGATTAACTTTAAAGCAGATTATTTTTTCAGCGAAACTTAGAGTGATTATTTTAAAAGCTACAACATTATCAAACTGGCATGTAGAAAGGTATTAGAAGTAGAAGTAGAAATTAGAGGTAGAGGTAGAAGTGGAAAAGTTAAAAAATAGAAGTAGATGTAGAAAAGTATAGGTAAAGGTAGAGGTAAAATAGAAGAATAGTACGTATAATAGTAGAATCGTAGAGAAGTAGAAGTATTAATAGAATAGTAGAAGTAGAAGCATAGAGGTAGAATAGTAAAGAAGTAGAGAAGTAGATGTAGACGTAGAAATAGACGTAATAATAGAATGGTAGTAGTATTAGAGTAGAAGTAGAATAGTAGAATATTAGAATAATGGAATTGTGGAAGTGGAAGTGGAATAGTAGAAGTAGAAGTAGAATTTTAGAAATATAATATTAGAGAAGTAGATTATTAGATGTAGAATATTAGAAGTAGATTACTAGAAGTAGACTATTACAAGATTAGAAGATTAGACGTAGAATAGTAAAAGTAGAAGTAGAATATTAGAAGTAGAAGTTGAAGTAGAAGTAGAATATTTGAATATTTGAAGTAGGATATTTGAAGTAGAATATGTAGAAGTAGAAGTAGAATATGCAGAAGTAGCTCGGGAGTAAGCGCGGTAGCGGAAGTGTTGTGGTAATCTTCTTTTAATTTATTTTTTTAATTTGTTTTTTAGGCTCGGAAGCTGGAGTGGGAGTGGGAAAGGGAAAGGGATCGGAAGCTCTGAGCTAACATTCTTTTATTCTATTTTGTTTTAATTTAATTTTAAATTGTTTTGTAAGCTAGGGAATTAGGGCGGGAGTGGGAGCGTTGATGTAACTTTCTTTTACTTTATTCTTTTTTTTTTAAAAATTTGTTTTTTGAGCTAGGAGACGAGAGAAGGAGCAAGAGCGGGAGTGATGAGGTACCTTTCTTTTGCTTTATTTATTTTACCTTTCCAAAATTGTTTTTTAAGCTAGGGAATAGGGGTGGGAACGAGAACGAGAACGGGAACATGAATGGGAATGGAAGCATTGTGATAACTTTCTTTCACCATACTTTCTTTTATTTTACTTACTTAACGAGAGCAGGAGTAGGGGCGGGAGTGTTGAAGTAACTTTATTTTACTTTACTTTTTATAATTTTACTTTTCATAAAACTGTTTTATAAGCTCGAGAGTGGGAGCAGAAACGTTGATGTAACTTTCTTTCATTTAAATTTTTTAAAAAATGTTTTTTAGGATGAGGAGCTAGATTGGGAGTGGGAAAGGGAGCGAAAATGCCGAAGTAACTTTCTTTCACTTTATTATATATTTTTTTTAATTTGTGTTTTAAGTTGGGGAGCTAGTGCGAGAGCAGGTGTGAGAGAGGGAGTGAGACCGAGATCACTGAGGTAACTTTCTTTTATTTTACTTTATTTTATATTACTTATTTTTTAAGCCATGGAGTGGGAGCGGAAGCGCTGAGGTAACTTCTTCCACTTTACTTTTTTATTTTTATTTTTATTTTTTTTGAATTCTTTTTTATGTTATGGAGCAGGAACGGAACCGTTGAGATAACTTATTTTACTTTTTTTGTAGCTATGGAGCTAGAGCTGGAGCTGTTTATTTTTATTTTGTGTGTTTGTTTGTGTTTATTTTTATTTTATGGTTGTTTGTTTGTGTTTATGTTTATCGTGTGGATGTGCGTGTTTGTGTTTGTGTTTATTTTTATTCAGTATATGTGTGTTTGTGTTTTTGTTTATTTTTATTTAGTGCGTGCTTGTGTGTATTTGTATTCATTTTTATTGTGTGCATATTTGTGTTTATTTAGAACGTGCGTGTTTGTGTTTATTTTTAGTGCATGCGTGGGTGGCGTGCATAGCAAGCGTGCTTGTGTGTGCATTTTTTTTGGTATGTTGGATTGTCGTGGTATAGTAACTAGTTTTAGGGTGGTTCTACTTCGTTAAACACGTTCATGTATGCTATAAAATTGATTTTTATGCTATGGAGCGAGAGCAGGAATGGAAATGCTGGGGTAACTTTATTTCACTTTACTTTCTTTAATTTTATTTTTTCAAAATTATTTTTTGAAGATGGGGAGTGGGAGCAAGAGCGCTACGGTAACTTCCTTTGACTTTATTTTCTTTTATTTTAGCTTTTCAAAAATATTTTTTAAGCTAGAATGTTGGCGAGGGAGTTGGTGCGGGAGCATGATGTAATTTTATTTTACTTATCTTTCTTTAATTTAACTTTTAAAAATTGGTTTTTAAGCTCGAAAGCAGGATTATGAGATGAAGCGTTGAGGTAACTGCCTTTTATTTTATTTTATTTTATTTTATTTTATTTTACATTGTTTTTTATTTTGGAGAGCTGGAGCTAGAGCGGGTGCCTTGAGGTAACTTTCGCTTACTTTGTTCTATTTTATTTTACTATCATTTATTTTATTTTTTTAATTTGTTTTTTTAGTTAGGAAACAGGAGTGGGAGTGTGAGCGATGATGTAACTTTATTTTTATTTACTTTATGTTATTTTACTTTTTCAAAATTGTCTATTAATCTAGGGAGCGGAAACAGAAGCGTTGAGGTAATTGTTTTTATTTTTACACTTATTTCATTTTTTAAAATTCAAGATGTGGAGCTGGAGTGGGGGCGTTGATGTAACTTTTTTTTATTTTAATTTTTTTTAAAGTGTTTTTTAAGCTAGGAAACTAGAGCGGAAGCAAGAGTAGGAGCAGGAGTAGGAGTGTAAGCGAGAGCGGGAACAGAGGCGTCGAGGTAACTTTATTTTACTTTACCATTTATTTTACTTTTTTAAATGGTTTTTTATTCTGAAGAGTTGGAACGGGAGTGAGGGTGGGATCAGGAGCTTTGAGGTAACTTTATTTTTCTTTACTTTATCAAAATTGTTTTTCGAGAAAGTGACAGAGAACAGAAGCATTGAGGTAACTTTATTTTATATTATTTTACCTTTTTTTTTAAATAAACTAGGGTGCTGGAGCGGGAGCAGAAACTCTGTGGTAACTTTATTTTCCTTTACTTTTTAAACTAGGAAGCTATAACTAGAGCTGTTTATTTTTGTTGTGTGTTTCTTTGAGTTTATTTTTGTTGTGTGGGTGTGTGTTAGTGTGTGTTTATTTTTAATGCATGTGTGCATGAGTTACCTGTGTGTGTGAATAGCGAGCGTGTGCACGTGTGTTCTGCTTGCTTGTGTGCTTGTGTGTGTGTGTTTTATTGTGTTTATTTTTATTTTTTTGTGTTTGTGTGTTTATTTTTATTGTGTTTGTGTTTGTATTTAATTTTATTGTGTGGTTGTTTGTTTATGTTTTTTTCATTGTGTGGGTGTGTGTGTATTTATGTTTATTTTTGTTTAGTATGTGTTTTTGTTTTTGTTTATTTTGTGTTTTTGTGTTTTTGTGTTTATTTTTATTGTGTGACTGTTTGTTTGTGTTTATTTTATTTAGTGTATGTGTTTGTTTATTTTTATTGTGTTTGTGTTTATTTTTATTTCGTATTTGTTTGTTTGTGTTTATTTTTATTGTGTGGGTGTGTTTTTGTGTTAATTTTTTTTGAGGTATGTGTGTTTGTGTTTATTTTTATTTAGTGCGTGTTTGCATGTGTATTTGTGTGTTTGTGGGTGTGTTTTTGTGTTTTTTTTAGATATGTGTGTTTGTGTTTATTTTATTTAGTGCGTGTATGCATGTTTGTATTTTGTGTTTATTTTTATTGTGTGTTTGTTTGCGTTTATTTCTAGTGCGTACGTGTTTATGTTTATTTTTAGTGCGTGTGTGTTTGGGCATGCATGTTTAGTGTGTATTTGTGTGTTTGTGTTTATTTTTATTGTGTGGTTGTCTATGTTTATTTTTATTTGGTATATGTGTTTGTGTTTATTTTTATTTAGTGCGTGCATACATGTGTATTTGTGTTTATTTTTAGTTCGTGTGTTTTTGTGTTTATTTTTAGTGAATGCGTGCGTGCATGGCGTGTTTGTGTGGCGTGCATAGTGTGCGTACGTTTGTGTATTTTATTGTGAGTGTTTATTTTTATTTATTATGTGTTTATTTTTATTTATTGTGTGTTTGTGTTTATTTTTAGTGTGTATGTGTGTTTTTGTTTGTGTTTATTTTTAATTAGTGTTTGTGTGTTTGTGTTTATTTTTAATTAGTGCGTGCGTCTGTGTGTGTATTTGTGTTTATTTTAAGTGATTGCTTGTGCTCGTGCATTGCCTGCTTGTATGCGTGGCATGCATACTGTGCTTGCTTGCACATGTGTGTGCCGGTACATGTTTATTTTTATCTATTGTGTGTGTTTATTTTTATCTATTGTGTTTGTGTTTATTTTTGCTCTGTGTGTTTGTGTTTAATTTTATATAATGTGTGTGTTTGTTTTTATCTAAAGTCTTTTAAACCAGGATGCAGGAGCAGGTGCATTAGCGGGAACGAAAGTGCTGGGTAGCTTGCTTTCCATTTACTTTCTTTTATTTTACATTTTTAAAATTATTTTTTAAGATTTAGAGCAGGAGATGGAGCGCTACAGTAACTTTATTTTACTTTACTTTCATTTACTTTATCTTTTTTTTTTAAATGTTTTTTAAGCTTGGGAGCGGGAGTAGGTGCAACAATGGAAGCGTTAAAGTAACTTTCTTTTACTTTACTTTATTTTATTTTACGTCATTTTATTATTTTTTAAGTTTGGGAGCAAAGGAGGTGGCGGTAGCAGAAGCGTTGAGGTAACTTTATTTTATTTTACTTTACTTTATTTTATTTTAATTTTAAAATCATTTTTTAAGTTGGGGAGCTAGAGTTGGAGCGGGAAAGAGATTAAGAGTGGCATTACTGTTGGCATTAGGATTGGGGTTGTGATTGTTCGCACTAGGATTAAGATTGGGATTGAGAATTGGATTGAGATTGAGATATGTATCGGGATTGTATGCATTAGGATTAGGATTTGGATTTGGATTATGTTAGACAAGAACGGGAGCGAAAGCGGGAGCTGGAGCTAGTTGCACTTTGCGTTTACTTTTTCTAACATTTCTAACATTCAATTACTATCAATTTTAGGGGCATGAGTACACAATTTGAGCACTTTATCCACATGAACTTGGTAAGTTAAGTACTACTGTTCGGGATAGGATATCTCTGACAGTAGAACCAAATATTTTATATGTTTATAGTGGAGTAAAAAGTACTTTTATTCATGAGCCAAGCTTTTGGTACATATTCTAGTGGTATAGTTATTATAGTATTTCTAAAGTTTACAATGGTTGACACTTTACAGTAGTATTTTTGAGGAGCAAGGGTTGGAGTAGGATTTGTGGGATTTGTAGGAGCTGGAGCATTAGGATTAGCAGGATGATCAGATTGCTTGTTTATTGTGCGTGTATTTTAATTTTATTTCATGTGTGTTTTCCTTGATTATTTGCTTATTCTATGTATATTTTATTTTTATTTAGTGTTTTTGTGTTTTTGTGTTTTGCTTGCTTGATTTCTTATTTATTTTGTGTGTTCTGCTTGTTTGCTGACTTGTTTTGTTGGTGTGTTTATTTTATATGTTTATTGTGTGTATTTTTCTTGCTTGCAGCAAGCAAGTTTGCTTATCGTATGTGTTTTATTTATTGTGTGTGTGCTTTGCTTGCTTGCTTATTTATTATGTGTGTTTTGCTTGCTTGCTAGTTAATTTGCTTATTTATTGCGTGTCTTTGTATTTTATTTATTTTTTATTTTTTGTGTGTTTTTCTTCATTGCTTGCTTCCTTGTTTTATTGTGTGTGTATGTGCCTATTTCTTGCTTGCTTGTGTGTGTGCATCTGTTATTTATTGTGTGTATTTTGCTTGCTTGCTTTTTTGTGTGTTTGTGTGCGCTTGTTATTTATTGTGTGTGGGCTTGCTTGCTTGCTTGTTTGTTTGTTTGTTTTGTGTGTTTATTTTGCTTGCTTGCTTTTGTGTGTACACTTGTTATTTATTGTGTGTATTTTGCTTGCTTACTTACGTGTGTGTTTGTTATTTATTGTGTGTGTATTTTGCTTGTTAGCTTGTATGTGTGTGCTTGTTATTGACTGTGTGTGTCGCTTGCTTGCTTGCTTATTGCGTGTGTATCTTGCTTGCTTGCTTCCCTATTGTGTGTGTGTTTTATTTTTTCACTTGCTTATTGTGTGTATCTTGCTTGCTTATTGTCTGTGTATGTGTGTGTTTAATTTTTTGCTTGCTTATTATTTATGTATCTGGCTTGTTTGCGTACCTATTGTTTGTGTGGGTATCTTGCTTGCTTACTTTATGTGTGAGCGCTTATTATTTTTTGTGTTTGTGTTTTATTTATTTTTGCTTGTTTGCTTACTTATTATGTGTGTGTATCTTGCTTGCTTATTGTGTGTGCGTGTGTGTATATCTTGCTTGTTTGCTTATTGTGTGTGTATCTTGTCTGCTTGCTTGCTTATTGTTATTTATTGTGTGTGTGCACGTGGCTAGTGTGAGCAAGAGCAGGATTAGGATTAGCTGAATTTGTAAGAGTTGGATTAGCACTCGCTAAAGCTGGGGAAGTGTTTTTGTCCTTTTCACTTTCTTATTACTTTTTTCGTTTGTTTTTTCTAACATTTCTAGTACTATCAAATTATGGAGCATGAGCAATAGCAAGAGTACACGAATTGAGCACTTTATCCGTATGGACTTGGTAAGTTATGGAGCATGAGCAATAGCAAGAGTACACGAATTGAGCACTTTATCCGTATGGACTTGGTAAGTTAACTACTCCTGTTTGAGGTAGGAAATCTCTAACCGTAGAGCCAAACATTTTATATGTTTATTGTGGAGTAAAACATATATTTATTGTTGAGTCAAGCTTTATAGTTATTATAGCATTTCTTAGCTTTGCAATTCTTTACTCATGACAGTTCTAGTGGTAGGATTTTGAGTTTGCTGTTGCTGGAGCTGGGATTAGGATTAGGACATTAGGATTGTTTACATTAGGATTAAGATTATCAAGATATTAGGATTGTTATGATATTTGTATCATGATTAGAATTATGATTAAGATTAGGATTAGGATGTTTATGTTGTTAGGATATTAGGATTATGATCAGCAATAAAGTTTTCTGATTAACTTTAAAGCAGATTATTTTTTCAGCGAAACTTAGAGTGATTATTTTAAAAGCTACAACATTATCATACTGGCATGTAGAAATGTATTAGAAGTAGAAGTAGAATATTAGAGGTAGAGGTAGAAGTGGAAAAGTTAAAAAACAGAAGTAGATGTAGAAAAGTATAGGTAAAGGTAGAGGTAAAATAGAAGAATAGTACGTATAATAGTAGAATCGTAGAGAAGTAGAAGTATTAATAGAATAGTAGAGGTAGAATAGTAAAGAAGTAGAGAATTAGATGTAGACGTAGAAATAGAAGTAATAATAGATTAGTAGTAGTAGTAGAGTAGATGTAGAATAGTAGAATATTAGAATAATGGAATTGTGGAAGTGGAAGTGGAATAGTAGAAGTAGAAGTAGAATTTTAGAAATATAATATTAGAGAAGTAGATTATTAGATGTAGAATATTACAAGATTGGAAGATTAGTCGCAGAATAGTAAAAGTAGAAGTAGAATATTAGAAGTAGAATATTTGAATATTTGAAGTAGGATATTTGAAGTAGAATATGTAGAAGTAGAAGTAGAATATGCAGAAGTAGCTCGGGAGTAGGTGCAGTAACGGAAGTGTTGTGGTAACTTTCTTTTATTTTTATTTTTTTTAATTTATTTTTTAAGCTCGAAAGTTGAGTGGGAGCGGGAAAGGGAGCGGAAGCTCTGAACTAACATTCTTTTATTTTATTTTATTTTATTTTAATTTTATTTTAAATTGTTTTGTAAGCTGGGGAATTAGGGCGGGAGCGGAAGCGTTGATGTAACTTTCTTTTACTTTATTCTCTTTTATTTTACTTTTTTTTTTAAATTTGGTTTTTGAGCTAAGAGGCATGAGAGGGAGCGAGAGCGGGAGTGCTGAGGTACCTTTCTTTTGCTTTATTTATTTTACCTTTCCAAAATTGTTTTTTAAGCTAGGGAATAGGGGTGGGAACGAGAACGGGAACGAGAATAGGAATGGAAGCATTGTGATAACTTTCTTTCACCATACTTTCTTTTATTTTACTTACTTAACGAGAGCAGGAGTAGGGGCGGGAGTGTTGAAGTAGCTTTATTTTACTTTACTTTTTATAATTTTACTTTTCATAAAACTGTTTTATAAGCTCGGGAGTGGGAGCAGAAACGTTGATGTATCTTCTTTCATTTAATTTTTTAAAAAATGTTTTTTAAGCTGGGGAGCTAGATTGGGAGTGGGAAAGGGAGCGAAAACGTCGAAGTAACTATCTTTTACTTTATTATATTTTAATTTTTTAAATTTGTGTTTTAAGTTGGGGAGCTGGCACAGGAGCAGGTGTGAGAGAGGGAGCGAGAGTGAGAGCACTGAGGTAACTTTCTTTTACTTTACTTTATTTTATATTACTTATTTTTTAAGCCATGGAGCGGGAACGGAAGCACTGAAGTAACTTTCTTCCACTTTACTTTTTTTTTTTGAATTCTTTTTTAAGCTATGGAGCAGGAACGGAATCGTTGAGATAACTTTCTTTTACTTTAACTATTTTTCTTTTACTTTTTTTGTAGCTAAGGAGCTAGAGTTGGAGTTGTTTATTTTTATTTTGTGTGTTTGTTTGTGTTTATTTTTATTTTATGGTTGTTTGTTTGTGTTTATGTTTATCGTGTGGATGTGTGTGTTTGTATTTATTTTTATTCAGTATGTGTGTTTGTGTTTGTGTTTATTTTTATTTAGTGCATGCTTATGTGTATTTGTATTCATTTTTATTATGTGTATGATTGTGTTTATTTTTAGTGCATGCGTGGCTGGCGTGCATAGCGAGCGTGCATGTGTGTATGTTTGATTGTGTGTTTAGTTTTATTTATTGTGTGTGTTTTTTTTATTTAACTTGTGTTTGTATTTAATTTTAGAGTGTATTTGTGCGTTTGTATTTATTTTTATTGTGTGTTAATTTGTTTATTTCGTGCGTGCATATACGTATTTGCATTTATTTCTATTGTGTGTTTGTCTTTATTTTTACTGTGTGTATGTGTTGTTATGTTTATTTTTAGTGTCTGCGTGGCGTGTTTGGGTGGTGTGTGCGTGTGTTTATTTTTATTTATTTTGTGTGTCAGTGTTTATTTTTAATGTGTTTGTGTTTGTGTTTATTTTTATTTTCGTTTATCGTGTTATTTTTATTAGTTGTGTCTGTGTTTATTTTTATTATGTGTTTGTGATTATTTTTAGTACATGTGTGCTTTCATGTTTGTGTTTGTGTTTATTTTCGGTGCATGCGTGTGTAGCCTGCTTACGTGTGTGGCGTGTTTGCGTGGCATGCTTGTGTGCCTGCATGCGTGCGTGTGTTTTATTGTGTGTGTGTTTATTTTTATTTAGTGTGTGTGTTTATTTTAGTGCGTGAGTGCGTGTATGTGTTTTTTTGTGTGCTTATTTTCTTTCATTTTACTTTTTTAAAATTGTTTTTTTGGCTCATGATGAGCAGAAGTGGGAGTGAGAGTGGTAGCGAAAGCGTTGAGGTAACTTTATTTTACTTTACTTTTATTTTAATTTTTTAAAATTGTTTTTTTAAGTTGATGAGCTGGAGCAAGAGCGGGAAAATGAGCAGAAGCGTTGAGATAACTTTCTTTTACTTTATTTTATTTTAATTTTTTAAAATTGATTTTTAAGTTAAGGAGTTGGAGCAGGGCATTGAGGTAACTTTCTTTTACTTTGTTCTCTTTTATTTTTCTTTTTTTAATTTGTTTTTATAGCTAGGAAGTTGTCACGGGAGCTGGAGCGTTGTGGTAAATTTCCTTTATTTTACTTTATTTTATTTTATTTTACTTTTATAAAATTGTTTTTTATGCTATGGAGCGGGAGCGGGAATGGAAGTGCTGGGGTAACTTTATTTTTTCACTTTACTTTCTTTAATTTTATTTTTTCAATTTTTTTTTATGATAGAGAGTGCAAGAGCGATACAGTTACTTCCTTTGACTTTATTTTCTTTTATTTTAGCTTTTCAAAAATATTTTTTAAGCTAAAATGTTGGCGCGGGAGCATGATGTAACTTTATTTTATTTATCTTTCTTTAATTTTACTTTTAAAAAATTGGTTTTTAAGCTCGAGCGTATGATTATGAGATGAAGCGTTGAGGTAACTGCATTTTATTTTATTTTCAATTGTTTTTTATTTTGGAGAGCTGGAGCGGGAGCGTTGAGGTAATTTTCGCTTACTTTGTTCTATTTTATTTTACTATCATTTATTTTATTTTTTAATTTATTTTTTAAGTTAGGAAGCGAGATTGGGAGTGTGAGCGCTGATGTAACTTTATTTTTCTTTTCTTTATTTTATTTTACTTTTTCAATTTTTTTTATTAATATAGGGAGTGGGAACGGAAACGTTGCGGTATTTTTTTTTTAATTTTACACTTATTTCATTTTTTAAAATTCGAGATGTGGAGCTGGAGTGGGGGCGTTGATTTAACTTTTTTTTTACTTTAATTTTTTTAATTTTTTTCTTTTTTAAAAAAGTGTTTTTTATGCTACGAAACTGGAGCGGAAGTAGGAGCAGGAGCGGGAGTGAGAGTGGAAGCGAGAGCGGGAACAAAGGCGTCGGGGTAACTTTCTTTTACTTTTTTAAATGTTTTTTTATTCTGAAGAGCTGGAATGGGAGTAGGGGTGGGATCGGGAGCTTTGAGTTAACTTTATTTTTTTTTTACTTTATCAAAATTGTTTTTATAGAAAGTGATCGAGAACGGAAGCATTGAAGTAACTTTATTCTTTTTTATTTTAAACTGTGTGTGTGCATAACTGTGTTTGTGTGCGTGTGTTTTATTGTGTTTATTTTTATTTATTTTTGTGTTCGTGTGTTTATTTTTATTTATCGTGTGTAGTTGTGTTCATTTTTATTTAGTTTGTGTTTGTGTTTAATTTTATTGTGTGGTTGTTTGTTTATGTTTTTTTTATTGTGTGGGTGTGTGTGTATTTGTGTTTATTTTTATTGTGTATGTGCTTATTTTTATTTAGTGTGTGTGTTTGTGTTTATTTTTGTTTAGTGTGTGTTTGTGTTTATTTTTATTTTATGTTTGTGTGTTTTTGTATTTATTTTTATTGTGTGACTGTTTGTTTGTGTTTATTTTATTCAGTGTATGTGTTTCTTTATTTTTATTGCGTTGGTGTTTATTTTTATTTCGTATTTGTTCGTTTGTGTTTTTTTTAGGTATGTGTGTTTGTGTTTATTTTTATTTAGTGCGTATATGCATGTGTGTATTTTGTGTTTATTTTTATTGTGTGTTTGTGGGTGTGTTTTTGTGTTTATTTTTTTTGACGTATGTGTGTTTGTGTTTATTTTTATTTAGTGCATGTATACATGTGTGTTTTTTATGTTTATTTTTATTGTGTGCATTTTGTGTTTATTTTTATTGTGTGTTTGTTTGCGTTTATTTCTAGTGCGTATGTGTTTATGTTTATTTTTAGTGTGTGTGTGTTTGTGCATGCGTGTTTAGTGTGTATTTGTGTGGTTGTGTTTATTTTTATTTAGTGTGTGTTTGTGCTTATTTTTATTTAGTGTTTGTGTTTATTTTTATTATGTGGTTGTCTATGTTTATTTTTATTTGGTATATGTATTTGTGTTTATTTTTATTTAGTGCGTGCAGACATGTGTATTTGTGTTTATTTTTAGTGCGTGTGTGTTTGTGTTTATTTTTATTTTTAATGCGTGCGTATTTGTGTTTATTTTTAGTGAATGCGTGTGTGCGTGGCATGTTTGTGTGGCGTGCATAGTGGGCGTACGCGTGTGTGTTTTATTGTGAGTGTTTATTTTTATTTATTGTAAGTTTTTGTTTATTTATAGTGTGTATGTGTGTTTGTGTTTGTGTTTATTTTTAATTAGTATTTGTGTGTTAGTGTTTATTTTTATTTAGTGCGTGCGTCCGTGTGTGTATTTGTGTTTATTTTTTATGTGTTTGTGTTTATTTTTAGTTAGTGCGTACGTACGTTTGTGTTTATTTTAAGTGATTACTTGTGCTCGTGCATTGCCTGCTTGTATGTGTGGCTTGCATACTGTGCTTGCTTGCACGTGTGCTGGTGTGTGTTTATTTTTATTTATTGTGCATGTTTATTTTTATCTATTGTGTTTGTGTTTATTTTTCCTTTGTATGTTTGTTTTATTTTTATCTAATGTGTGTTTGTGTTTATTTTTATTGCATGCGTGAGGTAATTTTCATTTACTTTACTTTATTTTAATTTACTTTTTTAAGATTGTTTTTTAAGGCAGAGAATGAGAGCGGTAGCATTTTGGTAACTTTTTTTTTTAACTTTACTTTTTTTTTTTGCTTTAGTTTCTTTTATTTTACTTTTTATTTAAATGTATTTTAAATTACGAAGCTGGCGCCGGTGCGGGAGTGGGGAGAGAGTGTTGAGGTAAAATTCTTTTACTTTTTTTTTTTTACTTTTTAAAATTATTTTTTATGTTCTGGATTGGGAGTGGTAATGAAAACGTTGAGGTAACTTTATTTTATTTTACTTTTATTTATTTTAATTTTTTAACTGTTTTTTAAGCTGGGGAATTAGAGCGGGAGCATATTGAGGTAACTTACTTTTACTTTTTTTATTTATTTTTTTAAAAATGTTTTTTGGGTAAGAAATGGTAACTTTCTTTTACTTTTTTATTTTATTTTTAAATTATTTTTTATTCTGGGGAGTTGGAACTGAAGCGGGAGCACTGAGGTAACTTTCTTTTACTTTGTTCTTTTTTATTTTATTTCCTTTGAATTTATTTTCCAATATAGGAAGCTGGCACGAGAGCGGTGGAGAGAGCGAGAGTGGGAGCACTGAGGTAATTTTCTTTTAATTTATATTATTTTATTTTAATTTTCTAAAATTGTCTTTTAAGCCAGGAAGCAGGAGCAGGTGCATTAGCGGGAAAGAAAGTGCTGGGTAGCTTTCTTTCCATTTACTTTCTTTTATTTTACATTTTTAGAATTATTTTTTAAGATTAAGAGCAGGAGAGGGAGCGCTACATTAACTTTATTTTACTTTACTTTCATTTACTTAATCTTTTTTAAAAATATTTTTTAAGCTTGGGAGCGGGAGTAGGTACAACAATGGAAGAGTTTAGGTAATTTTCTTTTACTTTACTTTATTTTATTTTACGTCATTTTATTATTTTTTAAATTATTTTTTAAGTTTGGGAGCAAAGGCGGTGGCGGTAGCAGAAGCGTTGAGGTAACTTTATTTTATTTACTTTACTTTATTTTATTTTAATTTTAAAATCATTTTTTAAGTTGGGGAGCTAGAGTTGGAGTGGGAAAGAGATTAAGAGTGGCATTACTGTTGGCATTAGGATTCGGGTTGTGATTGTTCGCACTAGGATTAGAATTAGGACTAAGATTAGGGTTGGGTTGGGATTGAGATTGAGATATGAATCGGGATTGTATGCATTAGTATTTGGATTATGTTTGATAAGAACGGGAGTGGGAGCTGGAGCTAGTTGCACTTTGCGTTTACTTTTTCTAACATTTCTAACATTTCAATTACTATCAATTTCAGAAGCAGGAGTACACAAATTGAGCACTTTATCCACATGGAATTAGTAAGTCAAGTTCTACTGTTCGGGATAGGATATCTCTGACCGTATAACCAAACATTTTAGATGTTTATAGCGGAGTAAAGAGTACTTTTATTCATGAGCCAAGCTTTTGGTACATATTCTAGTGGTATAGTTATTATAGTATTTCTCAGCTTTGCAGTGGTTGACACTTTACAGTAGTATTTTTGAGGAGTAAGGGTTGGAGTAGGATTTGTGGGATTTGTGGGATTTGTAGGAGCTGGAGCATTAGGATTAGCAGGATGATCAGATTGCTTGTTTATTGTGTGTGTATTTTAATTTCATTTAATGTGTGATTTTGTGTTTTGCTTGCTTGCTTTCTTATTTATTTCGTGTGTTCTGCTTGTTTGTTGGCTTGTTTTGTTGGTGTGTTTATTTTATTTGTTTATTGTCTGTATTTTGCTTGCTGCAAGCAAGAAAGTTTGCTTATCATGTGTGTGTTTTATTTTTATTTATTGTGTATGTGCTTTGCTTGCTTGCCAGTTAGTTTGCTTATTTATTACGTGTCTTTGTATTTTATTTATTTTTTATTTTTTGTGTGAATTTTGCATCATTGCTTGCTTCCTTGCTTTATTGTGTGTGTATGTGTATATTTCTTGCTTGCTTGCTTGTGTGTGTGTGCCTCTGTTATTTATTGTGTGTATTTTGTTTACTTGTTTTTTTGTGTGTTTGTGTGCGCTTGTTATTTATTGTGGTGGGCTTGCTTGCTTGCTTGTTTGTTTTGTGTGTGTTTATTTTGCTTGCTTATTTTTGTGTGTGCACTTGTTATTTATTGTGTGTATTTTGTTTGCTTACTTACGTGTGTGTTTGTTATTTATTGTGTGTGTATTTTGCTTGTTTGCTTGTATGTGTGTGCTTGTTATTTACCGTGTGTATCGCTTGCTTGCTTACTTATTGCGTGTGTATCTTACTTGCTTGCTTGCTTCCCTATTGTGTGTTTTATTTTTTCACTTGCTTATTGTGTGTATCTTGCTTGCTTATTGTCCATGTATGTGTGTGTTTAATTTTTTGCTTACTTGCTTGCTTATTATTTGTGTATCTTGCTTGCTTACTTTATGTGTGAGCACTTGTTATTTTTTGTGTTTGTGTGTGTTTTTTTTTTTTGCTTGTTTGCTTACTTATTATGTGTGTGTATCTTGCTTGCTGATTGTGTGTGTATATCTTGCTTGTTTGCTTATTGTATGTGTATCTTTTCTGTTTGCTTGCTTATTGTTATTTATTGTGTATATCTTGTCTGTTTGCTTGCTTATTGTTATTTATTGTGTGTGTGCACGCGGCTAGTGTGAGCAAGAGCAGGATTAGGATTAGCTGAATTTGTAAGAGTTGGATTAGCACTCGCTAGAGCTGGGGAAGTGCTTTTGTCCTTTTCACTTTCTTATTACTTTTTTCGTTTGTTTTTTCTAACATTTCTAGTACTATCAAATTCAGGAACATGAGCAATAGCAAGAGTACACAAATTGAGCACTTTATCTACATGGACTTGGTAAGTTAAATACTCATGTTTGAGGTAGGAAATCTCTAACCATAAAGCCAAACATTTTATATGTTTATTGTGGAGTAAAACATATATTTATTGTTGAGTCAAACTCTATAGTTATTATAGCATTTCTTAGCTTTGCAATGCTTTACTCATGATAGTTCTAGTGGTAGGATTTTGAGTTTGTTGTTGCTGTAGCTGGGATTAGGATTAGGACATTAGGATTGTTTACATTAGGATTAAGATTATCAAGAAATTAGGATTGTTATGATATTAGTATTGTGATTAGAATTATGATTAAGATTAGGATTAGGATGTTTATGTTGTTAGGATATTAGGATTATGATCAGCAATAAAGTTGTCTGATTAACTTTACAGAAGATTATTTTTTCAGCGAAACTTACAGTGATTATTTTAAAAGTTACAACATTATCAAACTGGCATGTAGAAAGGTATTAGAAGTAGAAGTAGAATATTAGAAGTAGAGGTACACGTGGAAAAGTAGAAAAGTTGAAAAGTAGAAGTAGAATTTTAGAAGTATAATATTAGAGAAGTAGATTATTAGATGTAGAATATTAGAAGTAGAATACTAGAAGTAGAATATTACAAGATTAGAAGATTAGACGTAGAATAGTAAAAGTAGAAGTAGAATATTAGAAGTTGAAGTTGAAATAGAAGTAGAATATTTGAATATTTGAAGTAGGATATTTGAAGTAGAATATGTAGAAGTAGAACATGTAAAAGTAGAAGTAGAATATGCAGAAGTAGCTCGGGAGCAGGTGCGGTAGAGGAAGTGTTGTGGTAACTTTCTTTTATTTTATTTTTTAATTTGTTTTTTAAGCTCAGAAGCTGGAGTGGGAGCGGGAAAGAGAGCGAAAGCTCTGAGCTAACATTCTTTTATTTTAAATTATTTTGTAAGCTGGGGAATTAGGGCGGGAACGAGAGCGTTGATGTAACTTTCTTTTACTTTATTTTTTTTTAAATTTTTTTTTTTTTGAGCTAGGAGGCGGGAGATGGTGCGAGAGCGGGAGTGCTGAGGTACCTTTCTTTTGCTTTATTTATTTTACCTTTCCAAAATTGTTTTTAAAGCTAAGGAATAGGAGTGGGAACGGGAACGGGAACGGGAACGGGAATGGGAATGGAAGCATTGTAATAACTTCCTTTCACCATACTTTCTTTTATTTTACTTACTTAACGAGAGCAGGAGTGGGGGCATGAGTGTTGAAGTAACTTTATTTTACTTTACTTTTTATAATTTTACTTTTATTAAAACTGTTTTATAAGCTCGAGAGCGGGAGCAGAAACGTTGATGTAACTTTCTTTCATTTAATTTTTTTTTTAAATGTTTTTTAGGCTGGGGAGCTAGATTGGGAGTGGGAAAGGGAGCAAAAATGCCGAAGTAACTTTCTTTCACTTTATTATATTTTAATTTTTTAAATTTGTGTCTTAAGTTGGGGAGCTAGCGCGGGAGCAAGTGTGAGAGAGGGAGGGAGACCGAGAGCACTGATGTAACTTTCTTTTACTTTATTTTATATTACTTATTTTTTAAGCCATGGAGCGGGAGCGGAAGCGGTGAAGTAACTTTCTTCAACTTTACTTTTTTTTTTTTTTGAATTATTTTTTAAGCTATGGAGCAGGAACGGAACCGTTGAGATAACTTTCTTTTACTTTAACTATTTTTATTTTACTTTTTTTTTTTGAAGCTGTGGAGCTAGAGATGGAGCTGTTTATTTTTATTTTGTGTGTTTGTTTGTGTTTATTTTTATTTTGTGTGTTTGTTTGTGTTTATTTTTATTTTATGGTTGTTTGTTTGTGTTTATGTTTATCGTGTGGATGTGTGTGTTTGTATTTGTGTTTATTTTTATTTAGTGCATGCTTGTGTGTATTTGTATTCATTTTTATTATGTGTATATTTGTGCTTATTTTTAGAGCGTGCGTGTTTGTGTTTATTTTTAGTGCATGCGTGGGTGGCGTGCGTGTGTGCATGTTTGATTGTGTGTTTAGTTTTATTTATTGTGTGTGTTTGTTTTTATTTATCTTTTGCTTGTATTTAATTTTAGTGTTTATGTGTGCGTTTGTATTTATTTTTATTGTGTTTGTTTTTAGTGCATGCGTGTTTTTGTTTATTTTTATTGTGTGTGTTTATTTTTATTTTTATTTAGTATGTGTATGTGTTTACTTTTCTTTTTGTTCGTGTGTGCGTGTATGTATCTGTATTTATTTTTATTGTGTGTGTTTGTGTTTGTATTTAAGCTTGCGTGTTTGTGTTTGTATTTAAGCTTGCGTGTTTGTGTTTAATTTTTATGCGTGCATTGCGTGTTTGGGCGGTGCGTGCGTCCATGTGTGCGTTTATTTTTATTTATTGAGCTTGTGTGTGTTTATTTTTATCTATTGTGTGTGTTTGTGTTGATTTTTAGTGTGTATGTGTGTGTTTGTATTTATTTTTATTAGTTCGTGCGTGCATGTGTATTTGTATTTATTTATATTATGTGTTTGGGTTTATTTTTATCTCATGGTGTTTGTGTTTATTTTTAGTGTTTGTGTGCATTTCGTGCGTGACCTGTTTGAGTGATGTGCATAGCGTGCGTGTGTGTTTTATTGTATTTATTTGTTTGTTTATTTTTGTTTATCGTGTGTGTTTGTGTTTTTTTTATTGTGTGTTTATTTTTATTTAGTGTTTATTTTTATTGTATGTTCGTGTGAGTTTGTGTTTATTTTTATTTGGTGTTTGCGTTCGTGTGTATTTTTATTTATTTTTATTGTGTGTTCGTGTTATTTTTAGTGTGTGCATGCGTTCGTGTTTGTGTCTAATTTCAGTACATGCGTTGCCTGCATGGCATGCATATCGTGCTTGCTTACGTGTGTTTTATTGTGTGTGTTTATTTTATTTATTGTGTATTTGTTTATTTTTATTTATTGTGTGTTTGTGTTTATTTTTAGTGTGTGTACGTGTGCGTGTTTATTTTTATTGCGTACGTGAGGTAACTTTCATTTACTTTACTTTTTTAATTTTACTTTTTCAAAATTATTTTTTAAAATAAGAAGCGGGAGCGATGCGGTAACTTTATTTTATTTAAATTTTTTTAAAATGTTTTTTAAGCTAGGAAGCTGGTGAAAGAGTGGGAGTGAGAGCCTCCATACGTTGGTAAGATTTTCTTCTTCTGATTAAATTGATTATCATTTTCGTGTATACATATTTATTAATTATTGTAATAATTGATATAATTATTGTAATAATTGATATGTATGTGTTTTGAAAATAATTACGATCTCAAGTTCACCGGTTCCAGATCATTTACAATCAATATATAGAAATTTTAAAATCGATTTCCGTTGTGTTATCAGTGAACGAGGTTCCAATGTTGGTATCAGAGCCAGTTTATTTTTCGGAACATAAAATTATTTTAAATGCTCCTGTATGTATGATTGTGTAGGCATTTTTTAAATTCACTGTATGATGTTTTTGTATATATGTATATATATTTTTTAATTTATAAAAAATTGATTGATAATTAATTATATGGTACTATGGATTGTATATTTTTTTTATTGTTATTGTATTGTAAATAAAAAAAAAAAATTGTAACATGTATTATAGACCTAGAAAAATCACGAAGAATGATACATGAGATGAATCGAAGTGAACTGAAGTGACTGGAAGATTTTTGAATTTATAAGAAGATCAAGGAATGTCTTGGGGTATTTTTGTAATTTTAGATTCTAATTTTCAGGTTAAACAATCCACAGTACTCGATCAATTCATGTATGCTTTATATTATGTGATGATAAGAGTATTGTCATGCATACTATGCCATTAAGATTAGATGTGTCTACAAAAATATATTTGATATGTCATACATGCATCATAGCCTAATATTTTATGTATTTTTTTAATATGATTAAAATCAAAAAATGCATAATTGACTATGAAAATGAGAGTAATTTTTTAATAGTTAGAAAACTTGGTAATTCTCATTAAAATTAATCTAGTTATTAAAGAGTTTAATAAGTTAGATTAATAGGGTCATTTATTGTAATTAGGATTAATATGATCAATATCGTAATGATAAATGAATCGAATAAAGTGTTAGAGTTTTAATAGTTAAAACTTGGTAAATACTAACATAATAATCTAACCTTTGTAAAGGTTTAGATTATTCACTAATAGATTAGATTTTTAATAGTTAAAAATCATTAATAATTTATTAGTTAATGTGTTAGAGAACTTGATTAAAGTTAGTCGTTTGATCATGTAAAGTTTATGTGCATTTACGGATGAAAAAAATGTTAGTTTTAAAATAGTGTGTGAGAGAGTTATATGACTTATATATCCCGCAGTCTCCATCATTAGTTCGACACCGTGAGATCCGAGTGGGGCCTCGTGATGACTTTGCTTTCGTTCTCTCTAAAGAGGGTTTCCACAAAGGTCAATATCAAGGTTGACTTCCTAACGGATAGAATTTATGTGGGTATTTCGAGATTGACCGACCCTAAACCGACAATTCTCGAGTTAAGCTCGTGAGATCTAAAATGTTGGGTTACACTCATGAATGTTTTGATTAAGTTTTGTTAATTAAAAACCTGACTGAATAAACAGTGGTTGAATGATATGGAAATGGAGTTATTCTAGAATATCATTTAATTGAGAATGTCTCGGTCCACCCTTAAGACGGCATTTTTTGTGGTATGTTGGATTGTCGTGGTATAGTAACTAGTTTTAGGGTAGTTATACTTCGTTAAACACGTTCATGTATCATGTTTAAATTTATGTCAGAGCACTCACACTTGTTGTTAATAAATAACTGAATGAATGTTTTATTTATTTAAGCAATTATGTCTTTTGCATTACTTAAAATTCTCTTAAACGACAAATTAACTGGTGATTTCTACAATAAGTGGAAACAAAACATTAATGCAATATTGGTCACCAAAGACCTCAAGTTTGTGCTTACGGATGAATGTCATCCAACGCCTACTGTCAATGCTACACGAATTGTTCATGAGGCATACGAGCGATGGGTCTTATCTGATGAGAACGCCCGAACATATACATTGGCTCCAATGACAGACGTGCTTGTCACAAAGCACGAAGCAATAACTTCAGCATTTGAAAATCATAGAGTCATTACAAGCTATGTTCGGGCAGCCCTCCGAACAAAAACGATATGAAGCTGTTCGTTTCACTATACTCGCTCGTATAAAGGAAGGAGCATCTGTTCGGGAACATGTCCTGAGCATGATGTCATACTTCAACTCGGTAGAAGTCAACGATAAGGCCATTGACGAACCCAGTCAAGTGGGTATCATACCGATGACTCTTTCGAAGAGTTTAGACCAGTTTAAGAGCAACTATGGGATGAAAAAAATTAAGGTTCAGTCTCACACAGTTGCTCAATGAGCTCACTACTTGTGAGTCATTGACTAAGGACTGTAAGGGTAAGACTGGTGAGACAAATGTTGTTGCTCAATGAGCTCATTACTTGTGAGTCATTGACTAAGGACTGTAAGGGTAAGATTGGTGAGACAAATGTTGTCGAACCATCTTTCTTCAACAATAAGAAGAGAGAGAGAGGTCTGTTGGGACGGCGAAGGGTAAACCCAAACCCAAGAAAGCCCAAAGCAAGAAAAAGTTCAAGAAAGGTAAGTAGACCTTTTACTAGAATATGGGCTTAGAGATATGGAGCGACCTGAGCTCATACATACAGACATCTATGGACCGATGAATGTTAGAGCTAGGGGCGGCTATGAGTATTATATCACCTTTATAGATGACTACTAAAGATACAGATATATTTACTTGATGCAACGAAAGTCGAAAACATTTGAAAAGTTTAAAGAATTCCGAGCTGAAGTTGAAAATCAATTTGGTAAGACTATCAAGTCACTACGATCAGATTGTGAATGTGAGTACCTGACCAAGAGTTTGAAGACTTCATGGTCGAGCATGGGATAGTTTCCCAGCTCACAGCTCTTGGTACACCTTAGTAAAATGGTGTAGCGGATAAGAGAAATAGAACCCTGATGGAAATGGTGAGATCTATGATTAGCTTCTTATCATTATCAAATTCCTTTTGGGGATATGCGTTGCAAACAGCGGCATACATTTTGAATGTAGTGCCATCCAAATATGTTCCTACGACTCCCCTAAAGTCGTGGAATGGTCGTAAAGCTAGTTTGCGGTATTTTCGCTTATGAGGGTGTCTAGCACGTGTTGAAGAATATAAATGGAAAGGTAGACTCTAAGTCTCTGGTCTGCCTGTTTGTAAGATACTCCAAGGAGATCAGAGGTGGACACTTCTATAGTGTCGAAGTTAACAAAATATTTGTATCGACAAATGCAACGTTTCTTGAAGACAATTATATTAGTGACCATAAACCTCGTTCTAAGATTGTATTAAAGGAGTTGAAGCATGATGAGACTGATGAGACTAGTGCTTCATCAATAATAGTTATTGGTTCACAAACATCTAAGAGTTAGATAGTTCTTGATCAGAATACGCTACTACCTAGACGTGGTGAGAAGGTTGTGAGACAACTTGAACGCTATTTAGGTATAGGTAAGGGATAAGGTGTTGTCTCTACTGATAGTGTGGATGATCCATTGACATTTAAGAATGAAATGGAAGATCCTGATAAAAAAAATGCTTAAAACCATGAATCTCGAGATGGAGTTCATGTACTCTAACTTAGTCTGGGATCTTGTAGACGTACCGGATAGGGTAAAACCCATCGGTGTAAGTGGATCTACGAGAGAAAAAGTGGAGTAAACGGGAAGGTATAGAACTTCAAAGTAAGGCTAGTGGCTAATGGTTATACCTAGAAAGAGAGGGTCAATTATGAAGAGGCCTTCTTGCCAGTAGCCATGTTTAAATCTATTAGAATTCTCTTATCCATTACTGCCTATTTCGATTATGAAATTTGGCAAATGGACGTCAAGACTGCATTCTTGAATGTCAATCTTGACGAGAGCATCCATATGATGCAACCAGAGGGTTTCGTGTCTCCAGATCAAGAGCAAAAGGTTTGCAAGCTGCAAATGTCCATTTATGAACTTAAGCAAGATCTTGGAACATCAGGTTTGATGATATGATCAAAACTTATGGCTTCGAGCAGAACGTTGATGAGCCTTGTGTCTATAAGCGCATCATTGACAAGAAAGTTATTTTCTTGGTCTTATACGTAGATGATATCCTACTCATTGGGAATGATATGAGAGTGTTGTCTTATGTAAATGGCGGGCTGGCTAGCTAGCCAATTCCAAATGAAAGATTTGGGAGAAGCGAGTTATGTTCTAGGGATCCAACTTGTAAGGGATTGTAAGAACAAACTCATGGCACTATTGAAACAAGGGAAAAATAATATATTTTTTAGTAATTAGAATTGTTCTAAGTGTTTTTCTCTTTAGAAGAAAGAGTTTCTTCAAGTATTTGTTCTACATCCTCCATTTAAGTTTCTGATATAGTGATGCGTCCACACGCAGTTACTAGTTTCGGGAGGTAACGAGGAATAACGAGTGGTTCAGACATGAGCATATCGTAAAGTGAAGAAGCCTCCGAACGTTGATAAGATTTTCATCCTCTGATTAAATTGATTACAATTTTCATGTATACATATTTATTTATTATTGTAATAATTTATATGTATGAGTTCCGAAAATAATTACAATCTCAAGTTCACTGGTTTCATATCATTTACGATATGTGTATAAAAATTTTAAAACTGATTTTCAATGCGTTATCAGTGAACGGGGTTCCAACCGTGGGTGTGGGTGGATTGGTACGATTAGTGTGGGGTATTAAGTGAGATGTCGGCTGGTGGTGTTCGAGATGAAGGTCGTGGGAGTCGGAATGGCGGTGCTTCTCATCTTTTACCGTCGATGAGATTGACTCTTTCTCTCTCTCTCTTCGACTCCCCTTCTTCGCCAACGTTGGTGGTGGTCTTTTAGGTGTGAGGTTGTTCATGTGTTTGGGACTGGGTTTATAGAGAGTGATGATGGTGATTTTGGTGTTTTGCGGCTCGATTTGTGTTTGTGGTTGTTGTTGATGGTGATTTTTTAGATTAATCGCCCGTCACACAATTAATATAGAATGATAACCGATTGCAAATCGAAACAAATAGAAAATTAATTGGACAAAAAACTTTACGTGGTAAAACTCCAATGTGGGAAAACGTCCACGGTTGCCGATAACGGTAAGAAAAGAAATCCATTAAGTTGATTGAAAATTAACGTTCAATTCCAACCCATTCCTCTCTATATGCTTAATTCACACCAACTCCTTTTTGGGTATTATTAGGGTCTATTTATACATACATGGAACCCTAATTCTTGATGTACAAGTAAGAAAAATTTCTATGTTTAAGCTAAACTCTAACTTATTGGAGTCGTATTGTTGTTCTTCCATGTTTTGCGCTGGTTGTCTTTTTTTCTTATTGAATTTCTTGTCTGATTTAGACTTTGATATATATAGGGAAACTGACTTCCTTGTCAAAACACGCTTCTAGACATCTTATTTCAGTAGGACTCGCCCTCTGCGTATTTGGATCGCAATTTCATCGAATCTGAATGCTATCCACTTGCAACGCATCCGACCGCCTATTTCTCCCGATCATTTTCGTTTCTCCCGATCTAGACGATTTTACTCGACCACAACCTTGGCCCCGACTATCATGACGACATGATCGTTTGTGTTATTTTAGTCGGGATGACTGGTCGGGTCTTCTTTGACCTACTTGGGTTGAATTAATCTGATCGTCTTCCAGTGATGTGGCACCATCGACCCTTATCTTTTGTCGACGTGTCATATCGTCTAGAATTTGCTAATAACAACGCCCTTTAAATATATAAGGCTGAGTATCTCGTTCTCAATTGAATCCACTCGGCGAAGTGTGTTTAATTTATTCTTTTTTCTTGTTTTGGCGTTCATTAATGTGCATTTAATGTTTCATGGCTAAGTTTTAATGTTAATCACGCTCGTTTCGGCTGACGCAATCATTCAGCCACTTTTTTGAATTTAAAGCGGCGCGTGTTTTTCGTTTCGTGTGCACCTACTTCCATTCGTGTCTGGTGACGTGTATATGTTCTTATGACATCATCTGCTCCAATATATAGTTCAAAGCCTTTTCATTTTCCCTCGCGACTTCATAAAGCTTTTTTGTGAAAAAACTCTAGTTTTCCCTTCTCCTTCAGATTCTTGCTTTTCTTTGCCTTCAAACTTTCATGTTTTCGTCGCATTCACTTATATTCCATGTATAGACCCAACTCTCTGTTATCGATATTTTGAACTTCTCATGCATGCCATTGAGGCTGGCGATAATGAGAATATCGCTAGGCTTGAATCCATACTTTAGGATCGTTTTCATGCTTATACTTTTTCATCTCAACCTATCGCTTTAAGTGTAGATTATTTTATGGTCATCCCGGGTTTGTTCTTTCTTCTGTTAACTCTCTTAGTTCCACTTCTGTTGATGTTTATTCAGATATGTCGAATACATCAAGGCAAACTACCAGGGCTTCCCTCAAAGAAACTACATGTCTAACGAACGAATTGAGGATAGTCTCGCAGATGTTGATGATGAAGGATGTCCCAAGGGAACATCGGACTCGCATGATAAGATTTACAGCAGATCATCCTTGCGCCTTCGATTTAGAGATAAATGTGGTGACAGACAAGGAGCTTGAGAAGTTTAGGGATCGGTTCGACCTTCCACGTTTGGTGCGATTGTCTTGCAGTGGCGAGCGTGCAGTGTGGAATCCGTCTTATAGTGCGGTTGCATTTTATAGGGCCATGCTGTCTTCTGGGGTCACTTTCCCCTTACAACCTTTCATCACCTAGTTCCTAGTTCTTAACATATAAGGGAATTGCTTCCGCTCAGCTGACCCCCCCCAACTTATACCGGGTGTTGATCAGCCTATGGCATTTGTGGAAGAAGATTGGGGTAAGATACCCCCCGACCCCCTAGGAGATACGTAACTTTTATACTTTGTGTCAGTTAGATACATGAGGCACTTTCTATCTCCAATCGAAGACACCGAGCATATGGATTCTCTTCTAACGTATAAGAACCACAAAGGTTTCATATGGGGATTTCCATTATCCAACAGGTACTGGAAGAACAACTGGTTCTTCGTCAGTGGGATTGGGGTAAGGTCGTGGTGACTGATGCCACCCATCGGCTAAACAGGGGCAGTGTCCCGAGGCACTTATGTAGCCCCGAGATATGGAACAAGACTGCGTCTATGATGACTAAGGAACAGGTTGACATAGTTGTTAAGGCGTCTCAGACTACGGCGGAGAGGTTAGTGACCGCCGAAGTCTATATTCGGAGAATGAGTTGATTGAATTGGGACTCATTCCTGAGATATCAACCTGACACAGGCTTCATAAGTCTTCGTTTCCATACTTCCTGGTTTTGTTGCTTACGTTTTTTTCTCATTATTTTCTGTGATGTCTTTCTTTTCAGTATATGAGCTGGACATTATTGCTGGTGAGCAGACCGAAAATGCTAAGAACCTTGATCTAGTAAGAAGGAAAACGACAACTGATCAGGTGGCTCAGGGGATTACCCACCTGAACACGACTTGGTAGAGCATGTGTATGAGTCTGACCGTGATTTCCCGGCGGTTCCTACTGACCAAGCTGAGGCAAGCAATCGTGATACCTCTTGCCTCGAAGCGGTCATCTAGAGATAGGTCCGCCCGGGTGCAATATGCCATAGAGGGATTTGACCGTGAAAAGTCCAACATGGAGATATCGAGTCAAGATAAGCCCACTAGGGACAAGCGAATTCGAGAAGAGCCAAGCAAAGGCAAATCCCATAGAACCGAGACTGATGACAAGGCCCTAACTAACAAGGTGGCTAAGACTGTGTAGGGCTCTTCTACCCCCGAGGCCATCCGTAAATGGGCGGAGGTTTCGCATGATGCTGATCCATTATCATCTCGGTTGGAGGTTTCCCCAATTATCTTAGATGAAGAAGATGAGGACGATTATGGGACCCTGACTGAGTTGATTCTAAGGGAGCAGCGGTAAAAGAAAATGGGTGATCTGATGGTTTCAACATCTTCTTCTCTCCAATCTGATTCGGTTAAGGAAGTTGATGCAATAATGCCTCCCACTTGTCTTGCGCATTCCCAAATTCAATCCGATCGTCCTTCCACATGGCTTCCCGCACATCGTCAGGGAAGGCCTCCATGGAGTTCTCCGTTAAACGTCGGATAGTCTTCACTAACTCTGATTCTGATAACAGTGGGTTTAACTCAGAGGAAAAATTTATTGATGATTAGTTGCTCGTCGTCACGGAGAAGCAAGCATTTGATCCAGTGCTAAAGTCAATGACAGTTGCTACAGCTAAGTTAGTTGAGGATGTTCAGGCAACCTAGTCTAGGGATGTTCCCCCTGTTACACCTCTCGGGTCTCTCCCTAAGGACGATGCAAGTGAAGGTCAACCCATGATAGGAAGGATTTTAGAGCCCTTACAATAACCTCTCAGGCTGGTGAGGGTGATGTGGTCTCAAAGATGCGAATGTTATTGACCCGATCCTTCCAACGATGCTTTCAACCATTTCTTCTTCTAGCTACGATCGATCCACTTCATCGGCGATCCCGGATGCTCCAGTTTTTTAGTCCTCCCACCCCTTCATTCAAGCAGTTCTCGAGCTGATCTCTTCTCCATGCTTCGATCAATGTCGGTTGGTGAGGGGTACATTAGCGATGAGTACTTGAGGGAAGCCAGAGCTGGCAATACCTCTGAGCGGATCTACATGATTTTTAACAATGGAGTTTTTGTAAGTACTTTCAACCTTGTCTTTTGCTTGCATGGTTTTTAGTTTTCCTAACTCTTATCCCTTTTTTCAGGTGGTGGAGGAGTTGACCCGAGCCTTGGCTGATCAAAAGAAGCAGGCTACAGAGATATACTGGTTGAAGAAGGCTTTCACCAAGAAAGACGATACTCTTAAGTCATCTCTACCAGTGCTTCCAAAGCTAAGCAGTACGAGGAGCAGCTGAAAGCCCACGCTGCAACTGAATTGCCATGAGGATGACTATAACCAACGTCCAGGGTAGGGCTTCTGCAGTTGAGATGACCCTCAGGATGACTTACCACGAGAAATGTTGAGTTAGAGAAGAGGGATGCCAATGCGGAGTTGGATGAGTGTTGAACTTGAGTCGAGAGCCATTCTGGCTGAGACAGCAGCAATGAAATTCCAGGAGAAGACCCGGTTTTCCCAAGACACTCTTTTCTCTACTTAGTAAATCATGCTTCAGGTGCAACAGGCATCTGAGGAGGCTCAGATCCACAATGAACACCTGGTGAAGGACCTGAAGCAGCAACAAGTTAGTATGGAGGTGCTTTCCCAAGAGGCTAAGTCAGCCCTCGAAGTCCAGAACGTGGATCGCTATAAGAGATCCAAAGTTTTTGATGCATTATGCAAAGGGAATTCGAAAGAGGGCTGGCCACCGTTTGGGTTTTCTTCGAGGGCTGGCCACAGCTAAGGTTTTCTTCGAGGGAAAGAAGAGGTCATCAGAGAAGGCTCACTGTAAATGGGCCAAGATAATTAAGAGGCACAAGGTTGAGTCCCTGGAAGCCGTAAGGAATCAAATGATTCGGTGGAGGGCCTACTGCGGGTCCATTGGGAAGGATCCTCATCCCATGCACCTGGAGCTTCTTTCAAGGTTTTCTCTAGTGGTTTTTTTATGCTAGCGAAGAGAGCGGCACGTTAACTAAGGGGGCTGATGTTGGTCACTTAGTGGGTACAGATTATTCCCCCGTCATGGCCGATGAGCCCGATGATCGTATAATTTGGCCAGATTTTGGGGACCTAAGCCAAGACTATGATGGTGATCTTCCTCCTGACAGTTCTGGGCCTAGAAGTCCTTCCAGCACTCCAGATGCTTAAGGATCTATTTCTTTGTTATCTATGTAATTTTTGTTTTTTAATCGCTCAATTTTCTAAATAAAATTGACTTGTTCTTTTTGATGTTTCCTTATATGACTTAACATGAATTGATCGCTCCATTGCACATTAGTGTTAATCCAGGGCTTAGGCAGTAATAATAGTCACCTAAAAACTAAATGATTCATGAATTGTTAATGCCGCTTATTAACTTGCACTATGTATGTCGAGCCATGCTTAAGTTAACTGTCTCGGTTGCGATCACATCCTTTCACCTGGCATAAATCACCCTTGGTTGTCGCTACAAGTTAACTCAGATTATGTGTATTAGCTTACGTCGTGTTAACCGACCCAGCTGTGACCGCACTGGTGCCATTGGTCACAACCACTTCTTGGTCAGCTACCTGTTTACTTTTGGTTACGCTTGATTTAAATGCGTTATTGCTAACCAGGTTTCTATAATTTGACAAGGACTGTTTATTAGGCCAAGCTATATTGAGTATATTATCCTAACTTTGGTCAAGTAACTTCGTATGACAAGGTTTGTAGTAACCCCTACACAGGCAACATTGGGGAGGCCGTTCATGGTAACCGATCAGTTACTTGTGACGCCGATCAACTTGCTGCTTTTATGTCAATAAGTGTTCTTTTATAACCCATTTACATGATATCTGGTTTATAGACTCTTGTCTTTTATCTGTCAACTAGGTCATTATGACGTCTCCCACTGGACATCTTGTACTCTATTGACTTCGCAGGTGCTTTATTCGCACTTGTTTTTAAGTAAAAGTACTTATTCCTCATTCAACTCTTAGTGCATCCTCTCAGGTGCTTAGAACCCAAGGGCGCCCTTACAGTTCTATATTGCACCCAGTTTGTTTTGGTGAGTGTACACTGCATTTGCGACATATATTTTTGACCCATTTACTGGGTCTCTCGGGTGCTCAAATCCATACCGAGCGATTTCTAGGTACCCCGAGATTGCTTTTGTATACGAAAGAAAAGTTTTAGAACACCACTTTTGATTTTTGAAATTGTTCCCTCAAAGGGGCTATTATTGAATGCTAAAAAGAAAAATAAAACAATCAGCTAAAAAAGTGAATCTATCTTTAAAGAAATAGAAAACTGAGGGACCCTTAGGGGTAGATCATCTTCAGGTATTGAGCATTGCATGGCCTGGGTAATTCGCTTCCTTCTGGTCTCGCAAGGCGGTACGTTCCATGGCCGGCCAACCTGACCACCTGGTATGAACCTTCCCATTTATCTGCCATATCCCCAACTGACTTATCTCTTGTATTGGGTGACACCCTTATCAGAATTAGATCTCTAAGTTGGAATCTCCTGATTCAGACATACGAGTTGTAGTATCTGGCAGCCTTTTGTTGATAGGCCACAATCCTTACCCTCGACATATCTCTTTTTTCTTCCAACTCGTCTAAGCTCTGTTCCAGCATACCATCGTTTGACTCGGGATGGAAAGATGCACCCTCGGTGAGTTATGGATTATTTCAACCAGAATCATCGGCTCTGTCCTGAACGCCAGTGAATAAAAGGTTTCTCCTGTCGAGGTCTTTTTCGTGGTTCGTTATGCCCATAGGACTTCGTGCAGGTTCGAACATCCGAATTTGGTTGTATCCTGAATAAGTATCCATAAAGCTAAACAATTCATGACCGACCGTTGCATCCACTAATTGATCAAGTCGAGGTAGAGGGAAGCTATCTTTCAAGCACGATTTATTGAGGTCAGTGAAATCCACACACATCATCCACTGACCGTTCTTCTTTTTTACCAGCACTACGTTGGCGACCTATTTGGGGTACTTTACTTCCTTTATAAATCCTACTGCCAGTAACTTCTCTACCTCTTTGATCGTCTTGCTTCTCTCCGCGTTAAAGCGTGATTGGTAGATAAAAGTTACACACAGAAGGAATGTATCGATTATGAGGAAATCTTCTCTCTTGTGACCATGCTTAAATCCATTAAGATACTCTTATCCATTGCGGCATCTCTAGACCTAGAGATAGAGATTCGGTAAATGGATGTAAAGACAACTTTCCTTAATGGAAGTCTTGACGAAAGCATCTATATGATACAACCAGAATGATTCATTGAAAATGGCCAAGATAAAAAGGTATGCAAGTAGCAAAGATCCATATATGGATTGAAGCAAGCATCCAGATCCAAGAACATAATGTTCGATCAAGCTGTGAAAAGTTTTGGATTTATTCAAAACCTTAGCAAACCCTATGTATACAAAAGGTTTAAATGCGACAAGTTGGTTTTCCAAGTTCTTTACGTTGATGATATACTACTCATCGGAAACGATATAGGAGTATTGAAATCAGTATAAGAATGGTTGGCAAAACAATTTGATATGAAGGACTTAGGAGAAGCAAGCTATATTCTTGGTATCTTAGTCATAAGGGATATAAAGAATATAACGGTTGCATTATCCCAAGTTTCATACATAGATAAAATCTTGTCTAGGCTTTCCATGCAAGATTCCAAGAAAGGTATGTTACCTTTCAGACATGGAATCAAACTTTCTAAGAAATAAGTTCCTAAAAATGAGCATGAAGAGAAATTCATGAGTAAAATTCCATATTCCTCGGCATTTGGGAGTCTCATGTATGCAATGCTCTGCACTATACTAGATTTGTTTTGTTGTTGGTATAGTTAGCAGGTTTCAATTGAAACCTAGTCCTGATCACTGGATGACAGTCAATCATATTTTCAAGTATCTCAGGAGAACGGGAGATTATATGCTTGTATACTCTAGAGGAGATTTAATTCCCGTTGGGTATACATATTCTGATTTCTAATCGGATTCTGACTCCAGAAGATCAATATCAGGATCTGTGTTTACACTTGGAGGAGGGGCAGTCATATGGAAGAGTATCAAGCAATCTTGTATTGCTGATTCCACCAAGGAAGCAGAGTATGTTGCCGTATGCGAAGCTCCGCCAATTCTTGATTGACTTGGAAGTGGTTCCTGATGCGAATAAGCAGATCACTATTTATTGTGACGATAGTGGAGCAGTGGCTAATTCGAGAGAACCAATAAGCATAAGAGAGAGAAAAACATTGAAAGAAAGTATCACCATTTAAGGGAGATTGTGAATAGAGGAGACGTAACGATAACCAAGATCGCGTCAGTAGAAAATCTAGTTGATCCCTTCAAAAATGCTTTTCCACAAAGAGTTTTGATGGGCACCTGGAGAATATGGGGATAAGAGATATGACACATTTGCTATAGAGCGAGTGGGAGATTGTTGGGATTATCTCGATAGAAAGAGTGTGATAATGTATTTGACAATATTTTCATATTAATAAAGTGATTTATAGTTTAACAAATCTTATAGCATTTATAGTTTAATTATTATAATTGTCAAAAATAAATAATTATAAAGTCAAAAAATTATGAGAAAAGAAGAATTGTTCGTACAATTGGATATGTATGAGGTAGACACAATTCTTTAGTTAGTCTTGAATAATATTCACAACTTAAGATAAGGTTGGACGTCTTTATCTTGTCAAAGTTGTAGATTCTTTTGCTAGCATTTAAGTGTGATCAAATATGTTATAATGATTCTAAAATCATCAAAGTGCGGTGTCTTTAGGCAAAAGAATATAGTGCACTGAGTGCATTGAATATGATCACAGTGAAATACTTTATCAAGAACCGTTAATGGATAAAAGTTTTCACATGAAGATAATCAGAGAGTCTATCTCAATCTTGAGATAAATGATGGACTTATGGTTGCAAGTGTTATCACCTGAGCTATCAATAAATACGATTATATAGCATAGTCTATCCTCGATAGTTTTGTGGTATTAATTTGTTAATCGATAGAGGCCTTCATTTATAGATATGGACATCGTGGCTCCATTTTTTAAATATGAGTAGAATATCATCATATGAATGTTTTGAGGTATGACTCCTGGACAAGTCAAATTATTCAAGTTCAAAATGTGGTCATATGAGTATATATGGTAACTTGGAGAGCTATAGGCGGTCTATGGGCTCTTGGTGATTACTGGTATTCTTCACGATGATACACTATCTCCATTAAGATTGTCTAGGGTATGAATGAGAAATATGAACTTATTATATCTTTATTTAAGAGTTCAATTTTAGCTCTTTAGTGGAATGAACTAAAATTAATAGACCGGACCTCAGTGAATCATTTGTTGATTGTGATTAGGTTATACCTATTGATTATGTCTATTTGGAGCTTAAATTTAGATAGTCTGCCAAGATCCTCAATCCACACGAACTTGTATGGATCACTTGATATATTCTACCTGACCAATTTATGGGTCCATTTATAATTGTATTAGGGCATGTGAACTTGTTTCTTTTAATAAGAATGAGTCTAGTTCACATGTGGACCTTTTATTAAAGCCCAATGAATATAATAAAATAGAAAAAAATATTTGGCCCATATTTATATAGCATGGGCGGCAAGGGACTATATAATAGCCTTATATATTGTTTTTTATTTTATTATTTAATTAAATAAAAATTAATTAATTAATTAATTGTTTAATTAAAATTCAAAATCTTTTTCCTAGTAGTAGATGGTCTCCTAGAGTCATATTACTGTTGGTAATTTGATAAGTATCAAATATTATATTTGATATGTAGATATTATTTATTTATTTAGTCAAATTAGGAAGTATTTGATTTCTATTAAAACTCTAATTGACAATTAGTTAAATTAGAAAGTTTTAATATAGTCACAATTTAATTATACTCAATAATTGGTTATTGAATAAATTCACTATTTGAGTTGGGTTAAGAATCTTGGTGTGGAAAATAATTTTTTTTCTTCTTAAAAAGATTCTTTGTCACCAAGTAAATTCACATAGAGATAGGATTCTTGTCCACTAAGTAAATCCTCATTAGGAAAGGATTTGAGAAACCTATTTATACCTCTAGGTTGAATTCGGTCAAGGCATTATTTTACTAGAGAAAATTCGGGCAAAGCAAGTTTTCTAAGAGTAAAATTCGGTCAATAGAGAAATTTGAGTGTAGAGAATCCGGTTCTTGCTCTAGATAAATTCTTCAAACTCTAAAGATTGGTGTGTGAAAATTCGGTAAAGAGGAAAGGGAATAAAGAACGTTTTGTTTTCGATAGTGCACTACTAGCCTTTACAACAAAAGATTTTGTGTACAACATCGAATCAAGGTTCACGTGAGTTTCAATCAAATTGATTGATGATTCACAATTGACCTAACGTTCTTTGTTTTTCTTCTTGGAGGATTATGTGACTAACAAAAGAAAGAGATTTTATTTGTTTACATCCTCAAGTATATAATTTAAAAAAAGGAAGCCACACTCCTAAGTTATTTACGTTCATGATTAGATTAGAAGATCTTGCGGATTAAATTCGACGCTAGTTCAATTGTCACGAGAAAAAGGTTTGATAATTTTAATATACGGTAATTAATCTAGGATTAAGGTTCTTACTTTTAAAGGGAATTTTTTTTAAATATACCAAACCCTAATTTTACGCTTCTGTCGTGTTTTGAATTGATTTTTCCCTACAAGTTTTTCATGCACCCATTCCTACCTCCGTTGGAAACTTCACTGTTAGTGCATAGGTGACAGTCACGCCCTTCGTCTTGTTTAGGAAAGGTTGACCCAGTAAGACGTTGTATGGCCAGTTTTCTACGTTCACGACCACGAAGTCTAGTAATACTATCTTGGTATAAGGAAAGCTTCTGATCTTGATAGGTAATTTCACTGTCCATAACGATCTTACTTCTACTCCTCTAAGGCCTTTTAGCGGGAGTTTAAGTGGCTGGAGGTCTTTTCTTTACAACCCAAGTAGATCAAATACCTCCACACTCAGAATATCTATTGAACTCCCATTGTCAATCAGTACTCTTCTTACTTCTATATGCCCTACGCGAACCGACACCACAATCGCGTCGTTCGACCTTAATTTCGATACATGTGTGTCTGCTTCGGTGAAAGTTATTGGGTCCCAGCCTTGTTTAGATTTCTTCTGATCGGGTCCCAGCAGATTTACCTCCAGATTTCTTTGACCATTTATGGCTTCTCTAACTTCGGACATCCTCTCTCAACTATTATTCCTGGTGTATAGCCCGCCAAAGATGGTATTGATTGCTCCGTTAACTGCATCTCTTTTGGGGCTCCTATGACTTCTATCTCGCTCTTCGATTATGGTATTCTTACATCGATCATCCCCACTCCTAAGGATCATGTCTTTGAGGTGTCTTTCTCTAACTAGCTTTTCGATGTAATCCCTCAGCTGATAATACTTAATGGTTTCATGGTCGTTCTCCTGGTGAAACCTGTAATATTTGGCGGTGTCTCTTTTTTAAAAACTCGACTGCTTCGAGGGCTTATTGTACAAGTTTTTATCTTCTATCACATTCAAGATCTCTTCTTGCCTTTCTAGCCAATGAAGTGTAATTGGCGTATTGCTGCTTGAATTGCCTACCACCTTTGTCGTCATCCTTACGTCCGTCCTTACCTTTTCCCCTACTGCCCTTATTCTCCCCTTTACCGCTATTCTTTGAATTACCATCCTTGTGCTTTTGGCTACTTTCTGGCCGACCCCCGTGTATAAGTTCTCTACCGTGGGCTAACTGTTCTTCCTCTACCATGGCATACCCTCCGACCTGGTCTACCATGTTTACGTACGTGGTTGGCCCCTTTTGTCTCAAGCTTAGGGTCATATGACTGTGCTGTAAACTGTTAATGAATGCTGACATTACCGCATCATCATTGGGATCTTGCACTTCTGACACCTCTTGCGAGAATCTATCGAGGTAGTCTTTCAACTTCTCGTCCTTCCTTTGCTTTAGGGTCGACAAGGTTGATATGGATTTCCTTCGTTGGATGTTTCCCATGAACTGCCTAGTAAACGCTTGTACTAACTCCTCAAAATTCCTAATAGAGCCAGCGAACAGTCATCCAAACCATTTGGATCCCTGATCTCCTAACATTTACGGGAACATTCGGCACCTGAGAGCTTCATTATAATCATATCACGCCATCTCAGTCTAGTACCTCCTTACATGCTCATGTGGGTTAGTATTGGTTTTGAATTGCTCCACCAACGGTATTCTGAATTTTTTTTGAAAAACGGGCTTGCATTATACAATCAGTAAACAGTCTTCTGGAGTTCCCGATCAGTGGGTTACCAAGGTTTTGTCTTCTTTCAAGGGCCTCTATTCTCTTAAGGAGAATCTCTCACTCCCCTTCCGGCTCTCCATGCTCGTCAAACCTCTGGCTGATAGTGAGCTCGTAAGGTTTTCTAGGGACTCACCGGCTGATCTGGGCACCGAAGGGGCAACGTCTGATTGCAGGGGTTGACTCCATACGTCTTTTAGAGGCAGTTTCATTGTCACTTGAATGTGAGCAGAACCTTTTCGCTCCATTGTACCTCTCCACATCTTCCGTGAACTAAATTCCCAGTGCTCCCCCGCTCCCCGGTCTTTTCGGTGGGCTCTTCTGTGTGAACACCCTCTTTTTTCACGATGATCCGCCTTATCTCTTCCAGATTTTTGGGGAACTCACAGAGTAGCCGCCATTATCTTAGAGCGTATCTTAGGATCCTGGGTCACTACCGACGTAGAAAGTTGATACGACAAACTTAGATTGGCAATGTCTGATATGCTGATCCCCTGTCTAGTGGCATCTTCGATGAATTTCCATAAAGATTCTTGGATCTACCTAAACGCTTTCGGGGAAATACCAATAGCTACGCCTATGGATGTAACCACGTCAGGTCTAGTGGATTATAGGGTCCTCGAGGATGGGTCTTCTCCTATGGTGCTGACGTCAACTAGATTGGAGACATTGGCACCACGTAAGGCATCGTTGTTGCGTAGAGATGAACTTCTGTCTCTACCGGTGTCCGTGATATTGCTTATTGTATTTTTTTCTCAAAATTGATTACGTAAATCAAACACTAACGGAGGTTCAAGCCCCTCCTTCTAGCGCCAGTTGTTGATGGTGATTTTTTGGATTAATCTCCCGCCACACAATTAATATAGAATGGTAACTGATTGCAAATCGAAACAAACAGAAAGTAAATAGGACACAACACTTTACGTGGTAAAACCCCAATGTGGGGAACGTCCACGGTGCCGATAACGACAAGAAAAGAAATCCACTAAGTTGATTGAAAATAACACGTTCAATTCCTATTCGTTCCTCTTTATATGCTTAATTTACATTAACTCCTTTATGGGTCTTATTAGTGTCTATTTATACATACATGGAACACTAATTCTTGATGTACAAGTAATGAAAAATTCTGTGTTTAAGCTAAACTCTAACTTATTGGAGTCGTATTGTTCTTCTTTCATGTTTTCCTCTGGTTGTCTTTCTATTGTACTGAATTTCCTCCTTGATTTAGACTTCGATATATATAGGGTAATTGACTTCCTTATCAAAGCACGCTTCTATACATTTTATTTCAGTAGGACTCGCCCTCTGTATATTTGGATCGCAATTTCATCGAATCTGAGTGTTATCCACGTGTCACGCATCCGACCATCTATTTCTCATGACCATTTTTGTTTCTCCCGATCGACTATTTTACCAACCACAACCTTGGCCCCGACCATCTTGATGACCCGATCGGATCTTCTAACCCGATCGTTTGTGTTATCTTAGTCGGGATGGCTGGTCGGGTCTTCTTTGACCTAGTTGGGTTGACTTAATCTGATCATCTTTCAGTGACGTGGCACCCCTGACTTTTATCTTTTCTTGACCTGTCACATCATCTATAATTTGCCAATAACTGTTGTTGAAATCAATTTGATTTGCGTTTAAGAGGCTTGAAATTGTTTGGTTTGTGTTTTTTTTAATTCGATTTTTGGAGATGCTCATGTTATTGGACAAAAAGATGGCTTCGATTACAGAAAACAAAGATGCAGTGGAGTGTTTGGGGTGGCTGAAGATCTATGGTTTGTGAATGGGTTTTTTGGGTTATTTTTCTAGGAATTTTGGGTTGTTTTTATGCAGGTGGTGGCAGCGTATGGTGGTGGTGGCTAGATTTTGGGGGTGGTGATGGGTGGTTTACGGTTGGGTCTTGATTTGAGGGTGGTGTTGGGTGGTTTCCGGTTGCGGCTGGATTTTGGGGTGGTGGTGGGTGGTTCCTGGACTGATAATGGTGGTGGTGGTGGTGTTAATGATATTCTGGATTTGGTTTTTCAAAATCTTTATGTTGATAATAAATATTGATGATAATACTGATAACAGTGATTATGGTGTTGAATTTGAATAGACTCAAAATCTGGACTTGAATTTGGTTTTTATTTTTGGAGAGAGAGATTTTTAATTTTAATTTTTTATATTTTTTATGAATATTTTAAAGGATATAATTGTAATTTCAGTAGTTTAATCACACAAAAGACAAATTTAAGAGTAAAACGGTCTTTTCAGCAACCTTTAGGGGCATAAAGGTCATTTAATAAGTCTGACATGACATAATTTATTTTTGGATGGGTTTTGTCATAAAAAGACCAAATATTATAATTCCAAAAAATCGTACACTAAACGCAGATTAAGACAAACTACGGAGACTAAAATACGATTTACCTGAACGTATAATGACCGAAATAACCTTAATGAATGTTCCTGATGAAAGACAGTATGATAATTTTATATTTAATTAAATAAAAATGAAAAACAAAAACATATTAAATTTAAATTTAAAATATATAAAAAATAATTAAATAATAATAATATTAAATGAATTAAATTTTAAAAAATGGATTTTGTGGAGATCTTGACCGTCCATCTTATGAGATGGAAAATGGATATCCACAAAATCCATTTTTTTTCAATTTTAAAATAGAGAAATAAAAAAAATTAAATTTGATTTGGTGGAAATACACATTGGATCTCCACCAAATTAATTTTTTTTTTTTCCCATAAATCATATCAAACACAAAAACCCATCCTCAATTCATCATTATCATCATCAACCAAAGACCACCAGAATATAAACATACTCATTAATTACACAAAATATTAGCAATTAATCAACAAAAAGATCTAAATCTCAAATAAACTGAATCATAAACAACAAAAACCACATAAATCAAACAACAAAATCAAGCTCGGATTTTCAGTTAAAACGAAATTTGCATTTTCTTTCGAACATTGACTTGCTTCTTTTTCCGCTCATAGTCCTGTAAGATCCTTTTCTTCATTGACTCCACGAGCTGTGACTTGTCTATCTCATCTCTTTATCTCTCTTTCTTCCCCACAGATCTCTGATCTCATCTCTCTAGATCGATCGATCGATCGATCTCACCACCATCACCAACCACCCTAAAAACCGAGAAAGAAGAAGAAAAGAGAGAGATATGGTCGTCGTCGCTTCTGGTCATTACCGCTGTCGTCGCTTGGGTGTTGGGAGGTTTGATGTTGATGATGAACGAGTGAGAGAGAAACAAAAAATATTTTATTAGAGTTTGGTGATCCTGTTCGTATGAGGGAGAGTGAGAAAGAAAATTAGTTTTAAATTTTGGTTGTTTTTTTTTTTAATTATTTGCAATATTAATTATTTTATTATATTATTTTAATTTTTAAAATTTTTAAAATTTTTATATTATTAAATACCATTTTTACCCTTATTCCTAAAAAGCTTCTAAAAGCTTTAGTCACTTTTCCCATATTGTCCTTGTTGATCTAACATAAGTTAACGAAAATCTAATGAAATTGGACGGTATAGACTCGAATTTGTATTGTTAGTGAACTAATGGAGTAAAGTTAATAATTTTAAAAATTAGTGGATAAAATCTAGATAAATATAAATTAAAGGATTAAAATAATAATAACCTTTTATTTATATAATTAAAATAAGAAATAGATTTTAGATTTTTTTTACTGGAATGAATGGACTTTTGATATATCGATTTGATAGATAAGTTTTAGATAAGTTTTTTTTTTTTCAACATTGAACTAATGACAAAGTAATTAATAATAAAACCGAAACAACCGAATGATGAAATGGATGGATGATTTATTGAAGTAACTCATTGAAGTAAATTTTGTGATTAGGAAATCAAAATTATAATTTTATTTATTTTAAGAGAATCAAAATATTAATTTTTTTTTTAAATTATATGTAAAACCGTGTTAGAGTAGGAAACAGCGAAATATTTAAAAATCACGCAAAGGTCACGCCAAGTAACCGCTCCTCTTTCTTGTCAGCCTTAAAACCTCACTTGATAGAGCAATGGCGGTAACTCTCTCTCGCTGCTCGTCTCCGCGCCAAAAACCCATTATTCACCCCTTACTCTTCTCTTCTCTGTTACACGAAGCCCTCAAAACCCTAACTTTCTCTTCAATCCGCCGTTGTGAGACGCCGTCGTTTTGGTCGAAATCTGTCCGCGGCTTCACCCCTTACTCTTCTCTTCTCTGTTACACGAAGCCCTCGAAACCCCAACTTTCTCTTCAATCCGTCGTCTGTGAGACGCCGTCGTTTTGGTCGAAATCTGTCCGTGGCTTCACCCCTTACTCTTCTCTTCTCTGTTACACAAAGCCCTCGAAACCCTAGATTTCTCTTCAATCCGCCGCCTCTGAGACGCCGTCGTTTTGGTCGAAATCTGTCCGCGGCTGCGATTAGCACTTCTGCAGTTCAACAACAACAAGAGCGTTCTTCCTCGACCGATGCGACGAACAGTGAGTCAAAATGTTTCGGTTCCTACTTTTCAACATGCCATTCAAAGACTACAAGTCAGATTGCTATTCACAATTTTCTTGATTCTTATGTTATATTTTTCTTTTTTTATCTTTTTTTACTTTAATTTTTTTCTGCGGAGTCTTGTTCTTTTGACTGACGAGATTATTCTTATACGAATATTGGGCGTCGGTTGGATGTGCCGTAATGCAATACAGCAACACGGAGGCAAGATTCTCTTCTATTCTCTCTTTTGGCCGTATTATGTTCAATTTTTAATTGATTCGAAGAAAATTTAATCTGAATTGATAATAATTAGGGTTTTGTTTTAAGTATGTTTGCTGATAAGAACGGAATTTGGGGAAAGAAACAGAGAAGAAGAGAACAGAGGTTAAGAGAGTATTTTGATTTTTAACTGATAAAATTTTATTCAATTCAGTAGGCCCAACGTTACAACGTTACAAAGGATATCCCAAACACAATAGGGATCCTAACTTAGTGGAACCAGATACTGAGGAGAGCTTTCAGCCACTCCTTAACTTAACAACTAACTTATTAATTGACTCTTTCAAAAGCAGTGAAACAATTAAAATAAATAACATGAAATAACTTGGCCACCACCCAAGCATAAGTTTTGTTAATATTGATTAGGTCGGAGCCGGGACAATGAATCCGTTGACATGCTTGAGGGTTCTTGGTCCGGAACCATGGGATGTGGCGTGAGTATGCTTTTGTAATTTTTAGTTTTAATTGATTGAAATTGTATCAATTTGGTGTGACAGTAGTTGCTAATTTGGAATTTCGAATGATAGTCGTTATGGAGAAAACTTAGATTGGTTCACTGATTGTCTCTTTTATTGGTAAATTAGATGACAATTGATGTTGTCAGGGGAACTGCTCAGCCACAAGTGAACAGAGCTTTGAAGGACCATGGCAGGTTTGTTAGTTTTAATTTTTATGTCGTGGTGAAATAGTTATGAATTCAATTAGTGATGTTTTGTATTAGATTGGTCGTTACAGACCTTGTGGTTGTATATTTGGATGATCTCCTACTTTGTTTTAATTATTGGTAGTTTATTTGAGTATAAATGGGTAGTTTTACAAATACCTAGTTTTCTGCCATTTAGACAGCCTTTTATGAATGTTGATTGGCTTTAATAATTTGAAAATTAAAAGATGTTAAGACTAAATAGAATAAGTTTTATGTTGATTCAGGAAGTTTATCAACAGAAATTGTTTATTTAAATTTCTCTTTGTTCTTTCACTTTTGTGTACTAATGTAGGTTATTTACTTTATCTGCCAGTCTTGATGCCAGCTAACTGATATAAATGGTTTGCGTGGTCATTAGGTGCACAGTGTTCAATAGATGTTTGAGATGCTGGTTATATAATTATTGCGATTTGATGGTACATTTGATCAAAATATATCTTATGGTAGGTTTCTGCTTGACTTGGACATTGCTGCTCCCAAGATTACATTCCAACTGAATTTCGTCCATATGACACCCATTCTACAAAACTTATGCTTGACTTGGGAAATTTAGTTATCCATTCTCAGTAATATATATCTTAGCTTGTGGGGTTTTGTTCTTTTGCTTATTTTGTGCTTTGCTTGATGGATCGAAACATAGATGCTTCAAAATCACTCATTTCCTTAACATAAAATAACGTTAGCTGTCTAGAATCTCCTAGTACATGTTCTTGATCTCATCTCAATCTGAATCTCATCTTCTCTTTAATTTTTCCTGTTTTCTCTTTTAGGGTTTAATGGGTGTAGATTCAAGTGGGGTGGTTGTTGTTTGATTGATCTTCATCTGCTGGTGATAAAGATTAAAGAGTCTTAGTTTTTCTATATGCTAAAGGCTAAGAGGAGGAAATAGTAGTAACATTAGTAGAAGAAGAAGAAGAAGAAGTGAAGGAGGTTGTGAGTGTTGTTTGAAGAAGAGCAGAAGGTTTTCATTAGATGTTATCCATTGAAATCCCTCCACCAGATCCCTCATGTTCTTGTCAATTATTCACACAACGGAAGAATACAACTAACAGTGATGAAAATAATCATAAGCTTGCCTTGCCTGAGCTAGATCTGCTCAATCCACCTCTTGATCATCATCATCATCATCATCATCATCATCTTAATCTTCCTAAATTCTTTATAAGGTAATAATCTATCTCTATCTCTCTTTCTCTTTCTCTTTCTCTTTCTCTTTCTCTCTTGAACAGTAATTCATTACAGCTTTACAAAAACAAAAAAACAAAAAACAAAAAACAAAAAAGAGTTTTTTTTTTCTTGTTTCCTTATTTTGTCTTGTATCTTTAACCGGTGGTTCTGTTCTTTGATTAATCTCATCTTCAAGCCATCTAATCTGAGTATCTGTTTACCTTGTTGGGTCAGATCCACAGTTCCAACACAAACCCCATCTTGTCTCTATTTTGGTCTCAATGAACTTAACTCATTCTAGCCACAGAAAATCCTGTCAATTTTTTGCACTTTCGGTGAATTTTTCTTTTTTCCCATGTATACATGATGAGATTTCATGTCATGACTTTATGTACATGAGAGATTTTTTCTTAGACCAACCTGGAGGGTATATCTAATTGTGTGTACTTTGTTCCAACCTTATCATGCCACAGAAGACTTAAAAGACTTTTTTTTTCTTTCTAAGTTTGTAGATCATCGAATCTTGGGTAGTTCTTGGATGTTTTCTCTTTTGTTGATGCGTTTTCTCTTTTGAATTCCGTGGTCCATTGTTCCTTTCATCAGAGTTTCAACATACAATATGATATCGATTTCATAAAATTTGTATATTTGGCTTTAATTTCTAGACAAAGTCACAGTTTTTATTTATTATTGATGCTATTGAACTTTATGTTATGTTAATGTTTGTTGTAAATTGATAAAAGTTTGCTAACTATAGTGAATGGGGGGTTTTGAACTGTACAGATATGTATTCACTTCCCAGAGCAAAGATATCAAGAAGAATTGGCCTTTCTCTATGAAAAATTTGTAGCTTTGTTTGAAACATGGCGTGAAGGATTTGTTACCACCATTTCTGGCTCTTGGTTCAGTAAAGATTCAATTTTGTATGGTTTAAAGTATCGATGTGCAATCTTTTCAATTTCTAATGGTAAGGCCGTAAGAAAGGCCACTCGAGGGTTTTGAGGTAATTTTTAAGTATTTTATTTTTATATTTCCTCGATTAATCAACATTAATTCGCAAGATTTTGGTGAATGCACAATTCCGTTGATCAATTATGCTTTTGAAAGAAATATATCGGTTCATCTTTTACACATTATCTGATTATTTGCATAATGTTATCTTCTATTTTTACTAATATTGTCATATTCATGAATGTGTTGCTTAATTACTTGTATTTGTGTAGCTACTCTTTCGCAGTCAAGAAGTTGGTAGTGTGGGTATTTGCGTTGTGATCAGAGGGGACTTTACATATGCGTGGTCACCTTTCGGTCGGAGATATAGCCGTCCTCGATCATGCTTCTGTGGTAGAAATTCGGATTCCAGTGGTGAATGGTAATCTGAGACTTTACATATGCGTGGTCACCTTTCGGTCGGAGATATAGCCGTCCTCGATCATGCTTCTGTGGTAGAAATTCGGATTCCAGTGGTGAATGGTAATCTGAAATTCCTTTCCTTTATTCATTGAATTTAGTTTCATTAGTATCAGAGCATGCTTGGGATTGTATTCTGGTAGAATATGTCATGTTTATGAATTGATTTTTATGCTTGAATACTTCACAATTCATTAATTGCATAACACCTACACACTTGTTACATTTCGTTTTCATTGGAATGTATGTATACATATATGTCATTATATGTCCCGGTAATGCATGCCTTGAATTGACTTTAAAATTTTAAGAATTTAAAAAAATTAAAATTAGAACCCATCACGGTTATCAATGTTTCAAAACTTGAAAGGCGAGGCGAGACAATCGCCTTGATCAGAAAATGGAAAGATGTAGATGTAGATGATGTAGAAGATGTAGATGATGATGATGATGATGATGATGATGATGATGATGATGATGTATAAGATGTAGATGTAGATGATGTAGATGTAGAAGATGTAGAATATTAGAAGAAGAATAGTTGAGGTAGAGGTAGAATAGGAATAGTAGAATATTAAAAGAAGAAGAAGTAGAATATTAGAAGAAGAATAGTTAAGGTAAAGGTAGAGGTAGAATAGGAATAGTAAAAGTAGAATATTAGAAGAAGAAGAAAAAGAAGTAGAAGTAGAAGAAGTAGAGGTAGAGGTAGAATATTAGATGTAGAGGTAGAATATTTGTGGTAGAGTAGTAGAAGTAGAAGTAGAATATTAGTAGAAGTAGAAGTAAAAGTAGAAGTAAAAGTAGAGGTAGAAATAAGTAGAAGATTAGATGTAGAAGTAGAATAGTAGAAGTAGAAGTTGAAGCGGAAGTAGAAATAGAATATTAGGAGTAGAGGTACACACTTATTACCTTTCGTTTTCTATGAAACTCTACACACTTATTACCTTTCGTTTTCTATGAAATGTATGTATACATATATGTCATTATTTGTTTTGGAAATGCATGCTTTGAATTGGCTTAAATATTTTGAGAATTTTGAAAAGTTAAAATCAGAAACCCATTACTGTAATCAATGATTTAAAACTCGCAAGGCGAGGTGAGACGAGACGGTTGTCTCGACCGGATAACGGAATTTTTTTTTTAAAATTTAAAAGAAAATTAATAAAATAGAAAGTATTCCATAATATTATTAAATAAGTCTTTTGCAACAATACTAATATAAATATCCCACCCAAATGACACATTAGAAGCAGAAGTATAAAGTAAATGTATAATATTATATTAGAAGTAGAATATTAAAAGTAGATGTATTATACTAGATGTAGATGTATAATATTAAAAGTATAAGTATAATATTACAAGTAAATGTATAATATTAGAGGTAAATGTATAATAATAGAAGTAGATGTATAATATTATATTAGAAGTAGAAATATAATATTAGAGGTAGATGTTTATTTTTTTTTTAGAAATAGATGTATAATATTAGAAGTAGATGTATAACATTAGAAGTACAATATTAGAAATAGATGTATAATATTAGAAGTAGATGTAAAATATTAGATGTAGAAGTAGAAGTAGAAGTATAATATTAGAAATAGATGTAGAATTGGATGTAAAATATTAGAAGTAGAAGTATAATACTATAAGTAGATGTATAAATTATATGTATAATATTATACTAGAAGTAGATGTATAATAATAGAAGTAGAAGTATAATTTTAGAGGTAGATGTATAAAGTAGATGTATATTATTATATTAGAAGTAGAATTATAATATTAAAAGTAGATGTATAATATTAGAAGCATAATATTAGAAATAGTTGTATAAAGTAGATGTATAATATTAGAAGTAGAAGTATAATATTAAAAGTATAATATAAGAAGTCGATGTATAATATTAGAAGTAGATGTATAAAGAAAATTTTAATATTATATTAAATGTGGATGTATAATATTATATTAAAAGTAGACGTATAATATTAGAAGTTGAAGCATAATATTAGAAGTATAATATTTGAAATAGAAGTAGAAGTATAATATTAGAGGTAGATGTATAAAGTGGATGTATAATATTATATTAGAAGTAGATGTACAATAATAGAAGTATATGTATAATATTAGAAGTAGAAGTAGAAGTAAAATATTAGAAGTGGAAGTATAATATTTGAATTAGATGTATAATATTATATTAGAAGTAGATGTACAATATTAGAAGTAGATATATAATTTTAGAAGTATATTATTAGAAGTATATGAATAATATTATATTAGAAGTTGATGTATAAAGTTGATGTATAATATTATATTAGAAGTAGATGTATTAGAGGTAGAAGTATAATATTAAATGTATAATATTATAATTAGATGTATAATATTAGAAGTCGAAGCATAATATTAAAAGTATAATGTATAATATTAGAAATAAAAGTATAATATTATATTAGAAGTAGAAGTATAGCATTAGAAGTATATTATTAGAAGTAGATGTATAATATTAAAAATAGAAGCATAAAGTAGATATGTAGTATTATATTAAAGGTAGACGAATAATATTATATTAGAAGTTGGAGCATAATATTAGAAGTAGAAGTATAATATTTAAAGTAGAAGTAGAAGTATATCATTAAAAGTAGAAGTATAATATTAGAGATAGATGTATGAAGTAGATGTAGAATATTATATTAGAAGTAGATGTACAGTAAGAGAAGTAGAAGTATAATACTAGAAGCAGATGTACACTAAGAGAAGTAGAAAGTATAATATTAGTGATAGATGTATGAAGTAGATGTACAGTAAGAGAAATAGAAGTATAATATTAGAAGTAAAAGTATAATATTAGAAGTGGAAGTAGAAGTATAATATTAGAGGTAGATGTATAAAGTAGAAGAATAATATTATATTAGAATTAGAAGTAGAAGTGTAATATTAGAAGTAGATGTATAGTATTAGAGGTAGATGTATAAAGTAGATGTATAATATTATATTAAAAGTAGGAAGTAAAAGTAGAAGTATAATATTAGAAGTAAATCTATAATATTATAAAATATTAGAATTAGAGGTATAGTATTAGAGGTCGATGTATAATATTATAGATGTATAATATTATAAGTAGAAGTATAATATTATATGGGGTAACTTTCTTTTATTATTTTTTTAAATTGTTTTTTACGATTGGGAGCGGGAGCGCTGCGGTAACTTTTTTTTACTTTATTTTATTTTGATTTTTTAAAATTGTTATTTTTCTAAACTGGGAAGTTGGAGCTGGAGCAGGAAAGAGCACGAAAGCACTATTTTAACTTTCTTTTACTTTTTTTTTATAAATTTATAAATTGTTTTTTATGCTGGAGAGATGGAGCTGATTCAGGAGCGCTGAGGTAACTTTCGTTTGCTTTGTTCGCTTTTATTTTACCTCTTTTGAATTTGTTTTCCAAGATAGGAAGTTTGTGCGGGAGCAGGAGTGGGAGCGCTGAGCTAATTTTCTTTTATTTTACTTTTGTAAAATTGTCTTTAAAGCTAGGAGGCGGGAATGAAAGCGTTGGGTTAACTTTCTTCTATTTACTTTCTTCTATTTTAGTTTTTTAGAATTATTTTTTAAGATTGGGAACGGGAGTGGGAGTGTTGCTGTAACTTTATTTTACTTTACTTTCATTGGCTTTACTTTTTTTTTTTTAAATGTTTTTTAAACTTGGGAGCGAGAGCAGGAACGGTATCAGAAGCATTGCGGTGACTTTCTTTTACTTTACTTTTTTTTCTTAACGTTTTTATTTGTTTTTTAAAATTATTTTTTAAGCCTGTAAGCGGAAGCGGTAGTGGAAGCGTTGAGGTAATTTTCTTTACTTAATTTTTTTAATTTTTTTAATTTTTTTGATGTTAATATATATTTTTAAATTGGGGAGCTGGAGAGGGAAAGGTATTGGGAATGACATTACTGTTGGCATTAGGATTGAGATTGGGATTGTCTGCACTAGAATTTGGATTAGGGTTGTTTGGGATTGGGATATTTATCGGGATTGTTTGCATTATGATTTGGATTAAGTTTGATTTGGATTAAGTTTAACAAGAGCGGGAGCGGGAGCAGGAGCAGGAGCGGGAGCTAGAGTTGAGAAAGTGTTTTTGTTCTTTTCACTTATTACTTTTTTCGTTTACTTTTTCTAACATTTCTAGTACTATCAATTTCAGGTGCAGGAATACTAATTGAGCACTTTATCTACGTGAACTTGGTAAGTGAAATACTACTGTTCGGGGTAGGAAATCCCTGATCATAAAATCAAACATTTTATATGTTTATTATGGAGTAAAGAGTACATTTATTATTGGGTCAAACTTTTGGTAGATATTCTAGTGATATAGTTATTATAGTGTTTCTCAGTTTTGCAATGGTTGACACTTGACAGTAGTATTTTCAAGGAGTAAGGGTTGGAGTAGGATTTTTAGGATTAGGGGCATGAGGATTAGCTGGATGATTAGATTGCTTGCTTGCTTATTTACTGTGTGTATTTTAATTTTGTTTAATGTGTGTTCCTTGTTTACCTGTGTTTTTTATTTTTATATAGTGTTTGTATGTGTTTTGTTTGATTGCTTTCTTTTTTATTGTGTAGTTTGCTTGTTTGTTGGCTTGTTTTATAGATGTGTTTATTTTAATTTTATTTATTGTGTGTATTTTGCTTGCTTGCATGCAGCAATCAAGCTTGCTTATTGTGTGTATTTTATTTTTATTTATTGTGTGCGTGTTTTGCTTGCTTGCTTGCATATTTATTGTGTGTTTTGTTTGCTTTCTAGTTAGCTTACTTATTTATTGCACGTGTCTGTGTATTTTATTTTTTTATTTATTGTGTATATTTTGCTTGCTTACTTGTGTGTGCGCTTTTGTTATTTATTGTGTGTATTTTACTTGCTTGCTTTCTTGTGTGTGATTGTGTGCGCTTGTTATTTATTGTGTGTGGGTTGGTTTGATTGTTTGTTTGGATTGTGCGTTTATTTTGCTTGATTGCTTTTGTGTGTACGCTTGTTATTTATTATGTGTATTTTGCTTGTTTAAGTGTGTGCTTGTTATTTATTTTGTATGTATGCGTTTGTTATTTACCGTGTGTGTTGCTTGCTTATCTTGTGTATCTTGCTTGTTTATTTTCCTATTGTGTGTATGTGTGTTTTATTTTTTCACATGCTTATTGTGTGTATCTTGTTTGCTTATTGTGTGTTTAATTTTTTGCCTATTTGCTTGCTTATTATGTGTGTATCTTGCTTGTTTGCCTACATATTGTTTGTGTGTATATCTTGCTTGCTTGCTTGTGTGTGGGCGTTTGTTATTTATTGTGTTTGTGTTTTATTTTTTTGCTTGTTTGTTTGTTTATTGTGTGTATCTTGTTTGCTTGCTTATTGTGTGTGTTTATCTTGCTTGCTTATTGTGTGTTTATATCTTGTTTGCTTATTGTGTTTTATGTGTATATCTTGTTTGCGTGCTTTCGTGTCTTTCTTGCTTGCTTATTGTGTATAACTTGTCTGCTTGTTTGCTTATTATTATTTATTGTGTATGTGTACGCGGTTAGCATGAGTAAGAGCAAGATTAGGATTAGCTGAATTAGCAAGAGTTGGATTAGCGATCGCTAGAGTGGGGGAAGTGTTTTTGTCCTTCTCACTTTTTTATTACTTTTTTGGTTTACTTTTTGACATTTCTAGTAGTATCAAATTCAGGAGCATGAGCAAGAGAGCAAGAGTACGCGAATTGAACATTTCATCCACATGGACTTGGCAAGTTAAATACTACTATTTGAGGTAGGAAATCTTTGACCGTAGAGCCAAAGATTTTATATGTTTATTGTGGAGTAAAACATATGTTTATTGTTGAGTCAAGCTTTTGGTACACATTCCAGTAGTATAGTTATTATAGTGTTTCTCATCTTTACAATGCTTGATACATGACAATTCTAGTGGTAGGAGTAGGAGTAGGAGTAGGAGTAGGAGTAGGAGTTTGATTTGTAGGATTGTAGGATTTGTAGGAGTAGGTTTCGAAGCTGGAGGTGGAGCTGGATTTGGATTAAGATTGACATTAGTATTCGGATTAGGATTACGATTTGGATAATATGATTGTTTGCCTTATGATTAGTATATTGGGATTGTTTGCATTAGGATTAAAACTGTCATGATATTAGGATTGTTATGATATTAGTATCGGGATTATGATTATGATTATGGGTGTTAGGCTATAGTATTAGGATTATGATTAGAATTGTTAGGATGTTAGGATATTAAGATATTAGGATTATGATTAACATTAACCGAACAATTGTCCGATTAACTTTACAGTAGATTATTTTTTTTAGTGCGTGCGTCTGTGTATTTGTATTTAATTTTGTTTTCTGTTCGTCTGTGTGTGTTCGTGTTTGTGCTTAATTTTAATGCGTGCGTTGCCTGCTTACGTTCATGGTGTGTTTGCGTGGCATGCATATCGTGCTTGCTTGCATGTATGCATACGTGTGTTTTATTGTGTGAGTTTATTTTATTTATTGTGTTTGTTTATTTATATTTATTGTGTGTTTGTGTTTGTGTTTATTTTTAGTACGTGCGTGTTTGTGTTTATTTTTATTGCGTGCGTGAGATAACTTTCTTTAACTTTTTCAAAATTGTTTTTTAAGATAGGGATTGGGAGCGGGAGAGATGCGATGATTTTCTTTTATTTTATTTTATTTAACTTTTTTTAAAATGTTTTTTAATCTAGGAGGCTGGCGCGAGAGCAGGAGTAGGGGCGGGGGTGGGAGTGTTGAGGTAACTTTATTTTACCTTATTTTCTTTTATTTTACCTTTTTAAAATTGTTTTTTAGAGTCAAAAACGGGAGCAGAAGCGGGAGTGAGAGTGGTAGCAGAAGAGTTGAGGTAACTTTCTTTTAATTTACCTTTATTTTGATCTTGTTAAATTATTTTTTACGCTGGTGAGCTGGAGCGGGAGCGGAAGTGCTAATGGAACTTTCTTTTATTTTATTTTTATTTATTTTTTTAAATTGGTTTTGAAGTTGGGGAGCTGGAGCTGGAGCACCAATGTAACTTTCTTTTACTTTGTTCTTTTTTATTTTTTTAAGTTAGGAAGTTGTCACGGGAGCGTTGTGGTAACTTTTCTTTATTTTCTTTTATTTATTTTACATTTCTAAAATTGATTTTTATGCTATGGAGCGGGAGCGTGAATGGAAGTGTTAGGGTAACTTTCTTTCACATCACCTTTTTTTTTTTTTACTTTTTCAAAATTATTTTTTTAAAGATTGGGAGAGCGAGCGGGGACGTAATGGTAAAATTCCTTTTTTTTTTTTACTTTTTTAAAATATTTTTAAGCTAGGATGATGGCGCGGGAGTTGGTGCGGGAGCGCTGAGGTAACTTTATTTTAGTTATCTTTCTTTAATTTTACTTTTTAAAAATTGTTTTTTAAGCTTGGGAGCAGGAGCATGAGCGGAAGCGTTGAGGTAACTTACTCTTATTTTATTTTATTTTATTTTATTTTAAATTGTTTTTTGTTTTGGGGAGCTGGAGCAGGTGCGAGAGCGCTGAGGTAACTTTCTTTTACTTTGTTCTATTTTATTTTACTATTGTTTATTTTAATTTTTTTAATTTGTTTTTTAAGTTAGGAAGCGGGAGCGAGAGTGGAAGTGCTGATATAACTTTCTTTTTCTTTTTTATTTTATTTTATTTTATTTTACTTTTCCAAAATTGTTTATTAATCTGGGGAGTGGGAACGGAAGATCCGAGGTAACTTTTTTAATTTTAATTTAATTTAATTTTTTAAAGTTCTTTAAGATATGGAGCTAGAACGGGGGCGTTGAATAACTTTCTTTTACTTTAATTTCTTTTATTTTACTTTTTTTTTTAAAAAAAACGAAAAAACTTAAGCCAGGAAATTGGTGCGGGAGTGGGAACATGAGCGTTGATGTAACTTTCTTTTACTTTTTAAAATTGTTTTTTAATTTAAAGAGCTGGAACGAGAGCTTTGATGTAACTTTATTTTTCTAATGCTTTATCAAAATTGTTTTTAGAGATAGAGATCATGAACGAAACCGTTGTGGTAACTTTCTTTTGCTTTCTTTTATTTTCGTTTTTTTAAAATAAGCTGGGGTGCTAGAGCTTTTTATTTTTATTGTATGTTTCTTTGTGTTTATTTTTATTGTGTTGGTGTGTTTTTGTGTTTATTTTTAATACATGCGTGCAATAGTTACCTGCGCGTGTGCATAGCGAATGTAGGCACGTTTGTTATGTTTGCTTATGTGCGTGTATTTTATTGTGTTTATTTTTATTTATCGTGTGTGGTTATGTTTATTTTTATTTAGTTTGTGTTTGTGTTTATTTTTATTGTGTGACTGTTTGTTTATGTGTATTTTTATTGTGCGAGTGTTTTTGTGTTTAATTTTATTTAGTATGTGTGTTTATGTTTTTTTATTTTTATTTTGTGCGTACGTGCATTTGTATTTGTGTTCATTTTATTGTGTGTGTTTGTGTTTATTTTTATTTAGTGTGTGTTTGTGTTTATTTTTCTTGTCTGGCTGTTTGTTTGTGTTTATTTTTATTTAATATTTTTTTGTTTGTGTTTATTTTTATTTTGTGTGTATGTGTTTATTTTGTGTTTATAATTATTTTGTGTTTGTTTGTGTTTATTTTTAGTGCATGGATGTTTGGTGTGTATGTGTATTTGTTTTTATTTTTATTTAGTGTGTTTGGTTTATTTTTATTTAGTGTTTGTGTGCTTGTATTTATTTTTATTGTGTGGCTGTTTGTTTGTGTTTGTTTTTATTTAGTGCGTGAATGCATGTATATTTGTGTTTATTTTTAGTGCGTGTGATTGTTTGTGTTTATTTTTAGTGCGTGCGTGCGTGCGTGTTTCTGTTTATTTTTAGTTAATGTGTGTGCGTGGTGTGTTTGTGTGGCGTGCATAGTGTGCATACGCGTGTGTTTAATTATGAGTGTTTATTTTTATTTATTGTGTGTTTGTGTTTATTTTTAGCGTGTTTGTGTGTGTTTGTGTTTGTATTTATTTTTATTTAGTGTTTGTGTGTTTGTGTTTATTTTTATTTAGTAGGTGCGTCCGTGCGTGTATTTGTGTTTATTTTTAGTTAGTGTGTGAGTGCGTTTGTGTTTATTTTTAGTTAGTTTGTGTGTGTGTTTATGATTATTTTAAGTGATTGCTTGCGTTCCTGCATTGCCTGCCTGCATTGCCTGCCTGCATGCGTGGCATGCATACTGTGCTTGCGTGTGTTTTATTTTGTATGTTTATTTTTTTACTTTACTTTCTTTTGCTTTAGTTTCTTTTATTTTACTTTTTTTATAAATATATTTTATATTACGAAGCTGGCATCGGTGCGGGAGTGGGGGCGGGAGCATTGAGATACATTCTTTCATTTTACTTTCGTTTATTTTAGTTTTTTAAATTTATTTTTTAATCTCGGGAGTGAGAGCGGTAACGAAAGCACTGAGTTAACTTTATTTTACTTTACTTTCATTTATTTTAAGTTTTTTAAACTGTTTTTTAAGTTGGGGTGCTGGAGCGAGAGAATGAACGAAAGCGGGAGAGTTGAGGTAACTTTTTTTTTTTTACTTTATTTTATTGAACATTCTCAAAATTGTTTTTTAAGTTAAGGACGGGGAACGGAAGCGTTGTGGAACTTTTCTTTCACTTTACTTTCATTTATTTTACTTTTTTAAAATTGTTTTTTAAGATTAGAAGCGCTACGATAACTTTCTTTTACTTTCTTTCTTTTACTTTACTTTCTTTTATTTTACGATTTTAATAATTTTCTGTTAAGTTTTGGAGCAGTAACTGGAGTGGTTGCGGAAGCACTGAGGTAACTTACTTTTACTTTCTTTTATTTTAATTATTTTAATTTGTTTTTTAATCTGTAAAGTTGGAGCTGGAGTAGGAAAGGGTGCGGAAGCGCTGTTTTAACTTTCTTTTACTTTATTTTTTTTCATAAAATAAATAAATTGTGTTTTATGTTGGGGAGCTGGAATTGAAGCGGGAGCAATGAGGTAACTTTCTTTTACTTCATTCTCTTTTATTTTACTTCTTTTGAATTTGTCTTCCAGGATAGGAAGTTGGCGTGGGAGAGCTCAAGTGAATTTCTTTTATTTTACTTTTCTAAAATTATCTTTTAAGCCAGGGAGCGAGAGCAAGAGCAGGAGCGGGAACGAAAGCGCTAGGGTAACTTTCTTTCCATTTATTTTCTTTTATTTTACATTTTCAAAATTATTTTTTAAGATTAGAAGCGGGAGCGGGAGCGTTGCGGTAACTTTATTTTACTTTACTTTCATTTACTTTACTTTTTTTTTTAAAGAAAGTATTTTAAACTCGAGAGCGGGAGCAAAAGCGTTGAGGTAACTTGCATTTACTGTACTTTTTTTTTATTTTGCGTTTATTTATTTATTTATAATTATTTTTTTAACCTTGAAAGTGGTAGTGGAAGCGTTGAGGTAACTTTATTTTACTTTATTTTATTTTAATTTTTTAAATCATTTTTTTAGCTGGGGAGCTAGAGCGGGAGCAATAAAGGGATTTGGAATGGTGTTACCGTTGTCATTAGGATTGGGATCAGGATTGTTTGCATTAGCATTGAGATCGGGATTGTTTGCATTAGGATTATGATTAGGATTAGGATTATGATTGTTCGGGATTGGGATTGAGATATGTATCGGGATTATATGCATTAGGATTTGGATTAGGTTTAGAAGAACGGGAGCGGGAGTTGGAACGGGAGTTGGGGAAGTGTTTTTGTTCTTTTCACTTATTATTCTTTTCATTTACTTTTTCTAACGTTTCTAATACTAACAATTTCAGGAGCAGAAGTACACAATAGGATTTGGATTAGGTTTAACAAGAGCGGGAGCGAGAGCTAGAGTTGGGGAAGTGTTTTTGTTCTTTTCACTTATTACTATTTTCGTTTACTTTTTCTAACATTTCTAATACTATCGATTTCAGGAGCAGGAGTACACAAATTGAGCATTTTATCCACGTGGACTTGGTAAGTTAAATACTACTGTTCGGGATAGGAAATCTCTGACCGTAGAACTAAACATTTTAGATGTTTATTGTGGAGGAAATAGTATTTTTATTGTTGAGCCAAGTTTTTGGTACATATTCTAGTGGTATAGTTATTATAGTATTTCTCAGATTTACCGTGGTTGACACTTGAGAGTAGTATTTTTAAGGAGTAATGGTTGGAGTAGGATTTGTAGGAGCTAGAGCATTAGGATTAGTAGGATGTTTTTGCTTGTTTGCTTGTTTGCTTGTTTATTGTGTGTGTAATTAAATTAAATTTAATTTAATTTAATTTAATTTAATGTGTGTTCCTTGCTTTTTTGCTTGTCTATTCCATGTGTTTTTTTATTTATTTAGTGTTTATGTGTGTTTTTGTGTTTTGCTTGTTTGCTTTCTTATTTATTGTGTGTTTTGCTTACTTGTTTTGTGGGTGTGTTTATTTAAATTTTATTTATTGTGTGTATTTTGTTTGCTTACAACAAACGAGCTTGCTTATTGTGTGTGTTTTATTTATATTTATTGTGTGCGCGTTTTGCTTGCTTATTTATTGTGTGTTTTGCTTGTTTGCTAGTTATCTTGCTTATTTGTTGCGTGTTTGTGTGTATTTTTTTTATTGTGTGTATTTTGCTGTTTGCTTGCTTCCTTGCTTTATTGTGTGCTTGTGTATATTTCTTGCTTGCTTATGTGTGTGTGCATTTGTTATTTATTGTGTGTATTTTGCTTGCTTGCTTTCTTGTGTTTGTTTGTGTGCGTGTGTTATTTATTGTGTGTGGGCTTGCTTGTTTGTTTTGTGTGTTTATTTTGCTTGCTTGCTTTTGTATGTGATTGTGTTTGTATTTTGCTAGATTACTTAAGTGTGTGCTTGTTATTTATTGTGTGCACGCTTGTTATTTGCCGTGTTTGTTGCTTACTTATTGTTTGTGTGTGCATATCTTGCGTGCTTACTTGTGTGTATGTGCTTGTTCTTATTGTGTTTGTGTTTTTTTTTTGCTTGTGTGCTTGCTTATTATGTGTATCTTGCTTGCTTACTTATTATGTGTGTATCTTGCTTGCTTATTTTGTATGCGTGTGTGTATATCTTGCTTGTTTGCTTATTGTGTTCGTGTGTATATCTTGTTTGCTTGCTTTCGTGTGTTTTTCTTGTTTGCTTATTGTGTGTGTGCACGGTTAGCTGGAGCAAGAGCAGGATTATGATTAGTTGTATTAGTAAGAGTTGGATTAGCACTAGCTAGAGCTGGGGAAGTGTTTTTGTCATTTTCACTTTCTTATTACTCTTTTCGTTTACTTTTTCTAACATTTCAAGTATTGTCAAATTCAGGAGCTGGAGCAAGAGCAAGAGCAAGAGCAAGAGCAAGAGCAAGAGCAAGAGCAAGAGCAAGAGCACAAGCTAGAGCAAGAGCAAGAGCAAGAGCACATGAATTGAGCACTTTATCCACATGGATTTGGTAAGTTAAATACTCATGTTTGAGGTAGGAAATCTCTGACCGTAAATCCAAACATTTTATATGTTTATTGTGGAGTAAATCATATGTTTATTGTCGAGCCAAACTTTTGGTACACATTTTAGTGGTATAGTTATTATAGCATTTCTCAGCTTTGCAATGCTTGACATATGACACATGACAGTTCTAGTGGTAGGGGTAGGAGTTTGATTTGTAGAATTTGTAGGAGCAAGATTCAAAGCTGGATCAAGAGAATGAGTAAGAGCAGTATGATTAGCAGGATGAGTAGGATAAGCATTAACATCAGGATTATGATTAAGATTGGGATTAGGATTCACATTGGCATTAGGATTAGGATATTAGGGTTGTTAGGATATTAAGATTAATATTAAGATTCACATTGACATTAGGATTAGGATATTAGGATATTAGGATATTAGGATATTAGGATATTAGGATTATGATTAGGATACTATAATTGTTTGCATTAGGATTAAGATTGTTAGGACATTAGGATTGTTATGATATTAGTATCAGGATTAGGATTAGGATTGTTATGTTATTAGGATTAGAATTAGGATGTTTAAGATATTAGGATATTAGGATTAGGATTAGGATTAGAATTGTTAGGATATTAGGATTATGATAAGCATTAACCAAACAGTTGTCTGATTAACTTTACAGCAGATTATTTTTACAGTAGAGCTTCCGATGATTATTTTAAAAGCTACAACATTATCAAACTGGCTTGTAGAAAAATATTGGAAGTAGAAGTAGAAGTAGAAAAGTATTAGAAGTTGTTATTGGAAAATTCTAAGTAACACAACATGTCAGCAAAAGACCAGGGTCGGGAATACCACGTCACCGGGACCTTAAGTCAACATAAGGGAGGACCAAGTGAACCCAACCGGCCTTCCCTGACCATATGACATAGATGATCGGGTTTAATAACCCGATCGAGTTGTCAAGATGGTCGGGATTACGGTAAGGTTAAACTATCGATCGGGGGCAAACAAGGATGATCGGGAAAAACAAACGATCGGCACGCGACACATAGATTAACACCCAGATTCAATAAGATCACAACTCAAACACGCAGAAAGAAGAGTTCAACTTGAACAAGGTTTCTAGAAGCCCACTATGATAAAGAAATAAACTTCCTCATAAACGCAAAAATATGGATTAAACAAGAAATTCAATACGACTAGGACACGATCGACGTGAAATAAGGAAAATGGACAACACGACTCTAATAAGTTAGAATTTCATTGAATCACATGTACTTTTCTTACTTGTACATCAAGAATTAGGGTTCTATGCATATATAAATACACCCAAAAAGGTTGAAGGCAATTTCTTGAAAGAAGACCAGAGTGATTGCGTGTGTAATCTTTTTTTATAGTGAATTTTTGTTGCCGCAATTGGCAACCGTGGTCGTTTCCCCCATCCCCATATGGGGAAATTTGGGGGGGGGGGGGGGGGGGGGGGGGGGGTTAGGGATGAAAATAAACCCCAAATTGAAATGGGGAGGGGTCTGTCCCCATCCCCTTATCCCCATTTTCCTCAAACATATATAAATAAAATTATAATATATATTTTTACTATTTTTTTTATTCTTTGAAACCCTAAGTATATATACACATTTACTCTTTTTACTGTATTAATGGATTTTATTTTGTATTTGTAATGAAATATATATATATATATATATATATATTTGATTTGTAATTTTTAGTTAAATGGAAAAATGGGGAATCGAGAAAAATGGAAAATGAAAAAAAAAAAACAAAGAAAAACGAGGAAAATGGATGGAGATGAATATACCTCTCCAAAAAATTTCTCATCCCCATTTTCCCCAAATGGGGAATTAGGGGGGGGACCTATATCCATCCCCATTCCCCAAACGTGCATCCCTAGATGGGAGATTGATCTGAAAATCTCTGTCAATAGAAGTAGAAGTAGAAGTAGAAGTAGAATATTAGATGTAGAGATAGAAATAGAAAAGAAGTAGAGGTAGATGTAGAAAAGTAGAGGTTGAGATTGAGGTAAAATAAGAGAATAGTACGTATAATAGTAGAATAGTAGAATAGTAGAGAAGTAAAGAAGTAGATGTAGACGTAGAAGTAATAATAAAATAGTAGTAGTAAAGTAGAAGTAGAATAGTAGAATAATGTAATAGTGGAAATGGAATAGTGGAAGTAGAAGTGGATTATTAGATGTAGAATATTAGAAGTGGATTATTAGAATTAGAAATATAATACTAGAAGATTAGAAGTAGAATAGTAGAAATTGAAGTTGAAGTAGAATATTTAGAAGTAAGAGAAGAAGTAGAATATTTAGAAGTAGAATATGCAGAAGTAGCTCGGGAGCAAGCGCAATAGAGGAAGTGTTGAGGTAACTTTTTTAATTTTAATTTTAATTTTTTAAATTGTTTTTTAAGCTGGGAAGCTGGAGTGGGAGCGGAAGCTCTAAGCTAATTTCTTTTACTTTTTTTTTTAAAAAAAATTGTTTTGTAAGCTAGGGATCTAGAGCGGAAGCGGAGCGTTGATATAACTTTATTTTACTTTGTTCTATTTTATTTTATTTTATTTTTAAAATTTTATTTTTAAAAATTTATTTTTGAGCTAGGAAGCTGGAGAGGGAGCGAGAGTGGGAGTGCTGATGTACCTTTTGCTTTATTTATTTTACCTTTCCAAAAATATTTTTGAAGTTAGGGAGCAGAAGCGGAAACGGGAACGGGAACGGGAATGGAAGCGTTACGGTAACTTTCTTTCACCATACTTTCTTTTATTTTACTTAAAATTGTTTTTAAGATCGGAAGCGGGAGCATTGCGGTAACTTTATTTTATTTTATTTTATTTTATTTTACTTTAAAAAAAAAATGTTTTTTAAGATTGGAAGCTGGCACTGGAGCGGGAGTGGGGGCGAGAGTGTTGAAGTAACTTTATTTTACTTTACTTTACTTTACTTTTTATATTTTTACTTTTTTTTAAACTGTTTTAGAAGTTCGGGAGTGAGAACGTTGATGTAACTTTCTTTTACTTTACTTTATTTTGTTTTTTTAATTGATTTTTAAGCTAGGAAGTTAGAGTGGGGGCGGCTAGCGAGCTGGAGGTGGAACTGTGTATTTTTATTGTATGTGTATTTGTTTGTGTTTGTTTTTATTGTGTGGCTGTTTGTTTGTGTTTATTGTTATTGTGTATGTTTGTTTTTGTGTGCGTGTTTTTAAGTTTATTTTTATTTAGTATGTGTTTGTCTTTATTTTTATTTAGTATGTGTTTGTCTTTATTTTTATTTAGTGTGTGCGTGCATACGTGTATTTGAATTCATTTTTATTGTGTATTTATGTTAATTTTTAGTGCATGTGTGCATGTGTTGCCTGTGTGCGTATGTGGGTGGCATGCATAGCAAGCGAGTGTGTTTGCGTGCGTGTTTTATTATGTGTTTATTTTTATTTATTGTGTGTTTGTGTTTAATTTTAGTGTGTGTGTTTGTGTTTGTGTTTATTTTTATTTAGTGTGTGTTTATTTTTATTGTGTGTTTTTGTATGTGTTTGTGATTATTTTTATTTAGTTCGTGAGTGCATGTACGTATTTGTATTTATTTTTGTTGTGTATTTGGGTTTATTTTTAGCCCGTGGTGTTTGTGTTTATTTTTATGCGTGTGTGACCTGTTTGAGTGGTGTGCATAGCTCGTGTGTGTGTTTTATTGTATGTAATTTTATTTATTATGTGTGTTTATTTGTTTGTTGATTTTTGTTTATTGTATGTGTTTGGGTTTATTTTTTTATTTTTTTATTGTGTGTTTATTTTTATTTAGTGTTTATTTATGTTCTTTTTATTGTGTGCGTGTGGGTGTGTTTATTTTTATTTAGTGTTTGTGTGTTTGTGTTTATTTTTATTTAGTGTGTACGTCCATATATATTTGTATTTATTTTTATTGTGTGTTCGTGTTTATTTTTAGTGTGTGCGTGCTTTGGCTGCTTGCATGCGTGGCATGCATATCGTGCTTGTTTTCTTGCGTCCGTGTGCTTTATTGTGTGTGTTTATTTTATTTATTATGTGTATTTGTTTATTTAAGTTTATTGTGTGTTTGTGTAGGGGTGACAATATGGGTTACGACACGACGGGTTGACAAGATACGAATACGATTATTACGGGTTTGGATTGAGCTTAAACAGAGCATGTCAATATACGGGTCAACCCGTTTAATATTGTTTTGTGTTCGGATTATGCTTCGCGGGTCACGGGTTGACACGATTAGTAAGGGTAAATATGTAAATTTAGTGTTAAGTGCCACTTATGTAATTTTAACATACACTATATAAACTTAACATGTGAAACCTTAAACCTAAACTTCATTCTTTTCACCACTCTGTCTCAGTCCCATACACTCCATAGCCATTTCTAGCCTTCACTCAATTCAACCATCGAATTTGAACAAAAGCTTTTGTTACCCTTCGGCCGCATCACTAGAATCTTGAGCTACTGCTACCATCGTCACCATCTGGAGTTTACTCGTAAGACTTTGAATTTCGAACTATGATCTATTATTTTTGTTTTTTGATATCATCGATTTTAGTTTTTATTAGATCTGAACTCTAAAACCTGTTAGAACTTGTCTTTTATTTGGTGGTTTTGCAGATTCAACTTGGTGGTTTGTGGATGGCTTGGGCTTTCAATATATATATATATATATATATATATATATATGATGAGATCTGTTTTGTAAATCCTTGTTGAGTTACAATCTTGTGTTTGTGTTTTGTATGTTAGCTTCTGTAAATTTTATTATGTTTATAAATTCTTGTTGAGTTGCATTCTTCACTCGGTGGTGTTGTTGAGTTACAATCGTATTATTGCTCAATCAATGACTTGGATTGTTCTTGTTACATTTCACTGATAAAAAAAAATTAGTTTATTTAAGAACATAATTAAATGAAAAAAATTAAAATCAATTTGAAGCCACTCAAGCTCTTTTTCTAGATTTTTTGTGAAAAAAGTATTAACATATGCGAGTCAAGTGAATGGATTATTTAAACGAGTCATTTGACACGATCCGTCGAACCCGTTTATTAAACGGGTTATGCGTGTCGTGTTTGTGTTGATCCGTATTTAATCCTGTCGTGTTTGGGTCAAGTGGGTTTAACCCGTTTAATAATTGTGTCGTGTTCGGATTTGTCCAAAATTATTCGTGTTGTGTTCAGGTTGACCCTAACACGACCCGTCAACCTGTATTGACACCTCTAGTTTATGCTTATTTTTATTTAGTGTGTGTTTGTGTTTATTTTTATTGCGTGCGTGAGATAACTTTCTTTAATTTTACTTTTTTTTTTTTAAGATTTGGAGCTGGAGCGTTGCGGTAACTTTCTTTTACTTTATTTTATTTAACTTTTTTAAAATAATTTTTAAGTTAGGAAGTTGGTGCGAGAGCGGAAGCAGGAGCGGGGACGGAAGTATTGAGGTAACTTTATTTTACCTTACTTTCTTATATTTTACTTTAAAAAAAAAATATTTTTTAGGCTTAAGAACGAAAGCGGAAGCGGAAGTGGGAATGAGAGTGAGAGTGGTAGCGGAAGCTTTAAGGTAAATTTCTTTAACTTTACTTTATTTAAATTTAATTTTTTAAATTGTTTTTTAAGCTGGGGAGCTAGAGCGAGAGCGAGAAATGGAGCAGAAGCCCTAAGGTAACTTTATTTTATTTTAATTTTTTTAAATTGGTTTTGAAGCTGGGGAGCTGGAACGGAGGCGCTGAGATAACTTTCTTTTATCTTGTTCTCTTTTATTTTACTTTTTTTTTTAATTTGTTATTTTTGCCTGGAAGTTTGCACGGGATCTCTATGGTAACTTTCCTTTATTTTACTTTATTTTATTTTATTTTATTTTATTTTTCTAATGTTGGTTTTTAGGTTATGGAGCGAGATGGGAACTGAAGCGTTGGGGTAACTTTCTTTCACTTTACTTTATTTTATTTTAATTTTTCTAAATTACTTTTTAAGATGGGGAGCGGGAGCGCTACGGTAAATTCCTTTTACTTTATTTTCTTTTATTTTACTTTTTTTAAAAATGTTTTTTAAACTAGGAAGTTGGCACGGGAGTGGGGCCGAGAGCATTGAGGGAACTTTATTTTACTTGTCTTTCTTTAATTTTATTTTTTAAAAATTGTTTTTTAAGATTATGTGCAGTAGCAAGAGCGGAAGTGTTAAGGCAACTTCCTTTTATTTTACTTTATTTTATTTTTAAGTTGTTTTTTATTTTAGGGAGCTGGAATGGGAGCGGGACCGCTGAAGTATAATAGAAGTAGAAGTAGAAATAAAATATTAAAAGTAGATGAATAATATTAGGGGTAGAAGTATGATATTAGAGGTAGATATGTAATATTATATTAGAAATAGATGTATTATTTTAGAAGTAAAAGTATAATATTAAAGTATAATATTAGAAGTAGAAGTATAAAATAGATGTATAATATAATATTAGAAATATAAGTATATCATGTAGATGATGTAAATGATGTAGTAGATTCAGATGTAGATGTAAATAATGTAAATGAAGATGTAGATGTAAAAGCAGATGTAAATGTAGATGATATAGATGTAGATTTAGATGATGCAAATGTAGATGTAGATGTAGATGATAGATGTGGTAGATTCAGATGTAGATGTAGAAGATATAAATGAAGATGTCGATGTAAAAGCAGATGTAGATGTAGATGATATAGATGTAGATTATATGTAGATTTAGATGATACGGATTTTGTAGATGTAAATGTATATGATGTAGATATAGATGTTGTAGATGGTGGATGATGTTGATGTTGATGTAGATATAGATATGTATATGATTTAGATGTAGATGTAGATGTAGATAATGTAGATATGGATGTGGATGTTGATGTTGATGTAGATGATGTGGATGTAAATGCATATGTAGATGTAGATGATGGAGATGATGTAGATGTAGAAGATGTAGATGATGTAGATGTATATGTAGATGATGTAGATGATAGAGATATATAGAGATATGTAAATGTAGATGTAGGTGCGTAGGTTTGTAGGGGTATAGGTGTAGGTGTAGGTGATGTAAATGATGTATATGATGTAGATGTAGATGTAGAAGATGTAAAAGATGTGGATGTAGTTATAGATGTAGATGATGTAGATATGGATGTAGATTTAGATATAGATGTAGATGAAGTAGATGCTGTAGATGATGTAGATGTGGATATAGATGTAGATGTAGATATAAATGATGTAGAAGTAGTAGAGATGTAGAGTAGATGTAGAAGAGATGTGGATGATGTACAGGTAGAGATGTAGAAGAGAAGTAGATGTTGTAGATGTAGATGTAAAAGATGTAGATGATGTTAGATGTAGATGTCAATGTCGATGTAGATGTAGATGAAACTTTCTTTAACTTTACTTTCTTTTATTTAACTTTTTATAAAGTATTTTTTAAGTTAGAATGATGGTGCGGGTGCGGCAGCGGGAGCGAGAGAGGGAACTCTGAGGTAACTTTCTTTTACCTTTTATTCTATTTTTCAAAAATTGCTTTTTAGGCTCGAGATCGATAACAGAAGCGTTGAGGTAACTTTCGTTTACTTTACCTTTTTTCATTTTAATTTTTTAAAACTTTTAGTTTATTTTATTTTAATTTTTGTAAATTATTTTTTAAGCTGACGAGCTGGAGCAAGAGTGGGAGCCAGAGCGATGAGGTAACTTTCTTTTACTTTGTTGTCTTATATTTTACTCTTTTTTAAAATTTATTTTTTAAGTTTGGAAACTGCCGCAAGAGCGGGAACGAAAGTGCTGGGGTAACTTTCTTTCACTTTACTTTTTAAAAAAAAAAAAAAAAAAAATTGTTTTTTAAGATAGGGAGTGGTAACTTTATTTTATTTTACTTTTTTTAAAAAATATTTTTTAAGTTAAGAAGCTGGCGTGAGAGTTGGAGTGTGGGTGGGTGCGAGAGCGCTGAGGTAAATTTCTTTTCCTTACATTTCTATATTTTTTTTAAGGTCGGGAGCAGGAGCGGTAGCAGAAGTGTTGAGATAACTTTATTTTATTTAAATTTTTTTAAATTTTTTTAAATTGTTTTATATGCTGAGGAGCTGGAGCTGAAGCGGGAGCGCTGAGGTAACCTTTTTTTTTTACTTTGTTCTCTTTTATTTTACTTTCGTTTAATTTGTATTTATAAGCTTGGAAACTGACGTGAGAGCGGGAGCGTTGAGGTAACTTTATTTTATTTTATTTTATTTTACTTTTCTAAAATTGTTTATTAAGCTAACTTTTTTCGCTTTACTTTATTTTGTATCTTTTTTTTTAAATTTATTTTTAAAGCTGTGGAGCTGGAGCGGAAGCGTTGAGATAACTTTTTTTTCTTCTTTAGTTTCTTTTAAAACTTTTTTAAGCTAGGAAATTGGCACGGGAGCTGGATCGGGAATAGAAGTGTTGATGTAACTTTCTTTTACTTTACTTTCTTTTATTTTACTTTTTTTAATTTGTTTTTTTATGTTGAAGAGCTGGAACGGGAGTATGAGCGTGAGCAGGAGCTCCTAGGTAATTTTCTTTTCTTTTACTTTCTTTTATTTTTCTTTTTCTAAAAATATTTTTTAAACTGGGGAGTGGGGGCAGAAGCACTAAGGTAACTCTATTTTTCCTTACTTTATTTTATTTTACCTTTTTAAACTAGAGAGCTGGAGCTGGAGCTGTTAATTTTCATTTTGTGTGCTTGTTTGTGTTTATTTTCATTGTATGTGTGTGTGCTTGTGTTTATTTTTTGTGTGTGCGTTCTGTTTGCTTGTGTGTGTGTTTAGTTTTATTTATCGTGTGTTTGCGTGTTTGTGTTTTTTTTTTAGTGCGTGCGTGTTTGTTTGTGTTTATTTTTAGTGTGTGTGTGTATGTGTGTTTACTTTTATTTAGTATTTGTATGTTTGTGTTAGCTTTTAATGCGTGCGTGTTTGTTTGTATTTATTTTTATTGTGTAAGTGTGTTTTTGTGTGTGTTTGCGTTTATTTTTCATAGTATGTGTGTGTTTGTGTTTATTTTTAGTGTGTGCTTAAATGTTTGTGTTTATTTTTAGTGCATGTGTGTGTGTGGCACGTTTGAGTGGTGTGCATAGCAAGCGTGTGTGTTTTATTTTGTGTGTTTATGTGTGTTTATTTTTGTTTGTTGTGTGTTTGTGTTTCTTTTTAGTGTATATGTGTTTGTGTTTATTTTTATTTTTATTTTTATTTATTGTGTGTTTATTTTTATTTAGTTCGTGCATGCATGCGTGTATTTGTATTTATTTTTGGTGCGTGGTTGTGTTTATTTTTAGTACATGTGTGCGTGCGTGGCGTGTTTGAGTGGTGTGCATAGCGTGCGTATTTGCATGTGTGTATGTTTAATTTTAGAGTGTACGTGTATTTGTGTTTATTTTTATTTAATGTGTGTTTGTGTTTATTTTTATTGTATGTTTGTGTTTGTATTTATTTTTATTTAGTGTTTGTGTGTTTATGTTTATTTTTATTTAGTTTGTGCATCAGTATGTGTATTTGTTTTTATTTTTAATGTATGTGTTTGTGTTTATTTTTAGTGTGTGCCTGCATGTATGTTTTTGTGTTTTTTTATTGCATGCGTGTTTACGTTGCCTGCTTGCATGCATGGCGTGCTTATGTGTCTTGCATAGCTTGCTTGCGTGCATGTTTGTTTATTTTTTATTTATTTTGTGTGTATATTTGTGTGTGTTTGTGTTTATTTGTATTGTGTGTGTTTATTTTTATTTAGTGTGTGTTTGTGTTTATTTTTAGTACGTGCTTAACTTTATTTTACTTTACTTTTTCAAAAAAAAAAAAATTGGTAAGGAGCGGAAGCGCTACAGTAACTTTTTTTAACCTTACTTTCTTTTATTTAACTTTTTATAAAAAGTTTTTTAAGTTATGAAGCTGGTGCGGGAACAGGGGCGAGAGTTCCGATGTAACTTTATTTTACCTAACTTTATTTTATTTTACTTTTTTAAAATTACTTTTTAGGCTCGGGAGTTGTAGCAGAAGTGTTGAGGTAACTTTCTTTTACTTTATTTTTTTTAATTTTATTTTTTTCAAACTTTTATTTTATTTTAATTTTTGTATATACGTTGGGGAGCTGGAGCTGAAGCTGGAATAGGAGCCGGAGCGTTAAGGTAATTTTATTTTGCTTTGTCCTCTCTTTATTTTACTCTCCTTTAGTTTTCTTTTTTAATTTATTTTTTAAACTAGGAAGCTGGCATGGGAGTGGGGGAGGGAGCGAGAGCGGGAGCGTTGTGGTAACTTTCTTTTACTTTATTTTATTTTACTTTCTTCAAAATTATTTTTTAGGATAGGGAGCGGGAGCGGGAACGATAGCAGGAACGGGAACAAAACCGCTGGGGTAATTTCCTTTCACTTTGCTTTCTTTTATTTTACTTTAAAAAATAAAATAAGATAGGAAGCAGGAGCATTGTGGTAACTTTCTTTTACTTTATTTTCGTTTATTTTACTTTTTTAAAAAATGTTTTTTAAGTAAGAAAGCTGGCGCGAGAGCAAGAACAGGGATGGGAGTCCTGAGGTAACTTTCTTTTATCTTAATTTTTAAATTGTTTTTCAATCTCAGGAGCAGGAGCGGTAGTGGAAGCGTTGAGGTAACATTCTTGTACTTTACTTTATTTTTTAATTTTTTTAATTTTTTTAATTCTTTTTATGTGAGGAGCTGGAGCTTTGAGGTAACTTTTGTTTTTTACTTTGTTCTCTTATATTTTACTTTCATTTATTTTTATTTTTTTAAATTTGTTTTTAAAATTAGGAAGCTGGCGCGGGAGCGGGGGAGGGAGCTAGAGCGGAAGCGTTGTGTTAACTTCCTTTTACTTTACTTTATTTTATTTTATTTTATTTTTAAATTGTTTTTAGGTTAGGGAGCAGGAACGGGAACGGGAACGGGAACGGGAGCAAGAGCGAGAACGGAACCGCTGGGGTTACTATCTTTCACTTTATTTTCTTTTATTTTTCTTTTCAAAATTGTTTTTTAAGATAGGGAGCGAGAGTACCATGGTAACTTTCTTTTACTTTATTTTTGATCCCACTTCGCGGTAGAAATTTGGATTCCGGTGCTGAATGCTAATTCGAAATTCCTTTTCTTTTTTAATTGAATTTACCTTCATTAGTATAAGAGTATGTTTGGAATTGTATTCTGGTAGAATATGCCATATTTAGGAATTGATTTTTGTGCTTGAATGCTTCACAATTCATTAATGACATTACACCCACACACTTGTTACATTTCGTTTTCTGTAGAATGTATGTGTACATACATATGTCATTATTACATTTCGTTTTCTATAGCATGTATGTGTATATATGTCATTATATGTTCTGGAAATGCTTGCCTTGAATTGACTTCAAAATTTTGAGAATTTTGAAGAATTAAAATTAGAACCCATGACGGTTATCAATGTTTTAAAACTCTAAAGGTGAGGCGAGGCGATAACCTCGATTGGAAAATGCAAAAATGTAGATGTAGAAGATGTAGAAGATGTAGAAGATGTAGATAATGTATAAATGTAGATGTAGATACATATGTAGATGTACATGTAGAAGATGTAGATGTAGATGATATAGATATAGATGTAGAAGATGTAGACAGGGGTAGACCCAAATTAAGGCCAGAAGGGTCCCATGCCCTATCTCAATTTTTTTTTAAATCTATTATGTTTATATAGAATATATATATATATAAATAAAGTAAGTGATAGTCTGACCGATATACGATGTCCATCTCATTCGATTATCAAGATTCAAGTCATTACCTTTACATGATGCTTGGTTTATTTTTGAACTTTTATAATTTTTAATATTTTTAGACCTAACACATCACAACAGTAAACCTTAAAATCTCAAATTTTAATTTATTATATTAAAATAATCAATATATTATTATGATTCATTTTATTTTATCTTTAATATTGTTCTTTATTTTATAACTTTAATTTATTTAGAATCAATAGATAATTTTTTTACCAATAATTAGAAGAATAACAAATTCAAAAACATGTATAGTAATATTTATTAATAAATTTTGTATAAATTTAAATTAAATCATTATAAATATAAAGTAAAATTTCTAATTATAAAATTTGATTGTAATTTATGTTGTTTTCCCTGTTATTATTTATTTATTAATATTATGTTTCTTGTTACATATTTTCTCCTAACTGAGCTAGTAGTGCACACATCATCAACATACGTGGTGAGGATTCAAATTTCATCATATGCATAATACTTTAAAAAATATATTATATTTCTTTTTTTTTTCTTTTCTTGTTAAATATAAGAATAAAAAATATCTATTTTTTTTTGTTTTTTTTTTAAAAACTCATTTCAATATGATTTTAGTTTTCCGTATTTTTTATATAATTATTATTTTGTTTAAGTGCCCCACCTGATTAAAATTTCTGGATCCACCACTAGATGTAAATGTAGAAGATGTAGAAGATGTAGAGGATGAGATGTAGAAGTTTCCATTAATATTGTTACATTAATCCTAAAATTGGATAAAGTGTTATGCTGGAAAATTTCCTTTTCCTTTCTTCTGAATTTCATTAAAGTTCATACTTTTTTTTAAATATATCATTTTATTAATTTTTTTTTTAATACATCACTTTAGTCCTTTCGTTAGTCAAGGATTACACATCCAAAAGTATTTTGGATTTTACAGTTTTCTTAAAAAAATAATCATTACGGTATTAAAAAAAAAAAGAAAACTAGCATTAACTAAAATTTTAAAACCTATCCCCGAACAAAATTAAAATCTTAGAATTTTTTTCAACCTTATCTCATCATCTTCGACCAACCACATCTCTACGTCTTCAACCAATTACCATAATTAAAAATTTTAAATTGGTTCAATCGTATTTATTTATCTTCAACTAGGGTCATACCACCTTATTGGTACAATAAGGTTATTGGATTTAATAACTACTATTAGATTGGATAAAAGCAAATTCAATGGATGTTATTAAAATTTGAAATTAATATCTTTTATTACAGTAAAAACTTGAAACATGTTCAATATGTTTTTTTTCCAAGTATATCAGTTGATAAATGATATTTGTTTTTTATTGAAAAACGATTTATATTACTTCAAAAAAAGAAGGATTTAAATGTTAATGAATAAGTAATAGAGAATTAAGTAGTAGAATGAAAGAATTTACATTAAATAATTATAATTTATATTTTATTTATCATTAGACGATACAATCATACGTCTACTATAGGAAATTACATTAAATAACAATGGTATTACTATTAAAATAACAAATTTAGTGGAAATAATGCGTATATGCAGTTTTGTTCATTTTGTTCATGTGTGATATAGTAAAAATATTATATAAATGTCTATATATAATTGCATAATGGATGAGTTTAAATACAAATTTTTTAATAACTTATTAAAAACTATATTCTTATAAAAAACAATAATATTGTACAATAAAACACCTTATTAAAAACAATAACACTTTGTTAATTCATATCTTAGCACTACTGTTACACTAACAATAGTATTAACAATAACGGTTTCAATTGAGGTAACTAATCATTCCCCTAACACAAAATAAGATATATCATCGGTGGAAATGATTTACAACTACAACTTCGATATAGTAAAAATATTATATATGATATAGTAAAAATATTACAATAATGTATATAATAGAATAATATATGAATTTAATTGATAATTTCTTATAAACAATAACGCGATATACAAATTCACCGCATACAATAAGTAATATATATATATATATATATTAAAAATACAATATTGAACAAATAATAAAGAATTACTGACTAGAATGAAAGAAACTATATTAATTAGTTATAATTTATCTTTATTTCATAGTTAGGCACTAGTAACAATAGAATTTATAGTAACAATTTCAATGAGACTCTATTAGCCTCATAAGTTTTTAGCAATGAGAAACTATTTAATTGAAATGAAATCAAAATATTTATATTGGATATAATTTGACAATGTAAGTAAATAATTTTGTTACTACTCTTTTTTTTTAAGTATTAAAAGAACTATTACAATAGAAACCTGTCGGGATTAAACAATATATGTACGGTCCGGATATATACCCTTATAATCGGAGATAACTACTCCCAGCATCCGAGAAAAAAACTCATCATACATACTTTTAAAATGTGTCATGGTGAGATTTAAATCCTTCACCATTTATGTGAAATAGATGTACACTATCAACTCTGTTATAAAAAATGAATTGTTAAATAAAAACAAAAAAAACTTACATTATAAATTTATAATATTAATCAGAACCTATAAATATTATTGTTTTACTTTTCATTAAATAAAAACATAATAACATTATTTTATACAACGTGAAATTGTTACCATAAATAATATGTTTACAATTATACGTAAAACATGTTACATGGTATGAATATTTTGTTTTTGTTAAAAAAAAAGAGGTTAACATTATATCACAAAGTTATTGCAATGTATATTTTAATTGTTACATTTCACGACATATTTGTTACTACATTAAATTGTTACCACATACATTGTATTTATAATTTTTATGTAAAATTTGTTACATTGTACGAATATTTTATTACCCATATAAAATGAGTTGTTACATAAATACGACAACGACGTTACAACCTATAACTTTATCGTTACACATCAAACCAACGTGAAATTGTTACAATAAATGTTTTAACTACAAAATACTAATTGAAACTTGTTACAAGACACGTATATTTTGTTACCCATATAAATCGAGTTATTACATGTTACGTCAAAGTTGTTATTACGATCTACAACTTTATTGTTACATATCATGTCAGATTTGTTACAACTTTAAATCGTTACCATATATATCTTAATTACAAATTTTTATATAAAACTCGTTACATATTATAAATAGTTTGTTACCCATATAAAATGAGTTGTTACATGATACGACAACATTGTTACAAACTATAACTTTATCGTTACACTTCAAATTAACGTGAAATTGTTACCACAAACGTTTTAATTACAAATTTCAAAGTGAATTTTTTTACAAAACACATATTTTATTACTGATATAAACCGAGTTGTTACGAGCTACGATATTATTGTTGCATATCACTTAAAATTTGTTACAAAGTTGAAATTGTTACCACACACATCTAAATTATAAATTTTTATCCAAATTTTGTTACATTATACTAAAATTATGATATACGTAATTTAATAAAAATATTTGTAAATACTTAAAATGAAATCTTAATTCAAAAATTATTATGTTATACAGATTTTATAAAATTAAATCAAATAAATATTAATTTCAAAATACAGTACATTAAAAATATTCTAAAAATTAAACAATTTTTTTCTGAAAATAATAATAATTGAAAATATATATAAAAAATTAACAAATTTAAATATATTAAATTATAAATATTTAATTAAATTTTAAAAAAAAATCAAATAATAAAAAATATCACATATTTAATTAAGTCACAGAAGATTACTGTGAGGATATGTATAATCCTTATCTAATTATCATTTAAAATTATTTAACAAAATTATTTAGTTAAATAAAATTAGATTGTTATATTTTTATAATATATTTTAAAAATATAAAATAAAATTATTTGAAAATAATTTGTTAACTAGTTATAACCAATTACTTCATATTTTTAAAGTGTTTGGTTGTTATATGTCAACCAATTATTGGATAAATCTTGTAATAAAATTCCAATATCATTATTGAGATTTAATCTCCCAACGATGTAGCGATACCCCTTCAACCAACCGTCTCTCACGCCATCTTAAATCATCCGCCTCATCTATCATGTTGGATTAATTTCTAGTACAAAGATCCCAAACAAATCGATTGAATGGTTTTTATTTTCACACCTTAAGAATTCTAGACCCAAGCTTCACCCCTATCTATTGCGCACTAGAACCGGCGTGACCCAATCATCATCGAGCCATCGTGAACCAGCTTGACCTTCTCCTCATCTCCCTGGCAATTGGACCAAGACCCGCCCCTCCATTTTGCCACTAGCAGAGCTCCAAAACTGACGAGACCCAACCCTCGTTGCACCACCGTGAACATGCTTGACCCCCCACATCTCGCTACCAATTAGACCTAGATCTAGACCCACCCCCACCCCTCATGAACTAGAGCACCCAAGCCCATCTTCATCTCGGAACCAAATCCACCCTATCTCCAGTATTTTATTTTTAATTTTAAGTTTAATATGATTCTGTTTAATTAATTTGTTAAATAAATTAATAATATTTTAATATACACTTAAACACAATCATAAATTTTTGAAAAGTATTTTATCATACACTTTTAAAGTTCTTTCATAAACTTAAATTTAATAGAACACAAAGTTTAATAAACTTCAAATCCAAACATAAAATGCATGGAGATAAAGAGACAAAAAGATTAGGGATTTGATTTTCTCTTTATATTTTATAATTTTTATATTTAAAAAAATAATTATATAAATACTAATTCAAACGGGATTGGACGGGGTATAAGATGTTGACCCATACCCAACCCGATAAAAAGCCGAATTAAAAAGTTTGATACATATCCGACCTGAACCTCATTTTAAGTGCTCTAAACCCGTCTAGACAGATTGGGACCTCATTTTGGGATTTTGCCACTCTTTTGCGGAAACTAATTGTAACTACATTACACAGAGAAAAAAAAAATCCAATCACTCAATTAAAAAATATGTTATGTTCTCGAGATTTCATTGACAAAGCTAGAATTTTATCAGTTTCTTCTTTATGACTGATTATTTTTTGAATGGGTTAAATAATTGTTCAGTAATGTCCTTTGGAATCCATTTTCCATTCAAGAATCTGGGTTGGGCACGTCACCAATGGGCTTTAAAAACGGAGGTTGCTTTTGTGGCAAGGCAGAGGAGGGGTGATGTGGTACTTGTTTGTTATCTTGAGTGTGACCAATTTACCCTTGTCATTGTAAAAATTATAAAATATAAGTAGGAGGACATGTGCCATGCATGTGGTGCATTGAATTTGCATGCAATGTTTTAAAAAATATTTGAACTTCATTTTTAATATTTATAATATTTTTTATTAATATTTAACTCATGTGACACGTTGATTTTTTTATAAGATTTGGTTTCATATTCTTAGTTTTATCTTTAGTTTTATATTGTAATAAAACATAACACAGGTTGGATATCTATATATTTGAAATATGTTGAAATCAAAACCTTTATAAACATAATAATAAATATTCATAAGATTTGAACTCACACATTAAACATAAAAATAGTATGAATATGCACATCACTAATTTGCATCATACCAATTCTTATGGTAATCTCAACGAAACAAAACATATTAATTTAATGAAATTATTACAAACAATTGGAAAAAGAAGATCATTTATATTAGTCAAGTAATTAGGAGCTCAAAGCAGTTGAGAAACTAAATATTCTCTATTGAAGGTTTTCTACGTAAGGTTTTTTTTTTTTTTTTTTTTCATATGCAAATGTTTGTGTCAAGCTTGGACCACAATGAGGGCTAAGGTGGTTTTGAGGGCTAAAACTAAATTAAGGATATTAATATCATACTCCAAATATATGTATCGTTATGGTTACAAAGTAAATTGTAAAGGCATCTTCAATACTTAAAAAAAAAAAAAACCTATCACTTTCATATGATTCCATATTTTTTTGTGTTTTTACTTTATGCTCACCATATTTCTTTTGTCCTTTTACAGCTTTTGAAACTCATATGGCTACATAGGGAGATACTGAAACTGCATCACAGGCACAAGATGGTGGCCTTCGTCAGAAGCTTTACTGGATTGAGAATATGAGTGTTTTGCTGATGACAGTAGCTTCATTGATTGCTACAGTTTCTTTCCGGGTTTTTGTTAATCCTTCCTGTGGTGTTTGGCAGGACAACAAGCTAGGTTTACTGATCACAGAAGGACCCCAATCACCAGAACGTGGACATAAAGCCGGGACTTCTATTTTTGCTTTTTATTACCCAGAAGATTGTAAATGGTTTATGCTTTTTAACATCATCGGTTTTATGTCTTCTAGCTTCATCATTCTGTTGCTCGTGATTGGGTTACCAAAATCACGTTGATTTTTTGTATGAGTTCTCTTGGTGATAATTTGGATAGCAATATCGTCAATGACAGTGAGTTATATGTTTGTTGCCATTGTTCTATGGACCAACGACTCACTATTGACTATGACATTGTTTGTATGGTTTCTTTTGTTGTAGGAATTTCAATTAACATAAAACTATAACATGCTTAGGCACAAAAATATAATCCGAATGTTTAACCTAAACATGTTTCTATACATACTTAATCAAACCCTAAACAATATAACATAACCCATATCAATTCAAGAGATAATAAGTAAATCTAGAATACAGAAGCGTACCTGAATCTATCGCTGGAGATTTATGAATGGGTTGTGATCTTCCAAATTATCACGACCTTTATGAACCCTAACGTGTTCTATTTTGCTCTGTTGATGGGATACAGAGAAAACAAAAGTATTGTGTAATTTGGGGACCATAACCCTAAATATATATAATAATCAAATTATTATATATTGGCTATTTCTAATTCGGCCCCTCAACAAATTAGAAATAACACTCTGGTATCTACACATTAATTCCATGATAATTATACCCTTAAGCCTTAATACTCTATATCTTAATTAGATCACTTTAATTTAGCCTTAACCAAAAGATAGCACAACATAGTCATTTTGTTAATGAAATTCAATTAGGTTTAATATACCTTATTTATAAAATAAATGTGTAGAATTGGAGGACATGTGCCATCTGGTGCATTGAATTCCATGCAATGTTTTAAAAATCATTTGAACTTCATTTTTAATATTTCATATATTTTTTATTAATATTTTAAGATTTGGTTTAATATTTTTAATTTTATCTTTAGTTTTATATCGTAATAAAACATGACACATGATAGATATCTATATATTTGAAATATGTTGAAATCAAAACCTTTATAAACATAAAAATAAATATTCAAGGTGAGATTTTAACTCGCACATTATACATAAAAATCGTATGAAAGATGCACATCACTGGGCTATTGTTATTGTACATGTAAAAATACATATTGTTAGTCCACGAAAGTTTGAATAACATTTACTAAATATTTCATTGTTTTCCTTAATTAACCTATCAACTGTATATATTGTTCACCAATAGCTAAAATACAATGGATCTTGTCAACATCTGCATCCTACAATGAACATGGTTTACATTTACTATAAAGGCACGTGTAATATATATTATTTCAAAACATTAACATACAATATATATATATATATATATATATATATATATAAAGTATTATGCTATTAAATAAATTTAGAGTTTTGCTGGAAGAGATATCAGGACCTTCTTAAGACATTTAGGGGCTCGATTTATTTAACGATATAAAAAAAAAAAATCAGGCCCCATAAAAAGTTTATTGATATTTCCAATCCATATAAATTGTAAAAGTACTTGTTTTAAAAAAAAGTACATTAAATTTGTTTGTTAAAATTACTATGGAAAATGTTTTATGTAGAATTGGTTCCATTATCTATATAATGATAATCACAATAAAAAAGCAGGGGTATATAGGAATTTTATTTTGTATTTATAATGAATATGTTTTAAATTTATATAAAAAAATTATTAATAAATTTTACTATATATGTTATTAAATTTTTTATTCTTCTAATTATTTATAAATTATTGATTTATTGATTCTAAATAAATTAAAATTATAAAATAAAATAAAATAAATCATAATAATAGATGGAATAATTTACTACTGTAAAATAAAATAAATCATAAATCGAATGGGTGTTCATTGAAATCATAATTACTTACCATCAGTGCTACGTGAGCTTCTATTGTTGTGAGTGTTATTTAGTTTGTATATAACTATACAAAATCAAAATAATTGTTTTTTGAATTTGAAGGTCCCAACATTTTGTTGGATTTAGTCCTTAGTGGGCCAACTCTGAGGAGAGTGCTCAAACCCATAATCTTATGTTGCATGTGTGAGGAGTTTTAGTACCGTAACAACATTATTTTGTCAATATTAATATACAATATATCAAATACAAAACATTAATGTATTTTCTCTTCACGTTAGTGGTGTGGGGTTCGAGTTTTACTGTGTAAATTATATAATCATGTATAAAAAATTTATTCTCCGATATTGTATTAGTAAATATTCAGATTTCAATAAACCATCAACCATTTCAATGTCAAAATTTTAAAATAGTAATAATAATAATAATATGGAAAGTATTATTTCCTCTTGTCGTTTGCCATATTGTTAGCGCCCCCACCCTCCCCAAAAATTAAAAAAACGTTAAAAACGTATCTTCTATTACCTTTTCCATCAATTGAATGTATTATATGCCCCTTTGACGGTTAAAATTGAAGTAAATTACCATTTTATCCTTCAATGTGTTCCATATAATTACCATTTAACCCTTAAAATATTCATTAAATAAAAAATATATTAAAAAAACAAAAAACAAGTAAAAAAAGATGGATCTCCACCGTCCATCTCAAAAGATGGACAATGGAGATATCTTTTTTTATTTAAATTTAATAATAATAATTATTATAAAATATTTACTTCCAAACATATATATATATATATATATATATATATATATATAGGACATAGCTTGGGTACTGATTGATGAGTACCCAGCCATACTGACCAACCAATGATTAGTTGCTACGTAACTCAAAGTAAGGAGAAAATAGTAAAAAATGAAAGAGTTTTTATCACGTGACAACATCCCATTGGAAGGTCAGTATAGCTAGCTGGGTACTGACCGGTCAGTACCTAAGCTATATATATATATACTAGAAGACATCACAGTGAATGCTTCTTCATTACCTCATGAGCTCTACATCTCTATCGCTTTCTCACAATCTTTATCTGACTCTACACATTTTTTTTGTTTGGACTTTTTTTAATAAACCCCAAATACATTTTCAGAATCGTGAAGTCTGTTGTAGAAGAAGCTGACCTGGAGTTACCTTTAAACTCGTATTCTTTGCTTTCACAGTGGTACATAAGCAATCTGGTGACATGGGTTTTGTGGGAACTGGTCTAATGAAGCTCATTTGAGGTGGGGTTTTTAAAATGTTGATAATTTCATTTGCATAGCTAGGGGTTTTAACGGTTCTGATCTGCATTTCTGAGGTAAGTTGGTCTGTTAATCTTATGTTTAGTAGTGAAAGTTGTTGAGATCAGGTTGTTTGGTGAATTTTGGTTGCTGGGGGTTTTGGATTGTTTTGATGAGTGTTAGTGTCAGTGCACAACAGCAAACTCATGTTACTCAGACTTTTTATCAAACACATAGGACTCTATATCAACGACCCACACAAGAGCAGAATCTTGTGGTCAATCCAAGTCATAGCTCTGAATCTCAGTCTGTTAGTCACGTCAGCAAAGGTAGTTATTCTTGTCAAGCTGGGTAGCTTAGGATTCTACCACGTCAGCATTGATTCCTGAATTTTAGGAGACTTTGTTAGTGTCTATTGAGGAAATGTAAATATCAATATATATATTCTCTTATACATTGAATTGGTTAGTTGGTATCAATCTAAAAAGAAAGTTTCTCTTCTCATTTTCTTCTAAGTTTCTATTTCTTTTTATGGTATCAGAGCTACTTTGACGAAAGTCATGACAACTGTTTCTTCAAATCATTCAAGTTCTATTGGTACTCCAATGGCGTCACCACAGATTCCGGCCACAGGTGCACCGTTGTCGACTCCATTTGCTTCACGGCTTAATTTCAGTCTTCCAGTGAAGCTTAATGGAAACAGTTATCTTTTTTGGAAAGCATAAGTTCTACCTGTGATCCGTGCTTATAATCTTGAAGATTATGTTTTTGAAGCTAAACCAGCACCTGCAACTTATGTTAAAGTTCGAAATGAAGAATCAAGCAAGGTAACAAAATGTCTTAATGATAATTTTCTAATCTGGAAAAATAATGATCAGCTTTTAACATGTTGGTTGATTTCAACACTTGGTGAACCAATCATTGGCCAGATCACTAGTTGCACGACTGATTTTAAAGTTTGGTCTACCTTAGAAAAGTTGCATGCATAACAGTCTAAGGCTATGGTTCTACAACTTAGAAATCAACTTGAATCAACTAAGAAAGGATCTATGAGCATGAGTGATTTTGTATTGAAAATTAAAGGTATAGCTGATAGCCTGTGACAAGACCCACCCCGACTCCTCTCTCTTGAGTTCGAGGGAGGCCCTGTGGGCTGCCCCGACTCCTCTATTGAGTTCAAGGGAAACCCTGTGGGCTCTACCTTTACTAACATGATAAAAGAACTTACTACGATTTCCATAGAAAATACTTCTATTAAACAAACAAAATGTAAGGAGTGCAAAATGTACATTATTGCAATTTCTTTTCATATATTTTCATTCGTTACAAAAAGTGTTAGACTGATCGGACCAAAAACCGACCACTGAAAAAAAAACTATGTAACCAGTCCATCCCGAGTGGGAAACCGAACAGGCCGAGTAAGAAACCCGAGTAGGCCAAGTAGACCGAGTAGACCGAATAGGCCATGTGGGCCGAGTAGATCAAGTGGGCCGAGTAGATCAAGTGGGCCGAGTAGGCTGAACAGACCGAGTAGAAATCCGACCACGTTCTGACCATGCCTGCCATCCCAACCATGCCTACCGTCCCGACCATGCCGACCTCATATTTCTAAATATGTACATGAAAATTTAAAATGCATGACTTTTATGCTTCATGATGTCATCGAGTGGCTCACCTCAAAACTTTTGAGTCCGCACAACCGAGCAGCTACCTGGATAAATATTTAAGAGTGAAAGGATGAGCGCTAATGCCTAGTGAGTGAATGGAAACTTTTTAAAACAACATTTCTGAACAACTTTTCAACATGCATTCAGTAATACATAGTAAAATAATATATATACTTTTATACTTAATAAACTGAATGCATCTCTTTTCTGACAAGAACAAGATACTTTATAAAATCTTAATCTATACCAAATTCGTACCCAGGGATATCCTCAATACGTAAGCTGAATTACTTCGAGCAAACGCAGAGTCAGGAATAACTTCTGGTCATACCCGTGCAGAGCGACTCAATTACTCTTTCTCTGGTCAATACACGGGCAGAGCGACTCTCTGGTCATACACGTGCATAGCGACTCAATTACTCTTTCTCTGATCAATACACATGCAGAGCAACTCATGACATACACATGTGTAGAACGGCCCCAAAAGCCAACCATAATCGTAAATGGGTAATGGTACATACATGGTGCTTTTGTAGAAATCATAATCTCTTCTTGATAATTCATAAAAATAATATAATTGATTATGAATGCTAATATAAGCATAAAACATATACTTTCAGTTATCTGTATCATCACCATCAATCATAAAAAGCAATAAAAAGCTTAAATGATTTGCAACAATTTATCTTAAGCATAAAAATGGAAACTTTTAAAGTTATAAAAAAAACAAAACTGAAAACTTATTCACTCACAACTTAGACGTCAAGCTTAATTTGGACCAAGTATGCTAGGTTCCCTTACTTCGTCTTCTTTCCCTAACAATCACAAGATCCAATTAGAAACTGGATATCAAAGAAGAATCAACTGAAATCTATAATCACGAGAGAGAGCTTCACTGACTTCTCCTTCTCTTTCCTTTCTTCTCTTTCCTTTCTTCCGCTGGATTCTACTGCTTTCTAGCTCTCACAACGTTTATCCTCCAATATATATACTTATGGAAGGACACAACTGAAGTTGTGAGCTAATTAACCAAGCTCACAGCTGTCTGTTAGCCATGCAATTCACTTAGGCTTACTCACCTAATGCCTTTTCTGCTTCACGCTTATCCCATCAATTTTTTATTTTTTATTTTTTTTATTGGGCCTTTCAATTGGGCCTGAAAGACATGGGTGTTACCGCCTAATAGCTGCAGGTCAAACTATGACTGATCAAGATATTATAATGAGTGTTTTGCATGGCTTAGGCTTAGAATATGATTCAGTTGTGAAGTACATTACTGCTCGTCAAGATTTGATGACTCTAAGTGAAGCACGATATCTTCTATTGACTCAAAAGCAACGTTTGGAAAACTGAATGTTGCTGCTTCAATTGACCTTACTAATGCGTCAGCTAATCTGGCTACTGGTGATAGAAACTACAAAGGTAGTAGATCTAACTCTGGAAGGAATGGAAATCAAAGAGGTAGAGGTAGAGGTAGATGCTATGGCAGAGGAAAGGTTGTTTGTCAACTTTGCGGCAAAATTGATCATTTTATATCTAGTTGCTATAGGAGATTTGACCAAAAATTTCAAGGCATAACAGCACAACAACAACAACATTTTAGTAACAATCAGACCTCACGCCCACAACCTTATCAGTTCAATAATCAACCTAATGCTATGATTGCAACACCTGAATGTGTAGTTTATCCTAATTGGTATATCGACAGCGGTGCCACCAATCATGTGACGTCTGACTTGGCAAATCTATCACTCAAGCAAGAATACAAAGGGAAAAAGAGGCTGGCAGTAGGTAACGGTTCTAAACTTTGCATTAAACACTGAGGTTTTTCTACTATTAAAACTCTTTCAAAGTCTTTAGTTATGAATCAAGTTTTGCATGTGCCATCAATTACTAAAAACTTGGTTAGTATCTCTAAGTTTACAAAAGATAACAAGGTAGTTGCCGAGTTTTATTCTGATTATTGCTTGATTAAGGATCTGAATACCAAGAAGATTCTACTTCAAGTCGATCTGGTCAATGGACTCTACCAAATTGACCTTCTTAAAGCTGATCCAAAGCTTCTTCAAAATCTTTCTTCTTAGATTGTAACAAGTGATACATCAGTTTCTGATTATGTTTCCTGTAATGCATTGCTTATAGCTGATCAAGGGCATGTGCCTAATGTACATAATGCAACCATCTCATCAGCTAATGTACATACTAATAATCAATGCATTCAATCTTCAAATAATAAAGTGTCCTCAATTGATTTGTGGCATGCTAGATTAGGACACCCTTCACTCACTGTTATTAAATCTGTTTTGTCGACTGATTTGGTGGATTCTTGCTCTACTAAATCTTTGAGTTTTTATGACTCATGTCAACTTGGAAAGCTACATCAGCTTCCTTTTCCCACCTCTCAGACTTTAACTCAATACCCTTTACAACTTATCTTTTCAGATGTCTGGGGACTATCTCATGTTACCTCCATACAAGGGTATAAATATTTTGTCAATTTTATTGACTCACACACCAGATAACCAGATATACTTGGCTTTACCCATTGAAAGCTAAATCAGAAGTGATACAAGTGTTTAAGTTTTTTAAAAAAGCAGTCGAGTTATTTTTTGATAGAAAGATAAAATGTGTTCAAACCGATTGGGGAGGTGAATACGGACCATTGCTACCCTTTCTCATTGATGTGTGTAAATCGTGTTATAAAAACAATACTCGCAAGTGCACGAATTGTGAAGATATCGTACAGCGGTAAATAAGGATCGTTCCCACGAGGAAAAATGATTTATTCGATTAAAACTAATTCTAATTAAAGCTAAATTAAAGTAACCAAATATTGATGATGGTTAATTTAAAACTAAAGCTAAATTAAATTAAACTAAAGAGAGCAATTAAAAAGATTTGGTTGTGATCAAGGGTGAGAAAGCACTAGGTCATCAATGCTCCCCTACTATGTTTACTCAATGTTTCGAATTGACTTTGAAAACAAAATATTAATCAAGTTAAGGGTTCATTCTTATCTTAAGTATGATTGTTACCGTATGATCCTGGGATGAATCAAGTGTTCTCAATTACAATTTACTCATAGATCAATGGTGCAAACTACAATCGAGAACCCATTAAGTGTAAGAACAATGACCCAAAACCTACTTGCATAGATCAATGCTAAGATTAGTTTTATCTATTCAATTGAATATTAATTAAGATTACGTATAGATCAATACTCCAACCTCAATCATTAAATTATCAAAACTCTAAATTCATGTCAATGTATGATCATGCATTAACAAGAAATAAGAATTAAGACATATGATGAATTGAATGAATCAAAACTTAATTTAATTAAATATAGTTAATTCTAACAAAGAGCATTCATAGAGGTTCACATTGATTCACTAGTATGGAATTAGTTACACATGGCGAAAATAGAAAGAGAAGAGAAAGAAACAATAAAACCCATTGATGAATTCTTCTTCGTCTTCAATCTTCGATGTATAAAGATGAATGTTGATGTGTTGTGATGGATTGGTAGTGGACGGCCCTAATCTCCTCTTTTGGCTTGTAAAGAATATGGAGTATTTATAAGTGATTTTTCCTTATGAACCCCCAATTCTTCTTAGGTTTAGAAAACCCATCAAGTGGGAAAGTTGAATGAGACAAGGAATGAGAATTCTTTCCTAAATTGAATTTCCTCTTTTGATATTTGACTCAAAATTTGAGTTTTGAAAGTTTTCTAAACATGTTTTGGTCTTCTAAAATCATTAGAATTTGATTTGGGAAGTTTTGGAACAATTCTAGACCAATTCGGAGTGGTTTTCTATCAAAAATCCATCTAACTGCAGTCTGGATCGCTCCGAAGGTTGCCGCGGTCCAGATCGCGGAATTCCTCTGCCAAGTACCGCTCCGTAGACCGCTGGCTAGGTCTTGTGCCTGGACGGCGATCTAGGCCGCGGGTGACTATCCATCACTGACCTTTGGTTACCAAATTATGCATAACTTCTTCTACGAATATCGAAATTGTGATCCGTAAAGTGTGCTGGAAACTAGACTTCTAGGGCTTTCAATACATAGGTAGTAGAACACACAATTCGATCGAAATTGAGAGATATTTTCCCCACAATATGACTGTTCTACACTGGCCGAAAATTGATTTTTTCTCTTTTTCTCCAAAATAGCATCTAACACCTCTTGAATGGAATGTGACCTATACATGCTCAACAAACACATAAAATACCTAATTTTATCCAAGAACAAAACACAAATAATAGGAAATGGGGACCTAAAACATGTACAGAAATAGACCGATCACTCACATAACATGGTATTAGTTTTAAGCACCCTTGACCCCATACACACCAACAAAATGGTTTACCCGAACAAAAACACCGTCATATGATTGAGAATGGGCTTACACTGTTAGCTCATACCAAACTGCCCTTGTCTTTTTGGTGGGATATTATTGATACTAGTGTCTATCTTATAAATAGATTACCCACACCAATTCTATAAAACAAATCACCTTATTAGGGTGTTTCCAATTCCAAACCAGACCTCTCATCACTTAAAGTTTTTGGGTGCACATGTTTTCCTTTTCTCAGACCTTACAATCATCATAAATTTATTTCCATACCTCCAAATGTGTGTTTTTAGGGTATAGTAGAGATCACAAGGGCTTCAAATGCCTACATCAATATGGGAGAATTTACATTTCTCGAAATGTGACGTTTAATGAGCAAGAATTCCCATATCAATCATTATTTTCCACTTCTGACTCTAATGTAGCTTCTTCCTTAAGTCTGTCAGTGTCCTTATTAAGACAAGTTAACTCAACTTTGTCTTCATTTATTGACCATCCTCTATTAAATTGTCAACAATGTACACCTACAAATTCTACATTTCATGAGTTTACAGATCCTCTTTTAAATACTCATACTCTTCAGTTACCTACATCTCATACTTCTCTATCTCACCCAGCTTCACAATCTCCTGCTACAAACATTCATCCCATGCTTACCAGGTCAAAATGTGGAGTTTACAAGCCAAAATTTTATCATACTAGTACCAATTCTTATGTTGAACCTGAACCTAATCGGTTAAAGAGGCTTTGTCAAGTGCAAATTAGTTGAAAGCCATGAAAATGGAATATAATGCTTTGTTATCTAATGGTACTTGGAGTTTGGTTCCGTATAGTGATTCAATGAATGTTGTTGTGAATAAATGGGTATTTAGAGTTAAGTTGAATCAAGATGGGACCTTGCAAAAGTACAAAGCGAGATTGGTGGCCAAAGGTTTTCACCAAACTCCGGGACTTGATTTCTTTGAAACTTTTAGTCCGGTAGTAAATGCATCCACCATTTGTGTAATTCTTACATTGGCTATCACAGTTGATTGGGATATTCAGCAGATTGACGTAAACAATGTCTTCCTAAATGGTGATCTAAAGGAAGTAGTGAATATGAAGCAGCCCGAGGGAAGATTCTTGTAAGCCTAATCATGTATGCAGGTTACACAAGTCTTTATATGGGCTCAAGCAAGCCCCAAGAGCATGGTTTGACAAGCTGAAGGTAGCCTTACAGCTTTGGGGTTTTGTTAATTCAGTCTCAAATCAGTCTTTGTTTATCAAAAGAATAGGGAATTCAGTTTTGTTTATCCTTGTTTATATGGATGATATCCTCATAGCTGGCAGTGATTAGAAGCAAATCACCGAAAATAATTACTGATCTTAACACTCATTTTGCTCTGAAAACTCTTGGCAGCCTTAAATATTTTCTTGGTTTTGAAGCAATTCGAAATAAGAATGGTTTGCATCTTTCCCAATCCAAGTATGCAACAAACTTACTGTATAAAACAAATATGTTCAATGCTCATTCTTGTCCAACTCCAATATCTGCTAGTACAAGGCTAACACATGATGGTTATATGTTCTCAGATCCTACCTTATATCGAAGTATGGTTGGAGCACTCCAATATCTGACCTTAACTAGACCAGATTTAGCTTTCATTGTTAATAAGCTAAGTTCATTTTTGGTTTCCCTAAGGCAGCAACATTGGATGGCTTGTAAGCGAGTCTTACGCTATATTAAGGTCACTACTGATTTTGGTATCTTATTTACACCAGTATCAAACTTAAAACTTGAAGGAATTGTTGATACGGATTAGGCAAGTTGCATTATCGACAGAAGATCGACTAGTGGGTTCTGTGTTTATCCGGGTTCTAACTTGTTAACTTGGAGTTCTAAGAAGCAACATGTAGTTGCTCGTTCCAACACTGAAGCATAATATCGAGCTCTTGCTCAAGCTGCATCTAAGTTACTTTGGTTAACCTCATTGTTTAATGAGCTTGGTTTTCCTCTGAAAAATGTTCCTATTCTCTGGTGTGACAACATGAGAGCTCAATATCTTGCCCAAAATCATGTGTTCGACGTAAGAACGAAACATATCGAGATTGACATCCATTTTATTCATGAAAAATTTGCCCGATGATAGGTTGAAGTTCGTTATATTCCTTCTGATGTGCAAATTGAAGATTGCATATCTCCTTACCAAGTCTTTACCTATCACACGTTTTGAACAGCAGCATTACAAGCTTGTTGTGGCTTTACCACTATCTCACTTAAGGGGGGATGTTAGTGTCAGTGCACAACAGCAAACTCATGTTACTCAAGCCTTTTATCAAACACATAGGACTCTATATCAATGACCCATATATGAACGACTCACACAAGAGCTGAATCTTGTGGTCAATCCAAATCATAGCTCTGAATCTCAGTCTGTTAGCCACGTCAACAAAGGTAGTTATTCTTATCAAGCTGGGTAGCTTAGGATTCTACCACGTCAACATTGATTCTTGAATTTTAGGAGACTCTGTTAAAGTCTGTTGAGGAAATGTAAATATCAATATATATATATATATATATATATATATATATATATATATATATATATATATATATATATATTCTATTGTACATTGAATTGGTTAGTTGGTATCAATCTAAAAAGAAAGTTTCTCTTCTCATTTTCTTCAAAGTTTCTATTTCTTTTCAATGAGTTATTTGTGATTGGTGTTTGAAAATTGAATTTGGAAACTGGATGCGTTAAACTTTGATTACTTATTGTGTTTGGATTACAATCAGTTCAGCTAAATTATTTGGTGATTATGATGGGATGGACGCTGCATTATTCAATATCTTCCTTTGTCAAGAACATAGAAATGAAGAAATTTATTGTCGGGTTAATGCAAGTTGAAGTGATTGAGAGCAAGACAATAAGAATTTGTTTGTTGGGATTTTGCTAGTCAGGTGTTTGGGGAGTTGTGTTGTGGTTTCTAGGATTGATTTTGTTATTGAGAATGGAGATTTTATAGTGGAACGCTCTAATTTCCGGTAGGGAATTGGGTTTCAGACAAGCAAATTCACAAGTGGGTTTCTATCAATCCATCACAAATTCATTAATTTATCACAAATTCACCAAACAATCCACCACCAACATAAAACCCAATGGCACCCATACCTCTGTTAAAGGAAAGCAAATGGATAAGAAAAGGAGAAAAAAGAGTAAAGACGATTGGTGGCAAGAAGAGATCGATCGAACGTCGATCTCCTCGTTTGGAAGGAGAAAGAATGCCGATCTCCGCATCCAGAAGGTGATCGAACGTCGATCGGTGGTGAGAGGATGACGATTGACAGTCGTATGGTGGCGGCTAGAGTTTAGGTGTTAGGAGATTATGGTGGAGAAGAAGATCTCTTTAATGAATGATTTCCCAAATTTTTTGTTTTGAAGGAATTGTTTCTGATTATTTTTTATGATGAAGAAGATGATGAATCTCTTTGATGAAGAAGAAAAAAATCGCTCGGTGGTGGTGGATTTGGTGTTCAATTATTTGTTTTGTTTTTAATTTTTTATTTATTTCGTTATTTTTTATTCCACTTGATTTTTTAATTAGTTATATTATTTAATTCAAATTTAGAATTGTCTGAAATAACCTTCAAGGTTCTACCCCACACGCTGAATGACATTAATGCTTTTCCCATTTAACAGTCAACATCCCAAATGTATGGAAAAGATAATAGAAGGGACGTTTTTAACGTTTCTTTGATTTTAGGGGGGGAAATAACCAATATGACCAAACTCTGTCATCGTTTTAACAATAGGGCAAACGTCAAGGGTGAAATGATATTTTCCCTAATAATAATAATAATGCTATTGGCACACCCCATAATAATAATAATAATAATAATAATAATAATAATAATAATAATAATAATAAGAGTTGTGCTATTGCCACACCCCATAATAATAATAATAATAATAATAGTTGTGCTATTGCCACACCCCCTACCGGTCTATTTATAACCCATTTTTAAAATTTTTGCTGTAATTAAATAAAGTTATATGGTTTAATAATAATAATAATAATAATAAGAGTTGTTATATTGACATACCCTCTACCGGTCTATTTATACCTCATTTTTAAAAAATTGATGTAATTAAATAAAGTTATATGGTTTAATAATAATAATAAGAGTTGTGCTATTGGCACACTCCCTACCGGTCTTTTTATGCCCCATTTTTAATAATAATAATAATAATAATAGTTGTGCTATTGGCACACTCCCTACCGGTATATTTATACCCTATTTTTTTAAAAAATTGATGTAATTAAATAAAGTTATATGGTTTAATAATAATAATAAGTGTTGTGCTATTGGCACACCCCCTACCGGTCTATTTATACCCCATTTTTAATAATAATAATAATAATAATAATAGTTGTGCTATTGGCACACTCTCTACCGGTCTATTTGCACACTCCTTACAGGTCTATTTATATCCCATTTTAAAAAAAAATTGATGTAATTAAATAAAGTTATATGGTTTAATAATAATAATAAGAGTTGTGCTATTGGTACACCCCCTACCGGTCTATTTATACCCCATTTTTAATAATAATAATAATAATAATAATAGTTGTGCTATTGGCACACTCCCTACCGGTCTATTTATATCCCATTTTAAAAAAAAATTGATGTAATTAAATAAAGTTATATGGTTTAATAATAATAATAAGAGTTGTGCTATTGGCACACCATCTACCGGTCTATTTATACCTTATTTTTAAAAAAATTGATGTAATTAAATAAAGTTATATGGTTTAATAATAATAATAAGAGTTGTGTTATTGACACACCCCCTACCGGTCTATTTATACCCCATTGCTTTGTTTTTGGCATTTGTTTTGTTCTTTGTGTGGGTTTTTGTTTACCCGGTTGTTATGCTTGCCTGAGCCTTTGCTCTGTTTTGGTGGTGTTCTCTACTTACCATATAGTGGTTTTTTTTTAATATATGTTGTTCAAAAATAAGTCAATGAATGATACAAACTTTATTACTATCAAATTTTAATATTTGATTTTATTCAATAAGTAAATTTGTTTTTTTTTTTAAAAGCAATCATGATAGGCTTGTGATTGTTTGAATATAAGTATATGTGTGAAACAAATAAATGGAATTTATGTGTAAACTACGGTCTATAGTTAGGCCAAAAATCAAAGCAACAAAAAAGGATAGTAAATTTTTATTCTTATGAAACTAAACAAAATAAAAATAAATAAATTATGGTTTACAGTAAGAAAACATATTTTTTTATTTAACAATGAAATCAAAACAAAAATTGTGTGGATATATATATAAATTTTTAACGGTATAAAAAATAAACTTTAAACTTACTTTCAGATGTTTAATATCATTCTCCGACAATTCTTGCAAATACTTGTTACCATTGTCAGACAATTGTTATAGATGATTCATATGCTTCATATCATTCTCAGACAATTCTTCCATATATTTGATATTATTCTCCGACAATTCTCCATATGCTTAATACGATTGTCAGACTCTTTTATAATATTTTGTATATATATAATAAGCAAATTTTAAGGTTTAAGAGTTAAGAAAAAAAATATTTCAAGAAACTGATTAAAATAACATTGGTTTTTTTTTTTTTGAAAAGGAATATAGGGTTTTATTAGATTTATCTTATAGAATTTTTATTTTCTTAAATTATATGTCTCTGTCATTAATTTTAATAAAAGAAAAAAATAATACTAAATAATTAAAAAAAACGGGACGATCAGTAGGGGTGTATCAATCACTCTAATAATAATTTACGGTTACGTACTTTTTGAACTCTGAATTGTAAACTTTTTTCTTATACTTTTTGCACACATGAAATGTGTGAGAGATGGAATGCCAAAATGCCATAACAAGCCATGATGTGACGTGGACAGTAATCATTTACTAGGGTATAGGTAGAGGTGTCCACGGTTCGGTTAAACCGTTCGAAACCAAACCGAAACCGGCCTCTGGAAACCGAAACCGAAACTGAAACCGAAACCGTCGGTTACAAAACCTGTTGGAAACCGGATCCGACGGTTCGGTTACGGTTATAGGATATGAAAAACCGACCAAAAACCGACGGTTTAACCTCCGGTTAAACCGTCGGTTTCGAAATTAAAAAAAAACAACCAATGAAATGCTGACACGTGGTAGCATTTCAGAAAAAAATAATTAAATGACCGTTGGGCATTGGAGGATGATGACCGTTGAACAACGGTCATCTTCCTTTTTTGTTCCCAACGCCCAACGGTCATATTGTTTTCTTTCTTTCTTTCTTTCTTTTATTTTCCAAATTACCCCTCCACACCAATTCTATAAATACCCCCCCCCCCCACCATTCATTCTTCTTCACACCACTCCCACCTTCTCTCAATCTCAAATTCTAAATTCTCTCTACATTCAACAATTTTATTTTATTCTCATTTCTCATATAAATTAAAAAACATATATTTCTTCCATTTTTTTTTAATAATATATTATTTACTTATAATTATCTTCTTTTTTTTCAATTAGTATTTATAATTAATTTTTTAATGGCAAGTGGGGGAGAAGGTTCAGGTCCTACAAATTTGGACAGAGGAAAGGGTCCATTGCAAAATTTGTTGGAACACGAAGGTGAAGACGTCAATTACAATGACCGACTTTACCACGAGTTCCTTCAAAGTCATTTTGAATCCGATCCCCCTCTTAATCCTAATCTCCCTCCTTTTGTTGCTGAGCCAAATCCCAATATCCCCATTAGTAATGAAAATATATCTACCCCTTCTACTATGCCACCCCCTTCAGATGAATTTGATGCAGATGAAGAAGAAAAGCCATTGAAGTCCGATCTCTTCAGAGTGCATATGATGAAAATTGAGTTAGATGATGGAACAATCAAAATCATGTGCAACTACTGCCCCAAAACATACAAGGCCGTTAAGTCCTTTGGATATGGCACGTATTGGAACCATGTTAAAAGAAATCATCCATCCGAATTGGTGAAAGCTAGTAACCAAGGGCAAATATCCAGGTATGGTACCTCTACCAATCAATTATTTCATTATACGTCTGAAAAAAATAAGGAAGAATTAGCAACAATGGTTGCAGTAGAACACTTACCTTTTAGTTTTGGTGAGAAAGTTAGTTTTGTTAATTATTGTCAAACTGCATTAAATCCTACAATGCAACGTGTTCCTAGAGTCACTCTCACACGTGCACTGTTTTCCATTTACAAAAAAGAAAAACACAAATTGAAATCATTTTTTTTCCAATATCAAGGTCGCGTTTCCGTATGTGCTGACATATGGACCGATAATTTTGTTAGCCACCATTACATGGGTATGACATGTCATTATATTGATAATAATTGGAACATGCAAAAAAGAATTATTGCATTTCTTGTTTTCGATGAGTCACATACAGCTCATAATATTTTTCGACACCTTAAAATTATTTTTGAAGAGTTTCATATCCATAACAAAATTTTTGCAATTGGTTTTGATAATGCAGCGAGCAATACCTCATCTATTCCTATGTTAAAGGAATTATGCAATCCCTATTTTGGGGGTAAATTATTTCATCAACGATGTGCATGTCATGTTTTAAATTTGTGTGTTCAAGTTGGATTACAAATTCTTTCTGTTTATATTAGACCAATTAGAGATAGTATTAATTATATCTGGACGCATAACAAAATCCAAAAACAATGGTTGAAATTTTGTTCTCAAAATAATAGGCGTCCCATAAAATTTTCTCGAGATATTAGTACTCGTTGGAATTCTACTTATAAGTTGCTTAATGAAAGTGTTGAATATAAGGAAATATTAGTTTCTTTTATTACTTATAACGTTCCTTCAATTTCGCTTCAATTGAAGCATTGGGATGTATGTATAAAAATTCTTGAATTGTTACGTGTTTTTAATGATGCTACCAATGCTTTATCTGGTATTTACTATCCCACTACTAATTTATTTCTTGTTCAAAGTGTTAATATTGCTGGTGCATTCAGTGACTGTGAATTAGATGTTCAATTGAGTCAATGTGTTGCTGCAATGAAAAAAAAATGGATACAGTATTATAAGGATATTCCAAATATTTATTTGCTTGCATCTTGTTTTGATCCCCGCTTTAAATTAGAATGTTTGCAAGATTATTTAACTCATTACTACAATAGTTTAGGAATAGAAACTGATGTTCTTAGTTGTTGTAATTCCGTTAAGACTTTACTATATGAAATATATGATGAATATCTTAAAATATATGGTCCGTCTTTGAACATATCGGTTTCACAACCCCAACCCACATCTGATGGTACTACCAGTTCCTCACAATTTAAATTAAAGGGTTTAGGGGATCGATTGTTTTCCCAAAGAGCCAAAAAGTTATGAGCATCTTCTTCATCCTCTAACACACATTTTGAGCTTGACCGATTTTTAGAAGCCAATCATGTATTTTTAGAAGATAAATTTAGTATCCAGGGTTGGTGGAAGGATTATGAACAAGAATATCCAATTTTGGCTATTATTGCCAAACAAATTCTTGGAACACCGGTTTCTACCGTTGCTGTGGAACAAGAATTTAGTGCAGGTGGAAATATTTTGGATCCAAGACGGTCGGTTATGTGTCCACAATCACTTGAAGCCCAAGCATGTGTTGATGATTGGACAAAGGCGAAATTTAGACAACAAGAACTCGAGCCAGAAATAGTGAATGATTTCTTCGAAGATGATCAAACCACGGGAACAGAAGGCAGCGAATAGATTCTGTTCAAATCTTCCAACCACTAACACCGACTATCCCACTACAGGTAAAAGAACTACGTGGCCTTTGATTCTTCTACATTGGCGGAGGATACGTAGGCAGCTTAATTGTGGTCAACATTAAGTGCAAGCCTAATTTTTTCTTTTTTCAATGTGTTATTTGAACTTTGTTAGATTTTATATTCAATTAAGGCTAACTTCTAATTTTTTTATATAAAATTTAGATGCAATTGTAAATTTTTACTTATTAATTAATGTCAATTTCTTTTATTTTTACACATTCATTGTTAAATAGTTCAACGGTTCAATTGTATATTTAAATAATTGTATTTCATATTTTATGTGAATATTTAAAATATAGACATTGTAAATGAAATTTGATTACAAATAAAAATGTTTGGCCATTTTTTAAATTTTAAGTTTATCAATTTGTAATTTTGTATTAGTAATTAGACTAATAGTTGTATATACTTGTATAGTTCCATTAAAAACAAAATCATATTTATGTGTATATAAAAGTACAAATATTAATTGTATAGTTTCATTTTAAGAAAACATATGTATATATATATAAAAATTAAACGTATATAAAATAATATATATATTAATTTTTGTAAAAAAAAAAAAAAAAAAACCGAACGAACCGAAACAGAATCGAACCGTTCGGTTTCACAAACCTAAATCGAAACTGAACCGAACCGTTCGGTTTCGGAAAACCGAAACCGAAACCGAACCGAAAACCGCCGGTTCCGAAACCGCCCAAAACCGTCATATTCCGGTTACGTTTACGGTTCGGCCTTTCCACGGAACCGAAACAGACGGTTCGAAATCGAAACCGAACCAAAACCGAACCGTGGACACCATTAGGTATAGGGGAGCAGGTGGGACCTTCTCAATTAGGGAGATACATTTGGGGAATGAGGATGGATAGGGATCTCCCATCCCCATCCTCATCCTCATCCTCATCCTCATCTCCATTTCCATTTCCATCCTCATCCCCACTTCCTATACCCTTTCTCCATTCCTCTCCCCATTTTTCCATTTAAGGAAAATAGGGATGAGAAATTTTGGGAGAAGGTATATCCATCCCCATCCTCATCTTCATTTCTCCATTTTCTACGTTTTTTTATTATTTATCTGTTTTTCCGTTTTTTCCGTTTTTTCCGTTTTTCCATTTCACCATTTAACTAAAAATTACAAATTAAACTAAAAAAACAAACATTCCATTAGAAATACAAAATAAAACCCATTAATATATTATAAATACAAATATATATTATAATTAATAATATATATTATAATTATATTTATATATATTTGGGAGAAATGGGGAAATGGGGAAATGGGGATGGGGGATCTCATCCCCATCCCCATCCCCTCCCCATTCCCATTTTAATTTGGATTCATCCCCATCCCCCCCATTTATCCATTTTCTAACAAAAAAAAATTCCCAAATAGGGATGTAGACGTGGGGAATTGGAACCCGAGGAAAAAAAATATGCGTTAATTGCAGTAAAAAAATCCCCATTTCTCTATTCTCAATCCTTCAATGAAAAAGTTTAAATACCCTAAATTTACGCGTTAATTGCAGTAGGATACCCTAACGTTTAGTAGTATAACAGCAATATTGTACTTTGCTTTAATTATAGAAACATACCCTTGACTTATTTGACCAACGGTAGACTTGACCCTTTTTTTTAACCGTTAAAGGATAAAAACGTCTTTTTATATAATATTTAAAAAATGAAAAGAATATTTAAAAAATAAGACCACTAGAGTTTGCACTAGATGAATCTAGTGTATCTCTCCAGATCTGATATCTCCGTATTGGAGATCTAGTTCTCAATGACCAAAACTCTGATGGAATTTTCTAGTGGGATCTCCAACTCCAAGTCCCTTTCTCTATATATCTCATTTATATTACCACATAGTCCTTTGCCGCAGCACCCGACCGCTTCTATGAGAGTTCTTCCCTTCTCCTCCTCCTTCATACGTCGCCGTCGTACGCGTCCCCTGTTTTTAATGGTTTATTTGAAGTCTGATGAGAGGCTCCCAGATGAAGCCTTGCCTCTAAATATTTTTGTGAGTATCAAACTAAAAGCTTTTGACAGAGTAAGAACTGTTTTTTTTTTTAATGATTTTGTTGTTGGTAATCGAAGTTGTGGCTTTGATTTTTTGCAAGTTAGGATTATATACAATCATGGAGATTTGAAGCAACATTTTCTTCTATCCAAAACAATATGATAAGTCGAATGAATAAAATTTACATTAAAAAAAATTACTTTGTTTGAATTTTAATTGCTTGTTTTAATTGGTGATTGATTTTGATTTTTGTTTGCGATTCAACTTTTAACGGACCATATTGCAAGGAGTAGCATCTGGCTGCTTTGTTGTAGTTTGGGTGGGCTGGAAACTTGGAATATATTGATTTGTTGGAATCTTGAAGTACTTATGGATGTAATCCATGATTGATTGAATGTTGGATTTTGAGAAAAGTTAAAGAACAAGATTACATGAGATCTCCTCTAGTTTTTAATTTTTTATTCTTATTTTCTTAGTTCTCTTTGTTTTTAATCTAAAAAATAATATAAAATTAAAGGAAGGGTAATTTGGTACTTTCCGGATGCATGTTAAGATCACAATTAAATCTAACTGTTGTCAAACAAGTCAAGGGTATGTTTTTATAATAAAGGCAAAAAGTACAATGTTGTTGTGTTGTTACAAAACGTCAGGGTATGTTATTGCAATTAACCCTCTTTTGTACCATAAATACTTTGTGATCTAAAATGATTAGATACTTCTATAATTGTTTAAGGTTTCCTGCAATTTTTGTAATGTTAAACTTGTTTTTTTTTCTAAAATTAAAAATTAAAAAATTTGTGATATTTATGTCGATCTTATAGTTGTCTTTCGAACTTGTTTCTAATGGTTGATCTCATCGATTCCGGATAGATTGGACATACTCTGGATACAGTCGGTATCAGAAAATAAAAATATGTATAATGTCAAAGATGTAGCTCTGCTGGTTGATGGACGAGCTTGAGACTTAGACGAGACTTAGAATGACTCCCAAATGATAAAAGCTTAAAAAAAATACTTGATATATAATCTAGATATGGGTGGATAAATAGAGTCTGTCAAAACAAAAAAAGGTATAATACTTTAATGCTAGAAAGAATTTATGAATTTTAGATATGGATATTGTAATTTCTAAGTTACCATGAAAGTTTAATTATGAATTACTTTGTCAATGGCTTTTCTTTTATGAAGTTACAAATTAATAGCTTTTTGAGGAAAGGTTTATGATTTCTTAATCATTTAGATATATGATCACATCTAATCAAGTTTTACTATTGCTTTTGTAAGCAAATATTCAAGAGGGTCTTCTAATGAATTCCAAAAGTTTTTACATCAAAATAGGTTCATATATTTTATTTCAAAAAGAAAACTTTAAAAAATGTATGAAAGATACTATTTTAAGAATTAATGTGAAAATGAAAACAATTTAAAATGGTTTTATTTTAAAAGCCTACGTAATTTCTCTTTATGATTTAGAAGTCAATGAATAATCACACCTTTTATTGTGATTCACACATTTATTTATTTATATCTCAGCTGGCAATGCTTGGCAATAACACACAAATTGCATACTTTTTTTTTTCCTTTTTAATTAGTAGAATAGAGTGTGGGATCTCAATTTTTTTTTTTGCCAAATTTTAGATTATTGGATCTGAAATCACATGATATTCCATATGTAATTAAAGGTTTAGTTCCGTAGAACCAAATTTCAGGACAGACCTATTTATATTTTTTCCTTTCTAAAACTTCAAGGATTTAATTTGACACAACTTATTCTATCTGCATAGAAAAAAATTTGTACGAGGCGGTTTCAGTCTCACCGTCAATGAAAGTATCTCATTTACATTGAAAGCATAGAAATATATATTTTCAATATACCACATGTAACAGTTTCATTGGCGTAAATGAGTCCACATGTATGTTTTTCTCCATCTTCATGTCAGCAACTGTCAGGAAACTTCCAAGTTCTGACTTCTGACTTCTACTCTTGTGGCGGAGCCATTGGTAGACATTCGAACCGTGTGAAATAAACTGTAACCGTAACCGAAACCGAAACCGAAACCTTAGAACTGGTTTCGAAATCGTAATAGTAACCGTAACCGTAACCGTGGGACCGAAGGTTCGGTTCAAATTCTTCTTCAAAAAAAACCGATCTGGAACCGGCGGTTTGATTCCGATTCTAGATTTTTTTTTTAATTTTTTTAATTTTTTTAATTTTCTCAAGTTAAAATGTTTTAAAAAAATGAACCGTCGGAATCGGAACCGAAACCGAAACCGCTGGTCCACGGTTCCGGTTCTAGTTCAGTTCGGAATCAGAACCGGTGGTTTGGAACTGGAACCGTGGCCATGACTAGCCATTAGACATGATAGTATGATACACTACCGTTTGGCCCATTTACACTTAAGTTAATCTGGGTTGGAACCGTACCCGGATCCGGTTAAATTAGTTAATAACCGATCTAGGTTTGTACCCTATCCATATCTAACCAGAACACCTGGTCAACTATGGCTTCTTCAACTGCACTTTACATTTTTATGCTTGTTTGGACTAGGTTTTTGTCATGAGAGATGCAAAAGAACAAATTTTGTTATGAACCCATCAAAGTTTGAACTTGTTTCATGTTTTTTGCTTGATTTCTGGTTACTCTTTCCCCGAGACAAAGGGCGCAACTATCTGTTTAAAGAGCAATATACTCAGGTATGTATTTGTATAATGGGCTCGATAAATAAATGGTACTATATGAGAGGGGTGTTGTGCAAATGTCAACAGTTTAGTAATGTAAGTTTAAAAGGCACCATTTAAACTAAAGAGACGAGAATACCCCCATAAAATTGAAAAAGAGAGAAAAGTTATCGTTTTGTGAGTCTGAGAAAAGCAACTGTGAGAAAGAAATCGAGAAAGAAACTGACGATAACGAAATCAACGGCGAGCAAATCGCCAGTTTATTGATCAGAACGGTAATACAGTACATTTCGCAGCGATGACAGAGGTAAGTTCAGTTTGTTTTATTTATCGATATGTTGTTCATAACTTATTATTGCATATTAGAGTTGTTCTGTTGATTGAAATTGTAGATTAGGGTTCAGACTGGTTGTGGTATTGGTTTGGGTTTGAAATGAGGTTCAATATTCTGGTATCGAGGAATTTATGTTTTTAAATAGAAATAAATCGAGAATATTTCAAGCGAGATCGAGGAATTTTTTTAGAAAGATTCGAGAGGTTTTTGAAAGTGATCGAGAATATTTTTCAAAGTGATCGAGCTTTTGTTAAATGATCAAGAATATTTTTCAAAGAATCGAGAGGTTTTTCAAAGAATCGAGAGGTTTTTCAAAAGATCCAGACTATTTTGAAAGGATCGAGAGTTTTGAAAACAATCGAGAAAATTTTGATAACGATCGAGAAAATTTTGATAACGATCGAGAATGTTTTTCAAAGGATCGAGATCTTTTAAAATGATCGAATCGAGAAGATTTGTCATCTAATCTAGAATATTTTTCAAAGAATCGAGATGTTTGTCAAAGTATCGAGACTATTTTCAAAGAATCGAGAATGTTTTCAAACGATCAAGAATGTTTTTCAAAGGGTCCATATTTTATAAAATGATCGAGAAGAATTTTCAAAGGATCGAGAGGTTTTTCAAAGGATCGAGAGGTTTTTCAAAGGTTCGAGATTTTTTAAATTTATCGATAACATTTTCAAAGAATCGAGAGTATTTTCAAAGGATCGAGAATGCTTTTCAAAGGGTAGAGAACTTTTTCAAATGATCGAGAAGATTTTTCAATGAATCGAGAGGTTCTATTGTGGATCGAGACTAATTTCAAAGGATCGAGCATATTTGCAAAGGATCGAGAACTTTTTAGACAAATCGAGAACTTTTTCAAAGGATCGAGAATATTTTAAAAGTATCGAGAATTTGTTTCAAACGATCGAGAATATTTTCTAGTTTTTGTGCAGTTTACTGATGTACTGTTTCTATGACATTGCAGATGACGAGCATTATGAAGGAATTGCTTAAAATTACAGAGGGAGATTGGTTCAAGGGAAAATTGACCCGACACGACCATTTTGAAGCCCTTGCCCGTATAGACGATGCACTTAATCGGGTCCCTGAAGAGTTTGCTGTTAAGGATCGGCGTCAGTTCATGGCCTCCTGTTTCGGGCATTTCATGTCGATGCACAGGGAGATGAAGTTTTCTGGTGGTGTTATTCATTAGCTGCTGTTGCGGGAGTTGGACCATGACGGGCCGACAGATGAGATGCGGTTCTTGTTAGGGAACCATGTGGTGAGGTTTTCGAATGTGGAATTTAGCCTCATCACCGGATTACGTTTTGGAGTCGTACCAGACTCCAGTATGTATGTTGCAGTTGAGAATGACATACATCAACGGTACTTTCCTGGACAAGATGAGGTATCGTTGGATGCCTTGAGGGTTGTTCTTACCCAGTGAGAGTTTCAACAGGCGTACGATGCTGTGAAGTTGTGCCTCATTTACATGTTGAACTGGATACTGATGGGGGTGGACGAGAGATTGAAGATTCCAGTTTTTCAGTTTTGGTTGGTAGAGGACCTCAATACCTTCGATGCGTTCCCGTGGGGTGCCCACGTCTATAGGCATTCTATATATTCATTCAAGCATTCCTTACCGCGACGTCGTGAGGAGAAACAACATCAGTTAGAGGGAGATGTTTGACATTCCGTGGAGGGGTACAACATCTACGGTCTATCACATGCCTTTTTTGTAAGAAATTTGATTTCCAACATGTACATTTATTTTTGACTCAAAAATTGTTTTGGATTATAACTGTACGTATCTTTGATGCATATATTTGCTTTTGAGGTGATCCCCCAACTGGGCGTCGTTTTTGGGACTTGAAGGGTTACAGACCTTTCCCCTCGGTTGTTGAAGTGGGAGTTGACCAAACAACCTAGAGGGAAGAAGTTGGAGAAGATTTTTAGTGCTAGGGTAATTTATTTTTTTGTTATGTAATTTTTTTTACTTAAGATAAGTAACAATGACATTCATCTAAATACGCTTTCAGATGTCGGCGAGGACGGAAATCGTGCCCACAGCAGTTGAGGTCGTGGCCCCGTACTTTGCAGGTCTAAGTGATCGGGGGAGCCCGTATGTGCAGGACGACAAGGTTCACCTTCCTACTGTCCCTGAGCCGACTACAAATGCAGTTCGTCCAAAGGAGGAGGGTGAGGGTGAGGGTGAGGGTGAGGGTGGGAGGTGTTCAGAGACGAAGGCTTCAGAGGCATGGACACTGGCGAATCTGAGCTGTCTCACCGGTGAGTGAGGCAGATTCGGTTTACCACCCCAGGAACTGGTTCTGCTACAGGGGATTCCCCGTGCAGGCGTTCGACTTGATGGGGAGGTAAGTGGAGATGGTAGTTTTCTTTTTATTAACAGGAGTTGTAAATTGTTTTTGTATTAACAAAGTTGTATGATTTCAGGCCCATTTAGATCATAACTTGAAGGAGTTACGTGAAGCCCTCCGAAAGAGTGAGGAGGAACGACAACAACAGCACCGGGAGTTGCTCGATTTGTTTCAGAAGAGCGAGGAGGATCGACAGCAACAACATAGGGAGTTGCTTGCATTGATCGAGGGCTTTCAGAGCTGCATAACCCATACAGAGGATCCACATACCGAAGGGGCATTTCTGGATAGTGGGGCTCAGTCTCCCCCTCCTCCTCTCCCCATCCCCATCCCCATCCCCATCCCCATCCCCATCCCCCTCCAACTCTCCCTCTCCCTCTCCCTCTCCCTCTCCCTCTCCCTCTCCCTCTCCCTCTCCCTCAGAGCGATTCGCAGGCTCCCCCGCCACCTCTTAGCGAGTAGCAGGCTCCATCGACGTTCGACCAGCAAGCTCCCCCTCCCCCTCTACCTCCGACCGAGCAGCAGGCTCTCCCTCCCCCTCCACTTCCGACCGAACAGCAGGCTCTCCCTCCCCCTCCCCCTCCCCCTCCCCCTCCACCTCCACCTCCACCTCCACCTCTACCTCTTCCTCCACCTCCGATCGAGTAGCAGGCTCCCCCTCCACCTCCCCTCCAGCAGCAGGCTCCCCCTCCCTCATCCTCATCTGAGCACACCCCGTCGGGCGGAGTTCGATAGCACAAACGTGTACTGAAGCGCGGTTGGCAGTTGGTTAGCCTGTACACAAATCCGTGCCGACCTAAGAGGGCGAGGGTAATAGTAGAGGGACCTGACCACGTATTTAATCTCTAGGGTCTGGTGGACGATACCCAGTTGAAGGCGTACCGAGCCTTCAAGAAGAGCGTAAATGGGGAACTGTAAGTAAAATTCATTGTCATTTAGGTTTTTGCTTTTCTTGTAATGCATTATATAAATGTGTAGCTGATGGAACATTAATGCAGACGTGATGTCGATTTGCTGGAGCCTGTTGATGTTGCATGGTTCCATCGGTTGCAGACCAACTTCATGGATGTTGATGATCAGGTATGTGGGACCGTAAATCCTGATTTTAGAATGTGTTTTAGATGTGTAAGCTTCCTAACATATCTTAACGTGTTTATATTCCCAGCATATGGACGCGTACCTTCATATTCTTCGGAAGCGTCAACGGGGTTTCCCGATTGTGTATAGTCAGATGGTTAACATATTGGACTCGCAATTTTTTGTAAGTACTGAAATTAGTAATGATTACACATGCTTTTAGGGTTGTATGGCAAACATTATTAAATTTGAGTTATTTTTTATACAGTCCTATCGGGAGCACCAGTACAGGAAAATGATGCCTCGCGATTGTCGCGGGCAGATCACCCCCAGCCGTTGGAATCTTTTGAGGTCTTGGTGGAGGATAACGACCTTACGACGGTCCTTGGGGGTGCCCCGATTGGATGTCATCCGTGGCACGAGGTTGACATGGTAAGTGTTACTTGACATGGTTTGCAATTGTATATATATAAATGTTTTTGTACATCCTTACAATTCTGTGCTATTGACGTTTACAGGTCCTGATACCGTGCAACATTGGGCGCCAACATTGGCTGCTGGCGACTGTGGATCTCACATGCAGGAAGATGTTCATAGTCGACCTCTAGAGACAGGAGGTAACATCTCATATCCGAAAGCAGCAGGTAGCCCCGTTGCGCTACTTTGTGCCCTCGATGTTGTATCAGGTCGGGTTTCATACTAAACGAGCGGCTTGACTGTTGAAATTTGAGAAGACAACTAAGCCCTTTGATGTCAGCGTCGTGTCGGGAAAACATGTCCCCCAACAAAAGCAATCGTAAGACATTACGTAATAGTCACTTTAAGATTGTATTAGTATAAACCTAATGTTTTATTAATGCTTGTTAATGTGTCCAACTGCAGTGGTAACTGTGGTCCCCACACGTTGAGATTGATCGAGTACATACTGGTTAACAAAAACGATTTCGATTGGTCTGAAGACGATATGGGGATCATTCGGGAGAAGATGGCGGTTGAAATATTTGCAAACTCCAAGCCCATATAGTAATTCATGTGTATACGTACCAAATTCTTTTGTATATGTTCCAATTACTTTGTATAGTTACAAATTGTTTTGTATATGTACCAACAGTTTTGTATATTTACCAATTCTTTTGTATAATTTTTTTTTACATTTGTATATATACAAATCATATTTAAATACCATTGCATTTCAGTTACTTAACAAGTCATACGAGTTCAAATTATAACAATGTCATACGCCTCAATTCATTCCACGGTCCCACCGTCTCTAGTAGGGCACGTCTGTCTGTTGTGACCAACAGTATGACAGATATTACACTTGTGTCTGTATTCCTCAGGAATGACTCTGCTCGGATCTTCATCAGTAAAAGCTAGGTTAGAACATCTTCTTGAATTATACCCTGGTTATCGACATCGTCTACAGTTCTGTGTGGATGTTCTCTCCGAAGACGAGATACAGCGTGAAGCCCTCGGGCGGCCTGCTTGTCTCCTGGAGCTTGGATTCAAAACGACTCTCTCAGCGATGTCAGATGACACAATCCAAGTGGAAGGATGTCCAACCGGTATAATAGGAACCGAGTACGCATCAATAAGTGTTTGTCGCTTGTAGTAGTCCTCACAGAGGGATGTGAAATCCATGTTTCTGTCCCTGTAAAAACATTGAAATCGACGATAAAATTGTATGATGTTCAAGTAATATTAACCGTACACAAAATTGTAAGATGTACCTTACAACAGCGAGAGCGTGAGAACATGGAAGAAGGTCCATTTGGAATTTGTTACATGTGCAGATCTTCCAGGCTAAGTCAACGGTCCATTGTTTTCCAACCCGTTTCACCAAAAATATGTTCCATTCAACTGGATTAACGGTCATAAAATTACACTTTTCAACACGTTTCAGGATCACAAGATGTGCTGCGTCGGTCAACTGATGACGCATGGATTGTACAGCCCTATGACGCTCGTGAAACCAACGTTGTAGCATATTCCTAATGAACTCTGCCAAGTCAATATAGGCAGTTGCCGTGCAAATTTAAGGCATGAGTTTATGCATTCTGCAGCATTTGTTGTCATCACCCTATACCTTCTGTCGGGGCAGTGAACACCGGACCACTTGTGTGGACCAGCATCAATTACATATTCATAAGCATTTGGGTGCAAGTTGCGTAACTCTTCCATGTGCCGGTTATATTGTAACTCGGTGTACGCTCGGGCTGCTTTATCCATTATTGCTGCCACATCCTTTCTATGATATATTTTCTTAATATTTTCATAAAAGTGCCAGCAACATATGGTATGGGTGGCATAAGGGAACACTTTAGAAATCCCTGCTTCAATGCTTGCATGTCGATCAGAAATGAAAACCAAATCATCTATATGGCCAATGGCACCTTTCAAGCAATCCAAAAATCACTCTCATGATAGGTTGTTTTCCGAGTCACCGTACCCAAAAGAAATTGGATACCCTTGGATAGACCTGTTCATTCCCATCTTGTGCAGTTGCAACAAAATTGTTCCCCCGAATCTACCTTTAAATGGGTACCATCAAAGGCAATAACTAGACGCATACACCTCTGGAATTCTCTAAGTGAGGCACCCAACGACATAAAAAGTATAGGAATTTACCATTTTCATCGCACTGTAAGTCAGTTTTCGTTCCAGGATTTTGTTATTTCAACACGTAACCGAATGATGGCAGCAGTTGGAAGCTTTCCTCATGCGTCCCATGGGTAAGTGACAATGCATAATCAAGGGCTTGATGTGCCTTACTGTACATTATTTGGATGCCATACATTGTTTTCATGTCGGTAATTATGTCCTTCGGACGCATTAGTCGACCATCTTGTTGCTGCAATCTAGGTGTAACCACTTCTCCAATTATGACTGCACTAGCTTGTCGATGGCGGCGGTGAATTTCTTCCAACAGACAAGTGTATTCATTGATAAAACTTCGTACTTGAAAGTATGTCGCTTCATCTCTCTTAACCGCTATTAACTTCCATGTACAGTGTCCATCAAACAAACCAGATGTAATGTTGTCTTATTCGACCTTTTCACCTTCCACTCGAAGTTGTGTTGCATTGTAAAATGGCCAGCCAATCTCTTCTAGGGGTGAGCGCGGTTTGGTTCGGTTCGGTTCGGTTTTGGATAAAACTAAACCGAACCGAAAATATTTCAGTTTACCCAAACTTGAAACGGTTTAAACCGAAGAAAAAATGGTAAACGAACCAAACTGAACTGATTAGAATCGGTTCGGTTCGGTTCATTTCGGTTTTGGGCTTAATGGGCCTTTTTAAATCAATGGGTTTAATGAGTCTTTTAATATATTTTTAAATTTGATGGGCTTTTATTGCCTTGTTGGATTCTAGTTTTGGATCAAAGTTTCATAAATTTTAATAGCTCAAGCCCAAATCAAACATAACTAATAATATTTAATTTATAATTCATTTAAAAATTCACAAATTGAATAAAGTAATAATTAATAAACATGAAATTCAATTTTCAAAAGAATACTATAGAGTACAGACATACAACACAATTTTCACAAGTGACATAAAGTTCATTACTTCAATTTTTCAACAAAAATACTCTAAATCACAAATCAAAATCCAGATAAAAATTACAATCCAAATCCAAACTCCAGATTAAAATTACAATCCAAACCAAACAAATAAATGCAGTAAAATAATTTCAATTTCCTGCATTCATAAATGAAACAATAATTAGTAATGACCAATGACAGTTAAATAAGCAAGTTGCATCCATTGAATGATGTTAGAATTCTCTAAGGTCTTCGGACCCAAGTCACTACTCCCCTCCATTGAATCAACATTAACATCAATCTCCATCTATTCACAGTTTCACATACAAATAAAAACTAAAATAAGTAATTAAAACCAATAGAATATTATTTTTACTAATTGTGAGATAAAATAATATAATTAAGCATTTAATAAAAAGAATTCACTTTTATCAATTATCCATATCTACAACCCACATCACACAACACAGGTATATCAATAACTCAAGAAGTTATCCACAACCCAATTTATACCGTATATGATATCAACATTCCACTCTACTCAATTTTTTTTTAAATAAGAATAAATAACATTGTTATAACTTATAATAGCTTGTTATGGTCTACATAATTACAGATATTGAATTCTTTTTTTTAACGGTAAGTAAAATTGTATAAGTTTATAATTTTTTCTTTTGAAATAGCAGAGATTTACTAGGTAAAAAAACCGAAAGGAAACAAAAGCCAGACCCCTAAAAAACAGGGCACCACACCATAAACGAGCCAAAGAACAGAAAGGCCCTAAAAATAAAAAACAAACACAAGACACCTGAAGAACAGCCAGCCAGCCATAGAAAAAAGGAAAAAAAAAACACTACAAACACTCAAACAAGAACCCAGAAACACCCACAAAAATCGAAACCAAAACCAAGATCAAACTATCATAAATCACATTCACCCAATAACAAACAACACAGGCAATAAACAACACATCAGAGAAAGCAAAGAATCAAAACAACAACAAAAAAATTTGGCTGAAGAAATAAATAAATAAGAAGAGCTGAAGAAGATAATCACTAACCAAATAAGCAATTAGACGAGCTGAAGAAGAGCATAATGGTTGAGTTGTAGGATGTCTCGTTGAAGCTTTGACTGGAGATGAAGGAGACCAGATCTGACGACCAGAGATCTGATCGATGGTCATCAGATGTGAAACAAAAAACAAATAAGACAAAAAGAAGATTAGGAAAAGAAGATCAAGAAAATTAGATAAAAAAAGAAGAGTAGAAGACTAGAAGAGAGTAAGTCGAGCGAAAAACCTTCTTTGAGTGGTGGAGATGAGTAGCGGCCAGCGGAGATGAGTGGTGGAGATGACCAGATCTGGGACAAGCAGCGAAGATGAGCGGCGAAGATGAGCAGCGGAGGATTGAGGAAGAGATGAGAGTCACTGTCTCTCTGAGTTTGATAAATGAGAAGGAGAGAGTCGGCCGAAGAAATGAAGAATGATAGATGAGAAGCCAAAGACACTTAGGGTTTTTTTTAAAACTTATATAGGCGGTTCATTCGGTTCAAACCGGTTTTTGGAAAACTAAACCGGTTTGAACCGATTTTTTTCGGTTTTTTATTTTTTAAACCGGTTTGAACCGAATTCATTCGATGAACCGAACCAAACACCCTTTTTTTGGTTCGGTTTGGTTCGATTCGGTTCGATTTCGAACTTAGTGCCCACCCCTAATCTCTTCAAATCCGTTTTAGTAGGAAAAAAATTGACCTTTATATATCATGTTGGTAGGTTCATCTTCTACCAAGTTCCTGCTTCCACCCATACCAAACGAGTATGATTCTGCTCCTGGAATAACCCACGTTCTAGCATTCTCAGAATCAGCTGGAGTTACATCAGGCCAGACCTCAGATGTCCCAGCTATATCTACTGCAGTGGAACTATATCTGTGTACACGTCTTGCACGTCTTTCCGTTTCGAATGGTTCTTCATCTTCCTCATTGTTCGGTACTTACAAATTTGCCTCATTAGCCACCTAATGGATTGGTAAGTTATGAGGTTCATTGTTCCGCTCATTGTTCATGTCATTGTACATCTCATTGTATTGGTGGTTGTACTACCCAGCGTTCATTTCAATTTGACAACCGAAATCATCGTCCAATTGAGCTCCAACTATATCATCATGGTCAGCTACTTCCGGTGGGACACCACATAGGTTTTCTCTATCGTCAATCTCACTTCTTTTTATGAACAACTGGTTGCTTCACCTGAAGATCGAAAATGTTGGGTGTTATCATGAGGAGGGATTTCTTCACCGATGACACCTCCTGCAACCCTCTCAATTAAACTGACACATACTTGAGGGATTACCCTATCTTCCCCTAGCATAAACAAAACATCGTCGTCATTTCTTATAAATGTGCGACATGTTGTCCCGGGAACGATTGATATAGATTGTAGATTAGCAATGTATTTGTTCACATCGTACTTCACAACGGTTTGTACGATCGACATCAGCTCTTCGTAAGTCACATTTATGGACACTTACATTCCTTGGTTATCGGAACCAAGAAACCTCTGACTTCCATCAAGTAATTGCTCTCATCGACCGTTGTAAGATATTACTAATCTAACCCGATCCATTGTCCTGTGAAAATCATCATCACAATCAATTATTAACAAATAAAATAAATTACGTTTACAATTACTAACAATTACTAACAATTACAAAAAATTAAAATGGATCGAGTACTTTTTATAAGGGATCGAGAACTTTTTCAAGTGTTCGAGAATAATTTACAAAGGATCGAGAACTTTTAAAAAGGTTCGATTCGAGAATTTTTATCGAGAATATTTGTCAAATTATTGAGAACTTTTTATAACGGTTCGAGAACTTTTAACAAGGGAACACAAACTTTTTCTAAGGGATCGAGAACATTTCTAACGGTTCGAGAACTTTTTAAAGGATCGAGAACTTTTATCAAGGGATCAAGAACTTGTTCTAAGGGATTAAGAACTTGTTCTAAGGGATTAAGAACTTGTTCTAAGGGATTGAGAACTTGTTCTAAGGGATCGAGAACATTTCTAAAGGTTCGAGAATTTTTTTAAGGGATCAAGAACTTTTATCAAGGGATCGAGACCTTTTAACAAGGGATCAAGAATTTTTTCTAAGGGATCAAGAATTTTTTCTAAGGGATCGAGAACTTTTAACAAGGGAACGAGAACTTTTTTTAAGGGATCGAGAACATTTCTAAGGGACCGAGAACTTTTTCTATGGGACCGATAACTTTTTCTAATGTACCGAGAACTATTTCTAAGGGATCCAGAAAGTTTTTAAGGGATCTGGAATTTTTTTAAGGGATCGAGATTATTTGTCAAATTATCGAGAACTTTTATAACGGTTCGAGAACTTTTGTCCAGGGATCGAGAACTTTTTCTAAGAGATCGTGAACTTTTCCTAAGGGATCGAGCATTTTTTTCAAATAATGGAGCTTTTTTCAAACTAAACAAACGCTCGATTCATTTTTAAATATTCTCGGTCACACAAGAAAAAAGCACGAATGTTTTCCATTTTCATACATTCTACTGCAGAATCTGAAATGGATACATTGATATCGAGGAATGGATACATTGTTAACCCACACAGAAATGAATGCAAAATATCTGAAATGCATAAAAGAAATTTCAGTGAAGATCATAAATATTTGTTACCTTCTACTGCAGAATTTGGAGAGAGGGTCAAGTTTTTCAGACAACTTTTTTTGGGAGATACCGACGAGTTCAAAAAGGGCATTTTAAAAAATTAAAGTTCAGGGATAATTTGGGCAGTTCACCATAATAGGTGCCTTTTATACTTAAGTTATTAAAATGGTGACATCATCACGACAGACCTTAAAAAAGGTGATATATCTCACAATTTCTTCTATGTATAATTGTATCTTCTTTCTTCTGGAAAAAAGAAAACAAAATACAGAGAGGTCTGATAAAAATTCAGAGACATGAAAGTTTGTTCAATATTCAGAGACATGACATCGAAGTGCATAGACTGTCTTAACTCTTTAAGTGATTATATAACTAGACATGTCTATGAATGTGCTTAAAGAACTTAGAATACTCTCTAGAACTAAAAATGCTTACCAATTTTAGCATTGAAGAAAATAATGAAACATAAAGAACATTATTTTTGCAGAAGTTATTTTTGTACCAGACAGCCTGAATCTATATTACTTTTAAAGTTTCAATATGGGAAGTCATGTGATTGATTTTATACATTGAATGGATTACGTGTTAGAAATTGACATACCTGAAATTAACTAGAGCTTATTTTTTAAGCTCTGGATAGAAGATGAATTTTCCGTCTATCTTCACAAAAGGTATGTCGGCTATCTTGGATTCCTTTAATCATTTTGCACCGTTTCTCGAGCAAAGGACAACCATAGATAAGCAACTTCGAAAGTGAGGATGGCAGGCCCAGCTCCGGAAAGGATGTGAGATTTGGACAATTAGTGATGTTAAAATGTTGAAGAGAGGTCAGGTTTTGAATGTAAATCGTAATTCCAAAAACAAATCTTGCTGGTATCGGGAAACCGAAAGCAACAACACGTTAGAAAACAGTGTATGAACCGAGGCCTGTGTTTCATACGGTGTCCTTAAAACAATTTCGTCGGGTAACACCGTATGTGTATTAGGTGATTGTCTCCCAGGATACATTGGTTCAACAGTGATAGACGTAAGCACCAACCACTACCAGCAAACTCAAACCGAGTTTAAATTTACCAAGAAAACAGAGGAGAAGATGAATAGGAATTCGACTCCTCAAAATTAAGTATATTTCGGTCGTCCGAACAGAATATTAGAGCTATTATATACCCAAACTGAAATACTAGGGTATTGAGATTAATTTGGAAAATTACGTTTTTGCTTTAATAAGGAAATAATTTAATTAGATAATATTCTCTAAGAGATTTACTTCTAATTAAAACCCGATTTTGTATTCTTAGTGATCAAGTAAGAAATCAAAATTCAATCAGTTAAAGATTTTCTTATTCATCACAATAAAAAAAATGTTGACTTAAGGAAGTGGCAAAACGGTCCAATCGGAACGGCATTCCTACATTTGAAGGTACGGGGTCCATGATTTGCAAACCCCCACCCCTTGCGCGCGAGAGAGAGCCTCTATGCCACACATGTTGATAGCTCATATCACACATTCACTTATAAACTATATATAAATTATTTCTCTAACCAATGTGAGATCCATTTTAATCTCTACACAATGGGTCCACTTTGAGTCTCAATTTCTCATTCACCCATTAACCATTTTGTGAATTTGAGTATACCATTTCGAAGTTCTCATGGAGGAGAATTCGAATCCATTTTAATCTTCCATTTCTATGGAATTTATCATACTTAATTTGTGCTCTCAAAATGAGAGTTTATCACAAAAGTTTCCAACATTGGAAACTTTGGCCTGACAGGCATTTCAAGTTTTCAAAATTATCAATCTTTAGCTGAGTTAGAGAAGAGGGCAGCGTTATGTCCATATCTCTATGTGGAAATTCTTCATCCGGGCATCGGGTGATCTCAAGTTGTCTAAGAGAGGTGAGGTTGTGCAAACACTCAGCCAGTCGCTTATAGATATTGTCATCTTCGATTTAAGGCACGTCAGGCTGGCGGGGAAACCTTCTGGAAAGGATTCGACACTTGGACATCGTTGTATTTCTAATTCTTGAAGAGAGTTGAGGCTGCGCATGTTTTTGGGCAAGGCTTGGAGTCCAGTACAGCTGCAGATCGAACAAGTACTTAATTTGGTGCTGGGAAGCCCTCCTTGTGGGAAGGAAACAACTTTTGGACAGTGTGACAGAACAAAACATTGAAGGCAGCTAAGACTGTGTAGACCATCCGGTAAGGATTCAAGTTTTTCACACTCTTCGATCAAAATAACTTTAAGAGAAGTCATAGTCTGAAACCTATCTGCTATTGACAATAGTTCTGGACAACTCTCAATATGGAGGTATTCAAGTGTTTCAGGTAGCTGGCCTTCAGGTGATATAGCATGGTGAGCTCTGAGCAATATTGAACGACAAGTCTGTCGAGTTTGGATAATTGGCCTTGTGATGACAAGGTTGTGAGCTTTGGGCAGTAATGAATCTGAACGACCTTGAGCGTCTCGGGTAATTCACCATTTGTTGTTGATGACAAGCTTGTGAGAGACAAACAGTTGAAGGTAAACAAGTCTTCAAGAAGAGATGTCTTGGCGGTGTTGATATTCTCATTGTGTATCACCGGAGATGTAGCAGAAGAAGAAGTAGAAGCTTCATCCAACAAACGCTTCAATCTCTTACAATTTCTTATGTCAAGCTTTTTTAGAGACAAAGGTAGGTGGCCTTTTGCAATGAATATCAGAGAGTCACAATTGCGAGACTCCAAGCTTGCAAGACATGTATTGTTCTGCTTCAAAACCTCAGGTAATGACACTAGATCATTGCAATTTTTAATCTCGAGTTTACTCAAAATGGGGAGGAAACAAACCTCCGGAAACGAAACAAGACTCGAGCAGTTTTCAATACATAGCTCTCTGAGAGAGGTGAGGCTTCGCAATCCACCCTGCGGACATGGTTCCTGAAGAGAAATCTCATTCTGCCACAAATGCATGAGCTGCTCACAACTCACATTCTTAATATGTAGAGTTTCTATGTTCTGACGCCCTTTTCTTGACCAATTGCCAAATTCTGAAATATTCGACAGAGTCAGAGACTTCAAGAGGAGAGAGTCTGTTAGACTACCGGTAATTACCTCTTTGCATCCATCTGATTCTATTTGGCAGAGCATTGGAAGGCTTGAAACTGAAACCACAAACTGATTACAATCCTTCATCACAAGTTTCTCCAACGAAGGAAGATGATCCGGTAATCTTCCGGAGAGTTTAGGACAGCTTACAATTAAAAGGTTACGGAGGCAAGGGAATGCTTCAACCTGCTCATTTGCTTTGATAGGTTCCCAACGTTCCCATTCTCGCAAATCTGTAAAATAAAGAGCACTCAACGATGGAAAAGGCTTTGAGCAACCCTCTCCATAAATCTCACAACCTATGCTTTTTAGTCCATTCATCCCTTTAACTGAAGATCTTTAAGCAATTTCAGGAGCCCGAGCGAAGGCAATGATGTGCAGTTCTCACACCTTTCCAATCTCAGGACCATCATGTTGGAAAATGACGGATCTCCTACCCAAAATGGAAATCTTGTGCCACCATAGCATTTGATTGTGAGCACTTGTAGATTTTGATGAGGTCGTAGCATGTCGAGTACCTTTTCTTCTTTTTTCACCATCTCTTTTCGTGAGTCCTAAAATTGAGATTTCCATTCTAGCAGTAGCTCTTTTAGGCCCTCCTTATCAGTTAATATGGTATCTTTTGGATGAGAATCACCCACATTATCTAAGGTCGAAATACAAAGCCCTCCACAAAGAAATTTTAGATCTTTCAGATCTTGTACATCCGATCCAATACCTTTGCCCACTATAAAATTGGACAATTTTCTGAGACATGTCAATTCTTTTATTACTAATGGCATCTCATTTAACTTTAGACCTGTGATATCAAGATATCGTAGATTGATCAAACTCCCCATCTTAGAAGGTAATTTGATGGGAAGAGAACAATATCTCAAGTTCAAAATTTGCAAGTTAAACAGAGAACTTATGGACTCAGGTAGACTTCTGATCTTAGTATCCGAAAGATTGAGGTCCCTCGGATGCTTCAAATGACCTATTGAGTCAGGTAGCTCAGTAACATAGTAACCTTTAAGAGATAGCACCCTCAATTTTTTAAACTTAGGCAACAAATCTGAAAAAAACTGTACTGGTAACATAGTGAAAATCAAATCCTGGATGAGTGGTTGACAATGGCAAGAACGTTCTTAGATGCTTAACTCGTTCGACTTCCTGCAGTACTTGAAATTTCGTTTTGGTAGCATAACGAGCAGAAGTGTAAGAAATATGGCGAACCTTTTTCAAGCTTCTTGATTGTGTGTGATCCCATAATCCATCCTCCAACCTAAAATTCACATCCCCAAAAACCCATTCGGCCATATCATGGATAAGATCGTGCATGACATATATAGAACCATTGTTGTTTGATTGTTGAAAAATCGACCTTGACAATAGACCAAAAAAATACTCGCTGTCTAAATCTTCTAGTCGTATATTTTCTTGTGACCGTTGAATAAGGCCTTCTACGATCCATAAAAGAATAAGTTCCTCTTCTCCAAATACATAATCTTTAGGAAAAATTGTACAATGAGCAAAACATCTCTTTAGATATGAAGGAAGATGATAGTAACTTAATTTAAAGATCGCAGGGATTTCATTTTCATCCGGTAAATCCCATATTTTGCTATTCAATATATCCAACCATCTGTCTCTTGGCTTATAACGTAGAATGCCACCAAGAGTCTTTGCTGTCAAAGGTGAACCTTCACACTTTTGAATAACTTTTTGACGAAGTAATTCGATATTATTATCCACAACAATATCTCTGAACTTAAATGCATGCCTCTCAAAAAGAGACCAACAATCATCATTTGATAGAAGCTTTAATTTATAAGATGAACTGGGATTAAATGTTGATGCTAACTCTACGAGATGTGTTGTGACCATTATCCTACTTCCACATGCTCCAACCATAAAGAGAGACTTCAAAGGTTCCCACAAGCTACGATTCTCGATCCACACATCATCCAGGACAAGCAAGAACTTTTTTCCAACAATCGCCTCTCTCAGTTTATTCACCACTATATTTAAATCGTTCCAGTCACAAGGAGAGAGAGTGACTGACCTGAGAATTGCGTTTGAGATTCTCAAAACGTCAGAATGGTTAGAGACACAAACCCACACTCTCGGATTGAAATCTTTCACTGCTGCCTTGTCGTTGAACACCTCCTGAGCAAGCGTTGTTTTGCCAATTCCCCCCATACCCACAATGGATATTGCAAGGAAGTTGGCATCGCTAGGTTCATCCCTCGACAACATATCAAGTATTTTGGCTTTATCTTCATCTCTCCCATAAACAACAGCTTCTGTTGGGATACTTGTACTTTGTGGTCTCTGGTATGCAGCAGCAGCAGTTGATGATGGTGTCTCTATCAATCCAAGTGTAGTTCTTAGCTCGCCCGAGTTCTTTCAACCGCTTGGAGATTCCCTTCAACTTCCTGTTTATACCAAAACGGAAGCTAACATGAGGCATTTTGATCTTCAGAGCCTTTCTAGTAGTGCTAGTACTCTGATGTTTTGCCTCCAACATGCGCCGTGAAGCATCAGTGAAAATCTCATCAAGTATGTCCTCCATATCGTAAACCAAGTCTTGGAGATTGTCTAGCCACTTTTTCACAGCACTTGTTGTCAGTTGCTTCTCCTGTGCATCCTCCATCGCTGCCTGAATCATCAACAATTTTGGTTCCCACTTCTTCAGCTTCGGGCCTATGCGCACTACACTTACAAACCCAAGCATCTCTGGCGATGCCAGTTTCGTCAGCAACATGCCGAGGAATGGAGAAATAATGTCCATTGCTAATGCCATGGTTTTGTTTGTTAGGATAAAGAATTCAGTTAGAAGGATGATAGCAATTAGCAAAAGAGATTGTTTTTTTCTTAGCAAACAGGTCGGAAACACAGGTTTTCTATGTAAATTGTCAATGTTGGAGTTTGAATAATTCAATCAATGAAAGTCAGTACATTCTTTGATATTATTACATTATCATATATAACCACTTTCTATTGTTTAATTAGGTCAAGAATAATTATATATATATCTTTGAGGAGTATTACATTAGTTGTGACACCAGACAGTCTGATATGTATTCTGTCAGGACTGTGGCCAAGATGAATCTCCCCTTTTAACATGGAAGGGGAAATGCACGACACCGGTTAATCAAAAACGGTTTGAATTCAAATTTTAGATCTATTGTCATATCTTACATCGTTTGCAAAAAAAAATCATAGGCTATATAATATGTAACCCTTCAATTACAGTTTCCATCATATAAATTTCTGTTGATCAAGTTGGCAAGCAAGATTTATATATATATATAAAGAGGTGCAAATATGTATGTTGGTCTAAAAAAATGCAAATGAACAATGGACCAAATTGATCATTAAAGAATTACAAATGGTGTATATAAAATTTGCAAAACCCTTGTTGTACTCCACCAATTTACAAGTCAATGGATCGACATAATTGACTTTGATTAATTTTATTTGTTCCTGATTAAGATTTCATTATATTAATGACAATTTTTAAAAGAAACACAGTTGTACTAGTTAAGTTGGTCACCATTGTTCTACCTCAGTACTTCATCAAGAACATGGAAAGGTTCATTCAAATGCTGTTCTCTCTCTCTGGGTGATTCACATACACAAATTTTCAATAGACACATTTCTCACCCTCATCACCAAATATCACAATAATAATAAATTGATCGCGGCAAATATGTTGTAGTGTTGTACCAAACAATAACGGAAAGGTTCGCGATAAGGTGTGGAATGTAACCGGATTTCTATTTTAGTTGGAAATCATTTTAAAATACCATCAAAAATTCAATAGCATCTACTTCTTTTTTCCCCTCAAGAGTGCAATACACTCCGAAGCGCTCCCATCACTGTCATTTGACACCTTCTATCTTTGATGAATCTGCCATCAATCTTGATGCAAGAGATAGGGGAAATCTTGAATAGATATGTGGCCAGTTCCGGTTCCGATTCCGGTTCAGGTTCCGACGGTTCGTTTTTTTTCTTTTCATTTTTCATTCACAAAAAAATATTACAAATGTAAAACAGTAAAAGTAAAATTGTAAATGCATGTTATTGGATTGCCTACAAAAATTAACTAAGATAAATAACAAATTTTTTTTAAAAAAAAACTGTTTTGGTAGAACCGTCGGTTCCAGTCCGGAGGCGGTTCCACCAAAACAGGAACCAGAATCAGAACCGTGCACTGTAGCGGTTCCGATCCGGTTCTGAACTGGAACCGAAAACGAAAACTCCGGTTGGGTTTCGGTTTCGGTTTTTTTCATACCAATTTCGGTTCGGTTCAGTTCACCGATTCGAACCGAATCGCCGCCATGTCTAATCTTGAACCACTATCAAGGATGGAGCCATCTTAGGATGAGAGGCGGCCATTGACCCCGTAAAGTTGTATGATTTTATAAAATTTCCCTGGCCTTTTAGAGTTTTATATTTTTAGTTTTATAGTTTTATATATTTGTCCCCTAAACTTTCATATTTTTATATTTTTACCCTTACTTTTTATTTAGATTTTCTAATTCTTTTACAAAATACTATTTTAATCACATAGATAATATATTTCATTCTAAATATTTATATATATATATATATATATATATATATATCAAATATAAATCAAATCGTAACATATATGTTTTGTTATATTAATGGTAGATTTTTCTTATCAAAATTACACCTACTCAATTCTTTCATAACTAATTTTATGATATTATTAAAATATTCTCTCTTTCTCTCAAAATCTTATTTATCTCACACTAATATGGTAATAACAAATCATATTTTTGATAGGTTATTTATTTATTTATTTAGTTTTCACAATTTAAAAAAATATGTTGATTTATACAATTAAAACATGTCAAGTAAACATATATATATATATATATATATATATATATATATATATGTTTAATTATTAAGAAATTTTATCAAACAAACGTTTATAATTTGTAACCATATTATTGAATGTTGAATTAGTGGTCATAAATTTTAATCTATATAATTTTTAGAGTGATAATAGACATATCGCCAACTTTATATCTCAACTTGTATTCCAACTAGTCGTGTGTCAATTAACAAATCGATGCATATTAATTATGATTTATTTCACTCGTTACATTTATATGGATTAAATTGTCTAAGTTACAAGTTGTGATATGAGTTGGAATATCTAACATTGTTTTTATTTTTATTATGTTTTCATCACTATTCAAGGACTATTTTAAATATTTTTCATAAATACACAAATTAAGATAATTTATATTAATATTTTTTTATTCATTTTAAATAATTAATGAAAATTAATAATGTTTTAAAATATAAACATTATTTTTAATAAATTTTTTTTTTTCATGGTGCTCTTGAATGGACACTATACTTGGACATTGTCGTAATTCTAAGAGCATCTCCAATGCAAAAATGGTTTATATCTGAATTATTGTTGACATGGCAATAATGTCAAGGAACTTGATTCCTATGTGGCATAAATATGGACTTGATAGACGATTACCTTAAGATTTTATCTCCAATGCTTCCGTTTAAAACACATTTTGTTTTAATGGTGTGTCCAATTTTATTTTCTATTTTCTATTTTATTTTATTTCCTTACCAAAAATAGATGAAAAATTAATGTCAAGTTTAATTGTTTACTGAGTTAGCATAAAAAAAGGTTGTACAACAGGTCGTTTAAAAGTGGACGGTTGTGTTGACAATGTCTAAAAAAAAATTTACACGTCAGTTTGAGGTTGACTATGCACGGCTGCATTGGAGAAATATTTTTTAAAAGAATATCTATTAATCCTACGTTGCATCTTTTTTTTTGTGCAAACCACACTTGTATCGGAGATACTCTAATGTTTGAAGAGAGTGGAGGCTGTGCATACGGTATGGATTTAGATTTTTACAGCATGAAATCTTCATATGTCCGAGAGACATGTTACATTAAAACCTCTCTGCTGGTGACTCTAATTCAGGACAATCGGCAATGCCAAGCCAATAAAGTGTCTCGGGTAATCTGCTGCTTGATGATAAAGTCACGAGTTTTGAGCAATGCCAAATCTCAAGGTGTTTGGGTTCTGCGGGTAACCAGCCTCTGAATGATAAAGAAGTGAGAGATGGACAATGAGAGACATACAAGTACTCAAGAAGAGATGTGTTTGCATTGTTGATACTCTCCTGCTGCAACGCAAAAGAATACAAAGAAGAAGCATAACCAGCCTCTCTATCATCCAGCAAAAACAGCAATTTCTTTCTGCCAGAAATACAGAAGCGCTTCACAACCATCGATCTTCAGACACTCTACATTCTGAAATCTTTGCTCAAACCAATTACTAAACTCTGAAATATTTGACACGTTTATAAAGTTCAGTGACTTGAAGTCAGTTAGACTACTGCACACCATTGATCTGCAACCATCTATTTCTAATTTGCAAAGCATGTGAAGGCTTGAGAACAGAACTTCCAATTCGACACATTCATGGAAAACACAAGTTCCTCTAATGATGGAAGATGGTTAGGCATTTTCCAGCCAGTTTGGAACATCTTGCAATTGAAAGCTTCCGGAGGCGAGGAAACCTTTCAACTTGTTCATTTTCTTCGACAGGGTCCCAATGCTCCCATTCTTCCAAATCCGAAAAACAAAGATTCTAAATGACTGAAAAGGCTTTGAACAACCCTCCCCATAAATCTCAGAACCAAAGCTTTTTAGTCCAGTCATCCCCTCGATGGTGAGGTCTTTCAGCAAACACAACAGCCCAAGTGACGGTAAGGATGTGCAGCTTTCACAGTTTTGCAATCTTAGAACCACCATACATATTAGAGAATGATGGATCTCCCAACCAAGAAGGAAATCCCATGCCGCCATAGCCTTTAACTATGAGCTCTTTCAGCTTTCTATGAGGACGTTGCATGTCCAGTATCTCTTTTTCTACTGCCTCATCTCGTGAATCATCATATGGAAACCCCCACTCTAGAAGAAGCAATTCCAAGCCCTTGTTATCACTTAATACAGCCTCTGTCGGAGAGAAAGTGACATGCTCTAATCTGGAATTGAAAAGTTTCCCACGAAGAAACTTCAAAGTCTATAATTCTTCTATATCAGACCCGACACTCTTGCCTACGTTAAAATTAGACAAAGTTTGGAGATATTCCAACTTTGTGATTCCCAAAGGCATCTGTTTTATTAAATTTACACATGCGATATCAAGGTGGCGTAGCTTGATCAAATTCCCCAAGTCGGAAGGCAGCTCGAGGAGAAGATAACAATCTTTCAAATTTAAAACTTGCAAGTTGTACGGTAAACTTGTTGACTCTGGCAAACATCTGATCTTTGTACCAGAGAAGTCGAAGTATCTCAGATTTCCCAGATTTCCAATTAAATCAGGAAGCTCAGTTATGTAATATTTTTTCAATGATAGCACCCTCAATTTTTATAACTTTGGCAGTAAATCAGAAAGAAACATACTAGTTATATAACGAGTAGGACCACCAGCATGCAAAGGCAAGAATGTCCTAAGGTTCTGAAGGTCCCGGAAAAGTTTGAATTTATCCTTTCCATCACAATAACCATAAGTGTAAGAAGAATAATGAACCCATTGGAGTCTTTTAGAATGGATGTTGCTCTCCAGTTCATCATCCAATCGAAGACTAGTGTCTCCAGAAACCCACTGGGCTAAGTCATTTATAAGGTCATGCATTTTAAATCGAGAAGCATCAGTAGATGATTTATGAAAGATAGACCTAGACAACAAATTGTGAAAATACTTAGCTCCTAAATCTTCCAAACGGTTATTGTGCTAGGCAGGTTGAATGAGCCCTTCTGCCATCCACAACAACACAAGCTCCTTGGTTTCAAACTCATAGTCTTTAGGTAGAATTACACAATAACTGAAACCATCTTCTAAGGTGGGGTGGAAGGTGATAATAGCTTAATAGTAAGTTCTAATATAAAGCTTATTTCCATTCACTGGACCTATGACTCATTCTTTTATTTTAAACTATTTTTCACAAATGATCAACAAGTTCGTGTAAATTCATAGTATCATGAGATGAACCACATGTGATGACAGAAATGGTAGTTCATGTCTTTAGTTAAAACATGTTATGCATATGTGTATATTTTCATATATTAATATTTTTCATAACTAGTTTTTAAATATGTAAATATTCATAAGATGAGTCCAACACAAAGAAAAACAAAATTTTGATTTTAACAAAATTATATTTTATGATGGACCATAACCTATAGATTTAAATAGTATTTTTTAAGTTACAAGGTGGAAAAGTTTGAAAAGCCAAATTGATATTTAGAGATTTTATTAGAAGTCACCTTGAGATTCATATGATTTTTTATAATGTTTTTCAGAAAATTCAGATTTCAAATAGAAAGATCGGATTTTCACATAATTCTCTCATCAAGAAAGTAGGGATGGGTCCTATCACATAAAATTTTTCAATAGACAAATTTCTTATTCAAAAATTAAATGACATTTTTAAAATGTGTAATTTTAAGAGTATCGCTATTTTAATAATTTAAGTTGAAATAACACATAAAGTGTGGATTTGACAAAAATAACTTTAAAACACATTTACAAAAATAAGTCTTATGCTTTTTTTGTGTTTTCGAGATTAATTTGATGCTTTCAAGACTTATTTTCTAATTGTTGAGACATTTCAGGTAATTTTTGAGATTTTTCATATGGTTTTCGAGACTTTTCAGATAGTTTTCGAACTTTCGACAATTTTCGAGATTTTTTGGGTAAAAATAAATTTTTCCAATTTCTTTTTCATCTTATTCGATGAAAGTAGAAACCTCCATTGGAGAATAGTGCGACCTCTATTATATTGGAGGTCTTTCATCTTCATTGATGGAGGACCTCCTTTGGTCCACCTACAATGAAGGTTTTTGAAAAAAAAAACTAAGAGAATTCGTTTTCAAAGGTTGAAGAAACAAGGGTTTTTTGGAAATCACTTAATTTAGTACAATTTAAACTTAAATTATTAAACTATTTATAGTCTTACAATTCAAACAAAAAAGAGTGATATTTCTCATCATTTTCACGTCACCCAATTATAATAATAATAATAAATTGGGCACGGCAAATATGTTGACTGTTGTACCAAACAATAATGGAAAAGGTTCACGAGAATCATGTTTAAAATATTTATACCTTTAATTATATTAGTTTGTTTGGTTGTGTTTTTGAAAAGAACATCTATTTGTAAAAGATCTTTTACAAATAGAGTTCAGATACGTATATTGACACTCATAAAACTTATTAGTATATCATTTATATAAGTACATCTATATCTAAAAATTTAAAAATAAATATTACTATAAGCACTCATCATAATGTCAATAATATCGTTATTGAAATAAATATATTCATTTTAATACAAATTATTTTTAAACACTCTTAAATTATTATCACACCAATTTATAAAAAAAAATCATGTTATTTTTTGAATCAAATTCTCTTTTAATGATTGTTAAATTTACTTTTGAAAATATATCGAATGTAGGAGCCTTATAAAATGGAATAGGTGGAAGCGTATATAGAATCAATAAATTTTCAATATGTAATTCTCTTATTTATACAACTATCTTAAAAAAAAAACTTGTTGATATCTACAACTATCGTTAAAAAAAAAGTGGTGCTATTGGTACCCCCGCTATTGAACTATTTATGCCCCGTCTTTTTAAATTTTGATCTAATTATTTATAATGAAATGGTTTTATTAATTTTTTTATATTTATAGGATTAACCTCTTACATATTTTTCAAACTTAATACACCCCATGTTTTTTTCAATAAAGTAAAAATAAAAATAAACTTCATCTCTAATCTTATATATAGCTTTCTTACATCCATTCGTAGGACTTGTTTTTTCTTCTTATTTTATGGTGAAACCATCCTTATTAGATGTGTTTTAATTGTTTTTGTCTATAGTTGATTGGATTGTTGATGGTAGATTTGATGATTTTTTTAGTGATTGAGTTAGGGTTTTGTTGTGGTTTCATTTCATCAGATATTAGGTTTTTTTGATTGTGATTGTTGGTTTTTTTTTTACAAATAACATTAAACTGACTTTGGAAGATCCATAATAAAAATTACAAAAGAATTGATACAAATCATAAAATGCTTGGAAGATCTGAAAGAAAATAAACCAGAGAGAAAAAAAATAGCAAACATAAATCTAGAAATGAAAAAGAAAAACAAAACAGATGTGAAACAATAAAATCAATGATACTAAACATGAAATCGAGATCCGAAAGAAAATATAAACAAAATTTGTACGTAATTGGCATTTTGAAATAAGGAAAGTTGACTTTGTACATGATTTTTTTAATAAAAATTATGTGTCTTTAAGTAATTTAATAAAGTGAAAGAAAAAGAGAATACCAAATAATTTAAAAAATGAGATATAAATATTTTAACAGTGGTGTGCCAATAGTACGCTCTTTTTTTTAATTGAATGCTAAATTCTTCATTCAAATCCTATAAATACCCTCTCCAAAGCTCTTTCAACTCCACATTTATGATTTAACTCCTCGTCTTCTCATTTTACCAAAAACCTATCAAAGAAATGTCAAAATTACTAATATTTATGACTTGTCTTCTCATATTTGTTGTTCTCTTGACCACTTTCTCCACTTCATCTTCAGCAATTCCTGTGACCTTCAACGTGGCCGACTTAGGAGCCAGGCCCGATGGCACAACCGACTCAACACAGGTCTTTGTTAATGCATGGGCAAGAGCCTGTGGCTCGACTGTGGCCGCTACCATTTATGTGCCATTGGGGAGGTTCTTGCTGAGAAATGTGGTGTTTAACGGCAAAGATTGCAAGAATAATAACATTGTTGTACGTATTGATGGTACACTGGTGGCTCCGTCGGACTATAACGTTATCAGAAATGTCAACCACTGGATTTTCTTCGAACACGTTGATGGTGTTTCCGTCCTCGGTGGTGTTTTTGACGGCCAAGGTGCTGGCTTGTGGACTTGCAAGAGGGCAGGCCACAACGGCTGCCCTAATGGTGCCACGGTAAGTTGAAATATTTATATATTATTAGCTAGGATTGTATTCATATGATCGATTGATTAAATACAGTCTAATTGTATCTGATATTTATTGTCCGTAAAAGCTACTATACCAATGATATATATATATATATATGGCTTGTTTGGAATATTATTGTTTTGGGTAAACGTTTGAAATTATTTAAATATTATGAAAAAATTAACTGTTTTGATATAGCTAAAAGTGTTTTTGTGACCTGTTATATACTGTATATAGTTTGAAAATAATTATTATTTCCTTTCAAGAAACGAAAACTTTTATAATCTCTCTTGAATAAGTATTATTTAATGAATTTTGTTGTTACCGTAAAGATTTATAATTTTATGTAATTACTGGGATATTGCTAGAGAGATTACAAATCTTTTAAAGTTTTTATTTATTTATATTTGTATTATTAAAAGTTTTGATTTTTATAAGGAATATTTTTTTTTTCTTGACACTTGAATTAAACTCTCTGGTCATAATTGCTGAACAACCAGTGCTGTATATGATTATGAATTCATGATCTTACTATCCATCAAATATATATTTAATGTATTTAGTATATATATCATTCTATAAAGTTTGTTTTGGTCATAAAAATAGTTGAAATTATTAATGAGAAATTGATATATGTGCAGACACTGGGGTTTAGCAAATCAAAAAACATTACGATAAACGGAGTAACATCGGTAAACAGTCAGTTGTATCATATAGACATCGATAACTGCAAAAAAGTGGAAATACAAAGAGTTAGAGTCACGGCCTCCGGCGACAGCCCCAACACCGATGGCATTCACGTTCAATCGGACGGTGTCACCATCCTCAACTCCATCATTGCAACAGGCGATGATTGTGTTTCAATTGGCCCTGGAACCACCAATTTATGGATTCAGAATGTCATCTGTGGCCCTGGACATGGAATCAGGTAAATAATTAACAAGAAACAAAAGTTAATCTTATATTAATCAATCATCCGTTGTAATTAATAATGTTTTATTCTCGATTGGTGTACCGTGTACGTACGTAGTGTTGGTAGCTTGGGCAAGAAGCTACAAGAGGCAGGTGTAGAAAATGTGACAGTAAAATCTGTTACATTTAGAGGGACTGAAAATGGAGTGAGGATCAAGTCTTGGGGAAGACCAAGTAATGGATTTTCCAGAAACATTGTTTTCCAACATGTCCTAATGATTGACGTCCAAAATCCAATCATAATCGATCAAAATTACTGCCCAGACAGTAAAAATTGCCCCCATCAGGTAAGAAATAATAATCTATTTACATTGGTATATAAATATAGTCCTAGTCCTGAAATGATGTGACTGCAGGCTTCTGGGGTACAAATTAGTGATGTGACTTACAAAGATATTCATGGAACATCTGCGAGTGAAGTTGCTGTGAAGTTTGCTTGTAGTTCAAAGCATCCATGTTTTGAGATAACAGTGGAGGATGTAAATCTCACATACAAGAATCAACAAGCTCAATCATCATGTAGCAATGCTTTCGGTTCTGTTTCGGGTTCGATTAATCCCGCTATAAGTTGCTTGTAGTTGAGAATAGTTACACTTGTATTAGAATAGGTTAGAGGCTTTTCTTTGAGTCATAAGTGGCCAAGCAAAAAATGCTTTGTTTTGAGAAATATTCAAGTCATTGCTTAATGATTTTCTGTTCCCAACATTGCTAAAAATAAAAAGATTCGTCTTTTTTTCTTTCTATGTTGTTTTAGGTATTGTTCGGTTGATTGTCTATTGAGAGAAAAAAATTGTCATATAGAATTAACGTATAATTAGGGGTGGACATCCATTGGATTGTGATACAGCGGAAAAATCAACGCAAACACCGATCGATAAAAGAAAAGGGATAAACGATTCAGATTTGTTGATTCGCGTACGAATACCGAAAAAATAGGCTTCAAATACGACAATCTTCGTGCACGAAGAATGTGTAATTGGATAGTTGAGAAATAATTCTCTGAAATTTTATTAATAATAGAAAACTGTCTTTCAAACCCTAATACAACCTACTTAAATAGAATTACAAAACTTGACTAACAAGAAAATCCACAAACGGAAAATTTCTCAAATAAACTAAAAGGCTAAAAAGGAAAAATATGGAAAATATAACATAGTTTCCCAAATAAACTAGAATACTAAAATAAGGACTAAAAATAAATTCTAATAAAAAAAGGATTAAAAACATCTAATTAGATATAAAATAAATGGAAATAAAATAATTAGTTTTAATTACAAGAATATTTTTAAAATCTAAAATCTTCAACAATATCTTGGATAATCTCTCCTGCATCAGATCGGTTCATATTTCGATCAAACCGATACTATTTGGTTCTTGAAAAAAATGAAACTATCCAATAAAATTACTATTTGGTTTTTTCAGTTTTGGACCTATTGGACCAAATTATTGTTAATATACATTTTTTTTTTACATATCTAATCAATTTGGCCCGAATTTGAGTAAATTAAGTTATGGGTTTAAAGGATATTTCATTATCGGATTGAACAAATTGATTTTACTAGGTTAAAATAATATTTGCAAGGAAAAAAAAAAACACATTATTAATATATTAAAAGTGTAAAGGCTGTGATCAAAATTGTTGTTATGAACAATTTTTTATATATATATGTTGGATCTCGTTTTGGTTTTTCGGTTCGAGACAGCGAACCGAAAACGAACCATAATATTCGGTTTTCATAAAAAATGAATTGAACTGAACCAGTTTACATAAGAAAATCGGAAAGAAAAAAAACCGATTGGATCAGTCCGGTTCATTGGTATTTTGCCCACCCCTAAACATATTTGTGTGAACCCATTGTCAATAAAAAAAAAAAAGGAAAACCGAAACAAAAATCTAGTTGGGCCAGAGCGAAACTGGGCTCAGTTATTAGCTAAAATCAGTTTGAGCCATACGGATATAAATTTCACTTCGCACCCAAAATAAATAAGCCTCGGGTGTTGGTGGCTTGTAATCGGAGTTTTGACTTTTGAGTTTCCACAAGAGCAGTACAATTAGGTTAATATTTATTACCACAATAAGAAAGAAGAATTGAAGATATAATTTTCATTTCAAAGTTAAATGTTTACAAATTTGTTTGTTAATCAATTTGGAAAATTTTGGGTTTGTTTTATATTTATAATTTGGATAAAAAAATTAATTACAATATTATTCAATTTAATGGGTCGTTTAAGAGATAAATATAAACCCAGATTATTATTTTGAGTGATGATACACCTTTATAGTAAGCTTATCCAATTATTTAAAAAAAAAAACTCTAGTTTGTAAACTCTTTCTTTATTTCTATTGTATTGTATTCTTTTAATTACATACCATCTAAATCAATTTTATTATCCAATCAATTTTATTATTATTTATAAATGTGTTATTTTATTATCTTTTTATTTTCCAAAAAAAATTATAACTTTAAATACAAAAATTAAACCAAAAAGAGTTGGGTTTGAAACGAATTTTATTTTAAATTTTATTTTAAATTTAAAGTAGTAGATTAAAATAACAAAAAAGAAGATACTAGTAATAAAAAATAAAAAAGGACTTATGGCAGTAAATTAAATACCCAAAATATACACAGATGTGTATGCCTCTCTGTAAAAGAAATACACCGACAAAGCAAAATCAATGTTTTTTGCTTGTATGTGTTGCCGGTGTGTGTAAAATGTATAGAAAACAATGGGTTATATGATATTCGTGAATCGTCCATGTCTTTGCCGGTGTACGAAGTTGTGATCGTCTTTTGATCATTGCAACCCACGGACGATTCAATTTTGTATTTGAAATTAGTATGAGAAGAAGTTAAAGGTTTGAGAAAATAGAAATGACTATATGAAATAGGTGAGAATCAAATAAATAATAGGAAATAATTGGTGGGTATATTTATAAACTATTTATTCCTTTTAGTCATTTCAGTTAACAATATGTTTGGTTTGATGGAATATGAGAGAAATGAAAGGTAATGATTTGGATGGATTTCTAATATCTTGTTTGGATTGTTAAATGAGGGAGAAAAGAAAGGAAAATGAAGGAAATGTAAAGAAAAGTAGGGAATTATTTCTTCTTGTTTCATCTAATTTGGTTTCCATCCAAAATTGGGAGGAAAAATGAGAGAAGGGATTCCAGAATTAATGATTTTTTCAATATCCCAAAATTAACCCTATTAATATTGGGTATTCATATTGTTGAGAGAATGATATTTTTACAAATAAAATGAAATGAATTCATTTATTTTTCTCTCCAAATAAGATTGGTTTCCTTTACTTTCTTTTATATTTATATCCATCCAAGCAATAATCATTTAAAATACTTTCCTTTCCTTTCTTTTCCTCATTTACCTTTTCTTTCCTTTATATCATTTTCCACCGATCCAAACATCGCGTAAAAGTAATATTGAAATTGTAAAAAGGTATTAATTTTATATACATATATAGTTAATTTTAAAAATGTATTAATTTTAGATACAAATAGTTTTTTATGGATGTAAATATCTTTATTCTATTATCTTTAGATTTTAATAACCCAATCTATTAATGATCCGACCCAATAATGTTCCATCAACCGAATTTGACGATTGAATTTGGGTTAAATGAGTGGATTGGGTACAATTTTATCGGGTTTTCAAATTAGCTAAATTTAGGGAACCACAAATAAAGTTTGTTACCAAGATTTAAAAGTCAAATAGGCCCCGTTCCTGCAGCTGTTTTTCAGTCCGTTTTCGTTTTTATTTTTTAAAAACGATTTTGAAAACGCATTCGTTAACCGTTTTTCATTTTATTTTCGAAAAACAAAAAAAAAACGAAAAACAAAACAAGTGTTAAAAATGAAAGATTTGAAAAACACAAAATACTTGTTTTTTGTTTTTGTTTTTCATTTTATTTTTCACTTTTTTATATTAAAAAAAATCTTAAACTATTAATTGTACTGTTATGCGTTTGATATGACTAGAACAAGACGGAGCAAGATTTTTAAATTACCAAAGTGCCCCTCTTATATATATATTATAATATTATATATATAATATATTTTATGTATATTATAATAATATATTAAATATAATAATACATATAATATATACTATTATATTTTTATTATATAATAATATATATATATATATATTATAATTATTTATTTATAATTTAAGAGTTTAGTTTTGATTAATTCATTTTTTTGATATGTTTTTTTGAATTAATTTTTGATGTGTTACTTTTGTTTAATTAAAAATTACAATACAAAAATTATATTAGTTAATTATTTAATCAATTTGTTTATAGTTGTAATAATATTAAACCAAATACTAAAATTGATATTTCAAATTTTGATAGTTTTCGGTTAACCTACCAGACGCGTTTTTTCTGTTTTCATTTTCAAAATACAGCTTTCAGTATTTGCTACCAAACGCGTTTTTAAAAATCGAAAATGAAACCAAAAATATTGTTTTTATTTTTATTTTTATTTTTGAAAAACAGCAACCGAAAAACGCTTACATGACGGGCCCTTAGAAATTCAAAAAACATTTCTGATGTGTGAGAAAGACTTGGTTGCACCCGGTGCAACACTTAGCACATGCTGATTGTTGCACCTCAACCACTCAAATCGTGACACCTATACTTGTATTGTCACTTAAACCAATAACTCATCCAATTCAGCTTTTCTTACTCAACAGACAAAACATAATGTGTGGGGACAACATCAACTTTTTAATAAAAAGTGGGAAAATTACACAGACGACCTTGACTTTTTACCCAAACACATACAAATAAAAAGATTTAATTATTCTACACTTACACCCTCTTATTTGAAGGTACTTTGTAGTTATTTTTAATTGACCAAGTTTGACCAATAAAATATCAAGAATATATTTAAATAAAAAAAAAATCAATTTATTTAAAAAATTATACAAAATCAATTAACTGAAATTCAATAAAAATAGGACATAATAAATGTATAGTTTTAAATGAAATCAAATAAAAAACACATATAATTTAATGAAAATGAATAAAAAAGTTTATTGGAGCTCTGCTCCTACAACAAATCAATGAAATAAAATAAATAAATTAAATTTTTCGTGGAGGAGGCTTGCTCCTCCATTGATTTAAAATTTTAATTTATTTAATTTTTCTTCAGATCTGGTTTTTAAAGGTATTTTATTATTATTATTATTTATATTCATTTAATTATATGTATTTATTTATTTATTTTATTTAAAACTATATATTTATTATATCCAATTTTTATTGAATTTCAGTAAATTGATTTTGTATAATTTTTTAAGTAAATTGATTTTGTTTTGTTTATTTAAATATATTCTTGATATTTTATTTGTCAAACTTGATCAATTAACAATAACCATAAAGTACCTCAAATAAGAGGGTGTAAGTGTAGAACAGTGAAATCGTTTCATTTGAGTGTGTTTGGTAAAGCCTCAAGGTAGTCGGTGTAATTTCCCCATTTTTTATTTATTAAAAGTTACGTGGTCTCCGCACATTATTTTTTGTACGATAAGTAAGAAAAGCTGAATTGGATGAGTTTTGGTTTAAGTGACTATACAAGTATAGATGTCACGATTTGAGTGGTCAAGGTGCAACAATCAGCAGCATGTGCTGAGCGTTGCACCGGGTCCAACAATCAGCAGCATGAGAAAAAAAATCATGAAAACGTCCACACGACCGAGTCATAGACTTAAAATATTTGTCAGGTTAATTGGTATTTATATTCGGTGAGGTTCTAACTATTTCGAGATTTTTGGACGAAATTTGAAAAAAGATCTATACTAATAAAATTATTTTTAATTTATTCTAAAATAAAAATCGAAATAATAAAATTCATGATTTTTATGTATTTAGTAGCCGTTTTTTTTTTTTAGTCAGTGAAAAAGAAATATAGAATATATATAGATAATAGTCGATAAGAAAATATAAAACTTAAAAAAAAAAAGATTTTATACTATAATAAAACGAATTGGGTTAGGTTCTAATTTTTTTTTGATACCGTTTAAGATTTTGTTTTATAGTTTTTTTTTCTACAACTTAACCTATATCAACAACTTATGGCATATGTTTATGATCCCTAGATATGATGGGCTCCAGGGGACGCCCACCCTTAACCCACCCCAAGGCCACCCCCTATCGATATCTTTGAACTAAAATTTACACTATCTCATATACATTTTAAGTTTATTATCAATTTAGAGTTCATGAGGTTTAGTATGGAAAAAAACTACTGGAAATATAGTGTAAATTTTCGAGGAGTTCATAGGTCGGCGGTGCCCAGTAGTCTATTTGTCATGCACACAACACACATTTAATTAATTATCTCTCACGTCCACACGTTTTAAATAAGAAAAACACAAAACTCCCACCACTCATAAGTCCCTCACTACATATATACACCAAAGACACGGAGAGAGAGAGATAGAGATCAGTATATCCAGCACAGGAAAAACAAAACCAAGAAATTAAGCAACAATGGCGACGACAAATGGTGAAGTGGTGAGCAACAAGCAGGTTATATTGAAGAACTCTGTAAATGGCTTCCCAAAAGAATCAGACATGTACTTGAAGACTGATTCGATTTCGTTGAAAGTAGAACAAGGGTCAAATGCTGTTATCATCAAGAATCTTTACTTGTCTTGTGATCCTTACATGAGAATCCGCATGACACCAGTTGATGATCCTAACTTTACTACTTACCCACCTGGCTCTGTAAGCACTTTCATATCATCATCAAATTATTAAATTAATTAAGCACTTGTACTTTTATCCTTCCTTTGATTTATAATTGATTTAATATGCTATTGGGTTGCATGAAATGTTAATATGCAGCCAATACAAGGGTTTGGAGTAGGTAAAGTTGTGGAATCAGAGTACCCAGAATTGAAAAAAGGAGATTTGGTCTGGGGAGTGACTGCCTGGGAAGAGTACACTCTCATCAACAATCCACAAACCCTCTTTAAAATCCAACATACTGATGTTCCTCTCTCATACTATACTGGAATTCTCGGTGAGTTTCTGTTTTTTTTTTTTTTTTTTTGGTATTCTTCACTTGATTGGGATTATGATTTTCTTTTGTGTGTTTGTGGTGACCTTTAATTTGAATAAATAAACAAATTATTCTCTTATTTTGGAGAAGGGAATCTTGTTAATAGTGCTAAACATTAGTTTCAATAATTTAATAATGTAGGTGGTCCAAGGCTTGGGATGAAACCCAAGACCTGGTTCTACTCTTGACAATTATATTGTAGCCGACCATTAGGGCGCTAGCTTAACTGGTGGAAGGACATGCTTGGGGCACAGGTAATTCTTAAGTTAATAATTCAAATCCTACCCAAGCGAAGACAAGTTCTGATTTCCCCCCTTACATCTTCGTGTGGATAGGGTTTTCCATATATCCTACTCCATAATAACCAACAAATAGGCTGTCAGACCAGCTTATTGGTCATGGGTGTGTCATGCTGTTAGGGAGGACAGGCGGATGGGTGCCTGGATGAAGTCCAGGATGCTCGATACCAAAAAAAATAAATAAATAATTAATAATGTTTTTATTAGTGTCAATAACTTGTTTGGTAAAGCTATTTGTTGTTTTATTAGATGTTTATATATTGAATCGGTTACAAGTATTTTGAGGGTCAAACAATAACCGGCTAGATTCAGACATGCCTTTTTCACTTGCATGTTGAATCCTATGTGATTGTTTTTTATTTTATATATATATGTTTTTTTGTACATAGGTATGCCTGGTATGACTGCTTGGGCTGGTTTCTATGAAACATGTGCTCCCAAAAAAGGAGAATATGTCTTCATTTCAGCAGCATCTGGAGCAGTTGGTCAGCTTGTTGGGCAATTTGCGAAGTTGTTTGGTTGCTATGTTGTTGGAAGTGCTGGAACTAAAGAAAAGGTAAAACCAATTCTACCACTTAATATTAAGTGGACATACTACGATTTAAATACTCTCCATTTCTTAATCTGATTATTGTTGTTTGATGTCTAATTCATGATAATCGTATCGAATTATGTAATGAAATTAAAGTGGGATAAACTCTAAAAGCCTATATATATATAAGGGATCATATTCTTTTGCTGGATCGACTGATCCTTTGTTGCTTCTCTACAACTTTTTCTTAGGTTGAACTATTGAAGAACATGTTCGGATTCGATGATGCTTTCAACTATAAAGAGGAGCATGACTTGAATGCAGCTCTGAAAAGGTCAGTAGTGGCACTGCATACTCTGTTCCGCGCTTCAATTCAAGGCCACAAACTGTGTTATTTTAAGCTAAAAAAAAAACAAGGTTCATAATGTTTTCTATGCAGGTGTTTCCCGGAAGGCATTGACATTTACTTTGAGAACGTTGGTGGGAAAATGCTGGATGCTGTACTCGTAAACATGAGAGCCCACGGACGTATTGCTGCATGTGGTATGATCTCACAGTACAATCTTGAACACACTGAGGGAGTACACAATCTGATGCACGTTGTTTATAAGCGAATTCGCATAGAAGGAATATTTGTTTTCGATTACTTTCCTCAATATGCAAAGTTTCTGGAAGAGGTTTTGCCTTCTGTCCGAGAAGGGAAGGTTGTTTATGTGGAAGACATAGCTATAGGTCTTGAAAACGCTCCTGCTGCTCTCATAGGGCTATTCAGTGGCCGGAATGTTGGAAAACAAGTAGTTGTAGTTGCTCGGGAGTGATCTAGCATTCTGTTTTGTGTGAAATTATGCCACCCTCTTGTGTTCAGTTCTAATTACAGTAGCAATAACTAATAACAATCAGCCAAGAGGTCTTTCTAGTTTCTTGTAGACAATATGTCATATTGTCATGTGTGTGACCTATAGGGATTGATACTCAATAAATTATTTACATGATATTCTCTTCCTTACTTTATAGGGGAAGGTTATGAGCCATTAATTTGCTTCAAAAATCCAAGTGCTTTTTGTGGTTTAAAATTTGTAGTCTTGTTATTTGTTGCCTAAAATCAACCGCCAGTGGAAACTAGATCTTTTGCAATAGGAGGGGATCTCCCGTTGTGGAGGAGATTGGAAGGCCGTTTGATCTAATAAAAGAATTTTTTAATCTTTTAACTTTTTAAAAAAAAGGTATTTTAGTCTTTTTAATGTCAATTGTTAAATATAATGGTTGATTGTTAACAATAGGGGATATGATTGATTGTAATTATAGTCGTTCCTGTTATTTGATTTTTCAAGAACTCTCCCAACCAAACACCTCCAAAAGTGTCTTTGTTTGAAAACTATAGGCAAAGAGTCCGGCTCAATAAATTCAAGAGTGGCAGCAAATATGAATGAGATGGAAAATAAAAAACACAAAGGCCTAGTAGGAATAGAATTCGATACAAGGAGAGGCAATTATGATATAACTAGAAGAATTATCAGAAAGCAAACTCAGTCACGAGCAACTACAATTACTACTTTTCCAACATTTGTGCCACTTGATAGCTCTACTAGAGCAGCAGCAGTATTTTTAAGACCTTCAACTATGTCTTCCACATAATCAATCTTCCCTTCTCGAATGGAAGGCACCGCCACGTCCAGAAATTTCGAGTACTGAGACATGTAGTTGAATACCACAAAGCCATTCATACGAATTCACTTGTATAGAATGTTCACCAAATTGTGTACGCCCTCCGGATGATCCAGATTGTATTGTGAGACCATTCCACATACAGCTATCCGTCCACAAAGTCTCATGTTTAGCAGAACTGCATCCAGCATTTTCCCTCCGATGCTCTCGAAGTAAATATCAATGCCTTGAGGGAAATACCTAAAACAAGCCGAAAAATAACAGTTCAAAGGTTGGCCTTGAACAGAGTATATATATATGCAGCGACATTTTCCTTTTCAAAGCTGTATTCAAATCTTGCTCCTTTATAATTGAAAGCATCGTCAAATCCAAACTTGCTCTTCAATAGTTCAACCTAGTTAACAAAATAGAATTATATAGCTAATAAAACATTAATTAGATAAGAAATGGGTTGATCATCTGATCAAAGTCGGTTCACCTTTTCATTGCTTCCAGCACTTCCAACAACATAGCAACCGAACAACTTTGCAAATTGCCCAACAACCTGACCAGCTGCACCGAATGCCGATGAAATGAAGACATAATCTCCTTTCTTAGGACTACAAACTTGATAGAAACCAGCCCAAGCAGTCATTCCAGATATACCTACATATATTTGCAAAACAAATGCAGAGATGAGCAACACTATATCAAAATAAACACTATTACGTCATCTTCAACCCATTGCACCAATTTGTTGCAATTTGCAACAGATTGCAGCAACTTACAAACCAGTTTTTTCTTTTTCCATCTCCGACCCATTGTACCAAATTTTACTCTAAAAATAATATTCCTTTAATTGGTAAACCCATAAGGTGTGCTAGATCTAGTGCTAGTGCAGCTTCAGCTTCTGCAACAAAGTAGCGCTGGAGATTTGCCGTCTGGTTGGCGATGAAGACTTGCAACAAAATAGCATTCGGTGCTCCCATTGGAGGTGCCCTAAGAACTTACAAGTGATGCATATATGTAAGCAACTGACCTAGAATTCCAGTATAATAAGAGGGGTAAATCTGTAAGAATTTAATGAGACTCTCTGGATTTGTTATAAGACTGTACTCTTCCCATCCAGTCAACCCCCAAACCAAGTCCCCTTTCTTCAACTCTGCATGCCCTGAGTTCACAACTTTTCCAACTCCAAACCCTTTTAATGCCTGCACCCAATAAAAAAAAATGTCATATATTTCAACTTTCAACCCAAAAAGAAAGAATTTAATTAGTAATTAGCTTACAGAGCCAGGTAGGTCTGAAGTGTAGCGTCATGATCATTATGGTCTTTCATGCGGTTCATCGAGTAAAGGTCGCAGGACAAGTTGAGATTCTTGATGATCACTGCACTTGTTCCTTGTTCCACTTTCAAGTAAATTGAAACAGTCTTCAAATGTCTGATTCCTTTGGGGAGCCATTAATGTAATTCTTCAATATCACTTGCCTGTTCCTCATCATCACTGCTTCACCGTTATTGCCCTTGTAACGATTCCAAGCTCAAACAAATCAAATAACACAGTAATCCAAACCAGAAATTGAAGTAAACAACTTTAGAGATGAATCAATGAATCAAAATCATTAAATGAAAAAAAATATAGTAGAAATAAAGATAAACACCAGAGATTTATTATGGTTGGATTGTCATTGTGACAATCTACATCCAGCAAGAGCAGAGATCAGTTCACTGTAAATTTGAGAAAGAATTACAGTGTTTGTACAATTTAGCAGTACTCTCACTCACTTTCTCTCGGTTTCTCAGCACACAACCAACACCAAATGCCAAAGAGGAATACAGACTGTGATTCAGAAATCTTTATAAGATGAGGTACCTGTACGAAATAACAATTATATAAAAAAATATTAAAATTTAAGATCTAAATATAATGAAGTTTAAATAAAATAAAACAAATAGAATACTTATTCAATAAAAGCAACAAACACAATATTAAAATTAAATAATTATTTTTAAAAATAAAAATTACAATATAATTTAATAATAAGAAATTTTGATTTGTATTTATAATGAATTTACTTTAAATTTATATAAAAACAATTACATATTTTTCTAATTTTTTATTTTATAATTGTTGGTGAGGATAAAATAAAATGAATCATAATAATAGATGTAATATTTTAATACAATTGATAAATATGAGATTTTAGGGACGAATTAGATTTGTCGAGATTTAGGTATATTAAATTAAAACTATTAGAAATATATTATTTTTTTAAAATAAGAGTAGATAATTTAAAATTAAAAAAGACAATTTTAAAATAAACTTAACAAGAGTTATACCAACTATGCTAACAATTGTTATATGTTTCTAATGTATCATTTTTTTTAAACAATTCAGGCAGGGCATGGGCCTCACCTGGCCTAAAGGTGGGTCCACCCAGAAATATAGGACACACACCACTCAAATCTTATGGTTATTACACCCTAAAACAACCAGCTCACCTCACTCTCTAATTCTAGAAGATTCTATACCAGCTGACCGTCAAAAACTTGATTTATCTGTGCACACATTCCTCCTCTTTTCTCCAACGGTTTTCACCTATCAATATATGCTGTCGTGGATTTAACTGATTAATTATGTGCCACATTACAACATTCTCTACCTTGGCACTTAATTAAACAATGATCTCAGATCACTGCTTCTTCCTTCAAGACATCATTACAGCACTTGAAACAGGTTCATGCAGAGCCTATGTTTGTCTGCAGTAATAGACTTGGTAAGCATATCAGTAGGGTTATATGCACCTGCTATCTTCTTCACAGTAATTGACTTGCTCTCCACCAAATTTCTGATAAAATGTAACTGCACATCAATATGCTTACTCCTCTCATGAAATACCTGGTACTTGCACAAATAAATTGCACTTTGACTGTCACAATTCATTGTAACAATCTTTTGTTTATAGCCAAACTCTTTAATAAACCCTTTCAGCCAAAGAGCTTCTTTTGCAACCTCTGTAAAAGCCACATACTCGTCTTCAGTCGAAGACAAAGTCACCATTGGTCGTAAGTTTGCCTTCCAGGTTATTGGATTTCCCTATAAAGTAAATACATAACCTGTCATAGACTTTCTATTGTCAAAGTTCCCTGCATAGTCAGCATCAACAAACCCCAACACACATTCAACATAACTTTTCTTCTTCTTGTACTCCAAACCAATAGAGCTTGTTCCCTTTATGTATCTCAATATCCATTTTAATGCTTCCCAATGCTGTTTACCAGTTGCTCATAAACCTCCTTACAACACTCACTGCAAAGGATATATCTGGTCTAGTACAGACCATTAAGTAAGTCACACTGCCAACAACATTGGCATAAGGAATTGAAGACATTTCTTCCATCTCTGATTCTATCTTTGAACATTGTTCAACTGACAATTTGAATTGTTGTCCCAAAGGTGTCTTCACTGGTTTTACAGAGAACATATTGAACTTCTTCAAAACCTTCTCAACATAATCATGCAGAGATAATCTCAAGTTTCCATGCCTTCTATCCCTGATAATATTCATACCAAGGATCTTCTTAGCACATCCCAAATCTTTAATTTCAAACCGGGAGTTCATAAGTCTTTTAAGCTTATTAATCTCTACAAGATTATTGCAAGCCACTAACATATCATCCACATATAACAGTAGATAAATGTAGTTCCCCTCTGGCAGTTTCTTTAAATACACACAACTATCAAATTTGCTTCTTGAATATCCAATCTCAATCATAAAATTTTCAAACTTCCTACACCATTGTCAAGGAGACTGTTTTAAACCATAAAGAGATTTCTTCAATAAACATACCTTTCTCTCCTGCCCTTTAGCTTCAAAACCCTCTGGTTGTTCCATCAAAATTTCTCTTCAAGGTCACCATATAAGAAAACAGTATTGGCATCTAGTTGCTCCAATTCCATGTCATATTGAACTATCAGACTTAGTAGAATTCTGATTGAGGTATGCTTCACAATAGGAGAGAATATCTCATTAAAGTTCACTCCTTCAACTTGAGTGAAACCCTGAACAACAATCTAGCCTTGTATCTAAGTGGTTCAACTCCAGGTATACCTTCCTTTTTCTTATACACCCGTTTGCATTTTACCACTCTGCTCATCTCAGGCCTATCTATTAGAACCCATGTCTTATTTTTTCTACAATGATTGAAATTCTTCATTCATAGCATGTAACCAAAGCGTTGAATCTTTTCTGGACATTGCATCTCTAAAGTTACATGGTTCTTCAGTAATTTCCACTGCAGCTTGAAGAGACAGGCACAATATCAGCAATACCATATCTTTGGGTTGGTTTGCTAATTCTTTTGGTTCTATCTCTAACCAAATTATAACCTGTATGGTTGCTCTCTTCATATTCTTTTTCTTCTGCATATTCTTCATACTGAACTAGCTATAAATTGTTCACAAGTTCTTGATTAGTCAAAGGTTGAAGAACTGGCCTCTCTAAATTATTTGACAGCTCTACCTCAATTCCAAATTTATCTATCTCAATTGAAGAACTTCCTGCAGATTCAACATTGCTTTGCACACCGACAAATTCATCCTCTTTGAACACTACATCTCTACTAATTATGCACTTTCTAGTAGTTGGATTCCAAAACTTATATCCATTAACACCATCTTGCTAACCTAAAAAAATGCATTTCAGTGCTCTAATATCTAATTTTCCTCCTTCCTTGGTGTGAATATAAGCTGTGCATCCAAAAATCTTCAAGTTACCTTAGTCGATTGGATAACCTGTCCATTTCTCTAATGGTGTCTTGAATTCAATTGCTGAAGAAGGTGTTCTATTAATCAAATAAACATTTGTATGAAAAACTTCTGCCCAGAACTTGACAGATAGATTTGCCCATGACAACATACTTCTCACCCTCTCAAGAATGGTCTTGTTCATCCTCTCAGCTAGATCATTTTGTTGAGGAGTCTTCCTTACAGTCTTGTGTCTCACAACACCTTCATTTTTGCAGTAGTTGTCAAATTCACTACACAAGTATTCCAAACCATTGTTTATCCAAAGCTTCTTCAATTTCTTGCCTGTCTGATTTTCTATTATAATTTTCCATTCTTTAAACTTCCCAAAAGCTTCATATTTTGTTTTCAAAAAATAAATCCACAATCTTCAAGAGAAATCATCAATGATACTAATAAAATATTTGCATCCGCCAAGAGATAGATGTCTTGAAGGTCCCCATAAGTCAGAATGAACATAGTCTAAGACAGCTTTAGTACAATGTTTACCAACATTAAATTTGACTCTACTCATCTTGCCATATACACAGTGCTCACAGAAACTCAGCTTCTCTAATTTATCTCCGCACAACAAACCTTGCTTGCTAAGTTCCATTAGACCCTTCTCACTGACATGAGACAATCTTCTATGCCACATAGATGTTTTGTTATCAATCTTTGTAGAGGATACTGCTGATGAACCTGTCATTGCAACACCATTGAGCAAGTATAACCCATTCTTCTTTTTTGCCTTCATGAATCATGACCACCAATGATCCCTCTGTAACTTTGAGAGTACCATTTTGAGCCTTGTAACAAAAACTACTAGCATCCAAAACACCAAGAGAAATGTGATTTCTTTTAAGATCAGGAACAAATTTGACATTTGAAAGAGTTCTGATGACACCATCATGCATTTTTAACTTTAAAATTTCAATTCTAGTTACTTTACGATAAGCATCATTCCCCATTAGAACTCTACTTGCATCTAGAGTCTAAAAAGTATCAAACAATTGCTTGTTTGGAGTCATGAAAAGTACATCCAGAATCTAAAATTCATTCCATTCTAGAATCCTGATCAAAAGCAACTAACTCATTTGCACATTCATATCCTTCAGTAGCAACATCAGTATCACCATTTTCAGATTCTTGTTCCTGCCTTTTCTTGTTCTTTCTTTCAGAACAATCACACCTAATGGGGCCATCCTTGTGACAATGGTAACATCTTTTAGGTCTAGGCTTAGACTTAGATCTTGATCTGTTGTTCCCAGTGTTATTTCTCTTCCATTTCCTTTTATCTGGTCTACCTCTCACCATTAATCCATCAGCATCTGATTTTCCACTAATCCTGTTCTCAACATCTTTAGAATTAATTGCAACTTCTATTTCTTCTAATTTCAGATTCTTCTAATTTCAGAGTTTGTCTACCATATTTCAGGGTATCAACAAAATTAGCATAGGATTTGGGAAGTGAATTTAGTAAAATCATAGCCTGATCTTCATCTTCTATTTCAATAGATAAACTCTCAAGATCTTGTTTTAGCTTCCTAAGCTCATACATGTTATCTGCTATAGATTTCCTCTCATCCATAGTAAAACCAAAAACTGTTGTTTCAGATGGATTCTATTTGGAACAACTTTAGACATGTAAAGAGATTCGAGTTTAGTCCAAATACCTGCTGCAAATTCCTCCTTCTTTACTTCTCTCAGGACTTTGTCATCCAAACCAAGAATCAGAGAACTGTAAGCTTTCTCCAGTAACTTTTTCTTCTCTACAGCATCCATCGACTCAGGTAACTTATTTTCACTTTCTAAGGCAGCTGCAAGACCTTCTTTGACTAGAATAACCTTCATCTTCATCTTCCAGAGTCCAAAATCATTTGAACCCATGAACACACAACCAACACCAAATGCCAAAGAGGAATACAGGGCACACACCACACAAATCTTACGGTTATTACACCCTAAAACAACCATCTCACCTCACCCTCTAATTCTAGTAGATTCTATACCAGCTAGCTGTCAAAAACTTGATTTATTTGTGCACACATGCCTCCTCTTTTCTCCAACGGTTTTCACTGATCAATATATGCTGACGTGGACTTAATTGATTAATAATGTACCACATCACAACAACCTTCGATTTTTGATTTTTGTTCACTACCTACTTATTCTTTTCTCTATTCAATTTCAATATCTCTATTCTGTTGAGTGCCCTGCATCTGCCTGTTTCACTCTTAGAGATGCACGTTTAGGGAATGAGGATGGATATAGGTCTCTATTTTCCAGATCCTTCCCTCATCCCCCCATTTTCTTATTTGGAAAAAATAAGGATGAGGATTTTTAAGGGGAGGTATATCCATCCCCATCCCCATCCCCAGTTCTCTATTTTTCCTGTCTCCCCATTTCCCCCGGTCCCCCATTTAACTAAGGATTGTAAATTAAGGGGGTGTATTGATTCAAGATTTTATTAGACAATTTGGGGAAGTAAAAGTCTAGTGGTATTGGATTGAGACTTTTTAACAAGTTAGATAAGTCTGGTGGTATTCGATCAAGAGTTTTAAGATTTTTTTTAAAGTTCATATTGTCATGTGGTATTGGATATAGACTTTTAAGATTTTTTTTTAAAAGTCCAATTGTCTTGTGGTATTGAATCTAAACTTTCAAGAGACAACAAATTGCCTGGTGGTATTGGATTGAGATCAAGATTTTTAAGATTTCATGACAAAATAGATTTTCTAGACTTTTTAGTGATATTTATAAATAACTTAGAACCCAAAATTGTCTTGTCATCTCCCTCAATACTTTCTAGACTTTTCTCTCACACTCAAAATCATCTTTAGCTTTCTTAACCTCTACACTCCCATCAAATTTTCATTATAAATTTTTAGTTTCCTCAACTTCCATACCCCATCAGTTCTTCAAAATTGTCTTGTCATCTCCCTCAATACTTTCTAGACTTTTCTCTCACACTCAAAATCATCTTTAGCTTTCTTAACCTCCACACCCATATCAAATTTTCATTATAAATTTTCAGTTTCCTCAACTTCCATACCTCATCAGATCTTCCATACCCCATCAGATCTTCCATACCCCATCAGATCTTCAGCTTGGACGAGTTGTGGTCCACAGATGAGTGATTGATGACCGGAGATTGGAGATAAGAGGGTGGAGTAGTGCAACAATTTTACTTTATTTTTTTTAACTTAAATTTCATAGAACAGATGTTAAATAATGATTCCTAATCGTGACATCTTTATTATTGTTCATGCTTCTTTAATACGTATAAATAATGGTTTATTTATATATAAATTGTAATGACTAGTGTGGATAAATATATAATTGTATTACTAGTATATACAATGGTGCTTTAGTAAGGACATCCTGAAATTATAAGTTAAGGGCGTTCAATCACAGCCACACATTCATATTGAGTGTGGGTATTCGTTAACATGTGGAGAAAATTGAATACTACAATCGACTATTGAAAATCCATATTTATATAAGTCCAAAAAATCTTGAAATAAAGTCAATATAATCCTAATAGTCTATAAATAAAGTTCAAAGACTTTTTCAGAATTCTAAGAGTCTAGTCCATATAATCATAATAATCCTAAAAGTATAATCCTAATAATCCTAATAATCCTAATAGTCTTGCAAATCTATAAAATCTTTGCTCTTTAAAATTGTCCATTAAAATCCCAATCCAATACACCCTCCTAAATTAAAAAAAAACTAACATTTCATTATAAATACAAAATAAAATCCATTAATCTATTACAAATACAAAATAAAGTGTTTTAAACAATTCAAAGTTTAAAACTAAACCAGCTTCATATGTGATTATGTGAAGTAATATAAACTATTTTTTTAACAAAAAGACTTCACATAATGGATAATCTAAAGAGATTAACAGCCAATTTATTGTCAAGTACTTTAAAAAATCTTTAGGGTTGGGTTTTGAAGTTAAAAAGAGTAAATGTGTTTATATACCTAAGGTTTCAAAAAATAAAAAATGAATATAAAATATATATTATAATTATATTTATATATATTTGGGGGAAATGGGGGGACCCCTCCCCATTTCAATTTGGGGATGAAATCATCCCCATCCCCCCATTTCTCCATTTTTTTTTTCAAAACAAAAATCCCCAAAGGGCGATTGGGCTGCGAAGATTTGGGGCTCCGAAGAAAAGTATGCATCTCTACTCACTCTCATGTCATCTATATTTATAGAATATTATATTATACAAAGAGTAATGCTATGTATCACAACTAAAATCACTAATAAATATGGTAGCTGATATGTCAATTTATGATATGTAGTATTTACTCTTATACAAACACAATACACCTAACCATAATTGTTTAACAAAGAATCGATTTCAATCCATGACTCCAAGTTCAATGTAACAAATAATTGAATTAAATTATTAGGAGGAGGAAGTTGGTCAATATACGTTTTTAATCCATTTTGTCCATATAAGGTGCTGGTGTTATAAAATATTGGATTAGCACCAATTGCCACAGATTGTTTAATTAAATATTGGATATTGTCCCTCTCTACATATATACACCAAAGACATGGAGAGAGAGAGAGAGATCCGTATATCCAGCACAGGAAAAACAAAACCAAGAAATTAAGCAACAATGGCGACGACAAATGGTGAAGTGGTGAGCAACAAGCAGGTTATATTGAAGAACTCTGTCGATGGCTTCCCAAAAGAATCAGACATGTACTTGAAGACTGATTCGATTTCGTTGAAAGTAGAACAAGGGTCAAATGCTGTTATCGTCAAGAATCTTTACTTGTCTTGTGATCCTTACATGGGAGTCCGCATGACACCAATTGATAATCCTAACTTTACTACTTACCCACCTGGCTCTGTAAGAACTTTTCATATCATCATCAAATTATTAAATTAATTAAGCACTTGTACTTTTATCCTTCCTTTGATTTATAATTGATTTAATATGCTATTGGGTTGCATGAAATGTTAATATGCAGCCAATACAAGGGCTTGGAGTAGGTAAAGTTGTGGAATCAGAGTACCCAGAATTGAAAAAAGGAGATTTGGTCTGGGGAGTGACTGGATGGGAAGAGTACACTCTCATCAACAATCCACAAACCCTCTTTAAAATCCAACACACTGATGTTCCTCTCTCATACTATACTGGAATTCTCGGTGAGTTTCTGTTTTTTGTTTTCTTCAATTATGATTTGCTTTGTGTGTTCGTGGTGAGTCACTGGTGATAAATAAATTAAGTATTCTCTTATCGGAGAACATGGAATCTTATTAATTGTGATAAACAGTCGTTTCAATAATTTAATAATGTTTTTATTAATGTCAATAACTTGTTTGGTAAAGTTTTTTGTTGTCTTATTAGATGTTTATATATAGAATCAGTTATAAGTATTTTGGGGGTCAAACAAGATGGGATCAGACATGCCCATTTTCACTTGCATGTTGAATCCTCTTGTTGGAAAATTTGTAATAAACAAACGGTTTGAGAGCATTATTTGAGTATGTTCGGCTTCATGAAAATAAAATATCAATGTATATTCGAATTCTCCTTCGTGAGAGCTTCGAAGTGGTATACTCAAACTCATAAATCGATTAATGGGTGAATGAGAAATTGAGTCTCAAAGTGAGCTCATTGTGTAGGGAAAAATGTGCATCATACATTGGTTAGGTAAACCACTTATATGTAGTATATAAATATTTATATGATAGTAGCTTATCAATATGTGTGTGAGCACGTCTTACGTACACGAATACTGCTTCGGTTAGATCATGAGAGTACAATTGAAATTTTGCTACTATTATAAATTTAAGAAAATAGTTGATTTCCGTGATCAGGAATAAATCTTTTAGAAGATTTTTTTTAATTAAATTTCCTTTATCGTTTAAAACGTAGCTATCAAGTAATTTCCAAATCAATCTCTTTTGATTTTGACTACATATATATAAAACCATTCTTAGAATCACGAAATTCCAGTTATTCTCTCTTCTCGTTTTGTTTTTCTTTCTGTGCTTGGTAAGTTTGAATCTAATTTGAGTTCGCTGAGAGTGGTTAAAGCTTTGCACTTCTACTGTTAAATCGTTGCATCTCCCATACAGTGTTATATACAGCGAAATTTTCTTTAGGACACTGTGTGAAATACGGGCCTCGATTTCCCTAATATTTTGTTTCTTTTTATTACTTTCTACAGATTCGAACCAAATTGTTTTTGATTTACAAACAACAATCTTAAGACAATTCTTTCTCTTCTACTTTAAAAAAAGTTTTCTTCAAACTATCTGATTTTGGTTTTTGGTACAGATCGTGACAAACTTGAAACTTCATTGGTTCGGTTTTAAAATTAAAAACGATTTGTGGAAATTGAGTCTGTTTTTCAGACACCGATTTCGAATAAATAATATTAATTTGTGAAAATCGGATCTATTCATGACATTGATTTATCTTCTTTTTTTTTAAAAAAAAAAAAACGAATTGTATTTTAGCAAATCGGGTCTGTTAGCATACACTGATTTGGGAATCAATTGCGATTTCAACTGGATAATCGGGTTTGTAAAATCGAACATTGATTGTGATTTATATTGTGAAATCTAGAATCTATTGTTCATTAACTGTTTTGATATCAACTGATTGACATCGGTACAATCATATAATATATATGATATTTTCGTGATTCTAAGAGTATATCGGATGTACACACGAATCGTGTAAATACTTGATATTTCAAAGATATAGAATTACCGTCTATATCTAAAACTACCGTTAATATGATTATATTTTTATATAATCAGGTACAAACCAGTTTATACATATACGAGTATATATTAAGTTCACTTAATCCTAAGTATTGACAATGGTTTTCACATCATTTTATTGATTAATTTGTATGTGATATATATATTGTTGATATATATTAACATACAATTAGATTGATTGATTGATATATCAGTATGTTGTACCGATATGTGTAGAACTATATAATAGAAATTTTTGGTCAATTAAAAGATAGTATTATTGTTTGATATCAATGTTAGATATCAATTGGAATAAATTGATTATATTATTATGTAATCCTACACCAAATAGCAGCACTGATTTATAAATATATATATTATATTTAAAGTGCTATAATAGTGTTTGATACATTATATTTAATATATCAATGATTGATATATTGTTGTACACCAATGTTGATATATATTAACAAACTGATTGTGTTATATCAGTATTTGAGATTGTTATATATATATATATATATACCAGATGTGATAAATCAATGGTTTATATTATTGTATAATGTGGTTCAAAAAAAATAAATTGGTTTGGTTTTCTATGTAAGATGACTGTCTAATAAAATATGAATCTAAGTGTGGCTCAAGAGACTCTGGTGGTCAACCCAATTGTGGATCAGTTGATCGACCCGATGGTGAACCCTTTTATGGGTTAAATGAATACCCTGAGGGTGAATTCGTTTGTCTCCGGTTTTGGTTCTGATGAACCATATAGAGAAACTAGAGAAATTCAATGGTCTGAATTTCAAGATATGTCAAAAAAAAAAAGACGTTGCTCTAATTGACCACATTGAATCTTGCGGGATTCTTAATTGATGAGGCTCCTAAAGCCTACATTGGTAATGAGTTGGATTTGTAAGTTTAAAATGATGATTATTGTCAAAATCAATTGTTTTGAACTTCAAAATTGTAATTATCAATTTCATGATGATTTATTTAAATTATTAATTTCGGATTAATTGAAATATTTAATTTTGAATTCAAAACAAAACTGATTTGACTGTAATGATACCAATTTTAATGAGAATTAATTTTCATATTAATTCCGTTGATTTCCTCATGATATTATATTGGATAAATCAAACGTGAACTCGAGCGTTCCACTAGATACTTCAAATGATAATCCAGGTGTATGATTAGACAGTTCGTGTGTTAATTCTTTGTTTTTGGGCGAAGTGCCTATTGTGTTGCCAAGTGTGGCAACATCAACTCAGGCTATCAACTCATTCGTGAGAAATATGGTAGAACCGATGATGAGCCAATGTGTGAGTCACACGATTTTTTAGTGGAGGCAGCAAAAGATACTGCTTTATTTAACCACACTAAACCTAGCTAGGTTCTTGATTGAAGAAGCTCCTAAACCCAATAGTGGTGAATGACTAGATGTATTGATATATGGAACCATTCGGATTTTCTATGCCGAAACTACATACTGAACGAGCTGTCAGATTCCTTGTATAACGTATATTCTTCAAAGAAAACCAGTCAAAGAACTGTTAGAGTCGTTAAATCGAAAATACAAGACTGGGGATATTGGATACAAAAGGTTTGATGTAGGCTAGTTTCTTGATTACAAGATGAGGGACTCCAATACAGTTATGAGTCAAGTCCAATAAATTCAAATGATTATGCATAAGATTCATGCCGGAGGGATGACCCTAAGTGAAACCTTCTGGTGGTTGCTATCACTAAGAAGCAACCGATGTGGTGAGTATGAAGCACCATTTGTTGAATTTTGTGCACAACATGGAATCATATATTAAACCACTGTACCGTATCAGTAAAATGGAGTTTTTGAACCGAAAGATCATTCTTTGAAAGAAATGATGAATACAATGCTGATAAGTTTTGGATTGCCTCAGAACATGTGGGGTGAAGCTATATTGTTTACCAATTACCTTTTAAATAAGGTACCCCGTAAGAAGGTAGACAAGACCTCATATGAGCTATGGAAGGAAGAAAGTCTTCTTACAAATTCTTATAATTGTGAGGGTGTCTTGCCAAAGTGGATGTGCCTACACCTAAGAAGGTGAAGATAGACCCAAAAACTGTTGATTGCATTTTCATTGGATATGCACATAACAGTAGTGCTTATCGATTTTTGGTGTACAAGTCTGACATCCCAGATATACATAAAAACATGATAATGGAATCTAGAAATGCATCGTTCTTTGAAGATCTATTTCCATGTAAATCAAATGAAGAAGCTAGTTCATCAAAATGAACACATGCTGAAAGTTATGAAGACCAAGAACAAGAAGTTGTGGATGAACGTAGACGTAGCAAAATAGTTAGGACAGAAACATCTTTTGTCCCGATTTTCTGACCTTTTTGCTAAAAGGTGAATCTCGAACCTTTAAAGAAGTGGTGAGCTCTTCAGAATGACTATTATGGAAGGAGGTTATCAAGAGAGAAATTGATTCAATTCTCCAAAATCATACTTGGGAATTAGTGGACCTTCCTCCGGGATGTAAACCGTTAGGGTCCAAATGGATTTTCAAGAGGAAAATGAAAGCGGATGGATCAATTGATAAGTATAAGGCTAGACTTGTAATTAAATGTTACAATCAACGACAAGGCCTAGATTACTTTAATACGTATTCTCTTATGACGAGAATAACCTCCATTAGAGTGATACCTGCAATCGCAACTTTACAAAATCTTGAAGTACATCAAATGGACGTGAAAATAACTTTCTTTAATGGAAAACTAGATGAAGAGATCGATATAGAATAACCTGAGGGTTTTTCCACTCCAGGGTAAGGGAAGAAAGTCTGTAAGTTGGTGAAGTCTTTATATGGTCTAAAGCAAGCACCAAAACAATGACATGAGAAATTTGACAATGCCATGATGTCAAATGGTTTTAAAATCAATGAATGTGACAAATGTGTTTATATCAAAGACACCGGAAATGGATGTCATTATGTGTTTTTATGTTGATGACATGCTAATTGTTGGTAGTGATGATCAAATGATCAAATCTACCAAGGATATATTGAAATCAAGATTTATAATGAAAGATATGGGACCAGCTAATGTAATGTTGAGAATGAAATTCTCAAGTACATCGAACGAACTCATTCTAAATCTGTCATACTATGTTAACATGATTCTTGAAAAATTCAACAAAAATGATTGTGGAATATCCAGAACACTAGTAAATACAAATCTACACTAATCCAATAATAAAGGTGAGAGCTCTCAATTAGAATATTCTAGAGTGATAGGAAATCTAATGTACTTAACAAGTTGTACAAGACCAGACATAGCTAATGCAGTCAGCAAATTAAGTAGATATACGAGTAATCCAGAAACTGATCATTGGAAAGGAATAGTAAGAGTACTGAAGTACTTGTGATACACTCGTAATTATGGGCTGCATTATACCAGATATTCTGCAATCCTAGAAAGGATACACTGATACAAACTGGATATCTGATATGAACGATTCAAAATCCATTAGTGGGTATGTATTCACACTAGGAGGTGCATTTGTATATTGAAAATCCTCCAAACAGACATGTATAGCTAGATCCATCTTGGAATATGAGTTTATTGCCTTAGATAAATGTAGTGAGGAGGCTAAATGACTACACCAATTCTTATAGGATATTCCAAGATGGTCAAATCATGTGCCAACGATTTGCATCCACTGTGATAGTCAATCAGCTATAGGAAAAACACAGAGCAATATGTATAATGGGAAGTCTAGACATACAAGTTGAAGACATAATATCATTAGACAACTACTCTTAACTGGAGGTATCTCTACTGACTATGTAAAGTCAAAAGATATCATCGTGGATCTGCTAACCAAAGGGTTAAATCGATAATTAGTTGAGACATCATCGAAGGAAATGAGACTAAAGCCCATGAAATAAAAAGTCGATACAATGGAAACCCAACCTAGTTGACTGGAGATCCTTAGATCTAGGTTCAATGGGACAACAAAGTTGTAAGACTTAGTTGGATCACTGTGGGGGTTACCCTCTAGTCCAGACGAAGCAGTGATGCCCGTAGAAAAAATGTTAAACTATATTTTTAATGATTCTTATGTGTTGGAATTCCAAGCATTGGAAATATGAGTAGAATAATATGTGTTACTCTTAATTATGAAGTCACCTATGTGAGAGAGAAGTGATGTCACTTCTAAAAGAGAATAGTAAATGGCTACATTCTCCAATGACTCTCACAAAATCATGCGCATGATCATGGCTAAAATGAATATAACAATGAGAATCAAATTGGGTCTGGAAAATGTCTGTGTGAGGTGTGCTATCGTTTACTTAAAACGATAGAACAGTTCAAGGATATCACATCTAATGACCAGTCAGTAAAGTAAGCATGCTTTTACAAGGGAAGGTTCAAAGGGTAACACATACCTATCCTATGCAGGTTTTGACCATTTGAACTTACCAAAAGTCATCTCCGTGTCTCATATGTCAATTTCATTCATGTGGGGAATTATTGAAAAATTTGTGATAAACAAGCAGTTTGAGAGCGTTATTTGAATATGATCTGTTTCATGAAAATGAAAGATCAATGTATATTCAAATTCTCTTTCGTAAGAGCTTCAAGTGGTATACTCAAACTCACAAATCGATTAATGGGTGAATGAGAAATTGAATTTCAAAGTGAGCCCATTGTGTAGGGAAAAATGTGCATCCCACATTAGTTGGGTAAACCACTTATATGTAGTATATAAGTAGTTATATGATAGTAGCTTATCAACATGTGTGTGGGCACGTCTTGCGTACATGAATGTCGTTTCGGTTAGACCGTGAGAGTATAATCAAATTTTTGCTACTATTCTAAATTTATTTTTTCATAAATCAGTTTATTGTTAAGGAAAGAATTAATTATTTTCCCTAAATCATACGGTTTTAAATGAATGTGAAAGAAAAATGTAATTTCCGTTTTGGTTAAGGAAATTAAGGAAATAGTTGATTTCCGTTTTGAATTTTGATACTTACTTGATCACTAAGTAATCAGAATCAATGATCGATTTTGGATTCTGATACTTACTTGATCACTAAGTGATAAGAATCAATGATCAATCATGAATAAATCTTTTAGAAGATTATTCTTTAATTAAATTTCCTTTATTATTTAAAACGTAGCTATCAAGTAATTTCCAAATCAATCTCTTTTGATTCCAACTATATATATATATATAACCCTAGTTTACACTTTAAGAAGACGCATTCTTAGAATCACGAAATTCCAGTTATTCTTTCTTCTCGTTTTTTTTTCTTTCTGTACTTTGTAAGTTGGAATCTAATTTGAGTTCGCTGAGAGTGGTTAGTGCTTTGCACTTCCACTATTAAATCGTTGTATCCTGGAACACAATCGCTATACACATACGGTGTTATATACAATGAAATTATCTTAAGGACAGTGTGAAATACGGACATCGATTTCCCTAATCTTTTGTTTTTGTTTGTTATTTTCTACATATTCAAACCAAATTGTTTTTTATTTATAAAAACCTCTGTGATTGTTTTTTTTTTAATATGTTTTTATGTACACAGGTATGCCTGGAATGACTGCTTGGGGTGGTTTCTATGAAATATGTGCTCCCAAAAAAGGAGAATATATCTTCATTTCAGCAGCATCCGGAGCAGTTGGTCAGCTTGTTGGGCAATTTGCGAAGTTGTTTGGTTGCTATGTTGTTGGAAGTGCTGGAACTAAAGAAAAGGTAAAACCAATTCTACCACTGAATATTAAGTGGACATACTACTTCGATTTAATTACTCTCCATTTCTTAATCTGATTATTGTTGTTTGATGTCTAATTCATGAAAATCGCATTGAATTATGTAATGAAATTAAAGTGAGATAAACTCTAAAAGCCTATATATATAAGGGATCATATTCTTTTGCTGGATTGATTGATCCTTTGTTGCTTCTCTACAACTTTTTCTTAGGTTGAACTATTGAAGAACAAGTTCGGATTCGATGATGCTTTCAATTATAAAGAGGATCATGACTTGAATGCAGCTCTGAAAAGGTCAGTAGTGGCACTGCATACTCTGTTGCGCACTTCAATTCAAGGCCACAAACTGTGTTATTTTAAGCACCAAAAAAACAAGGTTCATAATGTTTTCTATGCAGGTGTTTCCCGGAAGGCATTGACATTTACTTTGACAACGTTGGTGGGAAAATGCTAGATGCTGTACTCGTAAACATGAGAGCCCACGGACGTATTGCTGCATGTGGTATGATCTCACAGTTAAATCGTGAACACACTGAGGGAATATACAATATGATGAACGTTGTGTATAAGAAAATTCGCATAGAAGGAATAGCGGCTTTCGATTACTTTCCTCAATATGCAAAGTTTCTGGAAGAGGTGTTGCCTTCTATCCAAGAAGGGAAGATTGTTTATGTGGAAGACATAGCTGAAGGTCTTGAAAACGCTCCTGCTGCTCTCATAGGGCTATTCAGTGGCCGGAATGTTGGAAAACAAGTAGTTGTAGTTGCTCGGGATTGATTTAGCATTCTGTGTGTGAAATTATGCCACCCTCTTGTGTTCAGTTCTAATTACAGTAGCAATAAGTAATAACAATCAGCCAAGAGGTCTTTCTTGTTTCTTGTAGACAATATGTCATATTGTCATGTGTGTGACCTATAGGGATTGATATTCAATAAATTATTCACATGATCTTCTCTTCTTTACTTTAAGGGGAAGGTTATGAGCCATTGATTTGCTTCAAAAATCAAGTGCTTTTTGTGGTTTAAAATTTTTAGTCTTGTCATTTGTTGCCTAAAATCAACCGCCGGTGGAAACTAGATCTCTTGCAATAGGAGGGGATCTCCTCCCGTTGTGGAGGAGATTGGAAGACCGTTTGATCTAATAAAAGAATTTTTTAATCTTTTAACTTCTTAAAATAAAGGTATTTTAGTCTTTTTAATGTCAATTGTTAAATATAATGGTTGGTCCTTAACAACAGGGGATATGATTGTAATTATAGTCATTGATTTTTCAAAAACTCTCAACCAAGTGTCTTGGTTTGAAAACAACAGGCAAAGAGTCCGGCTTAATAAATTCAAGAGTGGCAGCAAATATGTATGAGATGGAAAATGAAAAACACAAAGGCCTAGTAGGAATAGAATTCGATACAAGGAGAGGCAAATATGATATAACTAGAAGAATTATCAGAAAGCAAACTCAGTCACGAGCAACTACAATTACTACTTTTCCAACATTTGTGCCACTTGATAGCTGTACAAGAGTAGCACCAGCATTTTCAAGACCTTCAACTATGTCTTCCACATAATCAATCTTCCCTTCTCGAATGGAAGGCACCGCCACGTCCAGAAATTTATAGTACTGGGACATGTAGTCGAATACCACAAATCCTTCCATATGAATCCGCTTGTATAGAATGTTTACCAAATTTTGTACATCCTCCGGATGATCCAGGTTGTATTGTGAGACCATTCCACATACAGCTATCCGTCCACGGAGTCTCATGTTTAGCAGAACTGCATCCAGCATTTTCCCTCCGATGCTCTCGAAGTAAATATCAATGCCATGAGGGAAATACCTAAAACAAGCCGAAAAATAACAGTTCAAAGGCTGGCCTTGAACAGAGTATATATATATATGCAGCGACATTTACCTGCAGTCAACCCCCAAACCAAGTCCCCTTTCTTCAACTCTGCATGCCCTGTAGAATCTAATTACTTATTAGCTTACAGAGCCAGGTAGGTCTGAAGTGTAACCTTCATGATCATTATGGTCTTTCATGCAGTTGATCAAGTAAAGGTAGCAGGACAACTGGACAAGTAGAGATTCTTGATGATCACTGCACTTGTTCCTTGTTCCACTTTCAAGGAAATCGAACCTACATGTCTGATTCCTTTGGGGAACCATTAATATACTTCTTCAATATCACTTGCTTGTTCCTCATCATCACTGCTTCACCGTTATTGCCCTCCCTTTTTTATTTTTGCTCACTACCTACTTGATTCTTTTCTCTTTTGAATTTCAATATCTCTATTCTGTTGAGTGCCATGCATCTGCCTGTCTCTCTCATGTCATCTATATTTATAGAATATTATATTATACAAATACCACACACCCACCGATAATTGTTTAACAAAGAATCGATTTCAATCCATGACTCCAAGTTCAATGTAACAAATAATTGAATTAAATTATTAAAAGGAGGTGGGAGTTGGTCAATATACGTTTTTAATCCATTTTGTCCATATAAGGTGCTGGTGTTATAAAATATTGGATTAGCACCGATTGCCACAGATTGTTTAATTAAATATTGGATATTGTCCCTCTCTACATATATACACCAAAGACATGGAGAGAGAGAGAGAGATCCGTATATCCAGCACAGGAAAAACAAAACCAAGAAATTAAGCAACAATGGCGACGACAAATGGTGAAGTGGTGAGCAACAAGCAGGTTATATTGAAGAACTCTGTCGATGGCTTCCCAAAAGAATCAGACATGTACTTGAAGACTGATTCGATTTCGTTGAAAGTAGAACAAGGGTCAAATGCTGTTATCGTCAAGAATCTTTACTTGTCTTGTGATCCTTACATGGGAGTCCGCATGACACCAATTGATAATCCTAACTTTACTACTTACCCACCTGGCTCTGTAAGCACTTTCATATCATCATCAAATTATTAAATTAATTAAGCACTTGTACTTTTATCCTTCCTTTGATTTATAATTGATTTAATATGCTATTGGGTTGCATGAAATGTTAATATGCAGCCAATACAAGGGTTTGGAGTAGGTAAAGTTGTGGAATCAGAGTACCCAGAATTGAAAAAAGGAGATTTGGTCTGGGGAGTGACTGCCTGGGAAGAGTACACTCTCATCAACAATCCACAAACCCTCTTTAAAATCCAACACACTGATGTTCCTCTCTCATACTATACTGGAATTCTTGGTGAGTTTTTGTTGTTTGTATTCTTCAATTATGATTTGCTTTATGTGTTTGTGGTGACCTTTAATTTGAATAAATAAATAAATAAATAAGAGAATATTATTGGAGAACGTGGAATCTTATTAATTGTGGTAAACAGTTGTTTCAATAATTTAATAATGTTTTTATTAGTGTCAATAACTTGTTTGGTAAAGTTATTTGTTGTCTTATTAGATGTTTATATATTGAATCGGTTACAAATATTTTGGGGGTCAAACAATAACCGGCTAGATTCAGACATGTCTTTTTCACTTGCATGTTGAATCCTATGCGATTGTTTTTTATTTTATATATATATGTTTTTTTGTACATAGGTATGCCTGGTATGACTGCTTGGGCTGGTTTCTATGAAACATGTGCTCCCAAAAAAGGAGAATATGTCTTCATTTCAGCAGCATCTGGAGCAGTTGGTCAGCTTGTTGGGCAATTTGCGAAGTTGTTTGGTTGCTATGTTGTTGGAAGTGCTGGAACTAAAGAAAAGGTAAAACCAATTCTACCGCTGAATATTAAGTGGACATACTACTTCGATTTAATTACTCTCCATTTCTTAATCTGATTATTGTTGTTTGATGTCTAATCCATAATAATCGCATTGAATTATGTAACGAAATTAAAACGGGATAAACTCTGAAAGCCTATATATATATATATATAAGGGATCAATATTCTTTTTTGCTGGATCGACTGATCCTATTGTTGTTTCTCTACAACTTTTTCTTAGGTTGAACTATTGAAGAACAAGTTCGGATTCGATGATGCTTTCAACTATAAAGAGGAGCATGACTTGAATGCAGCTCTGAAAAGGTCAGTAGTGGCAGTGCATACTCTGTTCCGCGCTTCAATTCAAGGCCACAAACTATGTGTTATTTTAAGCACCAAAAAAAACAAGGTTCATAATGTTTTCTATGCAGGTGTTTCCCGGAAGGCATTGACATTTACTTTGACAACGTTGGTGGGAAAATGCTTGATGCTGTACTCTTAAACATGAGAGCCCAGGGGCGGATTGCTGCATGTGGTATGATCTCACAGTACAATCTTGAACACACTGAGGGAGTACACAATATGATGAACGTTATGTATAAGCGAATTCGCATTGAAGGAATATTTGTTTTCGATTACTTTCCTCAATATGCAAAGTTTCTGGAAGTGGTGTTGCCTTCTGTCCGAGAAGGGAAGGTTGTTTATGTAGAAGACATAGCTGAAGGTCTTGAAAACGCTCCTGCTGCTCTCATAGGGCTATTCAGTGGCCGGAATGTTGGAAAACAAGTAGTTGTAGTTGCTCGGGATTGATTTAGCATTCTGTTTTGTGTGAAATTATGCCACCCTCTTGTGTTCAGTTCTAATTACAGTAGCAATAAGTAATAACAATCAGCCAAGAGGTCTTTCTAGTTTCTTGTAGACAATGTCATATTGTCATGTGTGTGACTTATAGGGATTGATATTTCCTTACTTTATAGGGGAAGGTTATGAGCCATTGATTTGCTTCAAAAATTAAGTGCATTCTGTTTTGTGTGAATTGTGAAATTATGCCACCCTCTTGTGTTCAGTTCTAATTAAAGTTGTAATAAGCAATAACAATCAGCCAAGAGGTCTTTCTAGTTTCTCGTAGACAATATGTCATATTGACATGTCATATTGACATATGGTCATGTGTGTGACCTATAGGGATTGATATTCAATAAATTATTTACAATACATCAAAATTCAAAAAACACTAAATTTTGATGATCTTCTCTTCCTTAAATAATAGGGGGAGGTTATGAGCCATTGATTTGCATCAAAAATCAAGTGCTTTTTGTTGTCTAAAATTTTTAATGTTGTTATTTACCAATTGTTGCCTAAAATCAACCACCGGTGGAAACTGGATCTCTTCTGCAACAGGAGGGGATCTCCCCCCATCACAGAGGAGGTTGGGAGACCGTTTGATCTCATAAAAGAATTACTTAATTTTTTTAAAATAAGCTTATTTTAGTCTTTTTATATCAACAGTTAAATCTAACAGTTAATCGTTAACAATAGCGGATATGATTGTAATTATGGTCGTTCGCGGTATATTTTATTTTTATTTTATTATCAAAACATATAGCAAGTTTATACAATTTACATATAGGTGGAACCGTGGAAGAGGTTTTAAAAATCAAAAACTTCGACCTCCAAAAATGTCTTTTAGGCGGCATTCAAAATCAAATTAAACTTTGACCTCTTCAGGAGCACCGAGCACCAAAGCAAACAGCTTGGTTTTAAAAATGAAAATAACAGTCAAAGGGTCCGACTCAATAAATTCAAGAGTGGCAGCTAAGGGCCTAGTAGGAATAGAATTCGATACAAGGAGAGGCAAATATGATACAACTAGAAGAATTATCAGAAAGCAAATTCAGTCACGAGCAACTTCAATGACTACTTTTCCAACATTTGTGCCTCTTAATAGCTCTACAAGAGCAGCAGCAGCATTTTCAAGACCTTCAACTATGTCTTCCACATAATCAATCTTCCCTTCTCGAATGGAAGGCACCGCCACGTCTAGAAATTTCGAGTACTGGGACATGTATTCGAATACCACAAATCCTTCCATACGAATCTGCTTATATAGAATGTTCACCAAATTGTGTACGCCCTCCAGATGATACAGATTGTATTGTGAGACCATTCCACATACAGCTATTCGTCCACGGAGTCTCATGTTTAGTAGAACTGCATCCAGCATTTTCCCTCCGACGCTCTCGAAGTAAATATCAATGCCTTGAGGGAAATACCTAAAACAAGCCGAAAAATAACAGTTCAAAGGATTGCCTTGAACAGAGTATATATATATATGCAGCGACATTTACCTTTTCAAAGCTGCATTCAAATCTTGCTCCTCTTTATAATTGAAAGCATCGTCAAATCCAAACTTTTTCTTCAATAATTCAACATAATTAACAAAATAGAATTATATAGCTAATAAAACATTAATTAGATAAGAAATGGGTTGATCATCTGATCAAAGTTGGTTCACCTTTTCATCGCTTCCAGCACTTCCAACACCATAGGAACCAAACAACTTCACAAATTGCCCAACAACCTGACCAACTGCACCGAATGTGGTGTAGCGGAAGCTCTACGAGAAAAACCTGCAAGAAACAATTAGAAACAGCCTACAAATGTTCTGTTGATCCACGCACGGATGCCAGAGCACTATGCTTCAAATACGACAATCTTCGTGCACGAAGGATGTGTAATTGGATAGTTAAGAAATAATTCTCTAAAATTTTATTAATCATAAAAAAACTGTCCATCTAAAGTGACTTACAGGTCTATTTAAAGTAAACAAACTCTAACCCTAATTCTGAAACCTTGTTGAGCGAGAAATGCCCTAAAAACCCGAAATAACAAAAATTACCAAAAATGACAAATTTGAGTTACATACGGAAACAAATAAAACTAAAGATTCTAAGCAAACCGGAATTGACGGAAGTCGATTCGGATTTGAAACATTAAAGTTATTGCGTAATTAAAACTTTCATAAAATGGAAAAAACGACAATTCTGGGGCCTAAACGAAGGAATTTGACTAAAAATGGGTATGCCACATAACCAAAGGTCTTGATTTTCGAAGATCTCGCCGATCTGCATTAACTGTAAAAGTTTCACGTCATTCCGACTCCGTCGCCTGGACTAGTAGGATTGATTTACCCCTTTTCTTTGGTCTTCTTCCGATCTAACCCCTCCATGTAATCCAATGCCAAGGTTGCTGCATCAGTCCCTCCAGGGTAGAAAAACGTCGACCTCGACGTCGTATCCTCCTCTTCAGAATCACCAAAATAAGGCACCAGATGTTTCACATTGAACACATCAGCTGTACGAATATGGCTAGGAAGCTTTAATCGGTATGCATTTGGATTTATCTTCTCAAGCACCTCAAGAGGACCGATCTTCTTCGCCGCAAGTTTGTTGTATACCCCAACTTAAAAAACTGTCTTTAGTCAAGATAGCCCATACAAATTCCCCCACCTTGAACTCCACCAGGCCGCGTTTCCTGCCAGCTACGATTTTGTACTTTGTTGTGGATTTTAACAAGTTGTCATGAACTTGCTTGTGAGTTTCCTGCAAATGTTGAACGAAATCCTCAGCTTTCCCATGAATCTGAGTTTTGTTTGGAAGAGGTAGTAAGTCAAGCGGACCATGAGGGATAATCGAGTACACCACTTGAAAATGACTAAAACCTGTGCTCCGGTTTATTACGTGATTGTGTGCAAATTCGGTCTGGCTGAGCTTTTGATCCCAAGCCCGAGTATTCTCACCTACTAAGCTTTGTAATAAATTTTCCAGTGACTTGTTAACTACTTCAGTCTGTCCATCCGTCTGTGGGTGATATGCACTGCTGAAATCAAGCCGCATGTTTAATAACTTCAACAGGTTGCACCTAAAGTGGCTAAGAAAACGGGTGTCTCGATCAGACATAATGGAATTAGGCAGTCCATGCAAACGATATACTTCCCAAAAAAAAGTTGAGCAACACTAACTACGTCCGTGGTCTTTTTTCATGGAATGAAGTGAACCATCTTCGAAACCTATCCACGACTACAAAAATCAAATCAAATCCACGTTGAGTTCTTGGTAAACCGAGAATGAAATCCATGCTCACTTTTGTCCATGGTTCAGTCGGTATTGGTAGCGGTAAATACAGACCCGCATTAGTGGCCTTCCATTTTGAAACTTGACAAACTCGACAACGCTCCACATAACGCTCTACTTCTTTTCGAATCGTAGGCCAAAAATAGCTTGCATTGACTAATTTGAGTGTACGATCTCGGTCCACGTGCCCTTCCCCATATAGTTCCTTAATGATTTGCAATCGCAAGCTGTAGTCGGGAATGCACAACTGATTTCCCCAAAATAAGAAACCATCTACCAACAAAAATTATGATTTCTCCCCGGATTGTAAAGTTGTCAGAATGACCGAGAAATACGGGTCCGTAGCAAGTGTCTCACGGAATAATTCAAAGCCTGGTACCGAGAGACTCATAGTGGACAGCAAGTTACTTCGTCGACTCAATACATCTACAACTTTGTTAGATGTACATGCTTTGTGTTTCAAGACGAATGTGAATTGTTGTCGATAAGCTTACCAAGCTGCATGTCCAGCCGAAATTTTATCTTGACCGTGGAGATGTTTTAGAGCTTCGTGATCTGTAAAGAGGATGAATTCATGATGGAAAAGGTAATGTCTCCAATGTTTCATGGCTTGGACCACTGCGTAGAACTCAATGTCGTAGGTGTTGTACCGCGATCTTGCTCCTGATAGCTTCTCACTGAAAAACGCCACTGGTTTGCTAGCTTGACTTAACATTGCTCATATGCCTAGCTTAGATGCATCACTGTGAAGCTCGAAAGGCTGTGAAAAATCTAGCAGGACTAATATAGGGGTTGTTGTCAGCCGTAACTTGATGATTTTGAAGGCTTCATCAGCCTCTGGAGTCCATTCGAATTTGTCTTTCTTTATACAGTCAGTTATGGAAGCCATGATGCTGCTAAAATGTGAGATGAAACACCTATAGAAAGTTGCCAAACCATGAAAATTCCCGACTTCCGTGACAGTTTTGGGTCGAGGCCATTGCTTGACAGCTTCGATTTTTGACTCATCCACTTGTAATCCTTCCCCTGAAATGATATAACCCGAAAATAACACTTTGAATGTCATGAAAATGCACTTACTTGTGGCTACAACAAATTTATATACGCGCATGACAGTTAACACTTCACGAAGGTGTTGCTTGTGTTGTTCACAGTGTGCACTATAGATCAGAATATCATCAAAGTATACAACGATGAATTTTCCAATAAATGGTCACAAAGCTTGGTTCATTACTCTCATGAATGTACTTGGCGCATTAGTTAAACCGAAGGACATGACCATCCATTCATACAGACTCTCTCGCGTCTTGAATACAGTTTTCCACTCATCTGGTGATATCTGTTCTTCAGGTCCGGTTTAGTGAACACAGTAGCCCCACTAATTTGATCAAGTAAGTCATCGAAACGGGGAATAGGAAACTGATATCTCATCGTGAACTTGTTAATCGCACAGCTGTCCACGCACATCCTCCAGAACCCATCATTTTTTGGAATTAGAAGGGCCGGTACCGCGCACGGGGCTAAAGCTATCACGAATGTGACCCTTGGCCAACAATTCTTTTACCTGTCTCCATAACTCCTCGTGCTCCACAAGACTCATTCTGTAATGAGGATGGTTAGGTAGTATCACTCATGGTTCCAAGTCAATTTGGTGTTGAATGTCTCTCAGGGGTGGGAGCCCCTTAGGCAATTTGTCAGGAAACACCTTCGGGAATTCTGACATTAGTGGAACCACATCTTGAGGGATTTCGACCGGGGCTGTCTTTTCTTTGTTTAGCAACACAAAGACTGTATGTGCTTTCTCAATCTCTGTCTCAAATCTAGCAAAAGAAAGTAAATTTGTAATATCGAGTGATTTGGGTTTTTCCGGACCTTTACCAGGTAGTAGCACTATGTTAGTATTGTTGAATCGTAAAGTGTAGGTGTTCAGGAACCCATCATGCTTCACTTTTCGGTCATATTGCCATGGTCTTTTGAGTAGCAGATGACATGCGTCCATGTGGACCACATCGCACCATACCTGGTCCTTATAGTTGGTTCCCATCGAGAAAGAGACGAGAACTCTTTCCGACACTGTTATCTCTCCGCCCTTTTGCAGCCACACCAACTTATATGGTTTTGGGTATTTTTCCGTTTTAAGTCCCAACTTTTGAACCGTTTCAGTTGCCATACTATTTTCACAACTGACCCCGTCAATAATATATCGGCACACCTTACCTAAAATAGTGCAAGTCGACTGAAACACATTGTTTCGAAGCCAATCACTTTCGTCAGCTCGTGGTGTCAAGAAAGTGCATCGTACTACCAACAACGGACCAGAATCACCTCCGAAAAAATCTTTTTCGATAGCACCTTCTTCATCAAACCGAGCCTCTTCTCCAACCTCTACAGCCCATTCTCCTTCATCGTTTGTTTCATTGAACAAAGTTGATCTCTTTCCCAACTTTTGACAATTCGATTGGCGGTGTCCTGCCTCGCCACAGCTGAAACATCATAGCCCACCAGACACTGTTCTTGGCAGAACCTGGTTATTTGATGACTGGACCTGGTTGGTGTTCGGTCGAGGAATGCCAACGTTGCTGCTGGCTACCATCAGCTGTTGTTGGCTCGTGTTGCGGCTGCTAACCCCGATTCTACCAAACGTTCCTCTATTATTGCCTAAAAATGTTCCCCTTCCAGTTCATGGTTTTTTCTATCTGCAAGGCTCTTTGATGTGCATCTGAGACTGTGATCGGGTCAAAAAGATTCACCACATCTAGGATTTGTTGACGTAACCCTTCGCAATATCTGGCCATTGACATGACACGTCGTTGCAGTGTCGTCAAATATGAACATTTAAGTTCGGTGATCGGAACGATTTATATACCTATTTGAGGTCCCCATTACCTAGCTTTTGTTCTTGTTTTCGAGTATATTTTGGTATTTGATGTGTTTATGAGCCTTGTGTAGGTACATATTCCCTATGGAAGGTATTTGAGCTTAATTGAAGAGTTTTGGAGGTTAAATGGTAGAATTTAGAATAGCTTATGCAGACACCTCAACTTTGGAAGGTCATATCTCTATCCTCCGACCTAACTACATCGCCCATAACCACTTTTAAGAAATTCTAGGAGGTTTTCTTTTCAACGCATGTTACAGATCGTGATTCCAAGGTTTGTAGAGAAAGTTATGACTGTTTTCGTAATGGTGCACAGAGGTGCAGTATGCAACCGCGTGAGACCAATTTGCAAACCGTGTTTTGTACCTCGTAGAAGGGCAGCAACCTCCAAAAAGTGATGTGCGGTTCGCAGTGTTGATGCGTACAACACATCGTACCGCACATCTTGACAGAAATACGTTTTTCAGCCATTTTCAGAGGGGTATTCTTATCTTTTCACCCAAAAGTCTTGCCCTAACCTCCCACACTATAAATACCCCCCTTTCTCCTCATTTTTGGGATCTCTCTTCACCTCTCTTCCCCTCTTTTCCCCTTCTCACGCCTCTTCTCTTCTTCTTCCATTTTCTTTCACCTCTTACTCCCAGTGAGGTTTTTATTCCATGGGAGCTCACCATACACCTCCACCTCACCATTATACACTTCCTCCATCCATCTTAGAGTAGATTACAAAGGAATTAGGAGCCAAAACCGAGCTAGGAAGGCTATGAGCATCTTTGGAGGACTTGTCTTCAAGGGTTTGCTCTTATTTACTCATTTCTTTGTATTTCTTGTATTTTTTGATGTATTCCACCAATTTGGGGATATTGTAAACCTACACTTGTGTAATAAATGTATTGATTGTTCTTAAATTCATTTGGATTTTATTTTGCTCTTTGATATATGTTTTTTTATGCTCTTAATATGATATGTATGTGTATGAATTGTTAGAAATCAATATGTGTCCATGATTGGGTTTAGGAGTAGTTGTAATTTAGAGTAGAAATTAGATACCCATGATTGTTGGTTGATTGATTGATGGATGACTTGAAATTCCATGTATTGAGTAATTTGAGTAATATGAATTTTAGCCCTAAAGAGTAGAAAAGATTTCAGTTCAGGCTTTTAGTTGCTAAATTGACCTTGGTTCATATCCTTGTTCTTAATGGGTCTTTGTATTAAGACACGATTATCCATCCATGTGCCAGGATTGGGTGATGAATTGATTTTGGGAAAATTCCCTATTCAAGAGAATGAACCTTTAGCCTAAATTGAATGTTCTTAATGATATAACAATCACATTGTTGCATATAGTTGTTAGGTAAACTTGTTTCCCATGTTTAGCCATCCTAGGGAGTTGACTAAACCGAATCTTTGACATAGAAGTAAAAATCATCGACATTTTTCTTGTGCTTGTGTTGTTATATGGATGTTTTGAGTGCTTAAAACCTTTGCTTAATTGATTCATGGTTAGATGCTATGTACCGAGAGGAGACACATTTGACAATGCTTAGATAAACATTCACTATGCTTGACTAGAAAGTGCTAGAACCACTAGGCTAGCGTATAGGGTTTGATTTGTATTCCACGTGCTTAATGAGTTCATATATATTGTCGGGATTGCTTGAGAGAGATTTCAGGTATATATGGATATTATCTCTAAGACATTGAGAGAGATTAGAGATTAGAGATTAATTAAGGGGATACGAGTCAATGTATACTTGCACATTTGAGGATTAGGTGAGTCTAGAACGTAATTAGGAGGATTGTCACGGTTGAGTTGTTTCTCTAGTGTAACCACATTTCATGTATATCTCCATTCCATCTATCATTGTATATATCATTTATATAAGTTATTTAGTTATATTATTATTCACTTTCCGCACATGCAACACATGAGTCCGCTTGGAGTGTTGTAATAACAGCTAGAACTAGAGACGATCGGTGAATCTCACCTCCCTGTGGATCGATTCCTTGCTTGCCGTTGTGCTAGTCTCTGTGACTTGAGCCATTGTGAGGCCGAACTTAAATGTTCATATTTGATGACACTGCAACGACGTGTCCCCATCATTCGGCCTCGTTAGACCATCTCTAACTCATTGCACCAATTTGTTACGGCAACTTACACACCAGTTTTTTTTTCTATCCCTAACCCATTGCACCAAATTTTACTCTTAAAAGAATATTCCTTTAATTGCTAAACCCATAAGGTGTGCTAGATCTAGCGCAGCTTCAGTTTCTGCAACAAAGTAGCGCTGGAGATTTGCCATCTGGTTGGAGATGAAGACTTGCAACAAAATAGCATTTGGCACTCCCATTGGAGGTGCCCTTAGAACTTACTAGTGATTCATATATGTAAGCAACTGACCTAGAATTCCAGTATAATAAGAGAGGGGTAAATCTGTATGAAGGATTTTAATGAGACTCTCTGGATTTGTTATAAGACTGTACTCTTCCCATCCAGTCAATCCCCAAACCAAGTCTCCTTTCTTCAACTCTGCATGCCCTGATTCCACAACTTTTCCAACTCCAAACCCTGTCAGTGCCTGCACAAATATTTTAAAAAAAAAATGTCATATTTCAATTTTCAACCCAAATGGAAAGAATTTAATTAGTAATTAACTTACAGAGCCAGGTAGGCCTGAAGAGTAGCCTTCATGATCATTATGGTCTTTCATGCGGTTCATCGAGTAAAGGTCGCAGGACAAGTAGAGATTCTTGATGATCACTGCACTTGTTCCTTGTTCCACTTTCAAGGAAATCGAACCAGTCTTCAAATACATGTCTGATTCCTTTGGGGAGCCATTAATGTACTTCTTTAATATCACTTGGTTGTTCCTCATCATCACTTCTTCACCGTTATTGCCCTCCATTTTTGCTCACTACCTACTTGATTCTTCCCTCTTTTCAATTTCAATATCTATTTTCTGTTGAGTGCTCTGCATCTACCTGTCTCACTCTCATGTCATCTATATTTATAGAATATTATAGTTTACAAATACCATACATCCACCCATAATTGTTTAACAAAGAATCTATTTCAATCCATGACTCCAAGTTCAATGTAACAAATAAGTTGCTGGTGTTACCTTAATTTACGTTTTTAATCCATTTGGTCCATATAAGTTGCTGGTGTTATAAAATATTGGATTAGCATCGATTGCCACAGATTGGATCAGCACCACGCCACCGCCTTCACCTCATATCATCCACCCCATTTGGCTGGTTTCGTCATCATGTCGATATTATATTTGAAATGATAAGGTTTGGTGACTTAGTATTCACTAAGTCGTCATTCAACTTTGAAAAGTTGTTAACATACAAATGTCTCACCATTTTATTTGTCTGTACTTCTTTTTTTTTTTGAAATACCTCAGCTGGATTCACAATCCCTGGGCTCCTTCAAAACGCAGAGCAGAGGGATGACAGTGTAGGTGTGCGGCATGGCAACCAAGTCGGTGATGCGATGCAACGGTTTCCGGTTACGGATGAACGGACGACGATGGTGAGGCGTCTTTGGGGATGCCTTCGGGTTGGGTGGGGTCTCGACGCTCGGGTTAAGGCATTGAATTTGGGTTTCTAAGATTGAGATCCCCTACTCATCTCATTTGTACTCATTTTTTAAACATCTATTGATATGTGGCACCTAAACAAATGGATGGATAGGATTATCAATCCAAATCCTATATCTTTATCAATCCAAATCCAAACACAACTATACTTCATCTTAATTTTTTTTCTTTCTGGAAACTGATGGAACAGACCCAGAAATCGACCACTTTTTTTTGTAGAGTTGTAGTGAATCTTTGGGTATAACAAGTACAAGAAAATGATTTGTACATATATGACTATACTCAAACCTTTGTATTCTTCTTTCTTTCTCAATCATTATCTCATTGTCAATCAAGAAAATCAAAGAAAAATTATATATTAAAGAAATATATATATATTTTTTTTAAAGAGATTGAGAACCAGATCTTCATCTTCTTCTTTCTTAAAAGAAAAAAACAAAGAAAAGCAGGGAAATAATAAAGTTCTTTATTCATTAATAACATCAATTAAAAAAAAAATTAAAATAACTTCTTTTTTGACGACCTGGAAACTCAGATTTCTATTGTACACTATATTTACATTAAGGGCAATTAAGTCGTTTAGGGGTCCTTTTGCATTTTTTCCATCTAAGGGTAAATTTGCAATTTAATCCCTCTAAAAGGGCAGTTTTGCTAAAATCCCTAGAGATTATTAAGAAAGAAATTTTGAACTTTTGTAATTGAATCCACGAAAGATAGAATTTTTTTGAATTTGAATCAGACCTTTATTAATTTATTGCATTTATGTTATTTTATGTGGTATTTCCTAGCTGTTATAACATTTTTGTAGTCCACGTTAGTTGTAGACCCTGAGGTATATGCAAAATCGTAAATTATCCCTGAATGTTTTTTGTCGATAATAAACCCTTCGAACCGTTAGAAATTAGCAATAATTAACGGAATGGAGACAGAACCTTTATTTTGTTTGATTTTCCTTGCACGTGTGCTTCACATGCATAATAACAAAGGGCATTTTTGTTTTTTCACTGTTAAAAAATCAAGAATAAATTTTTTCAATTAAAAAAATAAAATAAATAAAAATTTACAAAACTAAATCATCATCATCGCACACAAAAACCTCTCTTCTCACAAAACCTAAATCATGATCATCCCATAAACCGTAAATCATCGTCATCATCATCCCATATAAAAAAACTCTCTTCTCACCCTCCGCTCTCACCACCACCACGGCCTCTAGCTCCTTCGCCGCTGCCTTGAAAAATGTCGAATCCTCGCATTTTCGTTCCACCTCCAGAAACTCCCTCAACGAAGCTGGCTTCGCATCGCCATTGTCGTTGCAAATAGTCATTGTAATTGTCATGTGATCCCTACATGCGATCCAAAATGAAGAAATTGGAAGACTCTTATGTTGAGTCATTCAAAACTGGTTCGGGTTTTCTTGTTTTCATCTCGCTCTCCTCGGATCATGATAAAATTGATTATTTTTTTTGGTAAGTGAACGTCACTTGCAAGTTGCACCTATACCAATAAGGTCTTGGTTTAGTTCTTTTTTAATAGATTTTAAAAGAAGACGCAAACACACATGCACACATAGGCACGCACGGGCACGTATACACACACGCATACGCACGTATACGCACATGCACATGTATACATATACGCACACGTCCACACACTGTTTGAGTAATAAGAATTAAACTTGATTTTACATGGCCTCAACTGATGGAGCTTCGTCTATTTAGGAATTGATGAAATTATGAAACAATAGTTAATTGACGTATGATTTTTATTCCGAATAATGCGTAAAGGAGTTTTTACAAGCCTACATAAGAAAAATGTTAAAGTACGGTTGTAATATATTCTTCAAGAATCATGATAGTCGGTATTTTCTTTGTTTGACTTTAGACTAATTCCAAAATTGTCATTCCACTCTTGTAATTATTCTTTTTATCATTTAAATACTATATTGTCATCAAAGTGAATGCTCACGACTGAACCAAGCATTTCTCTTTCGGTATGTTTGATGTTTATTCATTTATGTGGTAACTACCACCTTGTTTTTTTGCTAGGTACTGAAGGCATTGATATATACTACGAAAATGTTGAGGGAAAGATGCTTGATGTAGGGCTATTCAACATGAGGCTTCGGGGTCGAATTGTGGTGTGCGAAATGATCTCAAAGTACAACGTTGACGAGCCTGGAGGAGTGCACAACTTGATGACTCTTATTTCTAAACGAATTCGAATGGAAGGATTCATGGTTCTTGATTACTATCACCTCTATCCAAAGTATCTGGAAATGATTATTCTTCACATTAAAGAAGGGAAGATAGTATACGTGGAAGACACAACTGAAGGCCTCGAGAGTGCTCCGCCAGCTCTTATCGGTCTCTTCTCTAGCCGAAATGTTGGGAAACAGGTGGTTATAGTTCCTCGTGAATGATCCGATCAGATTGTTTACATGTTTACTATGAATTTTACTAGATCTTTGGAGTGTGACAACTGATAAGACTTGTACAGCTTATAAAATTTCCTGAGAAAATGTTATATGTTAATCAGGTTGACATGAATTGTTTATGCTATTTAGTGTTGTTTGGTTAAACTCAGTACAGTTCAAAACAAGCTTGGGTTATGGGATTTTTGAAGTTCAAGGAAAGACTTGTTAAAAAAAAAGTACTAGAAAGATTGAAAGAGTTATTTTGAGAGAATTTTTCTTTCTTTTAGTAGTGCTGGAACTTTTATTATAATCACGATTGACCAGTTTAGTATTGCTTTAACATATAAAAAATTTACCAGTTTGGTATTAATGTAACTTATAAATAATTGAAGCTAGCATTACAAATGAAATCAACTGTGAAGTTTATCGATGGATGTTTGGATATTTGTAGATTTACTAAAATCTCAAAAGTAATATATATATATATATATATATATATATATATATATATATATATATATGTATATATTAGCTACAATGATTAAAATAGATATGTTTTAGAACCATACTTATTTATTTGCATTAATTATATAAATATAATTAATATTTAAGTAGAATATTTAAATTAGAAAAAAAAATCATAAGAACAATAATGATATTTAAAAAGATTTTATAAATCAAATCAACATTTGAGTAGAATATTTAATTTTATGATGAAATTATGTATAAATGATTTTATTTTGATTTCCTAAGATTAATAATGATATTTTAAAAAATACATTAATTACTGAAATAGATAAGAGTTTCTTCAAGTAGATATTTTAAAATAGACATTTTATAAGTAGAACTTCTAATAGGAAAATGTTAGACGTTTTTTTTAAATGGTAAGATTACCAAAATATTCAAAAACTATTTTAAATGATATGATTATAATAGACATTTTAATGTTATTAAAAAAGATTAAAAATATTTACTTGGAAAAACCTAAAATTTGAGTTTCTCTATGTAGACATAAAACAGATTTTTTAATCATCTAAAAGCTCTACTGAGTGACAACCAAACGATAAAAAAAATTGAAAAGATTTTTTTTTTTAATTTAAAAAACCCTTTTAGCCGATAAACAAGATCTTCCAAACAAACACATTTGAAATATAACTTTTGAAAAAAAAAAATATATATATATATATAATTGTTTGGCCAATAGACTTTTAAAAAATATATATCAATTAATTTAGAGAAGCTCCTCCCCATGAGCCTTTGACTAATAGAAGTTTAAACCATGATAGTCTCTGCTGAATTTAGAATAGACAATCTTAAAATTTCAATTAAATAACTCTAAAAAAACTCAAATAGGGATTGACAGAAAACTCAACCAAACGAACACTAATCATATCTATTTTACGGTAACAAAATTATCATTGTTAAAGCCAATGTGTACCATAAAAATGGACTAAATTCTTCCTCTACCAAATGAACCCAAAAGGTCACCTGCTGTCAAAAATTCACAAATTGAAAACCAGAAATTCACAAATTCATCACCGGTTTTTTAATGGCGACAGTAACATCAAAAATTCAATAGCATTGAGACAAAAATACTAAATTACCAAAAACACAAAAAAAAAAAAAAATCCAACAGAAACTGAAAGAGTAACTCCTTTACAATGGTTGCATCTACTTCCTTTTTTCCCCTCAAGAGTGCAATACACTCCTCTGACTTCTTACTGTCATCAACCTTGTTTTTGCCACCTGCCGGAAATCTTGAACCACTTTTGTCCCCTGTCCTTTTTGCACCATTTTTTCAACAAGGGACAATCACATACATACAACTCCACAAGTGAGGGAGGCAGGCTTAACTCTGGAAGGGATATGAGATCAGGACAATCGATGATCGATAAATATTCAAGGTTTTGTAGGTCCAAGGATGATAGATATTTCAATCTTGGGAATCTTATAATGGCCAACTCAGTTAGAGAGGCGGGCAATACCAGTCCTGTGTAATACTGTGGAAAAGACTCTGCATATACGCATCCCTCAATCCGCAGTTTTTTAAGAGAGGTGAGTTTATGCAGCCCCCACTCAGCCAATGACCTGTATAAACCGAGATCCGTAATCGAAAGTGATGTCAGGCTGGTGGGTAAACCTTCTTTTTCTATAGATGTTATGCTTGTACACTGCCGCAATTCTAATTCTTGAAGAGAGTTGAGCTTGTGCATGTTTTGAGGTAGACCTTCGAGTTTCCTGCATTCCATGATTGAGAAAAGTCTTAAATTGGTATGTGGAAGCCCTCCTTTTGGGAAGGAAGCAAGACTTGGGCAATCCAATATATAAATTTCGCGGAGACAGCCGAGACTGTTGAGGTTCCCAGGTAACAATTTAAGCTCTTCACATCTCCAAATCTTGATATATTCAAGAGACATGTTACTCTGAAACGACTCTGCTATCGACTTTAGATTTGGACAACCAGAGACGCAGAGATTTTGAAGCGTCTCAGGTAACTGGCTGCTTGATGACAAGGTCACGAGATTTGGGCAGTCGGAAACCGTAAGGTTTTTGAGTACTGAAAGTAGTTCCATTCTGGATGACAAGCGTGTGAGAGATGGGCACTTGGAGACATGCAAATTCTCTAGAAAAGATAAACCGTTGTTGTTGATAGAAGCACGAGTATCATCATCGAACACGTACTGTAATTTCCCACAATATTTTACCTCCAGTTTCTTTAAAGATGAAGGTAGTTGGCTTTTGACAATAAATGTTAGATTATCACAACCTTCAATTCGCAAGTATTGAATATGTGCATATTCGCGCTGCATTAATCCCTCCGGTATGGACATCAAAGCGTTGTAATTTTTAATCTCGAGTGTTTTCAGAACAGAAAAAAAACCGACCTTTGGGATTGCGGTATGACACCAACAATTACATAGATCCCCAAGAATCTCTTCGAGTACTGACTGATCATTGTACACCTCTCGAGCTAGTGTTGTTTTATCGTCAGAAGTTGAAGTAGTCATTCTTGAAAGATTTTCAAATCCTAATTCATTCATCTGCTTACAGAGTACTTCCAAGAAGCTAGTGTTTTTCTTCATCTTCTTTTTCATGCTAACATTAAATTTAATTGCAGTTGGACTCAAACTAATGAAAACAGCAGAGATGAACTTCTGTACCTTGCTGCTGCTGCTACGAGGCTGATGTTTTGTCATCGATTTACTACGTAAAGCTTCAGCTACAAACTCATCCAATATGTTCTCCATGTGATTAGCCAAGACTTGGAGATCATTTACCCAAATTTTCACTTGCCGGTGGTGATGGTGTGTCAGTTGCTTCTCCTCTGCATCGATGAGCACTGCATCAATCATCTTCAAAGTTTTTTCCCATTTTTTCAGCGTTGAACGTAACCCGTCTTGGCGTGAAAACTGCAGCAGCAACTCAGGGAATAATGTCAATCTCAGGAACACCTGATGAAGTGAAGTAGAGATTAAGGGCTCTCTTATGGCCATGGTTTTCTTGTTTTTGTTTGTTGAAGAAAGGAATCAAGAGGATTAATTAATAACAAGAAAGACTGGTTTTCTCTTTGGAAAATGCTAGAACAATTTCACAGACAATGCCTATAAACTACAATTTATAGGTCTGTCTGTTTGGTGTAATGGAATCCGTCTAGGAAAAGATTCCTTGTACGAGAAGAAATCCATTTCCAAGATGGATTTCAATGTTTGGTTGCGGGTTAACCAAATAAGGAATTTGTTTGTTCAGAAAACCGATCTGAACATGGATAGATTTCATCGGTTTTGGACCTTGTTGGGCTTTGGGTTAATTTGGGTCAGGCCCAACTCCAAATAGACCTCAAAGGACAAAGTTTCTACAACTAAAATGGATAGGTGGTGTTTTGTTGGGTTAAATGGAATGAAATGGAAAGAAATTCATTCCATTTATTTGGTTTGTTAAATGTCAATGGAATGGGCATTCCATCCAAAAACCAATGGAAGGAATGCCCATTCCATTCCATCAACACATTTTCTCTTCCAAAAATAACCTTCTATGCTCCAACTCCATTCCAAAAATACCCTCATTTTCAAAAATAATATATATATATATATATATATATATATATATATTATTATACTATATTATCATAATATATATTATTATACTACATAATATATATATATATATATAATATCAATATTTCTAATATATAATATATATTATATATTATATTATATAATAAAATATATTTTATAATATATATGATATATTTTATTATTATTATTATTATCCAAATTGAACATCATATTTTCTAATTATATATATTATTATACAATATATAATAATATATAACAATATATAATATTTAATATTTCTAATATATAATATATAATATATATAATAATATTTATGATATATATTATTATGTAATATATGTATATGATATATATTATATAATATATAATAGTAATCATATTACTAACATATAATATATAATATAGAAATATAAAATATATATTGTAATTATATATATTATATATTATTAATATATTATATAATATGTTATATGTTATAATATATATATAATATTTATACGTAAATATACTATTATATATACTTTCATATTTTATTATTATTATTATCCATAATATATAATGTTATTATAAATGTTTTGTAATTAGGGGTATTTTGGTCAAAATACAGTTGGTTCTATTCCATTCAATTGTTACCCAAACAAAATATTACTGATTCAGATATTGATTCTAAAGTCTCAACCAAACAAAGAAATTAGTTTTCCATTCCATTACCATTCCAATTCTCATTCTCATTACCATTCCAATTCTCATTCCACCATGATAACCAAACGCCACCTAAATTCTTCCATTAAAATTCCAAACTAACCCAATTTATTCCAAAAAAAATAAGAATAAGTAAATTTATAAAAAAAAATAAGAATATGTAAATTTATTTTAAAAAATAAGAGTTAATAGTCATTTTTTGCAACAAGTAGTTAATATGCTATATCTTGTAGCAAGTTAGGGGTTCCCTTATTTCAAAAATTAGTAAAGACCTCTATGAAATCCAACAATTTGAATGAATTTTGATTTGAATTTTTTTTTTGGAGGACAAGTTAATTGAAATCTTCATATAAATAAAATTTGAAAAAATTTCAAACACATACAAGTATACAACTATTTTTTCCCCGATTTTGTTAAGTTTGAAGCATCGGAAAAAGAATAAAAAATTAAAAAGTGAAAAAAAATATCAAGATTAATGGATGGTGGAGATTCAATATGATGTTGGATCTCCACCTCCCCTATTGCAAACGAGGGAGGCTTGGTGGAGGAGGTAGATCCTCCTCCATTCTTGGCACGGAAGGTTTCGATCCTTCCTCATTAGCAGCGAAAGGGGGAGGATCAACCTCCCCTGCCAGAACACGGAAGACGAGATCTCCCCTAGTGCGCCTCCCCCGCTCGTGGCGGGGGTGATGGAGATCCAATCTACATATTGAATCTCCACTAGTTTGTCTTTTTAATTTTGTTTCTTTTTATTAACAAACATATTTTCTAAAAAAATAATAACAATTGTCTTATTCCAACCATCCATCATTGTAATGGATGATTGGAGATAAATTTTTCAAATTTATTTATTTTTTAATTAATTACATTTTTAAAGGATTAAAGATAACTTTCTTTTTAAAGTTTTTTATTGATCTCCACCGTTTATCTCTAATTCGTTTTATTAGAGATGGGCGGTGGAGATTCATTTTCGATTTATTTTTCAATTAATTTGTTATGAAACTACACAATTATTTTAAACAAGAGTAAAATAGTGCTTTCATGACATCTTTATGTTTGACTGTTACTTTTGGTGTTAATGGGACCATTTTGATGTATCTTTGAAAATTTGAGGACAAAATACCCAATTATACATAAATCAGGTAAAAATGTGATGTTTCATTAGTATATAGGGTCCAAACTGTAATTCCCCAATTTTATACTAATTCATATATTACTTGTTTATTTTTTTTGTGTGTGGAGTGAATTACAATTAGATTCTTCTCTTTTAAAGAAACATTGTTTTTTTTTTACCCGACTTATGTGTATTAGGGTCAAAGAGTAAAAAGGCATTTCTAGTCATGTTTACATATTTGGAGACATGTGTAAGGCTTATATAAATTTTTTAAAAAAGAAAAACTAGTTTCATTTTTTTTTTTTATATATAAAAAGTTATCTTTGAAACAAATATGAAAAAAATTAATTTTTTTGAAAAGCAAAAACTAAAAAAAAATTCCAAGAAATATTTTTTTAAAAAGAAATTATCTCCAATCGTCCACGAATATTTTTCAAGATTCGATAGATAATTTGATGGTTGGTTAGATTAAAATAACCTTAAAAAAAAAAAAAAAACAGTAAGACTCTTAGAGATATATCATTTGGATCTAAATTCAAAATACATCTCCGTCTAAACTCAAAACCAAATTATTGTTAGCAATTTTTTTTTTTTTTAAATATGGGTCTAGTAACATTTTTTTTTAATTCAAATGTTTTTTTTTTTAAAAAATCTTCTTTTATAATCTATTTAAAAAAAGAAAATGGACACTTCAACCCAAGACACTTTGATGCAGGTAAAGGTGTAACTTTGGGCCGACCCGGCCTGTTTGGGTACGGCCTGTGTTCCAAAACAGGTCGGGCCTGTTTTGGAAAACAGGGCCCGGCACGGCACGTGGGCACGACCATGGTAGGTCTTGCCGACGGGCCGGGCCATGCAGGCCCGTTTGCCTGGCTAGACGGGCCAAACGGGTCGGCCCATTTTAATTTTTATTTTTTAAATATTAATAATATAATTTATATATATATATATATATATTAGGCCCACTGTACCGACAGTTGGGCCTGACACACCGGCCAGACGTGCTGAGCCGGGCCGGCATGGCGTGCATCGGCTGGAGGCCTGGCACGGCCTGTAATTATGGGCCGTGCCTGGCATAGCCCACCCCCAGATGGGCCATGCTGAGCACGGCCTGCTTTCCTTGGCAGGCCGAACGAGTCGGTCCATATTTATACCACTAGACGTAGGTGTAACTTGAAAGTGACATTCACTTACAACAAGAAAACAGTAGTTTGGCCCGTTGAGTAGGTGCGACGTGTTGAAGGGCAAGGCCATAAAAAGGTGTGAAAAGGCCAGTCACCTCATCATTTCCCTAAAACAACACTTGCACATCTTTTGGAGCATTTCTTGGCAACTTTTGGAAATACTTGCACATATTCGGCGTTCCTCATTGGTTTCATCGATCTCAAGCAGTTCACACACTCACTTATTTTTTTTGTTACATTAAGAATGGCAGAGAGGGTGAGCAACAAGCAGGTCATTTTGAACAACTATGTCTCTGGTTTCCCTAAAGAATCAGACATGTCCATGACAAGTAACACTATAGAGTTGAAGGTGCCTCATGATTCAAATGGGATTCTTGTGAAGAACTTGTACTTGTCATGTGATCCTTACATGCGAATCAGAATGAAGAAATTGCAAGGCTCTTATGTTGAGTCCTTCAAACCAGGTTCGGTTAGTGACTCAACCACCCTTTATATTTCTATGTTTATTGTTTGTGTTTTTTTGGGTTATAAAATTAGTGTTTTTGTGAAGGGTTACGATTGGATTTTGTAAAAATTGACATGTTTTGATGAAATATTGCAGCCTATATCTGGGCATGGAGTGGCCAAGGTTTTGGATTCTGGGCATCCAGGGTTCAAGAAAGGTGACTTGGTTTGGGGCAAGACTGGCTGGGAAGAGTACACTCTTATTGAATCACCAGAGTCTCTCTTTAAAATTCAACACACAGATGTACCCCTTTCTTACTATACAGGAATTCTTGGTAAGCACTACATGTTCAATTCATTGATCAGATCATTCATAGTGCTATTATTAAAATATAGGTGGAGAAATTTCATTGATAGTGCAATGGAAATGTGTTGACTTTATTTGTGTGATAGCTCTGTTGATTTAATTTATGTGTTGAAAAGATTAATCTTTTTGTAGGTGATGTCATGCAGTTACTACTTATGTAACCTTTGTTTTTTCTTTATTACATTGAATGAACCAAATCATGATGTAATTGGTGGGTTTATTTGAACTTGATTATAGGCCTTTTGTTACAATTAATCTGTGTGAATTGTGAATTCCCACGTCATACATAGTGGTGTACTAGTTAGTTGCTAGCGAGTCCAGCCTTCTTGCACATATCAATGTATTTTCTGTCCCACTTTCTACGCTAAAAGAACACCAGATGAGTACAATGTTTAATCAAGTTAATTATATGAAACATTGCTCTTGTATGATAATCTCAAGTTTAACAATCGTATGATAAGAATTTATGTTCATAGTCTATAGGTTATAGGGATACTGATGTTCAATTGAAGTTATAAAATGCTATTCTTAGGGACCTAGATAGGATGAACTTGCAAATTTGCAATACTTGCTCACAAAGAAAATATATGGATAGTACAAAATTAACTATTGATGTTAGAAGAATGAAACAAAATGTAGAGTAGTTCCTTATAATTGGTATGTGGCAGAGTACTGTAGTGCAGTTAGGACACAGGGTTCACAACTTTAATTGTGTACAAGACTTGAGATGAATTTTAATGATAATGAAGTTTTCTTGTGTGCAACCGGCTTAAGGTACTCTTGGCTGAACTTTGTTCTTAGTGCTGCTAAGACATTCTACTAATAATAGATCTCAATAAAACCATCATTTTGTGCTATTTTTCTGTAAATTTGACCTTGAATTTATATATTATGTAGGATTTGTTTTTTTCTTTTTCTTTTTGTTCTTCAGGTAGATGGCCAGAGCTGACTGATTTATTGTGAATTTATCATCATAGGCATGCCTGGTATGACTGCTTATGCTGGATTCTATGAGGTCTGCTCTCCGAAACCAGGAGAGTATGTCTTTATTTCAGCAGCTTCTGGTGCAGTTGGTCAGCTTGTTGGGCAGTTTGCAAAGCTGTTGGGTTGCTATGTTGTTGGAACTGCCGGAAGCAAAGGCAAGGTATGTAATTATTCTTGAGAGGCAGTTGATTGTCGCCTCATCAATTTGCTTTCACTGTTTGCTTTTCTAGTTTGTTTTTTATTTTTTATAATTTTTTTCTTTTCTATCACTATTTGAACACTAGGTAGACCTTCTCAAGAATAAATTTGGATTCGATGAGGCCTTTAACTATAAAGAAGAAGCAGACCTCAATGCTGCTTTGAAAAGGTTAGTAGCAATATTTTCTGTTGTTGTATAAAACATATAACTTTGAAATCTTAATTAAAGGCAGAACATCGGAGTGGGACGTGAGTACAGTTTAATAGAAAATGAGCAATATATTGTAGTTGAAAGCTATAACCTGTCAACAAGATCTCTTATTTGGTTCTCTCATTTAGAAGAAAGAATGTCTTACGGGAAGATCAAATGCTCTTAAATAAGAATTAAACTTGATTTTACATGGCCTCAACTGATGGAGCTTCGCCTATTTAGGAATTGGTGAAATTATGAACCAATAGTTAATTGACGTATGATTTTTATTCCGAGTGATGCGTAAAGGAGTTTTTACAAGCCTGCCTAAGAAAAATGTTAAAATACGGTTGTAATATTCTTCAAGAATCAAGATAGTCGTCATTTTCTTTGTTTGACTTTAGACTATTTGCAAAATTGTCGTTCCACTCTTATAATTATTCTTTGTATCATTTAAATAATATATTGTCATCAAAGTGAATGCTTGCGACTGAACCAAGCATTTCTCTTCCGGTTTGTTTGATGTTTATTCATCTATGTGGTAACTGCCACCATGTTTTTTTGCTAGGTACTTTCCTGAAGGCATTGATATATACTTCGAAAACGTTGGGGGAAAGATGCTTGATGCAGTGCTACTCAACATGAGGCTCCGGGGTCGAATTGCAATGTGCGGAATGATCTCACAGTACAACCTTGATGAGCCTGAAGGAGTGCAGAACTTGATGACACTTATTTCTAAACGAATTCGAATGGAAGGATTCCTGGTTCTTGAGTATTATCACCTCTATCCGAAGTATCTGGAAATGATTATTCCTCACATTAAAGAAGGGAAGATAGTATACATGGAAGACACAGCTGAAGGCCTCGAGAGTGCTCCGCCAGCTCTTATCGGTCTCTTCTCTGGCCGAAATGTTGGGAAACAGGTGGTTGCAGTTGCCCGAGAATGATCCGATCAGTTTGTTTACATGTTTACTCTTAATTTTACTAGATCTTTGGAGTGTGATGACTGATAAGACATGTGCAGCTTATATAAGTTTCCTGAGAAAATGTTACAAGTTTGTTTACCTTGCTGCAGCTACTAGGCTTATTTATTGTCATCGATTTATGACGTAAAGGTTCAGTTACAAACTCATCCAGTTTGTTCTCCATGTGATAAGCCAAGACTTGGAGATCATTTACCCAAATTTTCACAAGCCGGTGGTTATGGTGTGTCCTTTGCTTCTCCTCTGCATCGATGAGCACGGCATCAATCAACTTCAAAGTTTTTTCCCATTTTTTCAGCGTTGAAACTCAGGGAATAAGGTCAATCTCAGGAACACCTGATGAAGTGAAGCAGAGTATAAGGGCTCTCTAATGGCATTGATTTTTTTTTTTATTTTGTTCTGTTGAAAAAGGAATAAGTGGATTAATTAATAACAACAAAGACTGGTTTTCTCTCTGGAAAATGCTAGAACAATTTGACAGACAATGCCAATAAACTACAATTTATAGGTCTCTGTCTGTTTGGTGCAGCGCCGGTCGGTCTTGAAATTTTAAAAATCTAGAACGGATCTTTAAATTGGATCTCTTAAATATATATATATATACATATAAATTGGGTATTTTTTTAAGTAATTTAATTTGTATTGGAATCTTTAATTTGGATCTATTTTAAATATCTATAAAATATTTATTAGGTCTATAATTATGTAACTCATTATATATAAATTGGTTTGTATTTATTATTTTTAAAAATGGGCTCTGACCGACCGTCCGTTTAGACGAGGCCCAGGGCCGGCCCTGGTTTGGTGTAACGGAATCCATCTAAAAAAAGCCTTGTGTGAAAAGAAATCCATTTTCCAGATGGATTTCAATGTTTGTTTCCATAGAATCCTTGTAGGAAAAGAAATCCATTTACCATATGGATTTCAATGTTTGGTTGCGTTATAGACAGATTTCATCGGGTTTCAAATGAATATGGGTCAGGCCCAACTCCAAATAGACCTCAAAGCAGAATATGGACTAAATTCTTCCTTTAAAACTCCAACAAACCCAATTGATTCCGAAAACAAATAATTTATTTTAAAAATAATTTGACAAATTATTAGAGAAGCCAATGAAGTGGCTAATAAATTAGACAAATTTGCCTTGTCTTGTGAGTTTGATAATATTTGATTTGAAGATAGCCCTCCCTGTATTTCGAATTTAGTTTAAATGTCCCACTGCTGTTTGATGTTTTGGTTTCTTAATATACATCCTTTAACCGATACAATTTATAAAAATAAGTAAATTTATGGAATTTAAATGGGTGCTTACTATGATAATTTGTTCACAAATTCACAAATTCAACACCAATTTTAGAATGGTGAATTGGTGACAGTAACATAAAAAAAAAATCAATGACACCGAGACAAAAATACAAAAATTGGTGCTTGTTTTCAGGTAGAGCTTTTAAGTTCCCGGCATTTGTCCAGTGAGAAAAACCTTAAATTGGTACTGCAAGTTGTTCCACTTTGGATGACAACTGGCAAGCATGTGAGGGATGGGCACTCTGTGACATGCAAATGCTCTAGACGAGATTGAATGGTGTTGTAATCGAACAAGTACTGTAATTTCCCACAATTTCTTACCTCCAGTACTCTCTTTAAAGATGAAGGTAGTTGGATTTTGAAAATGAATGTTAGAGTATGACAACCTCCGATTGTCAAGTGTTGAAGACGTGCATTTTTTCGCAGCAATCCCTCCGGTAAGGACATCAAAGCATTGCAATTTCCAATCTTGAGTATCCTCAGAACAGAAAGAAAATCGACCGACCTCTGGGATTGCTGTAAGATTTGGGCAAATTTTCAATACGTAGCTCCTGAGGAGTGATGAGGCTATGCAGTCCTTGTGGTTGTTTCTGAAGAAGAATTTGCATTCGGCAAGAAACACAAGAGCTCTTCACAATTGACAAATAGAAAACGTTCTACTTTCTGAAACACTTGCTTGAACCAATTACTGATCTGTGAAATGCTTAAACGAATATAGCTTAATGATTCGTAATCAACTGGACCACGGCACATAACTGCCCTGCATCGATCAGTTTCTGATTTATAAGGCAATGGAAGGCTTGAGAATGGAACTATCAACCGCGCGCACTCATGCACTACAAGTTCTTGTAATAAAGGGAAGCTGATGATCAGGTAAATTCGGTGTGAGTTTGGGACAACTTTTAATGGAAAGATTACGTAGGCGAGAGAATGCTCCAACATGTTCAGATTTACCGGTAGGATCCCAATGCTCACATTCATCCAAATCCTCGAAAGAAAGTTTCTCCAACAAAAGAAAAGGCTTCGAACAACCTTCTCCGTAAATCTCAGAACCTATGCTTTTTAGCCCCTTCATCCCCCTGATAGTGAGCTCTTTAAGTGAAACCAACAGCCATAGAGGAGGCAAAGATGTGCACTTTTCACAGTTTTCCAATGTCAGAACCACCAAGTCAGAGAATGATGGATCTCCTAACCGAGATGGGTTTACGTGATGTTGAAGCGCGTAAAATACATCATCATTTGCTTCTTCTGTCGAATCCAAATCTATTAAATCTGCCAAAACCTGCTTATCACTTGAAAAACACATCCTCTTTAAAAAATCAATGTCATTCTCTAAACTTGAAGTCATGAATGGTTTCCGGGGTAGTCAGGAGCAGGGCCAGCCATAACACATTTAGAGCCCATAGCGAAAACAACCGTTTTATTATTATCGAACCTATTTTTTAAAAAATAACCAATTTTTAAATCCCTCTATGTAGAAATCTAATAAAAAATTTTCATTTTTTTATGGACATAGGAGGGTGCACTTATTGCATAGGCCCAGGGCCGGCCCTGGTCAGCAGTTGAATTCCTTCCCAGTCTGTAAAATACATCATCATTTTCTTCTGTCTCATCTAGTACCGACTTGCCATTGTTCACCTCTCGAGCAAGCGTTGTTTTATCATGCGGGAACTAAACGGCCGCCTAGATGTATATTTTCGTTAAAAGTTTTAACAGTCACACTCTACCCTATTTCTTCATAGTAGTAGTAATAATAATAATCTCTTTTAACAGTCACACTAGTAACTCACGGAAAATTCAACCCGATTAAGGAAGACTTCTATACAATTTTCTGAATTATATTAAGTGATCACAGCCTAATAGTTTCACAAATCAAGCGGATACAGGCAAAATTAATATTAACAGCAACTCACTTAAATCATTAAATTCAATTCATTAACTTGCAGGCACTAAACCATATTTTCTTTTTTGATTAAAAGCAAAATAAACAATAAAATTGCATAATGCAATCATACACAAGCATCTAATCATAAGAAATCGCGAAAAAAAAAAAAATCAAACCTGTTCATGTTGTTGAAAAGCTTGAACTGGTTTTCTTTTTAACAATTTCTGAATCACGGATTCACAGACATTGCATGTCAATAACCTACAATTTCAATGTTTGGTTGCATTATGGAGTCCTACCCATATATATGTATCTTAATATTCAATTATTATAATTATCACTTAATTATTGTTTCCCAAAACGATTCCATTTCCTGAAGTTTTTGACTTTCCAGTTTACAGAATATTGAAAGCAGTAGTCTTCTTGATCTGCAAGACCAAATCAAGAAACATGCGAATGCAAGCATGACAAGTAAACAATTGTTATAAAATGCTGACAGATAAAAACACGTTAACATCAAAAAATTTGGGTTAGGATCGGTTTTGGCCCAAAACCGAACACGACCCGCACGCTAACCGAACAGCTTTGCCTGTGATTCCTCGGTTTTGGGCCATATTGGGCCTTTGGCCCACTCTAATTTTTCAAGTCCAATGCCAGTCCGTTTTGTATAACTCTAGGGTTTAAAATGAATTTGGGTCAGGCCTAACTACAAACAAACCCCAAACCAGAAAGTTTGTACACCTTAAATGGACTAAATTTAATTCATCAACTGAAATTCCAAATGAACCCAAAAGGGCACCTATCAAAAATTCACCAAATTCAACACCAGAAATTAAGATGTTCAACACCAATTTTTGAATGGTGACAGTAACATAAAAAATTAGAATTTGGATCATATGCTAAACTAATCTTTATGGATTTGCTGACATGTAATTAATGGTTGAAATTTATTTATTTTATTTATTTCACTTTTAATATTTTTAACTGTAAAGTATTATTTTTAAATGTTTTAGATCAGGAAAAAGATCGTTACATGATCCTAATCCAAAAAATTCAATAGCATTGAAACAAAAATATTAAATTGCCAATTTTTGAATGGTGACGGTAACATAAAAAATTCAATGGCATTAAAACAAAAATATACCATGCTTCCTGTTGGACTTGATGGCAAGAAACTGAGAGAGTAGTTGCAGCACAATGCTTGCATCTACATCAGAATGCTAACCAGAAGAATTGAAACTGCAGCAGAATGCTAACCAGAAGAAGATTGCATTGATGGAAGATCTTTTTCTTGATGATTTTTATGAGCCTCGACCTCTACATGTTTTTCTTGACCAGCTTTGCACCATTAGTCAGCAATGAGATTAAATCCACCAGGTGTATTGCTGCAACAATCTAAGAGATCATCACTCACTTTTGATTTATTAGTCTAGTACAAGATTTGCATTGCTTCCTTTTATTTTTAATTAGTTGGGGAATCCTTGCAAGAGTTGAAGTGAAACTTTTTTGTAAATTTTTAAAGAATGTTGTATTTTTTTACTACTATTGTGTTATTTCTTGCATTTGTATTACCACATTCATGATTGGTTTTGGTTAAATATTCCATTTTTTTTTCTGAAATTACATAATCGAAGTGTTAAAATAAGAAATTCTATAGTAACCCATTAAATTACTATTCATAAATCATGCAATCAGATTTTTTTTTTGTTTTTTGGAAATACCCCAAACATCGTATTATATTGATAGTTTTATAGTTTATCATATTTTGAATTTTATTAATCTTTTGTTGTAATTAATTTCCACAAATCCATGGCATTGGAAGTTATATATATATATATGTTTTCAAAAAGCAAACTAAATTGATAATGTGAAGTTGGCTTGGTACATGGTAAAACCCTCACATTAACATATATCTATAAGATTGTGGGTTTAAATCACGACTGCTCTGTCAATCCTTCAATCCCGAAATATTGTAATGGTTGAGGAAAATAAACTATTTATCTATCTCATTTGATTTCATAAATACATTTATACAATGTTTCTGATACAACAATCATTTTCATCACAATTTGGAAATATACACAGTGAGCCCATCTCTTTTCCTTTTTTGGCTTCCCATTGTTCATGTAAGCAATTCCAATCAGGGAGAAATGGCAAAATAAGATATTACAACAAGAATTTTGCCAATTTTCTGCTCCACCATCTGGCAATCTGGGTTCATTTCAGCAACAGGCATGAACCTTCCCCGAAAATCGAATGACTAATTTTGTTGCTGTTCATGTAGTAGCAGGCAATGCCGATTTTCTGTCACGCCTTGCAAGACTGGCTAGTGTTCTGTATGCTGCCCTGCCTGGACACCAATCAAAGAAAGCCAATTGGATTAGTAGATAGTTTTAGAGGGTGCTTCTACATGTTTACAATGATTACATTCACTTTTTCTCACTCTGATCTCGAAAGGGAATAACATTATTCCGTATGTAATATCTTCTACATGCATGATTATATATATATGTGTGTAAAAAATGGAATAGTTACTTGAAATGAAACGGGTAACCTCTCACATGAACATGAATGCAACTAGGTTTGCCTTGAACACCTGGAGGTGTGCTTAGAGTTGCAAAATAATTTCAAACAAGCACACTCATTCTTAAGCTAACAAAACTTTGGTAAATAAAATGTTATGATGGTTCAATTGCTAGGGCTTGTACTGACCTTCATTCCTTAACAATTTTGTTTCGCTACGCAAAAGAAGTCGAATTGGTGTACCAGAAAACACCCAGCATCTTTACATTGCCGGTAACTCGATAAGTCTCAGAAAATAGTTTTGCATCATTTACAAAGAAAACAAATGCGGGTGGCCTGAGGGCAGCCTGCAAAAGGAAATCGTACTCAATACAAAGTGCCCCCACGGTCATTAAAACACACTATATATATTATGACATTGTGTATTGCATGAATAAGATGAAATAAAGATTGATTCATTATATGAGCAATAATGATTTCCACAGAACATTTCCACAGAATTTGTCATGCTCAGGCAACAACTTAAATCGAAATGAATAGAAGAAAATATATGCAGGATTGAAGTTGAACCAGCTTAGTAATAAGCCCCTCACACCGACATCAATAAGTTTGTGGGTTTAAACTCAACTCCCAAGTTCGTAATAATTCGATATATATATTCCTGAATGTTAAATTCCTTATTCATAAATATAAATAAGCTACCGTTTCAGGTACTTAATGAAAATTCAAGTGATCACCATATTATGACAATGTCCGGAAGTTAAGGCTATAGATTAATATAATTATAAAAAAACTGATGTGACAACCATACTATGAAGGAAAGTTAGTGTGCATACAAATTTCAAACGAAAAAATACAACTGAATATGCATAAGTTTATTCCTCTAATATGCAGCCATAGATTTTCTAACATTCAACATCTGAAAAAAAGTGCTGAGTTCAAGGAGAAAGAAGATTTCCTGAAATGAAAAAGACAAGATCAGAGACTTATTGAGAATTACATGCACAAGTTACATGAAACAAGATTGAGCAAATTTTGATTACCTGATCTCCAATTTGTTTGTCATGCTATTATGCATATCTTCTTAAAGATCATAATTCCAGGTTCTGCTGACAATGTAAGGGAAATACATTTAGTAGTCGAATTTCAAATATAAGTACTAAATTCAACATCACCAAACTGAACTGAAACAATACCAAAGTGCCTGTGTTCAAATTTGGACCACCATTGAGAGCAAATTCTTGAGAGTTCAGTAAATCATCAGAGACCTTAACCTTTAGTTAAAGTGAAAATAAGTTAGTAAACGCATTCAATTTAAGGCAGAGACTAATTCAACAGGATTATTCATTTCAAAAATAACATGTAAAACAATTTATTTAGAAAAATATTTTCCAAAAACATTAGGCTGCATTTGAGTTCAAGTTCAACTAATTGAGCAACTGACTACTGTGTAAATTGCCTATACACGAAGCTTACCACTGCGATTTCATTGTTGATATATTGCATTTGAGAGTTCAATGAGGTACTTCCTGCACATGACAGAGTTGACACTGTTATCATATAAATCAGGATTGTTGATTGTCTATGGCTAAACTAAGTTAGAAATTGACAGACCTGAGATAAAGCATGATGATGGAAGAGGTAATCTCAGATTCTATCCTCTCTACTTGTCTCTGAGATCAAAACAGCTCCTTCTTGCTACTTTCGATCTTCCATGAATCTGCCATCAATCTGAATGTGAGGGATGTGGGAAATCTTGAACCACTCTTCTCCTTTGTCCTTTTTGCACCGTTTTTTCAACAGGGGACAATCATATATATACAACTGCATAAGTGAGGAAGGCAGGCCTGACTCTGGAAGTGATTCGAGAGCAGGGCAATCACTGATCGACAAATATTCAAGAGAGGACAGGTTTTGAAGTCCCGTGGAAGATAGATATTTCAATTTTGGGAATCTTGCAATGGTCAACCCAGTTACAGAGGTGGGCAATGCCAGTCCTGTCTCCTCCTGTGGAAAAGACTCCGCATATACGCATCCCCTAATCTCCAGGTTTTTAAGAGAGGTGAGCTTATGCAACCCCCACTCAATCAATGGCCTGTAGATACTGACATCTGCAATTGAAAGTGATGTCAGGCTGGTGGGTAAACCTTCTTCTTCGATAGATGTTATACTTGGACATTGACGCAATTCTAATTCTCGAAGAGAGTTGAGCCTGTGCATGTGTTGAGGTAGAGCTCTAAGTTGCCTGCATTTGTCGATTGAGAAAAGTCTTAAATTGGTATCTGGAAGCCCTCCTTCAGGGAAGGAAACAAGACTTGGACAATCCCATAAATAAATGTCACGGAGACAGCTGAGACTGTTGAGGTTCCCGGGTATCAATTTAAGCTTTTTACATCTCCAAATCTTGATATATTCAAGAGACATGTTACTGTGAAACGACTCTGCTATTGACACTAGCTTTGGACAATCAACAACATTGAGATGTTGAAGCGTCTCAGGTAACTGGCCGCTTGATGACAAGGTCACGAGCTTTGGGCACCCTGAAATCTCAAGGTGTTTGATTACTGCAAGCAGTTCCACTCTGGATGACAAGCATGTCAGGGATGGGCACTGGGAGACATACAAATGCTCTAGAAAAGATAGACCGGTGTTGTTGATACTCTCACTGTGCATAGTTGAAGAAGAACACGGAGGAGAAGCACGAGTAGCCTCTCCGTCATCCAACAAATATGGTAATTTCCCACAATTTTTTACCTCCAGTCTCTTTAAAGATGAAGGCAGTTGGCTTTTGAAAGTGAATGATAGAGAATGACAACCTCCAATTCGCAAATGTTGAAGACATGCATTTTCGCGCTGCAATCCCTCCGGTAAGGACATCAAAGCATTGCAATTTTCAATCTTGAGTACGCTCAGAACGGAAAGAAAACCGACCTCCGGGATTGCTGTAAGATTTGGACAATTTTCAATACATAGCTCTCGGAGAGTGATGAGGCTATGCAGTCCTTGTGGTGGCTTCTCAAGAAAACTTTCATTCTGCCAGACATATATGAGCTCTTCAGAATTGACAAATAGGAAACATTCTACATTCTGAAACACTTGCTTGAACCAATTGTTGATCTGTGAAACATTTGAACGAATAGAGTATAATGACTCATAGTCAACTGGACCACGGCACATAATTGCCCTGCATCTATCAACTTCTAATTTGCAAGGCATCGGAAGGCTTGAGGATGAAACTATCAACTGTGCGCACTCATGAACCAGAAGTTCCTGTAATGAAAGAAGCTGATCAGGTAAATTCACTGTGAGTTTGGGACACCTTTTGATGGAAAGCTTACGTAGGCGAGAGAATACTTCAACATATTCAGCTTCACCAGTAGGATCCCAATGCTCACATTCATCCAAATACTCAAAAGAAAGATTCTCCAACAATTGGAAAGGCTTTGAACAACCTTCTCCATAAATCTCAGAACCTATGCTTTTTAGCCCCTTCATCCTCCTGATGACAAGCTCTTTAAGTGAACCCAACAGCCCTAGAGAAGGCAAAGATGTGCACTTTTCACAGTTCTCCAATGTTAGAACCACCATATTTGAGAATGATGGATCTCCTAACCAAGATGGAAAACGTATGCCACCATAGTATTTGATTGTGAGCTCTTTTAGGTTTTGATGAGGTTGAAGCATGCCAAATACTTCATTTTCTGCTGCCTCATTCCGCGAGTTATCAAACAGAGAACCCCATTCTAGAATTAGTACTTCCAAGCCGTTCTTATCGCGTAACACAACCTCCTCCGGAGAATCAATGACATTTTCTAAACTTGAAATGCAAAGTTCTCCGTTTAGAAACTTTAAATCCTTTAAATCTTTTATACTAGATCCGACATCTTTGCCTACAATAAAATCAGATAATGTCCGAAGAGATTCCCAATTTTCAATTCCCAGAGGCATCTCTCTTAAATTTGTACCCCTAATTTCAAGATGACGTAGATTGATCAAATTTCCCATATTAGAAGGCAAATTCACGAGACAGACACAATCTCTTAATATCAAAACTTGCAAGTTGAATAACATATTTATTGACTCCGGCAAACTTCTAATTTCTGTACCAGAAAAGTTGAGGTACCTTAGACTTGTCAAATTTCCTATTGAATCAGGCACCACAGTCATATGATAATTTCTTAATGATAGCACCCTCAATTTTTTTAATCTTGTCAATAAATCAGAAAGAATCGTATCAGACACAGAACCTGTATGATAATCCTTGAGTAATAAAAAGAATGTCCTTAAGTTCTGAAGCTTACTGATGTCTTGAAATATATTTTTACTATCATGTAAGTCATCTGAGTAAGAACAATAACGAGTCCTGTCTGACCTGTATAATATCCAGTTGCCATCCAAGTTATATGCCGACCTACGACTAATATCTCCGGAACACTGCTGGGCAAAATATTGGATACGGCTGTGCATTCCAAATTTGGAATCATCATTATCTGATTTTTGAAAAATTGACCTCGACACAAGATTGCGAAAGTATTCACTTCCTAAATCTTCCAATTGCATATTATCATTTGATTGTTGAATAAGACCTTCAGCTATCCACAATAATACAAGTTCCTTCTCTTTGAATTCATAGTGGTTTGGCAGCATTGCACAATAAGTGAAACATCTCTTAAGATGTGAAGGGAGATGGTAGTAGCTTAATGTTAACACTTGGCCAGTACCACCTCCAACTCGAAAGTTCCTTATTTTTTTGTTCAATATATCTAACCACTCATCCTTCTGTATAGAATGTAGAAGGCCACCAAGAGTCTTGGCTACCAAAGGCAAGCCCTCGCACTTTTGAACAACTTCGTGATGAATTTCCTTCAAATTTGCGTTTGGAAATGCATGCTCTGCAAAGATGGACCAACAATCTTCGTCCGATAGAGGCTGTAAATCATAATATATTCCAATTCGCCTTATTAATCCAACTTTCCTAACACGTGTGGTCATGATAATCTTACTTCCAGGTGCTCCTTTCATAAGGGGAAAGCACAATTTTTTCCACAAGTCATAGTTTCCGTTCCAAATATCATCTAAGACAAACAAGAATTTTCTTCCAGCTAACGACTCTTTCAATTGAAACTGCACCTGATCTAAATCCTTCATATCACAGGGTCTTGATGTAATTGAGGTGAGAATCGCCTTTGAAATTCTCAAAACATCAAAGTTGTAAGAGACAGGAACCCATGCTCTTAGGTTGAAATCTTCAAGTACTGACTTGTCATTGCACACCATTCGAGCTAGTGTTGTTTTACCGACTCCCTCCACCCCAACAATAGCTATTACACTAAAGTTGGCATCAGTGGGTTCATCACTAAACACCATATCAAGTATTTTGGCTTTATCTTCATCTCTCCCATAAATAGTTGATTCAGTTGGCACACTTGCACTGAATGGTCTCTGGTAGTCAGCCGTTGAACTCCTTCCCGGAATATTATTTAATCCTAATTCAGTTATCTCTTTACAGAGTACTTCCAAGTAGCGATTGGTTTTCTTTATCTTCTTTTTCATGCTAACATTAAATTCAACTGCAGTAGGACTCAAACCAGTGAAAAGAGCAGGATTGAGCTTACGTACCTTGCTACTACTAGGAGGATGTTCTGTCATCAATTTGAGCCGCAAGGCTTCAGTTGCAATCTCATCCAGTATGTCCTCCATGTCATAAACCACTTCTTGGAGTTCATCCAGAAACATTTTCACAGCCTCTTCTGTCAGTTGCTTCTCCTCTGCATCGATGAGCACTGCTTCAATCATCTTCAAAGGTTTCTCCCATTTTTTCAGATTTGAAAGTACACCCACTTCGCGTGCAAACTGCAGCAACTCAGGGTTCGTCAATCTCTCGAACAAAACCTGAACTAAAGCAGAGAGAAAGGGCTCTCCTATGGCCATGGTTTTTTTTAAAAAAAAAGCTTGAACAATTTCTGAATCACAGGTTTAGAACTTAAGAGGTTTGTACTTTGTACGCAATTTACGCCAATGAAGTTCAAATTAAATCCAGATAATATATAAAATTGCAACCACGCCCCTAAGGTTTTGCATAAATACAACTGGATGAAAACATTTGCATATTTTTTTAATTTGACACCAAACGAGGGTCTAACATGTACAAATATTTACTTATACTATACGAAAAAAGTTCCTCACATGTTTTTTTGGCGTAGAAAAACTTCGGTGCACCCATCAGCAATCACCCACCATATTCCCCAATGCTGATTTCATTTAAAAGAAACGGTGAGAGGAGAGAAAAAAAACTTTTTAAAATAATATATTTAATTAAAGGTTGACATCAACCTTTTGAAGTTTTTCTCCAAAAGAGAAGAGGCTAGAGGTGTCCACGGTTAGGTTAAACCATTCGAAACTGAACCGTAACCGTCGGTTACGAAACCGGTTGGAAACCGGTTTCCCGACGGTTCGGTTACGGTTATCCAATCCCAAAAACCGTCTCAAAACTGGTGGTTATAACTGACGGTTTAACCGCCGGTTTTGGTATATTTTATTTTAAAAAAACTAACTAATTGAATTGTGACACATAGTAATTCATTTGCAAAAAAAAAAAAAAACCAACCGTAACCACTAAACCGGCGGTTACGTAACCGAACCAAACAGTCCCCCTCCAGTTACGGTTACGGTTACGGTTACGGTTAGGCCATTTTACGGAACCGAAACCAATGATTCGTAACCAGAACCAAAACCGACGTGGACACCTCTAGAAGAGGCTGAGGTTTATTGTAACCAAATTTATTTAGTATTATAAAATTATAGACAAATTATGGTAAATTCCGGATAAATCAGGATGTTGTCACACCTCTTTCACTCTCACGTAATAGGGATGGTAACGGATTGGGTTCGGAAGAGTTTTATAAAATCCAAACTCTCACCCGTGAAAATTTTCCACACCCACGCCCGCCCTCGAACCCATGTAGGTAAACGGGTTTGCGGACGAGTTTGAACCTGTGGGGTACCCACAAAACCCGTAACCCGATGAACCCGTGAACCCGCGATTTGTCACTTATTTCATACTTAATCGAATTAAATTTCCATCTCTAATTCCCTACTTGATACATTACAAAACAATAATAACCATAAAAAAAAATAACAAAAAAAAAAAATCAAATGTCTATAATCTAAAATCTTAATCCATAAGTAGTTAAGTACACAATCTATAAATTCATATTTCATAAGTCCATGAAAATATCAAAAGTACATAGAGCATAAATAAATAAAAACAGCTCAGTGAAATATTTAGGAAAATATGATAGGGTTTGAGTGTGTCTCATTATTTTATTTTTTTACTCAAAAAAATGTTGTATAATATATCCAAACGGGTTCATGGGTTAGACCTGCGGATTCAATTTTTCAACCTACACCCGCCCGTGAACTCGTTGGTTTTTTCATTAAACGGGTTCAAAGTTGGTTCCCATGTTCTCAGTTTTGAAAGGTACCTACGGGTGCAAACAGCCGCAACTCTAGCGACCTCAATCTCTCGAACAACACCTGAAATAAAGCAGAGAGGAAGGGCTCTCCAATGGCCATGATTTTGTCTGTTGAAGATGAGTGCAAGCAAGAGAGACTGGTTCTCTCTTTGGAAAAGCTTGAACAATTTCAGAATCTCGGATTCCCAGACAACGCCAAATTGCCAATGAAGTAAAATTAGGGACTACCTAAGCTAATATGATAAAATCTAATAAATAATTGATATTATTACAATAACTCAGTGCGTTCTCCTTCTATACATCACACCAACTTACTAGCAAAAATACACATGTTACCATTTATCTATTATATATATATATGGTTTTCTACTACATATCCCTTATTTTAATACAAATTACAAAGTAAGCATATTGATTAAATTTTAATAAATTTCGATCTGAATTTTTTTTGATGAAAAGTTCAATGAAATCTACTTATAATTACGATTTGAATTTATTTCAAGAATTATTAGTTGTCTTTTTCATTTTTCCTATTTGCTCTCGTTTTTTGATGCTTATGATTGTCAATTTTAGCTCATGAAGTGACAAAAAAATTCTCTATAAGTTTTATTTTCCTTAATTAATTTTATACGAAAAAAATTAGAATTTGTTGGTCACTCGAAGGTCTGTGATAATTTTGTTTTTCGTTTTTTACAAATTATAATTTATTAAAGTTATTTTTGTCCAAAAGTGAAAACGGGCATAAACAATAAAAAATTTAGAAATTGATAATTTTTTATGATCAGTTTTGAAAAGATGTTTTATTTAAATTAATATAAATTCATAAATTGGAGTAAGGCGGCATCATCGTTCTAAAATTCTCACAGTTTTACTAACACAAGGATAAGAGACTTGAGAACACGTACTTAGCCATTTCAACGAAATCAATCCAATTTTTAAAAGGTTGGGACAATTATCATAAAGTCAAAGTGAAAATAATAATATTTCTACATAAGTTAGGGTTGTTTTTGAAATTTCTCTATCCTTATTTGATATTCGAAGGGTTAAGGTCATTAAATATTAATCCAAACCGGAACACGTTACATATGATGGCAAAGTCCACACGGTTTTTGAGGATGCAACTAATTAAGTATTCTAATGCTTTCGTCTTATTCACTTTGGCATACCAATTATAAATAAATCGATCAAATGAGATTGGTTTAGAGGGGTGTAGTTTAACTAGCAGATGGACTACTTAGAGCTTGAATAAATGATTCTCAAATTAACAGTTTGCATTCTTCTGATAGTAAAAATTTTAAAAAAATATATATCTAATATAGATAAATGGATAGATAGATACCATAAAGAAAAAAATAAAATAAATCTAGATATGATGTTGGTTAAGTTCGGCCATGATTTAACTATTGTTTGTCTTATGGTCGGCTATGGCCATCTCTAGGTTTGATGTGGCCACTCTTTAAAAATAACTCGGATTTTAAGTTTTTTTTAATAATACAGTTTAAGTCTGATTGTCGGGTTATAGTTAAAAGGAATTTGACTTGTTTTTAACTTTCCAGGTTTCATTGGAGAATTAGATGCAATAATTTTTAAATAGATCATTTAATACTTACTCAATATTTTTTCAGTAAGATTGATTTTTTATCTAGTTGGTAATTTTTTTTTAAATTTCTTAGGTTAAAGTTGACATTTTTATCATCTTGAGATTATGATTACCACTCCCATCTTATTGATTGGTTTATCATCAATTTGAAAGGTTGCAAGTTGCAACAATCCTTTTCTCATCTGCCGAGAAGATTTATCTAGCTAGTTGCTGGTTATGGCACCATTCACCAACACTGACAAAGTGTGCATTAGACCGGTGAAAGATACTTTCAAAATCTTTAAGAAATGCAATTGGAAATTACCAATTTGCTGCTTTGGTTGGTGTAAGTTGACATTGGACTGCTAAATGACATTAGTTTTTATATTTTAATACTTGCACGTCATAATCATCACAAGCTTCTAGGCATCAAAATAGTTATGGGGACATCATGGGGACCAAGTAAGCATCACAATTCTCAAGTCGACAAGACTAAAAACAAATCTTAATCAAATTTATTAGGAATTTAATAAAGTCACTATTACTTATCAATTTTATCTTCAATTAATTTATAGATTTGTGGAGTCCACTCGATGTTACAAATATTAATTATATAGACAGACCACTTGTATTGTAATTTATTTTTATCATTATTTTAGTCTAATAAACCTTGAGATAAAGATGAGGTTGGCTTGAAGTGTGTTTGGTAAGGATGAAAAGCCGGGCGGAGGTATATGCATTCTAGCTTGGGCCGAATCCCATATTAGTTTTTTTTTTAAAAAAAATTATACATAAAAATACAAATGAAAGACAATTAGAATATTAAGGTTGCTTTATAATTCATAAAAATTGTCTAATTTAAAATTTAATTTAATTGAGATAATCTCAATAGATTAATTAGAGTGTAATATTCAATTTTTTTATGACACTCAAACACATTAAAGTTTCATTTTTCTATCGTTTCTCTATTCTTTTATAGATAAATTAAACAGATTTTGAATTCCTTACTTCGTTTGTTTGTCTAAACTAATATTTAAGTTTATTTTGTTTACTAATTTTTCCCTTTAGATTTGTTTTAAAAAACTTTGTACCGTCATCCGGTGTGTTTGAGTAGAAAATTACATTAATTTAGCATTAAAATATCTCGAATTTGAGTCATTGCACCGTAAGTGTTATAAAAAAAAATTATAGTTAATTTAGTCCACTTGGACGATAAATCCTGGCTTTGCCCCCGATGAAAAGTGAGAGAAAAGAAAAGGGTGGATGGAAAATGGAGAAAAAAAAATGAAGAAATATGTTGTTCGGTATGAGAGAAAAGTGGAAGGAAGAGAAAAATGATTAATCCTCCAAAAAGTTGAAGGAAAATGAAGAGAAAAAAAGGAATGGTTTTTAGGTTTAAATGAAAGGGTAGTGTTAACCTATTAATTACATTAATTATTTTAACAATACCCTAAAAGAAATTACAAATTTATCCATCTTTTTTAATCCTCTAACAAGCTTTAGCTAAATAATATAGGGGTAAAATAGTTAAATTGATACAGAAGATTTTACTATCCTCTGTCTTCTCCCCAACAATACCAAACAAAGGAAATGAAAGATCTCTTCCTTCCTGTTTACCAAACAGTTGAAGAGAATATTATTTTCCTTTCTTTCCCACATGTTTTCTATCTCTCCAAATCTTTCTATTTTTCTATTTTCTTTCTTTCATACCGTAAGGAAAACTACTGATTTCGTCATGGGAGAAGATGAAGGGTAAGTTCATGGCTAAATTCCTTCCTCTTGATTATGAGTAACAGCTGTATGTATAACTGCAGAATTGTAGGCATGGAATAGAAAATGTGGAGGAATATATTGATGAATTTATTCACCTGAATTAACAGAATTTACTGCTGGACAACGAAAAATATGTAGATTACAAGATCAGATGAATATGCTTAATGCGTTTACACTCGGATAGGCTTTTGATTTAGTTCCAAAGGCAGAAGAACCAACTAGGCCTCCTCTTACGTAGGTTAGTTTTACTAACTAGCAGTTTCAGGCTGGTCCAAGTAAGGCAATGACTCCAAATGAACCTGCAACTAAGGCTTCGGATCGACCCAAAAGGACTGCTCCACAACAACCACCAAACCGCTACACGAGGCCTATGCTGGGATTGTGTTTAGGGATGGTAAAATTGGCTAGGTGTAAAGGGTCTGTCCCTTACCCACATGATGTGGTCTAGGTTTAAACCCAGACCGTATCATTAAAAGCCAATTTTAAGCCCTTTTTATGGTGGGTTTTACCCAGGGTTAATTTTAAACCTGTAAAACCCTCATAGTTGGGTTTTGTTTCACGACAACATCTGCCGTCGTTCGTCTCTACTTCAAAAAAAAAAAAAAAAAAAAACGTTCTCATCTCTCGCCAGCGTTCGTCTCTACTTTTTTTTAAAAAAAAGACACGTTCTCATCTCTCACCGGCGTTCATCTCTACTCTCTTAGCATCATTCCGATGAAGCTTCTCGCCATTGAACCCCACATCCAGAATTGCTTGAAACCCACATTCAAAGGTAAGTTTTCCTTCTTCTTTATAATATTTTCTGGGTTTGTCACAGAAATTGGAAATTTTCTAGGTTTGAAAATATATCAATTCACTTATACCAATTTATTTTTTACTCAATTCATTTAGGTGGTTTGTATACAAGAGATCGAGACAAATAGGAGAAGAAATAGATTAAAGTGATAGATGCATGTGTGAAGCATCCAAATCCAGGTATTCTTCTCCTATTTTGCTACATCATTCTTGAGTAAGCTTCATCGCCAATGTAAGGAATTTAAGGTTGGAATGTGTTCAGATTATCAAGCATGTGCCGTAGGACCTTCATGTACTCTTCAAGACCCTTCTTTTTGTTGTATTGTTTGATATGAATTCGCATAAAATACTGATATGATATGGTAATGCAGTCCACTTTTGATTTGAGCAAGTATTTACTTGGTAGGATATGAGTTATATATATTTTTTGGAACAGTTTTGGAAGCAAAGGCTTTGAACTTTCTATTGCCAGTGCTCGACAAAATGTTAGATGTGCTTGTTAAATGTAGAACACGATATGGTTTGGTTGATAAGACTTAGGGATTGGGTTTTAAGATATGGGGTTGTCTATGGGAAGTGTTTAATTTGCTTTCGAAAGCAAAATTTTAGTTTTTGATAACTTTTGGAGCAATGCTTGCCAAAACCATCTTTTTTTTTTGTCTTAATTTAAATAATATTGAGATAATAATTTGGACTTACAAATAGTTTCTTGGTAACGTAAAAATTGATTTTGACCCGAATGTAAAAATTGCTCTATTTGGATTGAGTTGTAAAAAATATTCTATTTGGATTGAATTTAAAAATTATTCTGTTTGGATTAATTGTTTTAATAGAATTGTTACTTAATTTGGTTTGTAAAAATTGTGACCCAATGAATCTAGGTATAAAAAATGTGTAAAAAATTCGGGTCAAAAATTGGACCGTAAAAAAAATGTGTTAAAAATTCAGGTCATGACGTGCAAGCCCTTTGCCCTTTCCCTTTCGCTACCATTCACCACCACCATTCCATCATGACGTGTTATTGAATTTCGTTACTTCACTTGTCACAATCGCACCGAAAGATTCCTGGTGTATCTCGCTCTACCGAAGATTTTTCCTATTCATCTACCTACTTCCGTATTCAAACACAAAATCACTTTAACCTATTTACTTACACAAAATCACTTTAACCTATTTACATAATTTATAATGTTCAGATTTGTTAGTTAAGCGTTACCCAAATGTTAGTTAGTCAGTGGCAACTTGATTATATATAAATGATTAGTTTAGTCAAATGATAGTTAATGCTTCAAGATATTTTTCATGGTTCAAGATAAATATGGGGCCTTGACTTGCAATGAATTTGGTAGACAGACCTCTCTGAAAATGACATGAGTGTCCACACATTCCCCAACAGTGTGGTTACATGGTTGAAACAAGTTAGAACTAGCAGTGTGGACAATTTTAAAGTCGTACAGAAATGTAGCCTATATAATGTAAGAGGAAACCCTGAGTAACATGATTGAGGGAATGCAAATATAAGTTTATAATAGATTATGCACATTAATTTAGATTCAGCTTTCGTAAAAACTATAGTTGGCAAGACTATGATAACCTCAGTAACTAAATCTCTCCTCAGCCAAGCCAATTAAATTTTGTTAGGATATTTTGTTTCATTTTCTTGCAACCGGAAGCAATCAACTGAGAGGAAATGAAATTAAATATTCAAACACCAATCAAATATTATTCTTTGAATACAAAAAAGAAAAAAAATTATTCAAACACCAGCCAGAATCTCAATTGAGAGGAGAGAAAATGAAATTATAAAAATACAAGCACAAACATATCAAAACTAAGCAAAAAAATTACAACAGTGACAATAACAATAAAGTGATTAAATAAGAACCTGATTAGAAGGGGAGTGTTGAAGCTCGTAACGGATCTCTCTGCGAATGTTGTCTTCGAAGGCGGCCTCGCGCATCTCCGAGACCCAGCTTCTGGTGGTTGTGATTTGAGAAACCGGGTGCAGTTTCGATGTAAAGAGAAATGGGTTGTGATTGGAGAGGCTTTGATGGGTTCTTCTTAAACTAGGCATCAATTTCGCGGATTTCGCCATCTTTGTTGCTGTCTGATTATTTGAAGCAGTTTAGAAATAATGGGAAAAGAGATAAGACTTTTGACTGATCGGTGCCGTTTTAGAATTTTAAAGTAGTGACGTGGCTAGACATGTCATCGAGTACGTATTGACATGTCTGAACACGTCATCACATAATAACCGCATTAATATTGACGTGTTCGGCCACGTCATCGAACTTGTGAGGACTTGTCCATACACATGGTTACTAAAAAGTTTCTCAAAATGTAATCAAATAAGTGGTGACGTAGTTAAACACGTCAACACATGGTCACATGGTATATGAAAGGTTAGTACATGCCCAGACACAATATTAAATGACGTCATCGCCTGGTTGAGCAGAACAGTCTCGAAGCATGAACGGCGACTACCTTTTCCACTTCTGCTTCTCTCAAATCCCACACCATCTGGGTCGGTTCCATCATGTTCTTCCTTGCCGGCGCTGCCAAGGAGGCCGCCGACAACCTCGGTATCTCCCCTTCCACCGGCGCCTCTTTTAGTTTATGAAGCCAAATATGTATGTGCAAATGATAAATGGTTCATTGAATTTGAATCCTTGGAACTTATGATGGGTCAATAGCTATCAACCCATGAGAAATTTCTGGTAGAGATCCATGTAAAAATATTTCCCAGAAGCATCAAGATATAGACTATTTGAATTGGTCAATTTGGGGTATTGAAACTTCATTTTGCTGTTAATTTGTGCTGCCAAGAATAGCTTTGAATCAATTTAGAATCTTTTGCATTGCAGGGACTCACCCTTACACCCATCTCTGCCATCATAAGCTGTGATGGTTGGGACATACCGTACCGGATTCGGTCAAATTCGGTCGGTAAATGAATCCAGGTCTGTATTCTAATTCTTGCAAGTAACAGATCAAGTTGTCAAATGAAGGAGAGCCCCGGAGAGAGGCCAGAACTACAGATATCGAGATGATTATCGATAACAGTCGCTACTTAACTTGAAAAGTAACATAACTTGTAATTAATGGTGGAGAAATCCAAGCCAAAAAAATGGTTGTTTGCCATTTAATTAATCAATCAAAGTAACAGAACTTGTAATGAATCAATCTTGCATAGTCCTTTCTGCTTGAAAAGCTGAATAGTGAGGGAAGAAAATTGAATGAAGTAGAGACAAATCCAAGCAAAACATCATTCAAGTTAGTAGAGTCTGTATTTCTTGCAGATAACCATTCTAATGAAGGCGGCCACTGCAAAGAGGCTGACATCGTCCTCTGCTTACAGACTCACAATTCGAGGTGTTGCAGATATGGCAAAGCTCCAAAATCCTTCATTGTTGGTCACGACAGGATTGAGCAACTACAAGTATCTCACATGCTTGCGCTATTCGTGCATGAACATTTCTCAGCCTCATCAATAATGTACATCAAAATGGCTTTTCGGGACCAATAACCGCTCCTCGCATTTCTCAGAGCAGTCGAAAAGCAGTTCTGCTTAAGTGAGTCATCTCCATCCTCTAGGACCAAGGAGCACCAAACTAAGTTGTACCACAACATCAATTAATCATGAGCTGCTGCAGATGTTCAACAAAGAAAAAAAGTTAGATAACATCAAGCCAAGCGATGTTCATTCATAGTTTCATACATGATAATAGTTGTCAGCAACTCTGATTGCCCTTTTAAGAATAAAACATTTCACAATAAATGTGTTGCAGCAGCCCAAAATAACAAAAATTGAAATGTGCATTGTCAATTAAAGCATATCTGTACTACACCTCGTCAATAAGATGAACCGATCATATCTATAGAAGACCACGAAATTCAGGGGATCCAAATCTAAAACCAGGAGACTACCAAACCGAAATGCATGTGTCATGGTCCCATATAATAATTGAAATTCCGTGGCAAGGAGATGAGCTAGATTGACTTGCCTATGGCAGCATCTAAAGAGCTTAGACCACTATTACATTAAAAATGGTTTACAAATTTAGAATTGAGAACAGTAAGAAATTAAATGAAAAGGGTAACAAGAATATTTGGAAATACATGAATTAAACTAAAGCTATAAAAGTATAAAAGCAGGGTTGAATTTGCTTACCTGTGAATGAAGAAGAAAGAACCACATACAGAAGACGTTTTAAGTAAAACTGCAAACACAGCCTCCTTTTAGGCATCGGAAGTTGAGTAAGTACAGTGATCTTCTGAAAGAAACCTAGTCGTGGCAGCAAAAAAAATGAAGCAACTTACATATATAGGCATCAGAAACTGAAAACATCAAAATTGAAGAGAGTTCACATATTTCTTCAGATCACCTTTCGTTAGTGACAGTTTAAAAAAATCTATGAAGAGAAGAAGCAGTCAATTTTATAAACAGAGATGAAGATTTTGATTTCAAGTATATGCACAATCTGATGCCAATAAACCTAAGTTTTCAAAGATCTGGACAGAAAAGTCACTTGCTTCCCACTGAAAATACAAAAAGTATACATTAAAACCAAAGAAGGAAAACGAGGATAAAAGTATAGACTAAAACTTTTTTTTTTCGTAACTAATGTTACTAGACACTCTCTACTGTTAATAGGAAAAAAAAGTATTCTTTCTCCTCTGAGGAGTCGCTGAATCTACGTTTTCTAGATCAAAGCTGAATCTATTAGCGATATCAACGTAAGGGATTCTAGATATCTTGAACCACTCTTAACTAGTACAAATAACACTCCAACCCAAACCACCAGCATTAAGGTACGGTCACTTCACTTTCTGTATATAAGCCATACCTTGACAATGACATTTCTAGGAATCACAGATGGGGGACGCTGGAATTGGAGTCAACATTTGGATCAGAAGATAAAAAAGTTAGAACCGAAACTTTACAATGCGCGCCTTGCATCGATGGCAGGTTGAGGCATTGCATGGCAAGACCTGCAGAATGGCAACTGCTGTTTACTGAAGACAACAACACGCAAGCTCCAAAAGCTCACTGATTTGGTTGCGTTACTCCTTAGTCTCAGCTCTATCCATACCAAGTTTGTTGTAGAAGAGGGAACACTGAACCCGACATGGAAGGACCTTTCATAGTTGCTGTTTCGCATAGATATCCTAGTTTCTGTCCTAAACAAAAAGAGGAACAAATCAAGTACACATTCTATCCGAGAGAGATGACGATGATACCAAAAAAAAAAAGTTAAAAAAAAAAAAAATTCTACACAAGGGAAAAGATTATTCACCACAGGCTTAAGCAGATCTTTCAAGTATCTCACACATTTCCATTAGGGGCTTCAACAAGATTCATTCAAATGCTCATCATACCCGGGTTTCTTCCCATCCTTTCTTCCTCGAAATATAAACAAGACCATAGATTAATTTGATGATAAAGTTAAACAAAAAAAGGAAATGAAGAATGTTTTATTCATAAACTTACAATATACAGAGAAGTCTTCTTGGTCTGACCAAATCCAGAAACATGCAAGCATGGACAATCATTAACATAAATAAAGATGGTTCATTTTTACCATTTTTACCATCCTTAATGCTGCCATGCCCTCTTCAGAACACAGCACTCTGCTCAAGCTTCCACTCACTCTAGAGCCAAGGCGTGCCCAACAATGATGTACTACAATGTTAAATTATTACAAAATGCTGGTAGATCGATAACGTACGAGCACAAAAAATAAAGAAGCTTATTACAAATTCAATTCTATTAGAATATAAAATTATGAACATAATCTAAGATATTTAAATTTGACAATAGTGACATAGTCACACTCCAAATTCGAAAATCAAACTTCGAGACCATGGTACACCAAATGCACTACAATGTTAAATTATTATGAAAATGCAGTGTAAATGAAAATTTCTTGCATTCTGTTACGTGAAAATTGTTATGCTGCTGTTTTTTTTTATTTTTTCCATTTTTTCAAACACAAATTCTGTCATAATTGTTGATAGAAATTCTTTACTTCAAAAGAAATCATGACATACTTCCTATCACAGCAGCAAGATGGATCAGGACGAATCCCACCGACTTGTGTGTATGCCAGAACTAAATCAGAGCTTCATCATCTCGCCCTTTCATTACATCTTTCCTGCATTTAGTGAGCTCTTGCTTTTAGCCTTTCAATATTCATTAAGGTGAAAAACAGTATTAAACTAAATAAACTGCTAGAAGAATTACAAACATCAATCATAGGAAGCAGCTGATTAGTCCAGGAGTCAAAAGAATTCTTCAAACAAAAGATGAGATCAAAGAGTTCTAGAGAATTGCAAGTACTAGTTGCATAAAATGAAATTAAACAATTATCGATTATCTGACCTCCTAGAAGCGTTTTCATGTTATCATGCATTCATGTCTATCCTCTCACAGATCTCGCAACCATCTGCTTGAATATCTACTTGAATATCTAAACATTAAAAAAAGAAAAAGAAAATTACAGTCAAATTTCAGACACAAAGGATTATATTCAACACAATTGAACAGAAATGAAACATACAACAATACTAAATAAGTAAATGATGATTTCAATTAAAGGCAGAAGACCAGCTCGTTACTGCATGCTAACAGAGAAGATTAAAAACTAGAGAGTAAAAAAATGTGTGGTATAACATTAAAATCTGAACAAGGGTTGGTGTGTTGAAAATTTGATTGACCTGGTTTAAATTGTAAAGAGTGAATGTGGTGTTCCTCAGACGAGATTGAGATCATTCTTCTTCCTCCCTCTCTGAATCGTGGATGAATTTGCCGTCCATGTAAATGGAAGGGATGTAGGCTATCTTGGACCACTCCCGTCCCTTATCCCTTTTGCACTGCTTTTTCAGCGAAGGACAGCTATTAATACATAATTCCAGAAGTGAGGATGGCAGTCCTACTTCTGGGAAGGAAGTGAGATTTGGGCAATTAGAGATGAACAGAGATTCAAGGGAGGTGAGGTTTTGAAAACCATTGGGAAACAGGTATTTTAATTTTGGGAAACTGTCAATCGTCAAATCTTTAAGGGAAGGGGGCAACATCATTCCGATATCTTCCTGTGGGAAAGACTCTGCTTCCAGACATCCATTGATTAAGAGGTATGTAAGAGAGGTGAGGTTGTGCAGCCCCCACTCAACCAGTGGCTTATATTTATTGACACCGCCAATGCAAAGATTTGTTATGTTGGTGGAAAAACCGTCTTGTGGAAAGGATGTGATACTTGGACATCCAAAAATGGATAAGCTTTGAAGTGAGTTGATGTTGTGCAAGTGATTGGGTAGGGCCCTGAGTTTCTCACAGCCAGAAATAAAAAGAGATTCAAAATTGGTTTTGGGAAGCCCTCCTTCAGGGAAGGAAACAAGACTTGGGCAATAAACTATATTGAAGTGACGTAGATGGACAAGATTGTGTAGGCCCGCAGGTATATATTTAAGATTTTTACAAAACCAGAAGTCAATACGATTAAGAGACGTGTTGTTAAGAAACCTCTCTGCTATATATTCCAGCCTTGGGCATCTTTCAATCTTGAGCGCTTCAAGTGCCTCAGGCAACCGGTCTACTGGTGATAAGATCGTGAGCTCTGAGCAATCCTCAATCTCAAGGTGTTTGAGTGATGCAGGAAACTGACCTTTTGAAAATAAGCATGTGAGAGATGCGCAACGGGAGATAGACAACATCTCAAGAAGAGATATGCTGCTCTTGTTGATATTCTCCATTTGAATTGCTGAAGAAGAAGACAAAGAAGTACAGGTATCCTCTCTGTGATCCACCAAATACTGCAACTTCTCGCAATTCTTCATCTTGAGCTGTTTCACAGAAGAAGGTAAATGGTCTATTACAATAAATGTAATAGAATGACAATCTTTAATCTCCAAGCATTGAAGTTGTGCAATGTTGTGTTTTATTCCCTCAGGTAAGGATGTCAGAGCATTACAACCTTCAATACAAAGCTCTCTAAGGGAGGTGAAGCTATGAAACCCTTTTGGTGGCTGCTCAACACAAATCTCATTCTGCCATAAATAAATCAATTCTTCACAACCTTCTATCTTTAAATGCTCTACTTTCTGAAACCCTTGCCTTAACCAATTTCCGAATTCTGAAAAATTTGAAAGAGCCATAGACTTCAATGATTCGTAGTCCATCACACTGCTGCATGACATACCTTTGCATCCATCTATTTCTAACTCGCAAAGCATTGGAAGACATGAAAATGAAACTGCCAACTGCTGACATTCATAAACCACAAGTTTCTCTAGTGAAGGAAGATGATTAGGTAGTCTGCCAGAGAGCTTTGAGCATTTTACAATTGAAAGCTCTCGGAGACAAGGAAATCTCCCAATTTGTTGGTCATCCTCATCCATAGGATTCCAACACTCCAATTCTTGTAAATCCTCAAAACAAAGAATCTCCAATGATTGGAAAGAGCAACCCCCTCCATAAATTTCAGAACCTATGCTTTTTAAATTCAACATTCCTTTGATGGTGAGGTCTTTAAGTGAGCTTAATAACCCAAGTGACGGCAAGAAAGTGCATTTCTGACAATTTTCCAATCTTAGCACCTCCATATTGCAGAACGATGGATCCCCAACCCAAGATGGAAATATCCTGCCACCATAGAATTTGACAGAGAGCTCTGTAAGATTTTTATGAGGTAGAAGCGTGCCAAGTATATTTTCTTCTACTTCCTCGTGTCCTGAGTCTTCAAATTCAGACCCCCACTCTAAATGCAATACCTTTAGGCCGTTCTTATTGCCTAATATTGCCTCTCTTGAATCCTGCAAATAAATGACATTTTCTAACCCCGAAATGTTAAGTTCTCCGTCTAAAAACTTTAAATACTTCAAATCTTTCAGATCACATCCACTACTTTTGCCTACAATGAAATTTGACAATGTACGAAGATTTTTCAAATCTTTCATCCCTACCGGCATCTCTACCAAACTTATACCCGTGATATCAAGATGACGTAGATTAATCAAATTCCTCATATTAGAAGGCAACCTCTTGATGCGTCTACAGGTCTCTTAATAGTAAAGTTTGCAAATTAATAAGCAAGCTTGTTGATTTTGGTAGAATAGTGATCATAGTGCTAGAAAGATTGAGATACCTTAGATGCCTTAAATCTCCTATTGAGTTTGGTAGCTCAGTAATATAATATTTTCTTAAAGACAACACTCTCAATTTTTTGAATTTTGGGAGCAAATTCAAAACAACATAACTGGTTATGTAGATATTATTACTGCAATACTGTTCATACATACGCTCAATGAAAATTGGTAAAAATGTTCTTATAAGCTCAACTTTTTGAAACACCTCAAATCTATTTTTGCCATCTGTGATCCCACAAATATAAGACGAATGACGAGACCTTTCTATTCTCTTTGATTGCTTATTGAGCTTCAAGAAACTCTCCAATCTAAAACTTGTGTCCCCGGAAACCAGTTGAGCTAAATCGTTGACAAGGTCATGCATAACAAATGTAGTGTCATTACCAATTGCTCGTTGAAAAATTGACCTTGACAATAGATCACGAAAATACTCACTGCCTAAATCTTCCAGCTGTCTATCGTCTTCTGAAGGTTGAATAAGATCTTCCGCCATCCATAAAAATATAAGTTCATTCTCTTCGAATTCATAATCCTTTGGAAGGATTGCACAATAAGTAAAGCATCTCTTTAGATATGACGGAAGATGATGGTAACTTAATCTTAGAACCGGAAGAACACCATTTTCATCAGATAAATTCCATATTTCGTCGTTCAATATATGTTCCCAATCTGATCTTGGCTTACAACGAAGAAGGCCACCAAGAGTCCGTGCTGCCAGGGGCAAACCTCTGCACTTCTCAACAACTTTAGTACAAGTTGATTCCAATTTCTGATGTGCACCGATAACCTCACACCCGAAGGCATGCCTCTTGAACAGAGACCAACAATCCTCATTAGACAAAAGTTTTAACCTATAACAATCAATGTCTCGTCCCACTATCAATGCAACATCTTCGAGACGTGTTGTCACAATCATCTTACTTCCCTTTGCTCCACCTAAAAAGGGAGATTTTAAGATTTCCCACGAGCCATAGTCTTTATTCCAAACATCATCTAAGACTAGCAAGAACTTACTCTCAGCTACTTGATTTTTCAGTTGAACCTGCACTTCATTCAAACTTTTGAGGTTGCAAGGAGAGCAAGTGATTGACTCGAGAATCGCTTTTGAGATACCCAGTACATCAAACTCATCAGACACACAAACCCATATTTTTGGGTTGAAATCTTCTATTGCCCTGTCATTGTACACCTCTCGAGCCAGTGTTGTTTTACCAACTCCTCCCATGGCAACAATGGATATCACACGAAAGTTGACATCTGCATCAGGTTCATCTCTCAGCACCATTTCAAGTATTTTAGCTTTGTCTTCGTCTCTTCCATAAACAGCAGGTTCAGGTTGCACACTTGAAGTGGGTGGTCGTCTCTGCTGTCCAAGTGTTGATACCCCTCCAACGTTCATTTGCAATCCAAGATCATTTCTCTGCTTACAGAGTTCTTCCAACCGACTACTTATATCTTTGATCTGAGACCTCATATGAGCACTAAACTTGAAAGCACTTGGATTCAAGTTACTTAAAAGAGCTGGGATGATCAGTTTTCGTACCTTGCTAGTGCTTGTGCTGGCCTGATCACCTTGTTGCATCTTCAACTTCCTGAACAAAGCTTGGGTTGCAAACTCATCAAGTACGTCCTCCACATCATAAGCCAAGTCTCGGAGATCGTCCAGCCACATCTTCACAGCCCGGTCAGTCAGTTGTTTCTCCTCTGCATCGCCGAGCACTGCCTGAACCACATCCAGAGTTTGTTCCCACTTCTTGAGCTTGAATGCAGCCCCTCTTGACGCAGAAACTCCAGCAGCTCACGAGAAGCCAATCTGTCGAACAGCACCTGAAGGAAAGCAGAGAGAAAGAGCTCTCCTATAGCCATATTTGAGCAGGATTTTGTTTGCAGAACGACAATAAAGAGAAAGCATATGAGCAAGAACAAGACAAGACCTGTTTTGTGTGTTGACTTGCTTTCTAGATGGATCTTAGTTCTTTGGTTTAAGATAGAAAAATAAGGTCGGCGATAATGAAATGATACCAACTATGAAAATATTTGAATTGATCAATTTGGAGTATTGAAACATCATATTGCTGTTAATTTTAGCTGGCAAGAAAAGCTTTGAATAATTGCGCAAAGTCAAATCAATTTGGAATCTTTGCATTGCAGGGACTCACCCTTACACCCATCTCTGTCATGATATGCTGTGGAGGGGGCATACACATGATACGCTGTTGTTTGTACTTAAGTTAACTCCGGTTTGGAACCGTACCTGGATTCAGTTAATGCTGTCGATAACCAAATCCAGGTCTATATTCCGTATGTGTTGTACCCAACACCATGGTCTAATTCTTTCAAATAACCCATTCAAGTCATATTGTCAAATGAAGGAGGCAGAGAGATCGTCATCCAATTTTTTTTGTTTAATTAGTGTTACTTGCTTTTCAACAATACAATTTTTTATGGAGTTGGTAAACAAGTTGCTTTAGAAAGAAAAAAAAAATGAGAGAGAGATATTTAATTTTTCAATTAGAGTTGACGAACATTACAGGAAATTGTTCATTAAAAACATAATTATAAAAAAAAAGAAATCAAGACGCGTTAACTTTTTCTAAATCAACTTGTTTACTATCCTCATACAAAATTATATAAAGCAAGTAGTACTAATTAAACTAAAAGCCTATTCCTGGAAAGAGTTTGGCTTGATTCAAAGGCCCAGTTGTATTCTTTTCTTGTTTAATGAAAGTTGTTCATTTTCAACAACAAAAAAAAAAATCGCTATTTGCAGGGAGTAAGTTTTATAGAACATATGATCACGAGACTTGAACATTAATTAAGTTGTGTGGTTACAGATTACCACTAAATTAGTCTACGAGCACTAATCAGTAATTTGTTAGAGACGTTTGACGGTCTGGGGTATCAATACCAATAATAACAGAGTATATATATGTCTTTGGTTTCCAAATTTTTAATATTTTCTAGAGAGTCGCTCACATGAGATATCAAGACCGATTGATGTTAGACAGTATAGATCCAACAATTGAACAACCTGGTATTGTATCCACTGTGTTAGTCTTGCAAGTGTTGTGAATTAACAAAGTCTTCCACATGCATGATTTCATTTTTCCTCACATAAATCCTCATCAATCATCACCATCAAAGTTTTATTGATTTTACTACTATAAAGGTTCAGTCATTCAGTGTGGTTACAGAATTGTTATAAGAAAGTTGGAAAAATATCATTCGAATTTTGCCCAAGAATTTATACTGAGAGATCAAAATTATGAAAGCAAATGTTTTGTAGGAAAAAAAGGAAGCTGCCATTAACGAATCAAAGTACAGTGAAAACTGTTACAAAACACTTCAAACAACACAAATTGCATACGCTATTCACCATAGAATTGCGCAAATCTTCAACTTTTTACATGCTTCCAACCTTCCATAAGGCAATCTTCACATGAAAATCCTGTGTATGCTTGAGTCTGAAAAGTATCTGTTTTTCAACTCTCTCTGAAAAATTGGTGCAGCGAAGAAGAAGGACGAAGGAAGAATGAAGAATGAAGCTAGAAAGAAAAACTGAGCACGTTGTAGGATCGTATGATGAGACAACACGTTGTAGGATCGTTTCGTTCATGACGAAGAATAAAGGTTTGAAGCATTGCATGGCAAGACCTGCAGAATAGAAACTGCTGTTTACATGAAGACAACAATACACAAGCTCCAAAAGCTCACTGATTTGTTTGCTATCAATACCAAGGCTATAGTAGGAGAGGGAAAACCATATCCGACATGGAAGGACCTTTCTCCTGGACGATATCAGTGAACATTGCGCTAGCTTTCATAGTTGTTGTTTCTCATAGATATCCTAGCTTCTGTCCTAAACAAAAAGAGAAACAAGTAGAGTACACATTTCTATCCAAGAGAGGTGGCAATGATAGACTTGAGCTGATCTTTTAAGTTTCTCACACATTTGCTTTTGGGATTCTGCTGCAACAAGATTATGGAGACATTGATTCAAATACTCATCATACCAAGGTTTCCTCTCATCATCATTTCTTGCTTTAAATATAAACAAGACCGTAGATTAATTTTGATGATCAAATGAAACAAAAAGGAAATAAAAATATGCTATTTGGTCTGACCAAATCCAGAAACATACAAACATGGACAAACATTAAAATATATTAAAAAAATTCATTTTTTTTTTTACCCTTTTTAAAATATACAAAGGAAAATGTTATTTTTTCCAATTTTTACATACAAATTCTGTCCTAATTGTCCGGAAAAAATCTTTGCTTCTTAAGAAATTATGACATACTCCTATCATAGCAGCAAGATGGATGAGGACGAATCAGACCAGACTTGTGTGTATGCCAAAACTAAACCATACCAATTTTTACTCCTTAGTCACAGCTCTATCCATACCAACTGCAAGTTTGTTGAAGAAGAGGGAGCACGGAGCACCGAATCCGACATGGGAGGACCTTCCTCATGGACAGTATTATTTGATCATATTGCTAGCTTTCATAGTTGCTGTTTCTCATAAACCAAAAGACAAAGAGAGATGACATTGGTCATTGGTACCGAAAAACTCATCATACCTAGGTTTCCTTCCATCGTTTCTTCTTTATAATATAAACATGACCATAGATTACTTTTGATGATCACTGGAAAAAACAGTAAAAAGTATTAAAACGAAATAAATTGCTAGAAGAATTATAAGTATCTTACGTATGAAACAAATATTGCTCAGTCCAAGGGCGGGATTTTCGGGTTCAAATCGGTGGTGGCCCAAAACCGAACACGACCCGCATGTCTTGGGTTTTGATGTTTGTTAACAGAATGGGGAATTTTTTGGTTGAGAAAGCCGACATTAACCGAACAGGTTCGGTTGTGATTCCTCAATTTTGGGCCTGTAATCCAAAATAATTTTCAAGTCTAATGCCAGTCCAATTTGCATAATTCTAGGGTTTCAAATGAATTTGGGTCAGGCCCGACTCTAAATAAACCCCAAACCATAGTTTCTACACCTAAAATGGACTAAATTTAACTAATCGGAAATTCCAAATGACCCAATAAGGCACCAGTAAAAAATTCACAAATTCAACACCAGAAATTCAGAAGTTCAACACCAATTTTTGAACCGTGATTGGTGACAGTAACATCAAATATTCAATGGCATTGAAACAAAAATATTAAAGTGGGAATGGTTCCAACTAGCACCATTTTAAAGCTGGGGGCACTACTTTAATAAGTCTCGTTTTGTTAGTACCTAAAAGTGTGCTGACCAAAATGCTCACCCTTTTGCTTTTTCAACTAATTTCAACGTTTTGCATATTTGTCTCATCTTAGGCATTCTTCTTTCATGCTTTCAACTATCACTACTTCAATCATTTTTCGATCGGTTGTTCTTCCTCTCCTTCGATAGTTCTGTCATCCCATATCTTTCAAAATCGATGAATGCTCATGTTTGAAGAGTAGATCCAACCATAATAACCTTGTTTGGATTATTGGAAGACTTGATAAGGTAATTTTCCACCACAAACTAGTTGAGAAACTCGTTCATTATGATCTAGAAACTTTCACTTTCAATTGTTAGATGTGTATGTTAAACTGAAGCTAATTAAGCATTTCGTTCTGGTTTTTTGGAAAACTGGGTTTTTTGTGTTTTTGCTAGACTTATTTGATGTAATCAGAACTTAATGTCGAGACATGAATGTATTATTTTTGAGACTTATTGATATCAATTTATAAACTTAATTATGTTATTGTCGAGACTTATTTATATAACATACGGGACTTATTTGTTTCATTATCGAGATTTATTTGTATTACAATCGTGACTCAATTATAGTAATTCGAGACTTAATGGTGCTATTTGTCGACTTACTGTTATTTTTTACTAGTTTTCATATTGTGAATAATTTGATAGTGTTCTTTGTTTCCAGGACAATGGATCGAGCCATAATATTTATATCATATAATGAACGATGGAATGAACTACCGAATGGTAGCCAAAGATATGTCGGAGTTAATAAAGGTGTATATGTCCGGAAGAATTTGACATACAAAGAGTTGTTAGGGGTTGTGAATGGCATTGTCAAACATGATTCAAATATATGTGGAATGTGAAACCTGGATTACATGTCTTTATGTGCGGATTACTACAAAAAGAAGTCGTTTGAAAATATTCTCGATCTTTTGAAAATAATCTCGATATTTTGAAAATATTCTCGATCTTTTGAAAATAATCTCGATCGTTGGAAAAATATTCTCTATCTTTTGAAAAATCTTATCGGTTCTTACTTAAAAATCCTCGATCTAGTTCCAAAAAACCACGATTTCACTAAAAAAAATCTCGATTTAAAACTTTCTCAAAATTACAATTATTCGATACCCAGAATTTCATCTTCTTCATCACATATTCAACCTAATTTCAAACCTTAACCTAAACCTAAACCACAATCATTATCAGATCTCGTTTTCAACTCTAATTTACGAATTCAATCAACAAAACACAAATCTAACATGCAATGACAAGTTATCAACTATAAAATCCTGAAGAAAAAAAACGAACAGAAATTACCTCTGTCAATCGCAACAAATCTGATGTATTCTCGTTCACATTCCAATCACTTCGCCGTCGATTCTGTTGTCGTCGGTCTCTTTCTCACTCTAGCTTTTTTTACACTAAGAAAACGATAACTTTCTATCTTTTGCAACAGTTCGGGGTATTTTTATTCGATCACATTAAATTGTGTCTTTTAAATATATATTAGTAAAATAGTGATATTTGCACAACACACCCCCCAAAGATTGAGAGTATGTGAGCAAGAGCGAGAGTAGTGGAATGATAAATGGTTCATTGAATTTGAACCGTTGGAATTTGTGATGGATAATATGCCACCAACCCATGAGAATTTCTGATGGAGATTCATGTAAGAAATTTCCCAGAGCATCAACATATGTTAATTGCTACCATGCAAAGGACTGTTTGAATTGGTCAATTTGGGGTATTGAAACTTTATTTTGTTGTCAATTTTAGCTGTCAAGAAAAGCTTTGAATAATTGTACAAATTAATCAATTTGGAATCTTTGCGTTCCAATTTATTTTTATTAGCAACTTAAACTTGCTTTGGTTCAACTTGTTTCTGAAGTGGTAATGGCAATGGGAAAAAATTCTTGTAGGTAAATGAAATTGTATGTTGTCTATATAAGAAAAACTTTGGTACATGTGCTGCACAATTTATATATGATTAGATGAACGATTTGTTATTAGCCGTCATTAGTACTCAAGTTTACTTTGAGTTAGATGAACGATTTGTGATAAGCTATCGTTAGTACTCGAGTTTACTTTGAGTTAGAACCGTACAAGAATTCAGTTAAATCAGTTGACAACCAAATCTAGGTTTGTATTTTGAATTTGTACATTGTACCAAACACCATGAACTAATTCTTCCAAGCAAGTGATTCAAGTCATAGTGTCAACTATCAAATGAAGCAGAGCTCAGTAGGGAGGCCGCCATCAACTACAGATACTGTGACAATCAATGAAACAAGTGACTGCTTAACTTAAAAAGTAACAGAACCCGTAATTAATGGTGGAGAAATCCAAGCTAAAAAAAAAAACCATTGCTTGCCATTTACTTAAACGTTCATAAAAAGTATCAGATCCTGTAATTAATCTTGCACAGTCCATTCTGCTTTAAAAGCTGAATATTGAGGGAAGAAAATTGAATGAAGTAGAGACAAATACACACAGCAATTTTAACCATGCAAAGCACCGTGTTTAGTAGAATCTGTATTATCCATTCAAGTTCGGTGTCAAATGAAGGCGACCACTGCAGAGAGGCTGGCATCGTCCTCTGCTTACACACTCACTATTCGAGGTGTAGTCAGACACGGAAAAGCACAAAAAGCCCACATTGTTGGTCACACGACGGGATTGAGCAACTACAAGTATCTCACATGCTTGTGCTACGCTATTCGAGCATTTCTCAGCCTGATAAGTAATGTACATCACAATGGCCTTTTGGGACCAATAACAGCTCCACACTTTTATCAGAGTAGACGAACGGCAGCTCTGCTTAATGAGCCATCTCCAGGACCAAGGAGCACCAAACTAATTTGTACCACAACTTCAAATAATCATAAGCTGCTGCAGATGTTCGAAAAAGAAAAAAGTTAGATAACATCAGACTAAGCTTTGTTCATTCATACATGATAATATTTGTCAACTAGAACATCAACTCTGATTGCCTTCTTAAGAATAAGACATTTCACAATAAATGTGTTGCAGCAGCCCAGCAAGAAGATTTGAAATTTGCATTGTCATTTAAGCATATCTACATAAGACTTTGAAATTCAAGGGCTTGTACTCCACTTCGTCAATAAGATGAACCGATTATATATGTATAAGTCCGGGAAATTCTGGGGATCCAAATCTAAAACCAGGGGAGTACCAAACCGAAATGCTTGTGGCGTGGTCCCAAATAATAATTGAAATTCCGTTGTTTGGAGGTGAACCATCCAAGATGCTAGAAAGGGAGCATCCATCTACAAGCATACAAGCCTATGCCTATCATTAGGAAATCCATTTTGCAACCAAATGCATGGACTGATTTTGCAGCCAAAAGTGGAAGAAAATAATTGCATTCTCCTCAAATAAAGCAAAGAAACTAATACTCATTATTGAATTACTGACATGCCTATGGCAGCATCTAAAGAGAGCCTAGACCACTCTTAGATTAAAAATGGTTTACAATTTTAGGATTGAAAAATGTAAGAAAAGAAAAGAGTAACAAGAATATCTGGGAATACATGTAATAAAATAAAGCTATAAAAGTATACCATTACCCTTCCCGGATCCTTGATGCTTCCCCAGCCTCTAATCAGAACACTGGCATTCCGTACTTGCTTCCACTCTTTTAAGAAAGTTACCTCTAGAACCAAGAAGGCGCTCAATAAAGTTTTACTGCAAAACTTAATTATTATAAGCGATTTCCAAAACAAAAATGCAAAAGCAAAGTAGAGCAAGATTCCTTCACTCATACATTAGGATATTTGTCGATTGAAATATCCACTCTGATTGTCCTCCTCACAATAAGACCGGATGAGCTACTTTAAGAGCTAAGCCAGTTCTGAGTTGAAAAGGGCTGCATTAAACCGGAAATCAGCACATTGTCATGCCAACCATCATTAGAACAGATAAAGACAGATTAATGCAATTGCCTGCATATGATAAGAATAATAAACACTGAATCATTAGATGACCTCCGGTGAATCCCATAGCCATTATTCAATATTGTCTTGGAGCAGTTCAAACCAAAAAAAAAAAAAACATAAAGAAGAATATACGCAAACAAGTGCACCTTAGCAGATACAACCAATCAGAAACCCAAAATGTCTACTATCATCTAGGCATGATCCATGCAAGACCATGAAACCATTGTGTTTGGGTAGCTGCTAGGTAGGAGTAATTGAGATAATCAAAGGACGTACGAGTGATGGAGAGTTGTGTCTAGGCTCTACACAGAAAAATGAAGGTGTTGCTTTTATAGGAAGATAGAGAAGATAATGAGAGAGAGAGAGAGAGAGAGAGGCAACATCCGTGAGATGAGCAAAGAAGAGGATCATCATTCACTCAGCACTCTTTTTTTAATTGAATCGTTCTGTATAAGTTTTGTTTGGCCGATTACACAGCACCCAAGCCCATGGGGCACACTCCCAAAACAGTAAAACATCTCTACACCCCCCCTTTGCCCTTTCCCTTTCGCTACCATTCACCACCACCATTACCATCATGTTTCATTACTTCACTTGTCACAATCGCATTGACAGATGCCTGGTGTATCTCGCTCCACCGAAGATTTTTCCCATTCATCTAACTACTTCCACATTCAAACACAAAATCACTTTAAACTATTTACATCATTTATAATGTTCAGATTTTGTTAGTTATGCTTTAGTGCGTTATACAAATGTTAGTTAGTGGAACTTGATTATATATAAATGATTTGTCTAGTCAAATGATCGTTAATGCTTCAAGATATTTTTCATGGTTCAAGATAAATATGGGACCTTGACTTGCAATGAATTGGTGACGGACCTCACTGAAAATGGTTGAAACAAGTTGGGGTCTTGACATGTGTGTCCACACATTCCCCAACAGTGTGGTTACATGGTTGAAACAAGTTAGAACTGGCAGTGTGGACAATTAAAGTCGTACAGAAATGTAGCCTATAATGTTTGAGGAAACACTGAGAAACATGACTGGGGAATGCAAATACAATTTTTTAATAGAACATGCACATTAATTTAGATTCATTTTTAGTAAAAACTGTATTTAGCAAGATTATGATCACCTCAGTAACTAAATCTATCCTTGGCCAAGCCAATTAAATAGAGTTAGGATTTTGTTTCATTTTCTTGCAACCCAAAGCAATCAACTCAAACGTTATCTAACCAACCAACCAGACACTCATTGAAAAGACTATTGAAACAAATATGACAGAAACAGAACAAAATGTCATTTGCAGACACCCACTTCAAAACATCCAATCAAAAATTGTTCTTTGAATACAAAAAAGATAGCTGTGTATTCAAACACAAACCAAGTCTCATTTGAGAGAATGAAATTATAAAAACAGAAGCACGAGCTTGCATTAGGCGAGCATCAACTATTTCAACCGGCAATTCTGCCTCAACCAGGATATGGAGAGGTTCATTCAAATGCTCATATCCAGGTTTTCCTCTCACCATGTGCTCCTTTAAAAACTCAAAAATACAAAGAAATAAGAAGAAAAAAGAAAGAAACAATGGCTTCCTGATTTAAAAGGCAGTGTAGGCAATTTTAAAGTCATACAGAGCCTATAATAATAATAATAATAAAGTGAAGAAATTAGAACCTGTTTAGAATTGGAGTGTTGAAGCTCGTATTGGATCTCTCTACGCTCGTTTTGTGGTTTTGAACAAGTTGGAGATGGAGAGATTTCTGTTGGAGAGACAAGAAAAGTGATGTTTTTTTTTAAATAAATAACAGTGACACGATATCGAATTCTTATTGACTTGTGTGGACACGTCATCACTTTATAACCAAATAAGAATTGACGTGTCCGGCCATGTCATCGCATATGTTGTGACTTATACAAACACATCATCAAATAGTTTCTTATTAAAATGTTTTATGATACGTCATTAAATGAGTGGTGTCATGGTTGAACACGTCAACCCATTGTATCCGAAAAAGTAGTGACGTGCTCAGCCATTGTATAAATAAGGACACGTCATCATCTGCTCATTTGAAAATTTAAATTCCACTGAAAAATTGAAAAGTTGTGTTCAACAACAAACAATTTCCATATCTGGGTTCACTGTTTTTTCCTCATCTGAGAGACGAAAACAAAACCTTCAAAACAATTATTGAATTTAAATCTGAATCATTGGAACTTCTGATGGGTCTACAGCCACCGAGTCGAGAAATTTCTGATGGGAAATTTCCCAGACACATCAAGATATGAAACTTTATTTTCTGTCAGTTTTTCTATCTTTCTAATTTGTTTTCTATTAAACTGGAGAAATCTTGGGAAAAGTACATGATAAAAGGTACATGAGCATCTTCATCTCACTTTCTCCAGCACAGACTGCATTACCATCTTCATGCCAACAATGTAAACTCAGCAAAAGAGATGGCAGTCTCCGGTATGATAGTACTACCTTTTCATCAAAGACCAAGATTTTTTTTAATTCGATTTTCTTACCTTACTAGCTAACATGCCATAGATTATTCTAATTGTTGAATCTGGGGCATTGAAACTTTATTTTAATGAATCTGCATATGTATGAGATGAATCATGTGGCAAGTAATTTGAGAAACTAGTTGAATCATGTGTGTCTCATGTGGTCTTTCCTTGAATTCCTTGACATTACTAAGAATCACAGATATGGGGAAACTGAAATTGGAGGCAACTTTCAAACATGCATTGGTTGATGATGCATTTGTATTCTTGGACAAGATCATAGATCGATGGTTATGTCAGCAAAAGTGTTGTAGGAAGAAGGTAAAGTAAGTACATCTTTAATAAAGAACGAAAAAAACTGTTATTAATAATTCCAAATTGAAATGAAATCGGTTACAAAACACTCCAAACAAAGCTAATGGACTAATGGTGGTAGGCTAATGCAATGATCTGTTTACGAGCCTCGACCCTCTCACAAAATCAAACATGTCATTACAAGCTCATGGTAGCTTAATAACACAAGACTGTCACTGGGATAGATAACCATTTGACCATTTAGAACGATGCGAAATGTAAGACTCCATAAGTTAGAACTAAACGATCTGGCCATCACACTATCAAACTTGTTACGGTTCCGACTAGTTTATCTTCTGATCCAATGAGGTTTAATATCCTATGCAAAAGTCCATCTAGCACCAGCCCTTCATAAGGCCTGCCAAACAATTGACTTCAATATTGATCAAGTACAATGCTCTTGTTCAGCTGGTCTCTTACATGCATCTCAACTGTTTTCAGGATTTATCCTGAAAATTTCTTTTGCCTACAACACCATTAAAAAAAACTCTAGTAAAAAACTCATAGCTTGTATGCATATGAGCTAATATCATCAACATTATGCAGTTAATACCTTTAGACCACCCTGTGAGTATAGTCGCCCCTGCATTAGCATTTAGCATCAGAATAGTGAGGACGCTGTTCCCTTTTGAGTCGTATGAGCACTACATTGATTCCGCTGAGATGTCAAATACACTAGCACTGCAATAATTAGATGATTGCAGGGTAAAACCAAGCAGAATCCACACAAATAAAGCAGTCATCACAAATTGTAAAGTGAAAATCCATATACTTTTCAATAGATGGTTGGAAGTAAACATCAATACATAAGATTCTATAAATTTGATCTATATCTGAACAGTCAATCAATAGTTATCAATTTCAGTGCAGCAATGTGAGATACTTTTCATTACTTTCTTTTCCAGAGAAACCTCAAATGGTCCAACTCAGTTTTCAATCTTGAATCTTATTTTATTTTCTTACAATGATAAATGATAGAGAGCATAGAGCTAGAGGTTTGTTCATCTCATCCAAGATATATATTCTTCAGCCCTCTAAAGCTCAGCCTTGGAGAGTCATAACCCAAAAACCATCTTAATTTAAGTCCTATCATGACCTAGAACAAAACAATTTCAGCTTAAATGAAGCCAAATTTGAGCTCATATATAGTATATACCACGTTTATGAGTGTGCTTTTGTCCACGTGTGCACACATTCAAATCTGATCCCTTTGCTAGAAGGTATTAAACCTCCTTGGATCAGATGATAAACAAGTTAGAACTGGAACATTATAGTGCCTATGCATCGATGGCATGTTGAGGCATTGGCACAGCAAGACCTGCAGAATGGCAACTGCTGTTTACTTGAAGACCACTACACACAAGCTCCAAAAGCTCACTGATTTGATTGCTTTAGTCCTTAGTAGAAGCTATCAACACCAAGGCTGTAGTAGAAGAGGGAACACCATATCCGACATGGAAGGACCTTCCTCATGGACAGTATCATTGAGATTTCATAGTTGCTGTTTCTCATAGATATCCTAGCTTATGTCCTAAACAAAAATAGGACAAGTTAAATTCACATTCTATCAAAGAGAGATGGTGATGGTACCGATAAAAAAAAAAAAAGTTTCTACACAAGGGAAAGGGTTATTCACATTTCATTTGCATTTGGGGTTCTCCTTCAACAAGATTATGGAGATATTCATTCAAATACTGGTCATACGACTCAAACTCAGGTTTCCTCTCGTCATTTCTTCTTTAAAATATAAAGAAGATTATAGATTAATTTTGATGATCAAATGAAATAAAAAATAATATGAAGAATATTATGTTCATCAATTTACTATAAAAAGACAAGTCTTCTTGGTCTGGCCAAATCCAGAAACATATATAAAGAAGGTTCATTGACAATCATTGACAATCATTAAATTTTTAAAGTTGACATGCCCTCTTCAAAACACTGGACTCTGCACAAGCTTCCACCAAGGCACGGGGCCCAACATTATCCTACTACAATGTTAAATTATTACAAAATTCTTGTAAATCGATAATGTAAAATCACAGCAAATCAAGAAGCTTATCACAAATTTGATTATATTAAAAAGGAAAATCATTAACACAATTTAAGATATTTAAATCTGGAAATAATAACAGTCACACCCCTCCAAATTTGTAAATTTAACTTTAGGACCATGACACGCCCAACATTATTGCACTATAATGCTAAATTCTAATTAAAAGTCGGTGTATATTAAATTTTCCAGCATTCTATAACATGAAAATTGTTAAGTGTTCGTTTTTTCCATTTTCACACACAAATTCTGTCATAATAGAAAGTCTTAGCTTCTTAAGAAATTATGTCATACCCCAAATTACAACAACAAGATGGATCAGGACAAATCAGACCAGACTTGTGTGTATGCCAGAACTTTATCATCACCTTTTGTAAGATATTTTCAGTAATTACTTAACTCTACTATTAGCCTGTTAACTCATTAAGCAGGAAAAAAATAACAGTAAAAGAAGATTACAAAGACAAAGGATTATATTCACCTCAATTGAACATAAATGAAACAATACAACAATACTAAGTAAATGATGATTTCAATTAAAAGCAGAAGACTCATAATGATACTACATGCTAACAGATGATGAAAAACTAGAGAGTAAAAAATGCACGATACTGTAAACATTGTTATAGCATTAAAATATGAACAATGGTTGGCGTGTTAGATTTTTTGACTGACCTGCAATAAAGTGTAAAGATGGAATAAGGTGCTTCTCTTATTCTTCCCCTCATTTTTTGTTTATCAGATGAGATTGAGCTCATTCTTCTTCTTATGGATCATAGATGAATTTGGAGTCTATTTCAACACGAGGGATGTGGGCAATTTTGGACCACTCTCGTCCCTTATCTCTTTTGCACTGCTTTTTGAGCAAAGGACAGCTACGAATATGCAATTGCAAAAGTGAGGATGGCAGACCTACTTCCGGGAAGGATGCTAGATTTCGGCAATCAGAGATCCAGAGGGTTTCAAGTGAGGTGAGGTTTTGAAAACCATTGGGAAACAAGTATTTTAATTTTGGGAAACTTCCAATCATCAAATATTCAAGAGAAGGAGGCAACATCATTCCGATTTCTTCTTGTGGGAAAGATTCTGCTTCTGGGCATTCATCGATTGTGAGGGATGTAAGAGAGGTGAGGTTGTGCAATCCCCACTCAACCAGTGGCTTATATATATTGAAACCTTCAATGGAAAGATTTGTTAGGTTGGTGGAAAAACCTTCTTGTGGAAAGGATGTGATACTTGGACATCGTTGAACGAATAAGCTTTGAAGTGAGTTGATGCTGTGCAAGTGATTGGGTAAGGCTCTGAGTTTCTCACAGCCATAAATTAGAAGATATTCTAAATTTGTTTTGGGAAACCCTCCATCCGGGAAGGAAACAAGACTTGGGCAATCAAATATAACGAAGTCACTTAGACAGAAAAGATTGTATAGGCCTGCGGGTATAGATTTAAGATTTTTACAACACCAGAATTTTAAACGTTTTAAAGACGTGTTGTTAAGAAACATCTCGGCTATAGATTCCAGCTTTGTGCAATTGATAATACTGAGCTCTTCAAGTGCCTCTGGCAACCGGTCACTTGGTGATAAGATTGTGAGCTCTGAACAATGCTCTATCTCAAGGTATTTGAGTGATGCAGGAAACTGACCTTTTGAAAATATGCATGTGAGAGATGCACAACGGGAGATAGACAACATCTCAAGAAGAGATATGTTGCTCTTGTTGATATTCTGCATTTGAATTGCTGGAGAAGAAGACGAAGAAGTACAAGTATCCTCACTGTGATCCACCAAATACTGCAACTTCTCGCAATTCTTTATCTTGAGCTGTTTCACAGAAGAAGGTAAATGGTCTATTACAATAAATGTAAGAGAATGACAATCTTTAATCTCCAAGCATTGAAGATGTGGAATGTTGTGCTTTATTCCCTCAGGTAAGGATGTCAGAACATTACAACTTTCAATACAAAGCTCTCTAAGGGAGGTGAAGCTATGAAACCCTTTCGGTGGCTGCTCAACACAAATCGCATTCTGCCATAAATAAATCAGTTCTTCACAACTTTCTGTCTTTAAATGTTCTACTTTCTGAAACCCCTGCCTTAACCAATTTCCAAATTCTAAACAATGTGAAAGAGCCATACACTTCAATGACTTGTAGTCCATCACACTGCTGCATGTCATACCTTTGCATCCATCTATTTCTAACCAACAAAGCATTGGAAGACTTGAGAATGAAACTACCAGCTGCTTACATTCAAGAACCACAAGTTTCTCCAGTGAATGTAGATGGTTAGGTAGTCTTCCAGAGAGCTTTGAGCATTTTACAATGGAAAGCTTTCGGAGGCAAGGAAATCTCTCAATATGCTGCTCATCTTCATCCATTGGATTCCAACACTCCCATTCTTGTAGATCCTCAAAACAAAGAATCTCCAACGATTGGAAAGAACAAACCCCTCCATAAATTTCAGAACTTATGCTTTTTAAATTCCAGAGTCCTTTGATGGTGAGGTCTTTAAGTGAGCTCAATATCCCAACTGATGGCAAGGAAGTGCATTTCTGACAGTTTTCCAATCTTAGCACCACCATATTGGAGAACGATGGATCCCCAACCCAAGAAGGAAATCTCCAGCCACCATAGAACTTGATAGAGAGCTCTGTAAGACTTTGATGAGGTCGAAGCATGCCAAGTACATTTTCTTTGGCTTCCTCATTTCGAGAGTCATCAAATTGAGATCCCCACTCTAAATGCAACACTTTTAGGCCATTCTTATCGCCTAATATCGCCTCTCTTGTTTCTTGAAAATCAATGACATTTTCTAATTTTGAAATATGAAGTTCTCCAATAAGAAACTTTAAATATTTCAAATCTTTCAAATCACATCCACTTCTTTTGCCTACTATAAAATTAGACAATGTGTGAAGATTATTCAAATCTTTCATCCCTACAGGCATCTCTTCTAAACTTACACCCGTTATATCAAGATGACGTAGATTAATCAGATTCCTCATGTTAGAAGGCAACTTCTTGATGCGGTTACAATCTCTTAATAGCAAGGTTTGCAAATTAATAAGCAAACTTGTTGATTTTGGTAGACTAGTGATCATAGTGCCAGAAAGATTGAGATATCTTAGATGTCTTAAATCTCCTATTGAATTGGGTAGCTCAGTAATATAATATTTTCTCAAAGACAACACTCTCAATCTTTTGAATTTTGGCAATAAATGCAAAACAACAAAACTACTTATGTAGATATTAGAGAGACGATACCGTTCAAACATACGCTCAATGAAAATTGGTAGAAATGTTCTTATAAGCTCAACTTTCTGAAACACCTCAAATTTATCTTTGCCATCTGTGATCCCACAAATATAAGAAGAATGGCGAGACCTTTCTAATCTCTTAGATTGCTTGTTGAGCTTCAAGAAACTCTCCGATCTAAAACTTGTGTCTCCAGAAACCAATTGAGCTAAATCGTTGACAAGGTCATGCATAACAAATTTAGTATCATTACCAATTGCTCGTTGAAAAATCGACCTTGACAATAGATCATGAAAATACTCGCTGCCTAAATCTTCCGGCTGTCTATTGTCTTCTGAAGGTTGAATCAGACCTTCTGCCATCCATAACAGAACAAGTTCATTCTCTTCGAATTCATAATCATTTGGAAGAATTGCACAATAAGCAAAGCATCTCTTCAAATGCGAAGGAAGATGATGGTAACTTAATCTCAAGACCGGGAGAACACCATTTTCATCAGACAAATTCCATATTTGGCTGTTCAATATATGCTCCCAATCTGATCTTTGCTTACAGCGAAGAAGGCCACCAAGAGTCCGTGAGGCCAAAGGCAAACCTCTGCACTTCTCCAAAACTTTCAAACGAGTTGATTCCAAATTATTATGTGCACCAACAACCTCCCCTTGGAAGGCATGCTTCTTGAACACAGACCAACAATCATCGTCAGACAAAAGTTTTAACTTATAACGATCAATGTCTCGTCCCACTATCAATGCAATATCTTCAAGACGTGTCGTCACAATCATCTTACTTCCCTCTGCTCCACCTAAAAAGGGAGATTTTAAGATTTCCCACGAGCCATAGTCTTTATTCCAAACATCGTCTAAGACTAGCAAGAATTTTTTTCCAGCTACTTGATTTTTCAGTTGAACCTGCACTTCATTCAAACTGTTAAGGTTGCAAGGAGAGCGTATGATTGACTCGAGAATTGCTTTTGAGATTCCCAGTACATCAAACTCATCAGACACACAAACCCATACTCTTGGGTTGAAATCTTCCACTGCCTTGTCATTGTACACCTCTCGAGCCAGCGTTGTTTTACCAACTCCTCCCATGGCAACAATGGATATCACACGAATGTTGGCATCAGCATCAGGTCCATCTCTCAGCACCATTTCAAGTATTTTAGCTTTGTCTTCATCTCTTCCATAAACGGCAGGTTCAGGTTGAACACTTGAAGTGGGCAGTCGTCTCTGCTGTCTAAGTGTTGATACCCCTCCAGCATTCATTTGCAATCCAAGATCAATCCTCTGCTTACAGAGTTCTTCCAATCGGCTACTTATATTTTTGATCTGGGACCTCATATGAGCACTAAACTTGACAGCAGTTGGACTCCAGTTATTAAAACAAGCTGGGACTGGAATGAATTTTCGTACCTTGCTAGTGCTAGTGCTGGCCAGATCACGTTGTTGCATCTTCAACTTCCTTGACAAAGCTTCAGTTGTAATCTCATCAAGTATGTCCTCCACGTCATAAGCCAACTCTCGGAGATTGTCCAGCCACATCTTCACAGCCCTGTCAGTCAGTTGTTTCTCCTCGGCATCGCCGAGCACTGCCTGAATCAAATTAAGAGTTTGTTCCCACTTCTTGAGCTTTGAATGCAACCCCTCTTGACGCAGGAACTCCAGCAGCTCACAAGAAGCCAATCTGTCAAACAGCACCTGAAGGAAAGCAGAGAGAAAGAGCTCTCCTATAGCCATATTTGACCGGGATTTTGTTTGCAGAAAGCAAAAAAAAGACAAGTATGTGAGCCAGAGCAAGTATAAGAGACACCTGTTTTGCGCGTTGACTTGCTTTTTAGAAGGATTTTGGTTCCTTTAGTACAAGAGAGGAAAATAAAGCCAAATACTATCAACGCAAAAACAAAATAATTGATAAATGGTCCATTGAATCTGAATCGTTGGAACTTGTGATGGGTCAGTATCCACCAACTCAAGAAATTTATGAAAGAAAATTTCCCAGAAGCAGCAAGATATGTTTATTGCTACCATGCCAGACTATTTTAATTGGTCAATTTTGGGTATTTGAAAAAAAAAAATGAATTGAGAGTATCAACAAAAAAAAAAAAAGACCACCAACTTCCAACCAAGCCTCACTTGTTTATCATAATATTAGTAGGAAGATATTATGTTTTATTTTTGTATTCATTTTTAGCTTAATTAAATTTGAATAAAATAATGCATTGATAGTTGATCAACCAAAAAAAATCGAAACAAGAAAGAAGGGTGACTCTCTTGGCCACTAAAAAATAAAAATTCATTTCACAACCCACCTTAAAATTTAAAATTTTATTATTTACTCACTACACCCTATAATGCTATATGATACCAAAACTAACCTTAAAATTCATTCTAGGCTTCCTGATAGATGGGGGATCTCTCCCTCTGAAACCAGCTATCTGTCCCATCAAAAAGAAAGTTTCTGGATTGCACAAGAATGACGAGAATGATAAGTTTCATGATTGGGGAATATCGAAGGCAACAAAGTCAAAATGAATTCTATGACCATGTTTACTAAGGAAGAATTGCATTCTTCAACATGCGTAATCTAGGACACCTGATTTTAGAGTCCTTGTTGTATGGCAATTTACGTTCAGCATAACGAATAAGTTATATGGAAGGAATATAAGAGAAATGCCCTCCCCGTTTGTTTGGGCTGAATCTACAGTTTCTACAGCTACTTCTCTAGTGGAATCTATAGCTCCGGGTGAACCTACAGTTCTAGGTGAATCTAAAGCTTCTGTGGCAGCTGAAGCAGGTCAGGCAGTGAAAGTAGTTCCAGCTGGTCAAGCAATTTTAACAGTGAATCAAGCAGTCAAGCTGAATTCATTCTTTTCGAAATCAAGATTTGTTTGGTGTTCAGAGTGCTGTTCATCAGTTGAGTGAGCCGCAGGGGCATTTTTCACACCAGACCCCTTGGTCTCCCAGGCTTCCGCTCCACCAGAACATTATGCCAAGCAGTGATAACTAAGTGTGGCACTATTGATTTACTGTAAGAACTCTTTCCGGCTGTAATTGATCAATTATAGCATAAGGAGGAATACTCTCTACCCGGATTATTATGAAACAAAAGCTACATAAGACCTCTCCCTCACTTCGAGAATGGTTTCCAGGCAAACCTGAACTCCGAACTACTCTTGGGTGAAAGGGACGAAACATAGCATAGGGGTTTACAGAGTCTCTTGTTCTTGCTTGTGCAAGGAAGGTTCAAAAGGAACTTTAATTATATCACTTTTCTCTCTAAACTCGTTATTTGTTAACTAAACAAAATCTTTTTTTTTTTATGGATTAAAACAAAGACCGATCAAGGCAGAAAAACCCAGAACTTGTTGAATTAAAATGAGACACCTCGGTAAGAAATCAATCATCCCTATTGAATTACAAGCCTATAACCGAAGTCTCCGTTTTCCTTTTTTCGAAAAAAGAGTTGCATCCATAAATTTATATAACTACAGCCTTTTTTGTTTCCAGAAGAGCCAATAGAGGCGAACATCAATGTTGAAGAGTGATACAAACAACAAACGCCAAAATATTGTGTAAGAATTCATCAATGATTCAATCTTTATGTATGGTGGAACTTAGTTTCGGTTTGAACAAGTCCAAAGTCATACTTGAACCAAAGCCGTAACCAAACAATACAAGAAGTGATAAAATCTCCATGGTTTCTTTGAGTTACCCTTCCATGGCTCCTCTCAAAAACATGTTTTTAAAATATTCATGATGAATTCAACCCAAACTATGAATAGAATAGAATAGAATAGAAAACCAAAAAGCTTATCAAAAATTTGATTCTATTAGAATAGAAAATAATTAAAACAATATTTGCTAGCATTCTGTTTCATGAAGATTGTAAGTGTTCTTTCTTTCCATTTTTCGCACACAAATTATGTCCTAATTGTCAATAGAAAATCTTTGCTTCTTAAGAAATTATGACATACTTCTATCACAGCGGTAGGAAGAATCAGAACCTAAAAATAATAAAATAAACATGGAGATGGAAATCCAAGATGTGCAATGTACACAACCAATAGAACCTCCACCAGTTACAATTCCCATGAAGATTTTTTTTTTTTTTTTATCCTTTCTTCATCTATCATTTGTATTAGTGGTAGTAACGAAGATCAGTAATTAATCTTTGTATCTGATCATTGTTTAAATTGAGAAATATAACAAATAAGTAACACTTCAAGCAAAAGAAACTCCACAGTTCAGATAAAAGGATAGGTAGCTAGTTAAATACAGCACAAAGAAAGCATAATAAGGGTTTTACAATCTAGTCACATGTGACCAACTATCAACTTATTTGAATATGTTTGAGCTCTTCATTTCTCAAGTCTTTTCCAACTGATCATCTCATGATCAAAAGGGTTCAATAAAACTCAAATAACTATATCACTGTGTTTAAAACTCACGAGACACTCTTCACAGTGTGAAACTCTGATAAGCGGTGAATCCGGAGACAAGGAAAAACAATAGAGCTTCTCAAGAATCAAAATTACAAACAATAATCTACTAGACATTCTCAAATTATATACCCCTTTCTTACCTTCATGAAAATCATTTTTGAAAGGTCTTAGATTGGATTTGACTATAAGTCTAACAAATATGCTTTGTGATTGCCATTAAATAGCATCCTGCTACATTTGATTGGTATCAGAGCTTATATAGAGTTTAAACGTCTATATGAGATTCCTATGTCAGACCTTGGAACTTCTTTCAAATAAAGGAGCTTTTACCCATTAGAAGAGATCATACAATCAATAGGGTACTTCGACAAGTTGGTATTGTTGCCAGTTTTGCCAGAAAAAGGTTTTAAGGCATCTTTAACCATAAATCTTTGATTAATTCCAGACATGTCTAGATTGTTAGGATCTCTATCCATTAGAATTTAAGGTCCTCTTCAAGGCCATCTCAAGAAAAAATCTGTTCAGAACAAAGAATTGTCTCAATACATGATGTTGAACAGCATCTTCAAAATCGGGATATTCCAAAAGTTTATACCAGCAAGATATATAATAAAGAATCACTCAACGTAAAAACAGAATACCAATCAGGACCAGGTTATTGAATAAAAAGGATGGATCAATCAAGCTAAGATTTGATGTTCAAGGAATTGTCATTAGAATATTTATCTTTTATATCTCAAAGGTCTACATCAAGCATTCCAAATAATTTGGTCTTTGAGTAAAGAGAAGCTGCAAATGTGATAAGCAAACCCGCTTACAAATTTTCTCTGGACTCAAAAATACAAGCAAGAATCTATAAGACTCTTCGGTATACAAAATGTAGACTAGATTTGACCAACAAAACAAAGATAAAATATTGGACCAGTGAATCCAACAATTGAAAGGACGAGCCTAAATATCTATATATAATCCTAAAGCCTTTCAGATTAAAAAATGTGTAGCACACTCTTGCCATCTAAGCAAAAGGAAAGTATTGGACTCTTATTATTCTTCACACATATAACTAGTAACTTAAATTAAGCAAATAAAACAAATCAATTCAAAAAGCAACAGCAGTCTTCCTACATCGGGATTCATCTAGGAAACGAGAAAGGTTTTTGTCCTAAAATATACAAATCAATGGATAAATGAGGAGTACAGTACAAATAATATCACATTTGTTTTTCTCTTCATATAGATAGCATCACATAATCATAATCTCTGAAATCTACTCATGTTAGTATTAATCTGAAACTCGATTTATGATATAACATTTACTTTCATGAGGAAAATGAACAAAACAAAGAGTATGTGTCAACTATTCTTTTCTTAATGCACTCCATATACACAAATAAAACAAAAAATCAAATAAGCCATTTCTAAAAAGCAACTTACCACTTCCAAACTTTTTGTTTTCAAGGTCCATCAGTTCTCCAGTACAGCTACAAGGAGCTTTCCTTCATCTGCCATTTCAAATCATGATAATCAAAAAATATAAAGCAGAATTTGGGAGTTTACATGGCTGCAGCAGTAACCTGAGATCTAAAAAAAAGTACTATTTATGAACTGCAATGGAAAACTTAGATCAGATTTTTTTTGTTTTTAAACATTAATACAGGAATGTAAGAGACGATTTTCATTCAATTGGGAAAAAGTTTAGAATTTAAAAACAGACCCATTAATAATTATCAAATGACGAAGACAAAAAAAACCATTTTTTATACAAAATCAAAGAGTCAATTTAAAGACAAATAACCAAAGTCTCGTCATTACTCTCAAGCCACTTCAATGTTATCAATCAGCATCATTCAATTTCAATTTCAATTTCAAAGGAAACTCAATGACACATGAAATAAAATCTAATGATCTGTTAAAGTAACTAAATCAATTAAATTTTGTTAGGATTTTTTGTTTCATTTTCTAGCGACCGGAAGCAATCAACTCAAACCCCCTCCTTTGCATTTTCTCACCAACCAACCAACCAGACTCTCATTGAAACAAATGCATTGAAACAAATATCACAGAAAATAACAAAATGTCATTTGCATAGCACAGACATAGACCCACTTCAAAACACCCAATCAAATATTGTTCTTTCAATACAAAAAAGAAAACTTTGTATTCAAACACCAACCAGAATCTCAATTGAGAGAAAATGAAATTATAAAATCACACCCACAAATTAACATATCAAAAATAAGCTAAAAAACTACAACAGAGACAATAATAATAATAAAGTGAAGAAATAAGAACCTGATTGGAAGGGGAGTGTGGAAGCTCGTATTGGATCTCTCTACAAATGTTGTCTTGTTTCGATGTAAAGAGAAATGGGTTTTGTTTTGTGGTGTTGAACAAGTTGGAAATGGAGAGGCATCAGTTTCGCGGCTTTCCTCATTTTTGCCGGTGTCTGATCTGATTCTCTGAAGTAGTCAAGTAGCTGAGAAATGAGAAAGGAGATGACTTTTAACAGGTTAGTGCTGGTTTTAGAGTTTTAAGTAGTGACGTGTCCAGACACGTCATTGAATTCGTGTTGACGTGTCTGAGCACGTCATCACATAATAACCAAATAAGTTTTGACGTGTCTGGCCATATATACGTTGACTTGTCAAAACATTGTAATCACAAGATAACTGAAAAGTTTTATTACGTGTCATTAAATGAGTGGTCGTGTGGGTAAATATGTGATCACATGGTCTTGAAAAGAGAGTGACGTGTGCACTCACGTCGATAGATGACGTCATCATCTGGTTGAACAGAAAAGAAAAGCAAAAGCTGCGAGTATGGACGCAGGACGATGATGTCTACCATTTCCTCTTCTCTTCTCGACCCGAATACCCATATCTATCTGGGTCGGTTCCATCCTGTCCCTCTTCGCCGGCGCTGCCAAGGAGGCCGCTGACCACCTCGGTATCTCCCCTCCGCTGGCGGCTCTTTCCGAAAAATAAAGCCAAGTATATATGTGCATATGATAAATGGTTCATTGAATTTGAATCATTGAACTTATGAGAAATTTCTGATAGAGATTCATGTAATAAAATTTCCCAGAAGCATCAAGATATTGGACTATTTGAATTGGTCAATTTTGGGGTGTTGAAACTTCATTTTAGCTGCCAAGAAAAGCTTTAAATAATTGCACAAAATCAATCAATTTGGAATCTTTGCATTGCAATTATTTTGATTAATAACTTAAACTTTCTTTGGTTCAATTTCACTTGTTTCAAATTGGTAATGGCATCGGGAGAAAATTCTTATAGTATAAATGAAATTGTATGTTATATATATAAGAAAAACTTGGATACATGTGATGATCAATCGATATATATATATGATTGGATGAACAATTTATGATAAGTTGTCGTTTGTACTTAAGTTTACTCTGGGTTGGAACCGTACCCGGATTCGGTTAAATCGGTTGATCAAATCCAGGTTTGTATTTTGAATTTGCTGTGCCAAACACCATGGTCTAATTCTTGCAAGTCATAATGTCGAATGAAGGAGAGCTCAGCAGAGACAACCATCAATTACAGATATTGTTGAGACCAGCCAATGCTTAACTTAAAAGTAACAGAACCAGTAATTAATGGTGGAGAAATCCAAGCTAAAACAATCATTGCTTGCCATTTACTTAAATGTTCATCAAAGTAACAGAACCTGTAATTAATCTTGAAAAAAGCTGAACAGCGAGGGAAGAAAATTGAATTTAAGTAGTGACAAATACACAGCAATTGTAACCACGCAAAGCACCATTCAAGTTAGTAGAATCTGTATTTCTTGCAGATAACCATTCATGTTCCATGTCAAATGAAGGCGACCACTGCAGAGAGGCTGGCATTGTCCTTGGCTTGCTTACACAATCACAATTCGAGGTGTTGTCAGAAACGGAAAAGCTCCAAAAGCCCACATTGTTGGTCTTGACAGGATTGAGCAACTACAAGTATCTCACATGCTTGCACTATCTAAGCATGAACATTTCTCAGCACGATCAGTAATTTATATCAGAAGGACATTTATCATAGCAAAAGAATAGCAGCTCCACTAATTATAAATATGCAGTAGTGGGGAGGGAGTTCAAAAACAGTTATGTTCATAGCTTCAAAGCCCCGCCATTTTTCAGTTACTTGTTCAAATTTTGAAAATGTTCTCGTGACTATTTTCGCTCTTTTGTTTGCTCAAAATGACTCCTAGAGAAGATGAAGCATATTTGCAGAAAACAAACACACAAAGATAGCAGTAAAAAAAAAGAGCTTTGAACTTGGTACCAAACTGTTTTCGGTCCTCTTCATTGTTTATTTCCATGGTTGTGGAAGCGGTGGTGTTGTTTAGGGATGGACATGGTTCGGTTTAGTTCGGTTTTATATAAAACCGAACTGAACCGAAAATATTTCGGTTCATCCAAAAGTGAACCGATTTAAACCGAATAAGAAATGGTAACCAAACTGAACCGAACTGATTTTAATCGGTTCATTTGGTTTTTGACCTAATGGGCCTTTTGGGTTTGATGAGCTTAACGAGTCTTTTTTAATATGTTTTTAAATTTGATGGGTTTTTACATTGTCAGATTCTAATTTTGTGCCAAAGATTCTTAAATTTTAATTGCGCAAGCCAAAAAAAAAACTCAAATCAAACTTTACCAATCAAATTTAAATCATAATTCATTCAAAAAAAATCAAATTTAATAGGTAGTATGCAGTAAATTCAATTTTCAAAGACATTAAATATACAGTTCAATTTTCACAAATTTCATACAGACATGAAACATACAGTTCAATTTTCAAAGATAAAACTCTAAATCACAAATTCATTACAATCCAAATCAAAATTACAATCTAAATCAAACTTACAACTAAAATAAAAACTCCAAATCACCTAATTAATTAGTAATAACAGTAAAAAAATACCAATCAGAAAATACAATAATGACAGTAAAATACTAAAATATTCCAACTTCATGGCTCCTGCATTGTAAATAAAATGGTAATTAGTAATGACAATAAAATAGAAGACTGCATCCATGTTAGAAGTCTACAAGGCTATCAACATTAGGATTAATTGAATCAATATTATGATCAATCTCCATCTATTCACAATTTCAAAACTACAATAAGTAATTAAAACCAACATAATATTATTTTTACTAATTATGACTGAAATATGCATTAATTTCAACATGTGTAGCTATCTGATAAAAGGTTTTCCATTTTTCACTATTCCTTTTAAAAAACAGTCCAATCACAACTCAACCATGATTTTTGTAAGATTTTAAGAACACATGTTTCGTTTGTGTCGAATATAACATGGACCAAGAAGTACAAGATCAAAATCAGACCACTTTTAAGTTTAACGGTTAGCAATTTATAACTCAAATATGTTGACAAAATTTGAAAGATTTTTTCATACAAAACCTACCATTCATAAAATATCAATGGGTCATGAGTGTTTAAGGACCGTTTTCAAATGCAAATAAAAAAGTAAGCTTTAAAAAATTGCTTTCAATTGGAAGTTGGAACTGAAAGCAAACCTATTTGGATGTTTCTATAACATCAAAATTGACAAACAATCAATATTCAACATCATCACAGATTCACAAATGACAAAAGGATAAAATTATATCAACAAGACAACTATTTTTAAAAAAAAAAATATCACAAATGCCGGTTTGCCACAGCCCACAGCACAATTATATCTAACATTCCACTATACTCAAATTTTTTTAAATAACTAAATAATGATAAAATTGTTATTTACTTATTTTCATTCTTATCTAATTTTTCCTTTATTAAATTTAATAAGAATTAAAAAAAAAAAAAACAGCTTCATGCCTTCATCGATAAACAAGATAAGTGACAACAACTAAGTAACTAACCTTTGAAGCAACCGAACGAGCTGAAAGTCGTCTCGTTGAAGCTTTGGCTAGAAGCAAGTCAGATGAGCATAGACCAAATCGAACAAACACATCATTCATCAGATGTGAAACAAAAAATAATAAGACAAAAATAAAATTAGAAAAAGAAGACAAACCTTCTTTGAACAACTGACAAAGTAGATCGGAGACGATCGGCGATGGAGACGAGAGGCGAAGGAGACGATCGGCGATGGAGACGAGAGGCGAAGGAGATGAGCTGATCAGAGAGCGGTGAAGGAGACGAGCATATCAGAGAACGGTGAAGGAGACAAGGAAAAGATGAGAGAACTGAGAAGTAGAGAAATCGGCGATAGGAGATGAGAAGGCAAAGATTCAATGAATGAAAGAGAAAAAGTGAGTTAAAGTGAGTTAGGGTTTTTTTTTTTACTTATACAGGGGTTTAATCAGTTAAAACCGGTTTTTGAGAAACCAAACCGGTTTAAACCATGCGATTCGGTTCGGTTCCGAACTTAGTGTCCACCCCTCGTTGTTATTGCCAGAGCAAGAGAGATGACAACAGCTGGACCGAAAACTGTGGTACATCATGGAGGAGGAAGGAAATCTCTTCTATACAATGTCAAGAGCTGATGGCGCTACTGATGATACCAGAGTTTGCTCTCTCCCACACAAAGTTTTCATTCAAACAATCATAGCTTCTTACTTCAATTTTCTTTGAATGACTTAAAAAACTTTTGATAATTTGTCTTTTTAGGCCTTCAAAGCAGCATGGAAGCAGGCATGTGAGTCTACGGGCACGGTAACGCTTCTGATTCCTAGAGGGGTATCCTTGATTGGTCCCATTAAGTTTGCAGGGCCCTGCAAAAATGTATCAAACATAACCATTCATATGAAGGTGGGAAGAGATTCAAGTCCAAGCACATTTTTTTTTGTTTTCTGTCATGTGTTATCAGGCATTGATTTTGAGCTAGCAGGGTTATTTGAAAGCAACAACATATTTGTCCAAGTATTGTTTTGGTTCTGGAATAACTGTTTTTGAACTCCCTCCCCACTACTGCATATTTATAAGTCATCTCCAGGACCAAGGAGCACCATACTAAGTTGTACCACAACATCAGGCCAAGCTATGTTCATTCATAAATGACAATATTTGTCAACTAAATGAATTAAAATGTGCATCGTCAATTATGTATATCGATAGAAAACTTTGCAATAAGAAGAGCCGATCATATCTGTACAAGTCCAGGAAATGCTTGTGCCTGGTCCCAAATAATAATTGAAATTCAGCAGCAAGGAGGTGAGCCAGATCCAAGATGCTAGAATAGGAGCATCCATTCACATGCATACAAGCCTATAGTTAGAAAATCCATTTTGCAACCAAGTGCATGGACTGATTTTCAGCCACAAGTGGAAGAAAAGAATTACATTCTTCTAAAATAATTAGCGCGAAGAAACTAATACTCGTTTTTGAATTACCAACATGCATATAGCAGGATCTAAAGAGCTTAGACCACTCTTAGATTAAAAGTGGTTTACAATTTTTTTAGAATTGAAAAATGCAAGAAAAGAAAAGAGTTACAAGAATATCAGGGAATACATGCATTAAATTAAAGCTATAAAAGTATAAAAGCAGGGTTGAATTTGCTTACATGTGGTTGGAGAAGAAAGCACCACATAAACAAGACTTTTTAAGTAAAACTGTAAACACAGCCTCTTTTTAGACATCAGAAATTGATTGCTTCTGGAGAAATTTCACATATTTTTTCCGGTTACCTTTCATCAGTAACGGTTCAAAAAAATCTATGAAGAGAAGAAGCTATCAAATTTCAAGAACAGAGATGAAGATTTTGATTTGAAGTATCTGCACAGCCCGATGCCAATAAGCCTAAGTTTTCAAAGATCTATTGGGTGCTGTCCACCACTTCTGGACAGAAAAGTCGATTGGTGGTGCTTCCCAACGGAAAGAAAAAAAAAAGTAAACATTAAAATCAAAGAAGGAAAACAAGGATAAAAGTACAGACTAAAACTTAATGTATTTCAAAATTAATGTTACTGGACAACCTAAGTTTTCTGTACAAACTATAAAGCTGCAACATGAATTCTTACGGAATAAAATGAAATGAAGAAATTATCGATTACCTGACCTCGTCCTAGAAGCAAACCACAATCTTCCATGTAAAATATCAATCAAAATCATTCAAGTTCAAAGGAAACTCAATGACACATGAATTAAATTCTAATGAGTTGTTTAAGTAACTAAATCTCTTCTAAGCCTAACCAATTAAAGAATGTTAGGATTTTGTGTCATTTTCTTGCAACCCAAAGCAATCAACTCAAACCTCTTCCTTTGCATTTTATCAAACCTAAAAACATTATCCCACCATTCAAATACTCATCTTACCAAGGTTTCCTCTCATCATTTCTTGCTTAAAATATAAACAAGACCATAGATTAATTTTGATGACCAAATGAAACAAAAAAGGAAATGAAAAATATACCATTTGGTCTGACCAAATCCATAAACATGCAAGCATGGACAAACATAAAAATATATAAAATAAAGAATATTTTACATACATATTCTGTCCTAATAGTCAATAAAAAAATTTGCTTCTTAAGAAATTATGACATAGTCCTATCGCAGCAGCAAGATATTTATCAGGACGAATCAAACCAGACTTGTGTGTATGCCAGAACTAAACCATACCAATTTACTCCTTCGTCTCAACTCTAACCATGCCAACTGCAAGTTTGTTGCAGAAGAGGAGCATGAACATAATGCTTTCATAGTTGCTGTTTCTCATAAACAGAAAGAGAAACAAGTTAAGTAGACATTCTATCCAAGAGAGATCGCATTGGTAACTAAAACTCATCATACACAGGTTTCCTCTCATCATTTCTTCCTTATAATATAAACATGACCCTAGATTAATTTTGACTATCACTGTCTCTCTGAAAAAAAACAGTAAAAAGTATTAAAACAAAATAAATTGCTAGAAGAGTTACAAGTATCTAACATATGATACAAATATTGCTCAGTCTAGGAGCCAAAAACACTTTTTCAAAGTAAAGATCTCATCATATATAGTACTGGACACTATAAGGGCCCAAAACCGAACACGACCCGCATGTCTTGGGTTTTGATGTTTGTTATCTACATAGGGAATTTTTGTTGAGATAACCGACGATAAAACCGAACAGGTTCGGTTGTGATTCTCGGTTTTGGGCCTTATTTTGCCCTAACTAATTTTCAAGTCTAAGCCAGTCCAATTTGCATAATTCTAGGGTTTCAAAAGAATTTGGGTCAGGCACTCAGGCCCAACTCCAAATAAACCCAAACCAGAAAGTTTCTACAGTCTACACCTGAAATACTAAATTGAGACAAAAAAAAAGATAATAATACTAAATTGCAAAAATACCCATCGAGACAAAAATACTAAATTGCCAAAAATTCCAAGAAACTGAGAGTAATCTCAGCACAATATTTGCATCTACTTATTTTTCTCCCTTGTTTGGATTTAGAGTATTAGAATTTCATAGGGTGGATTCTCCACCAATTAAAAATTTAAAGTCAAATTCTAAAAAATAAAGAGAGCAGTACTTCTTGGTCTGACCAAATCAAGAAACATGCAAGCATAAGCATGGACAATGTTCAATTGTCATAAAATGCTGACATATCAAAAATGTAAAATCACAACAAATCATAACGTATGTCTAGAGGAATATCCACTATAGAGCGTGTCTTCATAATTAAAAGCAAACTAGTTTTGACTTTGTGTATGAAGTCTTCTTGTAAAAGTAATCTAGTTTCAACGTTTTTTCTATTATATGCAGAAATAACAGATGTAAGTAAATTACTACAATCATATATACATTTGATTTATGAAAAAAAAAATGGAATCCTATAACAGCTAACACAAATTAAGAAACCATCTCCTATTACAAAATGTAAAACCTAAAATATATAAACACAAACACAAATTAATGTTCATTTAACACTTTGTAGTTCTTAGGGTTTTTTATTTTTTTCCTTTCTGTATATATATATTTTTTAACTTTGCTATAGTTGGAATATCTTAATTAAAAGCAACCAAGTTGTTGTACTTTAATTTATAAGCAACATTTATTTTGTAGAGAAATAATTAATCAATTCCACTTACGGTTATTTTATTGGTATAAAACTTATTAAAATTTCTAAGCTTTCTTTTTGACCCATATTCAAATGCACAATGTTGTGACATTAGGTTCCATAACCAATGACACATACTTTGTTATATACCTGACAAGAATAAACAAAAAAAGAGTTCACAAACACACATTGCAGTGTCTTTAGTTTTCCATCTCCATGGATGGAAGATATGTATCGTGATTCTGGATGGACCAAGTATTCAAGTGCCTTTAATTTATTATAAATAAATTTCCATATATATATATAATAATAATAATAATAATAATAAAAAGGACATTGCTTGGGTACTGACTAGTCAGTACCCAGCTAAACTGACCAACTAATGGTTGGTTGCCACATAATTCAAAACAAAGATAAAATTGTAAAAAATTAAAGAGTTTTTTTAACATGGCAACACCCCATTGGGGGGTCAGTATAACTGAGTACTGACCGGTCAGTACCCAAGTTTTTTCCTAATAATAATTGAATCCAGCTCTGCATGTCATTGATCTCATCATGCCACACACATACATCTAAATGGTTCTGAGCTGCATTGGAGACATGCCATAAATAAGCTCAAAAGAATAGGACTAAATAATGCTTTTACAGGCTAGTCGGACATGAACACCATTTTAATTAAATCTGTTAATATCAGAGCAGAGGAATAGCAGCTTCACTTAAGTGATAATATTTGTCTACTAGAACATCCACATATTCACTTTAACAAAGTTTTTAGTTCGAATCATGTCTCCTTCTCCATTCCTCAATTTGTAATAGTTCAAAAAAAAAAACATCTTTTACTTACTTTCCTTTTCTTTTAATGGATTAAATGATCTTGTCCATTATTAATCAATAATAAGCACTTCCAGAAACATGTTGCAGTCCAATGTAGTGGATTAAGCAAGTCCAACACATAATACATACCAGAGTACTATACATAAAAGCAATTCTATAGAATTACTTCAAATTCATACGTTCAATTAGGGAGGTACAAAAAAAGATGTAGAAGGTTTGGAGAAAAATTAAGGGAATCTATAATCAATCATACTCTCATCTAAACCAATCGAAAACACTTGTTCCTGATTACGCACTCCCTATGTGTTTAGGACGCTAGAGAGGGAGTAACAATACAATTAATTACTCAACTTAAAAGGTGCTGATTCAGACTGCAAGTTGAATCAAAGATTAATAACAGCTACCAACTCTATCTGGTCTGTTCACTGCTGTCTCTCTCTAGAGCGTGATGCAATACAAACGGGATCTATCCGATATGCTTCACTTGAAAACCCGCATCCTCACAACCAGTGACGAAGAGTCACTCGTCCTCCTTCCCAATTCTGCGACTCCAGCTCATTACAAATGCAGGCCAGGGAAGCTCCCTGAGTGTTCATGCAAACAAGAGGTACAGAAATAGCACAAAGATCAAATTCGTTCTACTTCTTTTGATCAGCAATCGGTTTCTACTTTAAAGGAAAAATTAGTTTGTACCTTACCATCAATCTGTTCATTCTCTGTGAGAGATTTTATCATGTTTGGATACTGTTTCACATCTAAAGCAGCTACAAAGACAGAAGGACCACTACTCATCAGAAAAAGAATTTTAAAAACTCAACATACATCATTAATTCTGCAGAAACCAAATCATTAAGCTTACACAACAAGTTATCAGGCCAAGCTACGTTCCTAAATACGATAATATTTGTCAACTAAGAATAAGATATTTCACAATAAAAGTGTTGCAACAGCCCAAAACAGAGAAGAATAGAAACATGCATTGTCATTTAAGTATATATGTAGAAGACTTTGAAATTCAAGGGCTTGTACTCCACCTCGTCAATAAGATTAACCGATCATATTTGTAAATGTCCATGAAATTCAGGGGATTCAAATCTATAACCATGGGAGTACCTAACCGAAATACTTGTGGCATGGTCCCAAATAATAATTGAAAAGAGGAAGAAAAAAATCACATTCTCCTGAAATAAAGCATTGAAATTAATACTCATTTTTGAATTACTACATGACTATGGCAGCACCTAAAGAGCTTAGGCCACTCTCAGATTAAAAATGGTTTACAATTTTAGAATTGAAAAAAGTAAGAAATAAAAAGAGTAACAAGAACGTCTACGAATACATGCATTAAACTAAAGCTATAAAAGTATAAAAGCAGGGTTGAATTTGCTTACCTGTGGTTGGAGAAGAAAGCACCAATTAAACAGGACTTTTTAAGTAAAACTGTAAACACATACTCCTATTAAGCATCAGAAATTGAGTAAGTGCAATGTTCTCCTGAAAGAAACCTGGATGTGGCAGTAGAAAAATATGAACTTCAGTAATTGAAAACATCAAAATTGGAGAAAGTTCTCATATTTCTTCCGGTTACCTTTCGCCAGTAACAGTTCCAATGGCAATAAGCCTAAGTTTTCAAAGATCTATTGGGTGCTGTCCACCACTTCTGGACAGAAAAGTCGCTTGCTTCTCACTGGAAAGAAAAAAAAAAGTATACATTAAAACCAAAGAAGGAAAACAAGGATAAAAGTATAGACTAAAACTTAATGTATTTCAAAATTAATGTTACTAGACAACCTGAATTTTCTGTACAAACTATAAAGCTGCAATATGAATTCTGACTGAATAAAATGAAATGAAGAAATTGTCGATTACCTGACCTCGTCCTAGAAGCAAACCACAAGCTTCCATGTAAAATATCAATCAACATCATTCAATTTCAAAGGAAACTCAACGACACATTAATTAAATTCTAATGAGTTGTTTAAGTAACTAAATGTCTAAATCTCTTCTAAGCCTAACCAATTAAAGAGTGTTCGGATTTTGTTTCATTTTCTTGCAACCCAAAGCAATCAACTCAAACCTCCTCCTTTGCGTTTTATAAGAACCTAAAAACATCATCTCACCAACCAACCAACCAAACTCTCATTGAAAAGAATGTAAACCTTCCCCTTAGCTCTAGAAAGACGTTTCCTTATCAAGAGATGCTAAAGCTATTTATAGTTGGTATTTCTAAGTCGGAAGGAGGGCTTTAGGCAAAGAGCAACTCGAAAGTACTTAACTTCAGTCCCAGTACTGAAAGACGTGACTTCAGAAGTAGATTTCGGAAGGTCGTTTACTTAGTAGAAGCCTTTTGGCAGCTCGCAGTAATGGTTTTATTAAAGACATCTCTGTGCCCCGAGTATCCGGGAAAAAGCAGAATATTTGATGGACGAACGGGGACTACTATTTAGCATCCCACAGATTCTTGTTTTATTTGCAATTCCTTTCGGGTCGAGCTTGAGCTTCCGTCAAGTTGACCTCCATCATAGACAGGAAGTTCGAAAGAAGACAAGACGGCACTGGCTGTTCTATCCGAGTAGCTAGTTTGAAGCTGGGCTATGGAACTAGTTGTCAGTCGTAGAGCGGGCAAGAAGCTAAGACGGCTCTTCCTTATAATCTAAGCAAGTAAACTACCTTCCTTCCCCATCTCTATTTGAGACAGATAGAGTTTTCACACAAACGCCTTGACTCAACAGCCCAGTGAACCGGGCGGGGCTCTTCTAGCCTACTTCGCGTAAGGGCTTTCACTTAATTAAGTCCATTAGGGAGTCAAAGCTATTGGAACAGTGTAGTGAGTCTTTATTTAACCCCTTGGAGACTGGCAAGCAAGCTATCCGTGGACTCTCAAAAGTATAAACGAAATTATCTTCTCTGTCAACGCGCGTTCATGTCTTACTCATTCTACGTTTTCTCTGAAGCCCCAACCTACAGATACCCTATCTGTCTGTTCTCGTGAGCTAGGTTTTGAAACAAATATCACAGAAACAGAATAAAATGACATTTGCAGAGCACAGACATAGACCCACTTCAAAACACCCAAACAAATTTTGTTCTTTCAACACAAAAAAGAAAACTTTGTATTCAAACACCAGCCAGAGTCTCAATTGAGAGAAAATTTACAAAAGAGACAGTAATAATAAAGTGAAGAAATAAGAACCTGATTAGAGGGGGAGTGTTGAAGATCGTATTGGATCTCTCTTCGAAGGCGGCCGATGTAAAAAGTTGGAGATGGGTTTTGATAAGTGGTGTTGAAAAAGTTGGAGATGGAGAGGAATTGATGGCTTCTCTTAGACTTGGCATCAATTTCGCCATTTTTTGTTGGTGTCTCAAGTAGCTCAGAAACGAGAAAAGAGAAGACTTTTGACACACAGATGGGTAGGGTTTTTTTTTCTCTTTTAAGTAGTGACGTGTCCGGTATGTCATCATATAGTTAGGAACAAGTACTGACGTGTTCAAACACGTCATCGAATACTTGATGATAAATACAGACACGTCATCGAATAGTTACTGAAAGGCGTTTAACATATCATCTGATACGTTGACGTGGCTGAACACGTCAAGATATGATACCTTATAAAGTAGTGATGTGCACACTCACTGCATTAAATAAGGACATGTCATCACCTTCTCACTTAGACAAAAAATTTCAGTGTTTTCTTGACTCTCTGAAAATTTGTACAGCGAACAAGAATGAAGAATGATCGCTCTCTCAACAAATTCGTATAACCCAAACTCAAAACGACGTGTTTTCTCAGCTGATAACACCATCCCCAGCTCAGCTTCAATGTTTTTTCTTCATCTGAAAGGCAAAAATTAAAAACCTTCAAAACCCTAACAATGGCTACAAATTTATACCCAAATTGGAATGATCTGCACCTGAGAATTCATAGTTAATTGTTGCCATCCATGAATTTGTTTATGCAATTCGAGAAGAGGGTTTGGGATAATATGAGATCTACATATTTACAAATGCTTCAGCCACAAATATGTACAACATCTTTCTATACAAGTCATCAAACTATGAGATGAATCATGTGGCAAGTAATTTGAGAAACTAGTTGAATCTTGTGTCTTATGTAGTCTGTCCTACATTAGACATTACAGATGACAGGACACTGGAATTGGCAAAACATTGGTTGATGATGCATTTGTATTCTTGGCAAGATCAAGGATGGTTATATCAGCAAATGTGTTGTAAGCAAGGAAAGTAAGTGCATCTTTAATAAAGAATGAAAAACCACATTGCAATGAAATCTGTTACAAAACATTTCAAACACACGGTAGACGTGTTTGTCTTCGAACCTTAACTCTGTCATACAAACCAATTACCCTATCACAATATCAAACTTGTCATTACAATGTCTTGGTAGGTTTAATAACACAAGACTGGCATTGGACCGGTACCAACGATTTGACCATCTAAACCATGCGAAATGCAAAAGTCCATAAGTTAGAACTAAACGATTTGACCATCACGGTATCAAACTTGTTTCTGTTCTGACTTATTTATCTTCTGATCAAAGGAAGTTTAATATCCAATGCGAAAGTCCATCTAGCACTCCAGAAGGAGGTTTTCGGAACCAGCTTCAATATTGTCCTGTCCGGTGCAATGCCCCTGTTGGTCTCTTACATGCTTCTTGACTGTTCTCAGGATTTATCCTAAAAATTCCTTCTGCCTACAACACCATTAAAAAAAACTCTAGTAAAAAACTCATCCTTTGTATGCATCTGAGCTAATATCATCAACGTTAAGCAGCTAATACCTTCAGGCCACCTGTGAGTATAGTCACTCCTACATTAGCAAGAGAATAGCGGAGACACAGTTCCCTTTTGAATCGTATGACCACTGCATTGATTCCGCTGAGATTGCCAAATACATTAGCACTGCAATAATTATATGGTTGCAAGATAAAACCAAGCAGATAGCACACAGAAAAAGCTGAGTCATTACAAATAGTAAAGTGAAAATCCTTAATTTATATACTTTTCAATAGATAGTTTGGAAAATTAAAAACATCAATAATTAAGATTCTACAAATTTAATATATATCTGAACGGTCCATTAATCATTATCAATTGGAGTGTAGCAATGTGAGATATACTTTCTTTTTCATTACTTTCATTTCTAGAGAAACCTCAAATGGTCCAACTCAAAGTTTTCAATACTGAATCTTTAAATATTCAGCTAGGTTAAGTTTAAACGTTATTTGCTTACATGTTAATGATTAATGGACCGTTCAGATATATTCAAAAGTTAAAAAATCTCATCCAAGATATATATTCATGAGCCTTCTAAAGCTCAGCCTTGGAGAGTAACCCAGAACCATCTTAATTTAAGTCCCATCATGACCTAGATAAAAAAAAAATCAACTTATATGAAGCTAAATTTGAGTTCATGTACAGTATATACCATGTTTATGAGTGTGCTTTTGTCTACGTGTGCACACATTCAAATCTGATCCCTTTACTAAAAGATATTAAACCTCCTTGGATCAGATGACAGACAAGCTAGAACTGAAACATTACAGTGCCTATGCATCGATGGCAGGTTGAGGCATTGGCACGGCAAGACCTGCAGAATGGCAAATGCTGTTTACTTGAAGACAACAACGCAAAAGCACCAAAAGCTCACTGATTTGGTTGCTTTAGCCCTTAGTAGAAGCTATCAATACCAAGGCTGTAGTAGAAGAGGGAAAACCTTATCGGAGTCATCCGACATGGAAGGATATAAACAAGATCATAGATCTTGTTTATAGCCGACATGAGGTTTCCTCTTGGACAGTATCATAGCCGACATGAGGTTTCCTCTCATCATTTCATCCTTAAAATATAAACAAGATCATAGATTAATTTTGATGATCAAATGAAACAAAAAAGAAAATAAAGCTAGAATATTCTATTCATCAATTTACAATTAAAAGAAAAGGCTTCTTGGTCTGAACAAATTCAGAAACATGCAATCATTGACAATCATTAAAATATATAAAGAATGTTCATTTTTACCCTTTTAATGCTGCCAGGCCCTCTTCAGAACACAGGACTCTGCACAAGCTTCCACCAAGGCGTAATCACGGCAGCAAGATGGATCAAGATGGATCAGACCGGACTTGCTAGAAGATTTAAAAATATCGTTAGATATTTTCTTCAGTTACCGAGCTCTGCTATTAGCCTGTTAACCCATTAAGCTGAAAAAGAAAACAGTAAAAAGAATTAAACAAAACAAATTGCTAGAAGATTTAAAAATATCTAACATATGAAACAAATGGTCAGTCCAGGAGCCAAAACACTTCTTCAAAATAAGAAGTTCCGGAGACTTACATGTAATAGTTGCATAAAGTGAAATGAAACAATTATAGATTACCTGACCTCCTGGAAGGGATTGCTTGTTATCATGCCCATCTAAGCAATAAAATAAGGAAAAGAAGATTACAGTCAAATTTAGATACAAAGGATTATATTCACCTCAATTGAACATAAATGAAACAATACAGCAATAATAAATAAGTAAATTATGATTTCAATCAAATGCAGAAGACTCATAATAGTACTACATGATAACAGAAGATTAAAACTAGAGAGTGAAACAAAAGTGTGTTAGAAATTTGACGGACCTGACATAAATTATAAAGATTGAATGAGGTATTTCTCTGATTCTTCTCTCTTTCTTTGTTGTTTCTCATATGTGGATATGAGATTGAGCTCATTATTCTTCCTATGGATCGTAGATGAATTTGCCGTCTATTTCAACCAGAGGAATGTGGGATATCTTGGACCACTCGTGTCCCCTATCCCTTTTGCACTGCTTTGTCAGTAAAGGACATCTATTAATAAATAAATGCAAAAGTGAGGATGGCAAGCCTACATTAGGGAGGGATGTGAGATTTGGGCAATCAAGGATGAACATAGATTTAAGGGAGGTGAGGTTTTGAAAACCATTGGGAAACAGGTATTTTAATTTTGGGAAACTTCCAATCCACAAATATTTAAGAGAAGGGGGCAACATCATTCTGATCTCTTCTTGAGGGAAAGACTCTGCTTCCGCACTTCCATCGATTCTGAGGGATGTAAGAGAGGTGAGGTTGTGCAACCCCCACTCAACCAAAGGCTTATATATATTTAGACCTTCAATGGAAAGATATGTTAAGTTGGTGGAAAAACCTTCTTGTGGAAAGGATGTGATACTTGGACATCGATGAATGGATAAACTTTGAAGTGAGTTGATGTTGTGCAAGTGATTGGGTAGGGCTCTGAGTTTCTCACAGCCAGAAATATCAAGATATTTTAAATTGGTTTTGGGAAGCCCTCCTTCAGGGAAGGAAACAAGACTTGGGCAACCCATTATAATTAAGGAACTTAGATTGCTAAGATTGTGTAGGTCCGTGGGTATAGATTTAAGATTTTTACAAGACCATAACCTTATATATTTAAGATATGTGTCATTAAAAAACCTCTCTGTTATAGATTCTAGCTTTGGGCAATCTTCAATCATGAGCTTTTCAAGTGCCTCAGGCAACTGGTCACTTGGTGATAAGATCGTGAGCTCCGAGCAATTCTCAATCTTAAGGTGTTTGAGTGAAGCAGGAAACAGACCTTTCGAAAATATGCATGTGAGAGATGAGCAACAGGAGACAGACAACTCTACAAGAAGAGGTGTGCTGTTATTGTTGATATCCTCTCTGCCATCCACCAGATACTGTAATATCTCACAATTTTCTATTTTGAGTTGTTTCACAGAAGAAGGTAACTGGTCAATTGCTATGACTGTGACAGAATGACAATCTTTAATCTCCAAGCATTGTAGATGTGCAATGTTGTGCTTTATTCCCTCAGGTAAGGATGTCAGAGCATTACAACCTTCAATACAAAGCTCTCTAAGGGAGGTGAAGCTATGAAACCCTTTTGGTGGCTGCTCAACACAAATCTCATTCTGCCATAAATAAATCAGTTCTTCACAACCTTTAATCTTTAAATGTTCTACCTTCTGAAACCCTTGCCTTAACCAATTTCCGAATTCTGAAAAATGTGAAAGAGCCATAGACTTCAATGACTCGTAGTCCATCACACTGCTGCACGTCATACCTTTGCATCCATCTATTTCTAACTCGCAAAGCATCGGAAGACTTGAGAATGAAACTACCAGCTGCTTACATTCACGAACCACGAGTTTCTCCAGTGAAGGAAGATGGTTAGGTAGTCTTCCTGAGAGCTTTAAGCATTTTACAATGGAAAGCTGTCGGAGACAAGGAAATCTCCCTATATGCTGCTCATCTTCATCCATAGGATTCCAACACTCCCATTCTTGTAAATCCTCAAAACAAAGAATCTCCAACGATTGAAAAGAGCAACCCCCTCCATAAATTTCAGAACCTATGCTTTTTAAATTCAACATTCCTTTGATGTTGAGGTCTTTAAGTGAGTTTAATAACCCAAGTGATGGCAAGAAAGTGCATTTCTGACAATTTTCCAATCTTAGCACCTCCATATTGCAGAATAATGGATCCCCAACCCAAGATGGAAATCTCCTGCCACCATAGAACTTGACGGAGAGCTCTGTAAGATTTTTATGAGGTAGAAGCATGCTAAGTACATTTTCTTCTACTTCCTCGTTTCTTGAGTCTTCAAATTCAGACCCCCACTCTAAATGCAATACTTTCAGGCCATTCTTATTGCCTAATATTGCCTCTCTTGTATCCTGCAAATAAATAACATTTTCTAACCCCAAAATGTTAAGTTTTCCGTTCAGAAACTTTAAATACTTCAAATCTTTCAGATCACATCCACTGCTTTTACCTACAGTAAAATTAGACAATGTACGAAGATTTTTCAAATCTTTCATCCCAACCGGCATCTCTATCAAACTTACACCCGTGATATCAAGATGACGTAAATTAATCAAATTCCTTATATTACAAGGCAACTTCTTGATGCGTATACAATCTCTTAGTAGCAAAGTTTGCAAGTTAATAAGCAAGCTTGTTGATTTAGGAAGACCAGTAATCATAGTGCCAGAAAGATTGAGATATCTTAAATGTCTTAAATATCCTACAGAATTGGGTAGCTCTGTAATATAATATTTTTTTAAAGACAATACTCTCAGTTTTTTTAATTTTGGCAGCAAGTCCAAAACAACATAACTTGTTATGTAGATATTATTATGGCTATACCATTCGTACATACGCTCAATGAAAATTGGCAAAAATGTTCTTATAAGCTCAACTTTATGAAACACCTCAAATTTATCTTTACCATCTGCGATCCCACAATTATAAGAAGAATGGCGAGACCTTTCGAATCTCTTTGATTGCATATTGAGCTTCGAGGAACTCTCCAATCTAAAACTTGTATCTCCGGAAACCAATTGGGCCAAATCATTGATAAGGTCATGCATACCAAATTTAGTTTCATTACCAATTGATCGTTGGAATACTGACCTTGACAATAGATCGCGAAAATACTCGTTGCCTAAATCTTCCGGCTGTCTACCATCTTCTGAAGGTTCAATCAGACCTTCTGCCATCCATAACAGGACAATTTCATTCTCTTTGAATTCGTAATCCTTTGGAAGGATTGCACAAAAAGCGAAGCATCTCTTCAGATGTGAAGGAAGATGATAGTAACTTAATCTTAAGACCGGGAGAACACCATTTTCATCAGACAAATTCCATAATTGGCTGTTCAATATATGCTCCCAATCTGATCTTGGCTTACATCGAAGAAGGCCACCAAGAGTACGTGCCGCCAGGGGCAAGCCTCTGCATTTCTCAACAACTTTTGTACGAGTAGATTCCAAAATTTGATGTGCACCAACAGCCTCACTCTCCAAGGCATGCTTCTTGAACACAGACCAGCAATCATCATCAGACAAAAGTTTTAACTCATAACGATCAATGTCTCGTCCCACTGTCAATGCTACATCATCAAGACGTGTGGTCACAACCATCTTACTTCCCTTTGCTCCACCTAAAAAGGGAGATTTTAGGATTTCCCACGAGCCATAGTCTTTATTCCAAACATCATCTAAGACTAGCAAGAACTTTTTCCCAGCTACTTGATTTTTCATTTGAACCTGCACTTCATTCAAACTGTTAAGGTTGCAAGGAGAGCGCATGATTGACTCGAGAATTGCTTTTGAGATTCCCAGTACATCAAACTCATCAGACAAACAAACCCATACTCTTGGGTTGAAATCTTCCATTGCCTTGTCATTATACACCTCCCGTGCCAGTGTTGTTTTACCAACTCCTCCCATGGCGACAATGGAAATCACATGAAAGTTGACATCAGCATCAGGTCTATCTCTCAGCACCATTTCTAGTACTTCAGCTTTATCTTGATCTCTTCCATAAACAGCAGGTTCAGGTTGCACACTTGAAGTGGGTGATCGTCTCTGCTGTCTAAGTGTTGATACTCCTCCAACGTTCATTTGCAATCCAAGATCATTTCTCTGCTTACAGAGTTCTTCCAAGCGGCCACTAATATCTTTGATCTGGGACTTCATATGAGCACTAAACTTGACAGCACTTGGAATCCAGTTACTTAAACGAGCTGGGATGAGTTTTCGTACCTTGCTAGTGCTAGTGCTGGCCTGATCACGTTGTTGCATCTTCAACTTCCTTGACAAAGCTTCGGTTGCAAAATCATCAAGTACATCCTCCACATCATAAGCCAAGTCTCGGAGATCGTCCAGCCACATCTTCACAGCCCTGTCACTCAGTTGTTTCTCCTCTGCATCGCCGAGCACTGCCTGAACCATTTTCAGAGTTTGTTCCCACTTCTTGAGCTTTGAATGCAACCCCTCTTGACGCAGGAACTCCATAAGCTCACAAGAAGCCAATCTGTCGAACAGCACCTGAAGGAAAGCAGAGAGAAAGAGCTCTCCTATAGCCATATGTGAGCAGGGTTTTGATTGTAGAAAGCAAAGAAAGACAAGTATGTGAGCAAGAGCAAGTATAAGAGAAACCTGTTTTGTTCTTTGGCTTGCTTTTTAGAAGGATTTTGGTTCTTCTGGTATAAGAGACGAAAATAAAGCAAAATACTGCATGTGTATTGATACTATCAACCCAAAAACAAAGTAATTGATAAATGGCTCAGTGAATTTGAATAGTTGGAACTTGTGATTGGTCAATATCCACCAATCCAAGTAATTTCTGGTAGAAAATTTCCCGGAAACATCAAGACGTGCCAGACTATTTGAATTGGTCAATTTGGGGTGTTGAAAAAAATTATGTAATGATACTTACTATCAACCCAAAACAAAAAACAAAAAGACCACCGACTTCGAAGTTCCAACCAAGCCTCACTTGTTTATCATAATGTTAGTTGGAAGATATAGGTGAGTGGTGAGTCCAATGACCAATATTACTGTACTTCTATTTTTGTATTCATTTTGTGACTTGGATTATTGTTCTTTTATCTTAATTTATGTTAAATTAAAATTGAAAAAAAATATTTATCGATGGTATCTATTAGGGAAGTGTGAAGACTTAAATTAAGAATAAAAATCAATTTGTTTTGTGAAGATGAAAACGCAAAGTCAAAATTGATTTTATGAGATAAACAACTCAACAATAATGGGTAAGAGCAATATGCAAATTGAGTGCATTGAATTAAAGGGACAACAGCAATTGCGTTGTGATGGCGCCGTGCTTTGGCACAGCGGTTTGCCAAAAATATTGAAGAGGCGTTGTGTGGTGCGCAATATGTAAATTGATTTTGTGTGATAAACAAGAAGTCAACAATAATGGCTAAAAGCAATATGTAAAGATTCTGAATACTATACTGTTCTGAATTTTGGTTGATGAACTCATGATCTCGTATAATTTTATGATACATAAATATTATAATAAATATGTAGTTAAAAAATTATTGATTTCCACGACCATTTTATCAATAACCAATCGCAATTTAAAAAAGGTTAGAAAAAAATTAGATCAGTAGAAAATCTAAATCCATAAATAAATGGAGTGCACTGAATTAAAGGGACATCAGCAATTGCTATAATGGCGCCGTGCTTTGGCACAGCGGTTTGCCAAAAATATTGAAGAGGCATTGTGGCTACGTTGTGCCTTCCACAGCGGTTGGGTCAGCGGCCCATCAACATTAAAGAGGCGTTGTGTGTTGCGCTGTGAATTACCACAGCAGTGATACAGCTGTCCAAGACTAGTAAGTGTACGATGTGGAATCGCTATGAGCGATGTGGAGACCTACAGCGGTCAGACACAATTTTGTGAGAAATATGAAATCTTGAACAGTGAAGTAACTGGAAAAGGAAATAAATTTCAATTATGATTTGATTAACTCTAGTGCTCCCATATAAATACTATCGTTATGTAAAGTGCGTAGTGTGTGTGAGAAAAAATTGCTAGAGAGAGCAATTTTAGAGAGACAGCGAGATTGAAATCAACTCTGAAAAATAGTGGATTTAGTGCGGTGCGTTCTGTGGACGTAGGCAAATTGCTGAACCACGTAAAATCTTTAATGTCTTATTTTTCTTTTTATTGCTTTCTTATTATTTATTTGTGTTTGGATTTGTGTGTGTACGATTTTTTCTCATCAACAATTGGTATCAGAGCTCTAGGTTATGGCAGATTATTTTTCACACAAATCTAGGTTTTCTCAAGGTTATCAATTTCGTCGTAGAGATAGAATCAGAGAAGGATTCGCACAAGATTGAGAAATTCAATGGGTCAAATTTCATCTTCTGAAAGATACAAATTGAGGATTATCTGTACCAGAAGGATTTACACTAGCCGATAAAAGAGAGACCGAAGGATATGTATGCCGAAGATTGAGAAAAGAAACGAAAACCGAAGAACATGGATGATGATGATTTTAAACTCCTGAACCGGAAAGCATTGGGAGTGTTCGTCTCAGTTTGACGAAGCATGTCGCTTTCAATGTAAAGGATCAACAGACCGTCAAAGATCTAATGGATGCTTTCTCATACCTATATGAACAGCCTTCTACAGTAAGGAAAGTCCACATTATCAATAAGCTATCGACTTTGAAGATAGCAAAAGATCATAACTTTAAAGATTTTTTAAATCACTTCAACAAGGTGAATGATGGGTTATGTTTTTTGTCTATGGGTTTTTATGAAGAGTTTATGGCAGCATTCATACTCACCTAATTGTCAATAAGTTGGGAGATGACAAGTCAAGCATTGCTAACGCCTTCGGGAAAGAAAAGTTAAACCTCCAACAGGTTGTGAACATGATCATGACAGAAGAAATCATAATTGTCAGAATTATCAGAAATCAGAATTAACTACACAAAACCTTTTTTTATGGATTAAAACAAGACACAATTTCACCAAATCCCAACATTTTTGTGATTTATAAGCTTTATAAATGTCTTTAATATATTCAATTTTTGTATCTAAAACTCATCATTTTGTCGTTCCATCAATCAAAATTAATAAATCTAGGGGCATTTTAGTCTTCATGCATTAGATCAATAAATATGCTGACACTTGTAAAACATTTTTTTTTAAATGACATGTAAAAAAATGTAAACATGTCCAACGGAAAAATACCTTAAATTGATTTTTTTGACAAATCCTTAAAATAATTATATTAATAAAATAATAAAAATAAATTAGGCAAAAATTAAAATAATAATAATAATAATAATGAGACAATTATAAAATTCATGTAAAAATAAAATAATAATAATGAGATATTTATGAAATGTTTATTTTTCAAAAAAAAAATGAAACACCTGATTTTTTTTTTGTATTTGAATATGGATTTGTTTTTAATTGTTAATGGGTTTGTTGTTTGATTTTTTGTTTATTTAAGATTTTATTAAATAAGTTTACTTTTTTATTTTAATATGAAGCTAAAATTGTCAAAATTACAATTTTAGCTTAATTAAATAAAAATAGAGGGTAAAAGTGTACTTTAACCTATTTTGTTATAGTTGATTATTAAATATTTGATTAAATAGGTTAAAGTAATGTGTTTTGAAAAAAAAAAGATAGCTAAAGTGATGAATATAGTAAAGACATTTAAAATTGTAACAAATTGTGGAAAAGATGTGACTTGTGTGAAATTTTCCCTTAAAATAAAGACCAATCAAGGATTGAAAACTAGGGTTGTTGAATTAAAATGAGAGAGTAATGTTATGGGTCGTTTGTTTTTTTGTCTGAATACTGAATAATCCTGGTTTTTTCTAATGACCGAATAGATATTGAAATCTAAACAATGACTGAATAGTCCTGTTTTTTTCTAATGACCGAATTGCTTCCATCTTTTTGTTTTCCGTAAGAGCCAATGGAGACCAACATGGATGTTGAAAAGTGATATAAATTCAATAAAGGCCAAAATATTATGTGTGAGAATTCAACAATGATTAAAAAAAATAAACAGAGATTCAATTTTTATTTACGGTGGAATTTAATTTTGGCTTAAACAAAATTCAAATTCATAATACTTGAACCAAATGCATAATCGACAATTCGGGAAGTGATACAAATCTCCACGGTTTCTTTGAGTTACACTTCCACTGCTTCTCTCAAAAACATTTTCTAATATTCAGGATGAATTCAACCCAAACAATGAAACTAGCTTTCTAATTTTAGAATAAAATATTAGGAAATTTTTACTTAAAAAATATATATATAAGGATTTTTTTTGCGAGTAACCTTCTATTTATTTTTGTTAGGTGTCCTTTTTAATGGCTTGGTTAATAGACATTTTCTTACGAACCCGGTCTTTCCTTAGAAAGTTAAGGTCTTAACTCTTAACCACCAAGCAACATCATAAGTTCATATCCATTTTATTAATCAAACTTTTCATTAAAATCTGCGGGTGTCTTGAAATCTTTTTGGTGGTAATAGAGCCGCCAAGAACAAAAGGACCATCAACTTCCAACATAATTAGTGGCAAACTGGCAACCCTTCTTTATTTTATTTTTTTATTACAAAGCCTTCACTTGTTTATCATAAATCATAATGTTAGTTGGAAGAGTGGGAATCTAATCACCAATATTACTATACTTTTATAGTTTTATTCTTGAATTATGTTAAATTAAAATTATAATGAAAAAATTAATATATTGACAGAAAAAACAAGGGGAATTTGATGGTCAGGAATTGAATATATATATATATATATATATATTATTTGTATACTCGATCAGCGTAGCATGTGCACCATGTGTGTGTTTGTGTGTTATTTGTCGATGTTCTTCTTGATGAATGAATTGATCATTTGGTAACCATTTTAATAACAGTGACAAATTGATGACCAATATAGTGATTATCCCAATTTTCTACTCCTTAAATTATTTGTTTTCATGATATGGGACCGAACACTCAATTTTCTTCTACTTTAACTATGTTTTCTCCACATGGGACCCTACAGTGCATGAAAAAAATCGGAAAATAACTTTAGCTTTGGGAACTTCCCTAGGTTTTAAATTATTACTTCTTCTTCTTCTTCTTTTTTGAAAATTGACGAATATTTGTTCCAAATTAATTTTCTTCGACGAAAATTGTCCCTAATTCCTCAACTGGCTCTGTCAAACGTATCAAATTTATTGAGGGGAAATTTCTAAAATAGTCTCCATATTTTTGTAAAATACCAATACATTCCCCTTCTATTTGAAAATATATCATTCCAATCATTCATTCAATTTTTTTAGTCAAATTAAACAGCCAACGGTATATATTTTTTACACAAATAAAATTTAATGACAATTTTTTTTTTTTATTAAATGGATAAGATAAAAAAAATGTTAATTTTAATGTTCAAAATGTCAAACAAAAATAAACAATGCTTTAAGGATGTGAACAAAATAGAATATCAATTTCCCAGAATTATCAAGATATGGTAATTTGGGGTGGACGTTTTCGGATTAAGTTGGGTTGAAAAAATTTCGACTCAATCCAACTCAACGTAAAATTTAACCCGGCCCAATATTTATCGGGTTGGTTTAGTCTTTTTAAACCCAATAGAAAAAATATATTTTAATTTTAATTTTGTTATATCAAATCGATATTTAAAATATTTTTTCACCCAAGTATCATACCACATTGAGTTTAGATTTCTTAAAAGCATCAAAAACAGATTACAACATATAATACAAATTGTTTAAATATTTATTGCATAATTAAAAAAATAAAAATATAACAATTTATCAAACTTGGAAAGTCTTCATCTAAGTCTCCCATTAATTTTACAATTATAATCACTTCATCGAATATCTCATAGTTGGATAATCTATTATTTATTTCAATCAACATAATAGTTTGAGTTTATATACAATTATTAAACTTTTTTCTACTAAATTCTTAATCAAATCCTAAGAAAAAAAATACATTTTAAAATATAATTAAGGATGTGTCAATTAATACAAAAGACGAAGATAATATAATTACATGTTTTTAATAAATGTATTATATATTTATGGTATAAATTATTTAAAATTATGTACTTACATTTATCATTTATAATATTATAAATGGTACATGAGTAAAAATTTTAAATATTTTAAAATATGAGATTTCATAATAGATATAATGTTAAATAAAATTATTTAATTTATTGTTTATTATTAATGTATGTTTGTCGAGTTGAATTGGATTATATTTTATCAACCTAATCTTAAAAGCAACCCAACCCAATCTAGTCGGATTGATCGGGTTGGGTTGGGTTGGCGGGTTGGTACCCACCCCTAATGGTAATTGCTTGTTTGCTACCATGCTATATAGACTATTTGAGTTGGTCAATTTGGGGTATTAAAACTTCATTTTGCTGTTAATTTTAGCTGGCATAGAAGCTTTGAATAATTGCACAAAATTACTCAATTTGGAATCTTTGCATTGTAAAGACTCACTCTAACACCCATCTTTGCCATGATAAGCTTTGTCGTTTGTACTTAAGTTAACTCTGGTTGGAACCGCACCTGGATTCGTTTAAATCAATCCATAACTCTGATTGCCCTCTTATGAATAAGACATTTCACAATAAATGTGTTGCAGCAGCCCAAAACAACAATTGAAATGTGCATTGTCATTTAAACATCTGTATAAGACTTTGAAAGAAATCTAAAACCAGGAGAGTACCAAACTGAAATGCTTGTGGCATGGTCCCGACTAATAATTGAAATTCCGCAGCAAGGAGGTGAGCCAGATCAAAGATGCTAGAAAAGAGGCAGTCATTAACATGCATATCAGTTTATCACGAGTAAATCTATATGGCAACAAAGTGCATAGATTGATTGTCAGCCAAAAGTGGTAAATAGAATTATCATGAGGAAACTCTGGATGTGGCAGCGATCAAATGAAGTAACTTTAGTACATAGGCATCGGAAATTGAAGACATCAACGTTCGACAAAGTTCACATATTTTCTTCTAATTTACCTTTTACAGGTAATGGTTTAAAGAATCAACAAGTAGAAGAAGAAGATGACCTCAACAACAAAGATATAAACTCTGTTTTCAATTATCTGCACACCCCAATGACAATAAGCCTAAGTTTCAAAATTCTTCTTGATTCAAAAGGTTGACTTGCTTCCCATTGAAAACATAGATGTAAAAAGTCAAAGAAAAACAAATAACATAAACAAATGTAATTACAAATGTTTGTATTTCATAAAATTACATTTGACATCAAGAAGTAAAATGTTCCACCAAATTGTTTTTGATCTTTACATATATGAGTGATATCCTGTGTTATATATACTTATATGCATGTGAATTTGTGAACCATTATGGAAGTATCTAAAATTCTGAAATACTCTCACTATAATAAGAATAATAACCAATTTGTCCATTGAAATACACAGCACCAATAGGCTGGTGAGATAAGAATGATTTGACAGTAAGTCTGGCTACAAAAGCAAGGTTGAATATGCTAATTGAAGTGGGGAAGAAACAAGGGTTTAAAGGAAAATTTTGATGGCATTGCAATCACAATGTGTGCAAATGCTAAAGATTACTTATCTGAAGTAGTTTAGAAATGAGAAAAGAGATTACTTTTGACAAATCAATACCGGTTATAAAGTTTTAACTTTTAAATAGTGACATGACCAGGCACATCATCGAATACTTGTTGACATGTCTAGGTACGTCATCGCATGACAACCAAATATGTATTGACGTGTCTAGGTACGTCATCGCATGTGTGGTGACTGGTCTAGACACGTCATCTATGGTTACTAAAAAATTTGAGTTCAATTTTGCTCTTCCCCTTTAGATGGGGTGAGCATTATCCCCTCCCTATATCTTGTAAAGTGTCCTAAAATTTAACCAAAGTTAACAAGAAAATAATAAAATAATCATAGGGACAAATAGGTAAATTAGTTTAAAAAAATTAAAAAACAAATCTAAACACAAACACAAGCATTGTTAATTGTTATTTTTCCATTTTTCACACACAATTCTGTCCTAACTGTCAATAGAAAATCTTTGCCTCTTAAGAAATTATGACATACCCCTTTCACAGCAACAAGATGGATGAGGACGAATCAGACTGGACTTGTGTGTATGGCAGAACTAAACCAAACCAGAGCTTCATCATCTCACCTTTCATTAAATCTTTTCAGCAATTAGTGAGCTCTTGCTATTAGCTGAAAAACAACAGCTCTTGCATCATCTCAACTCATTAAGCTGAAAAAAACAGTATAAAGTATTAACAAAACAAATTGCTATAAAATTTACAAATAACTACCATATGAAATAAATGCTTAGTCCAGGAGCCAAAAGAATTCTTCAAACTAAAGATGAGATCAAAGATTTCCAAGAGAATTTTAAGTCCTAGTTGCTGTCTTAAATGCAATGAAAAAAAATATTGATTACCTGACCTCCTCCTAGAAGCATACATACCACAAGCTTCCATATAAAATATCAATCAAACATCATTCAATTTCAAAGGATGACACATGAATTAAAATCTAATGATTTGTTTAAGTAACTAAATCTCTCCTCAGCCAAGGGCCCAAGGCTGCCAAGCCAATTAAATTGGGTTGGGATTTTGATTCATTTTCTTGCAACCCAATTACCCAAAGCAATGAACTGAAACCTCCAACTTTGCATTTCCTAAAACATTATGTCACCAACCAACCCAGACTCTCAATAGAAAAGAATGTATTGAAACCCACAAGCATTATATCAACTTTTCCCAGATTCTTCAAAGTGTTAAAACCCACAAGCATTCTTAATTTCTACGTATACATCACATGCAAGGGTAAATTTAACTTATAAACAACTTGCATTGTCAATTAAGCACAATTAAAGCAATGTAACTCGAAATTGCTTACCAACAACACTTCAAAGTTCGAATCTCTCCACAAGTTCCACTGTTTCTTTCAATTAACACATGACCCAACATCATTTGCATTTACGAAACCTTAATCTAACATTGAATAGCACATGAGAGTATCAATCAAGTCAAGTTCATCACTTTGAGGCACAACTACCCCAAACCCGAACTGTCGAACTCCATTGACCACCTCTCCATTGTTAAGAAATAGTCATCCCAATAAAACCATTTATTAATGAAGCCAATACTGTCACATTCAGATTCAAATTGCCAAAGAACTTTCTTGCCTCCAAGATAAGTAGAGGAAACAGAAAAGCCTCTACTGAAGAGCAAATATACAAATTCAAGCACACATTGCATGTTTTCCCACACTTAAAGCCCAATTCAGTGCAATCCATAATTCATTTCCATTCCAACACGTTTTATTCCACCCACATTGCACTTAATCGAAAGAATTTATGCAAATATCAACTTTTCTCAAATTCTTCTAAGTGTTAAAACCCACAAGCATTCTTAATTTCTATGTATTATACATCACATGCAAGGGTAAATTTAACTTATAAACAGCTTGCATTGTCAATTAAAGCAATGTAACTCGAAATTGCTTAACAACAACACTTTAAAATTCGAATCTCTTCACAAGTTCCACTGTTTCTTTTAATTAACACATGACCCAACATCATTTGCATTTAAGAAACCTTAATCTAACATTGAATATCACATGCAAGCATCAATCAAGTCAAGTTCTTCACTTTTAGGCACAAAATCAAAAAACCCCAACCCTGACTGCCGAATTTCAATCAAAAGAGAGGATTGGAGAGGGGTTTTTACTCAAATCTTATGTACAAAACAATTAAACATACATGCAATCGCCATTTCGAATCAACACACCCGATTTTACCCAAACTTGACAGAAACATAACAAAATGTCATTTGCAGAGACCCATTTCAAAACACCCAATCAAATATTGTTCTATGAATACAAAAAAAAAAAAAAAACTTGATATTCAAACACAAACCAGAGTATGATTTAAGAGAAAATCAAATTATAAAAACACAGGCACAAACATATCAAAACTAAGCTTAAAAAAACTACAACAGAGACAATAATAATAATAAAGTGAAGAAATAAGAACCTGTTTAGAATGGGAGTGCTCAAGTTCGTATTGTATCTCTCTACGATCGATCTCTCTATGCTTGTTTTTTGGTTTTGAACAAGTTGGAGATGGAGAGACTTCGCATTCGCCATTTTTGTTGGAGACAAACTAGAAAAATGACGGATTTTATTTATAAAAAAAAAAAAAAACAGTAACGTGCCATTACACGTCATCAAATTTTTGTTGACTTATGTGAGCACGTCATCGCTTTATAACCAAAAAAGTATTGACGTGTTCAGCCATATTATAACATGTGTGGTGATTTATACAAACACGTCATCAAATAATTTCTTATTAAAACATCATACAATATGTTATTAAATGAATGGTAACGTGACTGAACACGTCAACACATTGTATCTAAAAAAGTAATGACGTGTCCAGTCACTCACGTCATCAAATAGTTTCTTATTAAAATATCTCTCAGTATGTTATCAAATGAACGGTAAAGTGACTGAACACGTCAACACATTGTATCTAAAAAAGTAATCATCTGCTCATTTGACATAAAATTCTACTGTGTTTCCTCGACTCTCTTTGAAAAATTGAAAATTTGTGTTAAACAACCAACAATTTCCATATCTGGGTTCACTGTTTTTTCCACATCCGAGAGACAAAAACAAAACCTTCAAAACCATTATTGAATTTGAATCTGAATCATTGGAACTTCTGATGGGTCACCAGCCACCGAGCCGAGAAATTTCTGATGGGAAATTTCCCAGAAGCATCAAGATATGAAACTTCATTTTCTGTCGGTTTTTCTATTTTGTTTTCTATTAACCTGGAGAAGTCTTGGGATGGGAGTCCGCTGGAAGTACATGAGCATCTGCATCTCACTTTCTCCAGCAGTGACTGCATTACCATCTTCATGCTAACAATGTAAACTCAGCAAAAGAGATGGCAGTAATTTGAGAAACTAGTTGAATCATGTGTGTCTCATGTGGTCTTTCCTTGTATTCCTTGACATTACTAGGAATCACAGATATGGGGACACTGAAATTGGAGGCAACTTTCAAAACATTGGTTGATGATGCATTTGTATTCTTGGACAAGATCATAGATCGATGGTTATGTCAGCTAATGTGTTGTAGGAAGAAGGTAAAGTAAGTGCATCTTTAATAAAGAAGGAAAAAAACTGCTATTAATAAAACCAAATTGAAATGAAATCTTTTACAAAACATTCCAAACAAAGCTAATAGACTAATGGTGGTAGGGCTAATGCAATGATCTGTTTACGAGCCTTGACCCTCCCACAATATCAAACATGTCAGTACAATCTCATTGTAGGCTTAATAACACAAGACTGACACTGGGAAGGATAACCATTTGTCCATCTAGAACGAAGCGAAATACAAAACTCTGTAAGTTATCAAACTTGTTGCGGTTCTGATTAGTTTTTCTTCTGAACCAATGAGGTTTAGTATCCAATGCGAAAGTCCATCTAGTACCCCTAAAGAAAGTTCTTGAAACCAGGCCTTTATAAGGCCAGCCAAGCAGTGAACTTCAATAATGTCTCCGGTACAATCAATGCCTCTGTTTAGTTGGTCACTTACATGCTCCTTGTACATTTCACAGGATTTATCCTGAAAATTTCTTCTGTCTACAACACCGTTAAAAATACTCTAGTAAAAATACTCTAGTAAAAAACTCATTGCTTATATGGATCTGAGCTAATATCATCAACATTAAGCATATAATACCTTTAGGCTACCCTGTTTCCAGTGAATATAGTCGCTCATGTATTAGTAACAGAACACTGTTCCCTTTTGAGCCGTATGAGCACTACATTGATTCCATTGAGACCCAAATACACTAGAACTGCAATAATTAGATGGTTGCAAGGTTGAACAAAGCAGAAAGCACACATAAAGTAGAGTCGTTACAAATTGTAAAGTGAAAATCCATATACTTTTCAATAGATGGTTTGGAAAATAGAAAACATCAATACATAAGATTCTTTTGATTAGATTCTACAAATTTGACCTATATCTGAACAGTCAATTAATAATTATCAATTGCACTGCAGCAAGGTGAGATACTTTTCATTAATTTCCTTTCTAGAGAAACCTCAAATGGTCCAACTCAAATTTTTCAATCCTGAATCTTTAAAGCTTCAGCTAGGTTAAGTTTGAATTTTATTTTCTTACAATTATAAATGATAGAGTGCATAGAACTAGAGGTTTTGCAGTTGAGTTTATCTCTTTCAAAAGTTAAAAAATCTCATCCAACATGTATATTCTTAAGCCCTCTAAAGCTCAGACTTAGGAGAGTCAAAACCCAAAAACCACCTTAATTTAAGTCCCACCATGACCTAGAACAAAAAAAAAATCAGTTTAAATGAAACTAAATTTGAGCTCATATATAGTATATACCATGTTTATGAATGTGCTTTTGTCCACGTGCGCACACATTCAAATCTGATCCCTTTACTGGAAGATATTAAACCAAATTTGATCAGATGACAAACAAGCTAGAACCGGAACATTATAGTGCCTATGCATCGATGGCAGGTTGAGGCATTGGCACGGCAAGACCTGCAGAATGGCAACTGCTGTTTACTTGAAGAAAACAACACACAATCTCCAAAAGATAACTAATTTGGTTGCTTTAGTCCTTAGTAGAAGCTATCAATACCAAGGCTGTAGTAGAAGAGGGAACACCATATCCGACATGGAAGGACCTTCCTCATGGACAGTATCATTGAGATTTCACAGTTGCAGTTTCTCTTAGATATCCTATCTTCTGTCCTAAACAAAAAGAGAAACAAGTCAAGTTCACATTCTATCAAAGAGAGATGGTGATGGTACTCAAAAGAAAAAGAAAAAGAAAAAAAACTTCAACACAAGGGAAAGGGTTATTCACCACAGGCTTGAGCAGATCTTTTATGTATCTCACACGTTTCATTTGCATTTGGGGCTCTCCTTCAACAAGATTGTGGAGATATTCATTCAAATGCTGATCGTACTCAGGTTTCCTCTCATCATTTCATCCTTAAAATATAAACAAGATCATAGATTAATTTTGATGATCTAAAATGAAAATGAAGAATATTCTATTCATCAATTTAAAAAGACAAGTCTTCTTGGTCTGGCCAAATCCAGAAAAAAATATAAAGAAGGTTCATTGACAATCATTAAAACATATAAAGAAGGTTCCTTTTTCCCCTTTTCAATGCTGACATGCCCTCTTCAGAACAGTGGACTCGGCACAAGCTTTCACCAAGGTGCGCCCAACAATATCCTACTACAATGTTAAATTATTATAAAATGCCGGTAAATCGATAATGCACGAGTACAAAAAAGAAAGAAGCTTACCATAAATTTGATTCTATTAGAAAAGAAAATTATAAACACAATTTAAGATACTTAAATCTGGAAATAGTGACATAGCTACACCCCTCCAAATTTATAAATCTAACTTTAGGACCATGACACTCTCAACGATATTGCATTATAACGTTAAATTATAATTAAAAGTTGGTATATATTAAATTTTCCAGCAATCTATAACATGAAAATTGTTGTTTTCTTTTTTCAATTTTTCACACACAAATTCTGTCATAATTGTCAATAGAAAGTCTTTGCTTCTTAAAAAATTATGACATACTCCTAATCACAGCAGCAAGATGGACCAAGACGAATCAAACCGGACTTGTTTGTACGCTACAACTTCATCATATCACCTTTTGTTAGATTTTCTGCAATTACCGAGCTCTGCAATTAGCCGCTTAACTCATTAATCTGAAGAAAAAAAAACAGTAAAAAGAATTAAACAAAACAAATTGCTAGAAGATTTAAAAAATATCTAACATATGAAACAAATGCTTAGTCCAGGAATCAAAACACTTCTTCAAAATAAAGAGTTGTGGAGACTTACAAGTATTAGTTGCATAAAGTGAAATGAAACAATTATAGATTACCTGACCTCCTGGAAGGGTTTGCTTGTTATCATGCCCATCTTCTTGCAGATCTTACAACCATCTTCCTCCGACATTAGAGATTGAGCTCATTCATCTTCCTAGGGATCGTAGATGAATTTGCCGTCTATTTCAACACGAGGGATGTGGGCTATCTTGGACCACTCTCGTCCCCTATCCCCTTCGCACTGCCTTTTCAGCAAAGGACAGCTATCGATATATAATTGCAAAAGTGAGGATGGCAAGCCCACATCGGGGAAGGATGTGAGATTTGGGCAAGCAAAGATCCACAGAGATTCAAGGGAGGTGAGATTTTGAAAACCATTGGGAAACAGAGATTTTAATTTTGGGAATCTTTTAGTCGTCAAAAATTTAAGACAAGGGGGCAACATCATTCCGATTTCTTCTTGTGGGAAAGACTCTACTTCCGGACATCCATCGATTGAGAGGAATGTAAGAGAGGTGAGGTTGTGCAACCCCCACTCAACCAGTGGCTTATATATATTGAGACCTTCAATGGAAAGCATTGTTAGGTTGGTGGGCAAACCGTCTCGTGGAAAGGATGTGATACTTGGACATCGTTTAATGGATAACCTTTGAAGTGATTTGAAGTTGTGCAAGTCATTGGGTAGGGCTCCGAGTTTCTTACAGTGAGAAATATAAAGAATTTCTAAATTGGTTTTGGGAAGCCCTCCTTCAGGGAAGGAAACAAGACTTGGGCAATCAAATATACTGAAGTAACTTAGATGGATGAGATTGTAAAATCCTAAGGGTATAGATTTAAGATTTCGACAACGCCGGAATTGTATACGTTTAAGAGATGTGTTGCTAAGAAACCTCCCTGCTATAGATTCTATCTTTGGACATTTTTCAATCTCAAGCTCTTCAAGCGCCTCGGGCAACCAGTCTCTTGGTGACAAGATCGTGAGCTTGAAGCAATCCTTCAGCTTAAGGTGTTTGAGTGAAGCAGGAAACTGACCTTTCGAAAATATGCATGTGAGAGATAAGCAATGGGAGATGGACAACTTCTCAAGAAGAGATATGCTGCTGCTGTTGATATTCTCCGTGTGAATTGCAGAAGAAGAAGGCAAAGAAGTGCAAGTATCCTCTTTGTGATCCACCAAATACTGCAACTTCTCGCAATTCTTTATCTTCAGCTGTTTCAAAGAAGAAGGTAAATGGTCTATTACAATTAATGAAATAGAGGGACAATCTTCAATCTCCAAGCATTGAAGATGTGCAATGTTGTGCTTTATTCCTGCAGGTAAGGATGTCAGAGCATCACAACCTTCAATACGAAGCTCTCTAAGGGAGGTGAAGCTATGAAACCCTTTTGGTGGCTGCTCAACACAAATCTCGTTCTGCCATAAATAAATAAGTTCTTCACAACCTTCTATCTTTAAATGTTCTACTTTCTGAAACCCTTGTCTTAACCAATTTCCGAATTCTGAAAAATGTGAAAGAGCCATAGATTTCAATGACTCGTAGTCCATCACACTGCTGCATGACATACCTTTGCATCCATCTATTTCTAACTCGCAAAGCATCGGAAGACTTGAGAATGAAACTGCCAACTGCTGACTTTCACGAACCACAAGTTTCTCCAGTGAAGGAAGATGGTTAGGTAGTCTTCCAGAGAGCTTTGAGCATTTTACGATGGAAAGATCTCGGAGACAAGGAAATCTCGCAACATGCGGCTCATCTTCATCCATAGGATTCCAAGACTCCCATTCTTGTAAGTCCTCCAAACAAAGAATCTCCAACGATTGGAAAGAGCAACCCCCTCCATAAATTTCGGAACTTATACTTTTTAAATTCCACAATCCTTTGATGGTGAGGTCTTTCAGTGAGCTCAATATCCCAAGTGACGGCAAAGAAGTGCATTTCTGGCAGTTTTCCAATCTTAGCACCGCCATATTGGAGAAAGATGGATCCCCAACCCAAGAAGGAAATCTCCTGCCACCATAGAATTTGACAGAGAGCTCTGTAAGATTTTGATGAGGTCGAAGCATGCCAAGTACATTTTCTTCAGCTTCTTCATTTCGTGAGTCATCAAATTGAGACCCCCAAACTAAATGCAAGAATTTTAGGCCAGTCTTATTGCCTAAAATCGCCTCCCTTGTTTCCTGAAAATCAATGACATTTTCTAATTTTGAAATATGAAATTCTCCACTAAGAAACATTAAATACTTCAAATCTTTCAAATCACTTCCATTTTGTTTGCCTACAATAAAATTTGACAATGTACGAAGATTTTTCAAATCTTTCATTCCTATTGGCATCTCTTCTAAACTTACACCCGTTATATCAAGATGACGTAGATTAATCAAATTCCTCATATCAGAAGGCAGCTTCTTGATACAATTACAGTCTCTTAATAGCAAAGTTTGCAAATTAATAAGCAAGCTTGCTGATTTTGGTAGACTAGTGATCATAGTGTCAGAAAGATTAAGATACCTTAGATGTTTTAAATCTCCTATTGAATTGGGTATCTCAGTAATATAATATTTTCTTAAAGACAACACTCTCAATTTTTTGAATTTTGGGAGTAAATTCAAAATAACATAACTGGTTATGTATATATTATTACTACGATACTGTTCATACATACGCTCAATGAAAATCGGCAAAAATGTTCTTATAAGCTCAACTTTATGAAACACCTCAAATTTATCTTTGCCATCTGTGATCCCACAAATATAAGAAGAATGGCGAGACTTTTCTAATCTCTTTGATTGTATATTGAGCTTCAAGAAACTGTCTGATCTAAAACTTGTGTCTCCGGAAATCAATTGAGCTAAATCGTTGACAAGGTCATGCATAATAAATTTAGTATCATTACCAATTGCTTGTTGAAAAATTGACCTCGACAATAGATCACGAAAATACTCGTTTCCTAAATCTTCCAGTTGTCTATCGTCTTCTGAAGGTTGAATTAGACCTTCTGCCATCCATAACAGGACAATCTCTTTCTCTTCGAATTCGTAATCCTTTGGAAGGATTGCACAAAAAGCGAAGCATCTCTTCAGATGTGAAGGAAGATGATGGTAACTTAATCTTAAGACCGGAAGAACACCATTTTCATCGGACAAATTCCATATTTGGCTGTTCAATATATGCTCCCAATCTGATCTTGGCTTACAACGAAGAAGGCCACCAAGAGTCCGTGCTGCCAGGGGCAAACCTCTGCACTTCTCAACAACTTTCGTACAAGTTGATTCCAATTTCTGATGTGCAACAATAACCTCACTCACGAAGGCATGCTTCTTGAACAGAGACCAACAATCATCATTAGACAAAAGTTTTAACTTATAACAATCAATATCTCGTCCCACTATCAATGCAACCTCTTCGAGACGTGTTGTCACAATCATCTTACTTCCCTTTGCTCCACCTAAAAAGGGAGATTTTAAGATTTCCCACGAGCCATAGTCTTTATTCCATAAATCATCTAAGACTAGCATGAATTTTTGTCCAACTAATTGATTTTTCAGTTGAACCTGCACTTCATTCAAACTTTTGAGGTTGCAAGGAGAGAAAGTGATCGACTCGAGAATCGCTTTTGAGATTCCCAGTACATCAAACTCATCAGACACACAAACCCATATTCTTGGGTTGAAATCTTCAATTGCCCTGTCATTGTACACCTCTCGAGCCAGCGTTGTTTTACCAACTCCTCCCATGGCAACAATCACACGAAAGTTGACCTCTGCATCAGGTTCATCTCTCAGCACCATTTCAAGTATTTTAGCTTTGTCTTCGTCTCTTCCATAAACAGCAGGTTCAGGTTGCACACTTGACGTGGGTGGTCGTCTCTGCTGTCCAAGTGTTGATACACCTCCAACATTCATTTGCAATCCAAGATCATTTCTCTGCTTACAGAGTGCTTTCAACCGACTACTTATATCTTTGATCTGGAATCTCATATTAGCACTAAACTTGACAGCACTTGGACTCAAGTTACTTAAACGCGCTGGGATAAGTTTTCGTACCTTGTTAGTGCTAGTGCTGGCCTGGTCACGTTGTTGCATCTTCAACTTCCTTGACAAAGCTTCGGTTGCAAACTCATCAAGTACGTCCTCCACGTCATAAGCCAAGTCTCGGAGATCGTCCAGCCACATCTTCACAGCTCTGTCAGTCAGTTGTTTCTCCTCTGCATCGCCGAGCACTGCCTGAACCATATTCAAAGTTTGTTCCCACTTCTTGAGCTTTGAATGCAAACCCACTTGACGCAGAAACTCCAGCAGGTCACGAGAAGCCAATCTGTCGAACAACACCTGAAGGAAAGCAGAAAGAAAGACCTCTCCTAGTGCCATGATTTTGTTTGTAGAAAGCAAAGAGAGAGAGATTTAATTGAGAGCAAGATTTTGTTTGTAGGAAACAAAGAAAGAGAAGTATGTGAGCAAGGGTAAGAGAGACTTGTTTGTACAGAGCAAAGAAAGAGACAATTTAGAAGGATCTTGGTTCTTTCGTTTGAGAGAATAGTATAAAGCCAGCCAATGGTAATAATTAAAATGAGGACGCCACCGCTAGTACAATAATCGAATTTGAATTTTACAACTTAGGGTTATTATGATTTTAGTTCATGTAGTTTACATTTATTTGGATTTATTCTACTAGTTTTTTTGAATTACTAAATTTAGTTCAGTAATTCTCTGACAATACATATTCGAATCTCTACTGTCTAATTCCGTTAGATTAACAAAAGTATTATGAGAAATTTGATGAAAGCTTCTAGAAGCTTTTCATAAACAATAGTAAAAACGATATTTCATAATGTAAAATTTTTAAAAAATTAAAAAATATATTAAAAAATTAATATTACAAATAATTTTAAAACAAAATGAATTAAATTTAAAATAAAAATATGTAAGAAAAACTAATTAAAAATAATAATAATAATCTCTCTCTCCAACGCTTTCTCTCTCAAGTCTCAACTCTCTCATCGCTCTCTCTTTCTCGTTCTCTCTTCTGTCATCTCTCTCTTTCTTCCAAAGCTCGTCGTTTACAGCGATCAACGCGATACTGATTGTGTCTTCTTCCCCGTTTGTGACGGACGCGACACTGATCAACGATTTACATTTCTCTTCTGTCTTCTTCCCCGTTTCTCTTCTGTCTGCTTCTCCGTTTCTCTTTTGTCTTCTTCACCGACACAGATATGCATTTCGTGAAAATTGTGAGAAATGTCAATTTTTTATGCATTTCGTGGAAATTGTGAGAAATGTCACATTTTTTTATGAGTTGCGATGATGTCACCATATTAATAACCTATGTTTCAAAGGCACCTATTATGGTGAACTACCAAAATTGCCCTTAAAAGTTGTATTTGTGCTTTCATCTTCGGTTTAGAAAAAGAAGTTTATTTCTCTCTCCAAAAAAGTAGTGTGGAAATCGATCTAAGGGCTTGTCAGAAATATTTTTCAAATCTGCAGATAACTGATTTTTGTGATCTCCCTAATGTTTTGTCATGCTTTTGCGAGTTATTTAAGATGTATGCAACAAATGTATGCAACAAATGTATGAACATTTAGTCTTCAGAATGTGCACTAGGTCGAGCTTGTAGATTTAAAAACTCGAGCATTTATAAAAGCTCGGTCCGAGCTTTTATAAGAATGATCTGAGCTTTTATAAGAGTGGTCGAGCTTTTATAACAGCTGTGAGCTTTTAAAAGCTCGATCCAAGCTTTTATAAAATATGCGAGCTTTTAAAAGCTAGATCCGAGCTTTTATAAAAGCTCGGAGCTGTTATATAAAAGCTCGAAGTTGCGAGCGTTTATATAACAGCTCGGAGCTTATATAAAAACGCTCGGACCGAGCTTTTATATAATGGCTCTGAGCTTTTATATAACAGATGTGGAGCTTTTAAAAGCTTACAGCTGTTATATAAAAGCTCGGTCCGAGCTCTTTTACTATGCTTATCCGAGATGCTATTGTATTGGATCGAGATTTTATTTTGCTTTTCTGATATTTTAGTGTATTGGCTCGATCTTGTACTTTGATTATCCGAGTTTTTTTGTTCCGAATGAATTTTTTTAATTCTGACATTTGTTATTATTTATGATCTTTTTTATAACATTCATTTGGTTTTTTAATTGTTATTTGAAATTGAATTTAGATATTGTTAATAATGGTTTGTGATGTTGATTTTGACAGGAGAATGAATCGGGTGAGAATAGTCATCTCTTACAACGGTCGATGAGAGCAGTTACCCGATAGAAGTCAAAGGTTTTTAGGTGCTGATAATCAAGGAATATATGTGTCAAAGAGTATGACTTACCAAGAGTTGGTGTCGATCATGGAAACCGTTGTGAAGTATGATGTCGACAAATACAGTGTTGATTTAATGTGTATATCAATGGTTCTTGGGATTACATGTCGCACGTTTTTAAGAAACGATGATGATGTTCAGTTTATGTGGAAGATATGGTGATCCCTCAAGTATGTGTTAGTCTAATTAATAGGGTAGCAGGAGGTGTCATTGGTGAAGAAATCTCTCATCGTGATAACATCCAACAATTTCAATCTTCAGACGGAAGCAACCAGTTGTTCACAGAAAGAAATTGGAATGACGGTAGGGAAAACCTGTGTGGTGTCCCACCGGAAGTAGCCGACCACGGTGAATTAATCGGTGGCCAATTCGACGATGTGTTTGGATGTCAAATTGAGATGAATGATGGGCAGTTAAACCACCATTATAATGACTTCTACAATGACATAAACAAATAACAGAACAGTGAACCGAATGTTGGGTCGACACAATAGACTGATGATGAGGAAAATTTACATCCAGTTGATAATGTAGCTAACAATGAGGAAGAGGAAGAGGTTGTCGACGAGATGTGGAGAATCAGGTCATAATGCTAGACGATGTCATGATCCACCTTTGATTAATGATGGTCCAAGCAGAATTGTTCCGCCGGAATACCGGCACAAGTGTAGCATCTGTCATTCAGTTAGACATAACAAACAGACGTACCCTGATAATGGACCTACCGTAATATGACCGACCGCATTTGGAATGAACCCATATTTATTATTTGTAATTGTACGATGTGAAAATGTTGAGTTATTATTTTCAGATTAAATAGAGATGTTAATTTTTAATTTCCTATTGAAGAACGGGATGTAAAATTTGTCAATGCTGGACGATGTCATAAAATATACAATATTTATCAATGAATGAGTATTATTACATAATTTAATACAATTCCACTATTGTACAACATTCATTCCTCGGATTTGTGGTTGGGAGTTTCAAAACACCTCCACTGTCATCTTCTCCCTTATGGTGGGCATATCATCTTCTGTCCAATCGTATTGGATCCTATCTGTCAATATGTATTCTATCAACCCCAACGTATGCGCCCCATAGTTACCGCTGCAATGCCCGACATAGACAAGCGTTACAAAGATAATAATTTTTACTGGATCGTGTGGCTCACCCCAAAAGCCATATTCTCTCTCTTGAAATTCTCCCTACTGGGTGGCCTATCATCATGAAACCTGGTCTGATGAAATATGAAGGGGAGAAACCACCTGAGTGGCCATACCTAGCGTTTCCTTATGCTGACGGGGACCTCCTGTCTAAAAGGGTCTAGGATATGTATCATCCTGGCAATCAAGTCCACGCTGACCATAAGCCAATGCTAGCGTCCGATGTTGCAAGGAATGAGAACCTGTACCAGTGAAATATACATATAATAACACAACTTATGTTGACCACAATTATGGGAGAAACAAAATATGGAAATCATTTTATAACACTTATCATGTCAACCTCGTGCTAAGGCCGGGTTCCTACCAAGAGAAATCCACGTACGATCATAAGGTCTTCCGCAGTCCACCTGTACTGCAAGACCTTCCACCCCAGCGTCTTGACTTCACCATCATCACCGTGAGGCATTATTTTCTCCCACTGGTACTCCAACAATGGATGTGGACAAACAAATCATCATTGTGAGTTAGGATCAATTCATTGATAAATAAGTACACACAAACCAACAAATACTTACAAAGAACTGAGTTCCTAGAATGTTTATCCTCTGGTTGTAAACAGTGGGGTATACTCATTGACGCTTCTGTAAGATGACCAGGTGCGCGTCCATATGCTGTAAAAAGATTTGGAAACACTGTTAAAATTCAAGCATAAAAAGAGTCAAACCCAGATTAATTTAGTTGCCTACTGAGTCAAACAACTCCATGTAGTTCTCTTCGAATCTATGGAACTAACCCACGTCTACTGGCTCCATGATATCAACATCGTGCCTGTATAAACCATTTTTCTGAATATCAGACAAATTAAACAGATTAACGTTGGTGCAGAAATAAAGTAACACATTTGATACTTACAAACCCCTTGTTGAACGGTTCTTCTTATATGATTTGTAGGCATCTAACTGCCCAGCATCTACCAATGTTGTAGGATTGAATGTATGCTATGATGCTACCGGCATTGTCCTAGGCCTCTTTGGGTGAGTCGGGTCAGTGTATGGGCTGACTAGCTGCCACCCGCGCTTACACGTACGAGGGATATGGAGGCCACGGGGGATCCTATGGGATGATCCGGCTGTGTCGGTTGGAGAAGAATGGATCTTGTGGGATGATAGGTTGTGACGGTGGGAGGATGAGGGATCCTGTGGGATGATACACCTGTGATGGTGGGAGGATGAAGGGTCTTATACGGTGTAACTACAGGGCCAAGTTCGGTAGAAGAATCCCTAAGACGGTAATTTCATTAGGACAAAGTCTCTTGCACCTCCAGAAGCAAGGGAAACTCAGGTGTACTGTCAGCATGAGTCTCCTGGTGTCGGTCAGTGCCTTCAGTGTCTATATCGATACCCTGTGTATCAGATCCAACCACCTGTGTATCGGGTACGGTACCATATGTCTCTGGTCCGGTACCCTGCATAACACATACGTCTCTGGCCAGGTTTATCCCGTCGACAGTACTACATCCACCCATGAAGTCTCTGTTTGAATCATCTAGATCATGGGACTGTGAGCCCTCTTCTGCTGTCTGTGATGTTGATACCCACAAAGCTTGGACTAAGTCCATCAGTTGATGATGCCGCTTGTTTCATTATTCATCAATTCTCATTAGATCATCCAGTAAAGCTAGGACTGAGCCCTCCAATGATTGGATTCTAAGCTTCAGCCGGTCCTGAAAACAAGTACACAATGTCAGTTATCCTCACGTACATGCGTTTAAAACAAATAAATGCATAACAACAATTTTAACATACCTCGCACGCCCCTACAGCGTCTCCTCGTGAGCTATCTGCAACATTGTGTCCCGTCATCATAAATCGTACGTGTCGCTGCCGTATGCATCTCTTCACTGACACCACGACATTGCTCTACCTCTGGTATAACGTGTATCACTCAGACTCGCCCTCACTGAATCTGGTATACCTTCTTGTCCGCCACCCAATAGATCTGGTATCACCTCAGCTATGCCCACATAATAGGGTTCACCCATCTCAGCTTGGGTGGCCATCAATTCCATCCTTGCAAACATCTGAAAAAGTTGTTAGAACGTTGTGTGATTGAATTTAGTTATTAACATTAACAAGTTAGACACTTACATGATCTGTGAATATATTCATCAACCTATCCCTTCTAGGTTGTATCTTTAACGCCCACTTCAGAATTCGGGAGACATATCGGTAGCCTCCCGAGTCCCGAACTGGGTCCCAAGCTCAGGGATCACCTCGAAAGTAAAAATCTACAAATAAATATATATTATTTCCAAAATCTGTATAGACAATTACAAACATAAATGATTTTATTCATAAAACGCTTACCAAAAGGGTGTAAGATAAACCATAAATGTTGTACGCCTCTACCATATGTTTCTCACATCCATTTGCTTGCCGACGTCTCTGGAACTGCCCATGTCGCCCATCAAGCGCATGCTTGAATGAAGATATGGAATGACTGTACATGTGTGCACCCCGCGGAAACGCGTCAAAACTGTCCAAATCATCCACCAGCCGTAACTGTCAAACTGGAATTTTCACTCTCTTGTCTAACCCCATAAGTATCCAGTTCAACATATAGATGAGGCATAGTTTCACACTATCGTATGCCTGCTGAAACTTACCTCGCCTCAGGACATCTCTCAACTCCAAGGATGAAATCTCATCCTTACCACCAAAGTACTGGTGATGTAGCCCATTGTCAACACTAACATAATGTCTCATATCCGGTAGTACGTTGAACCGCAATTCAGTGATCAGCCCGAATTCTACCTTTGAAAACCTCACTTCATGAGTCCCTATCACAAACCACATCTCGTCTGAGGGCCCATTATGATGCACCTCTGGCAGAAGTAGCTGGTGGATAACACCACCCAAAAACTTTATTGGCCGCTGCATGGTCAATAAATGCCCAAAACAGGACGCCCGTAACCAACGTCGGTCTTCCTCAGCCCATTCTGTAGGGACCCAGTTAATGGCGTCGTCTATCTGGCCAAGGGTATCAAAATGGTCATGGCGAGTGACTTTGCCCTCGTACCACTAATCCTCTGGAGTTTTAAGCGACTCCCTCAACCGATTCGTCATATGAATTTAACAACAATATAATTATGTACCCTGTGAAATCCTCATAAATAACAAACTCTAACCTTAACAAAAACTCGGATCGAGCTTTTGTATAAAAGCTCGGAGCTTTGGTATAAAACATCCGAGTTTTTGTATAAAAGCTCATAAAAGCTCGGAGCTTTTATACAAAAGCAAAGCTCGAAGCTTTAATATAAAAGCTCGATCCGATAAAAGCTAGGAGCTTTTGTATAACAGCGTCGAGCTTTTATATAAAAGCTCGATCTGAGCTTTTATAAAAGCGTCGAGCCTTTATATAAAAGCTCAAAGCTTTTATATTGAAGCTCGGATCGAGCTTTTGTATATAAGCTACGAGCTTTTATAAAAGCTCGATCGCTTCGAGCTTTTATAAAAGCTCGGATCGAGCTTTTATATAAAATCTCGAAGCTTTTATATAAAATCTCGAAGCTTTTATATAAAATCTCGAAGCTTTTATATAAAATCTCGAAGCTTTTATATAAAATCTCGATGCTTTTATAAAAGCTCGGATCGAGCTTTTGTACAAAAGCTCTGAGCTTTTAAAACCTCGCTCCGAGCTTTTATACAAATTCTCGAAACTTGATTTCATCTTCCTCAACAACTTTCAACAAATACAAAACCCTAACCTAACCAATTTTCATTCTCAGATCCATTTTCATTCTCAGATCCACAAATAAAATCTAATCAAATATTTCATTCAATTAATCAACAACCAAAACGATACATATTCTAGCTCAACTAACCCCGATCGATTGCAATATTCTGTTCAACTATCCAGATGACACTGGTTTCCAAATTTCGGTACCGTCGCAGTGAAAACGAAGTCGTCGATTCACTTTTTCTCTCTTTCTTCACAACAACAGTGATGCCATGAGTATTTTCATGTCCACACTTTAAATGGTGCGTTTTAAACATGATTTATTAATATGGTGCTATTTACACAACAGCCCCCCAAAAAGGTGTCATTAATTTTTTGAACCCTATGCATTTCCCCGTTCTTCGATCTCCGATTGCGCCATTTTATGGGTTGATTTATCTGGGTTTTATAGGGATTTCTAGGTTTGGTTTCGATTTTCGATTTTCTTGGGTTTGGGTTCAATTTGTATTTTGATTTGGACTTCGGTTTCGATTTTAAGATAGGATTTGGGGGTTAGGGTGTTAGGGTTTTCTTGGCTTACCATGTCGATTTTCTTAGGTTTATGTGGTTTTAGAAAGAGAGAAAAGTAGGATTTCAGTTTGGATTTAGATTTGGAAATTCTTAGCTTACTGTGATGGTGTTGTTGAATCTGGCCGTTGATGGTGTTGGTGTTGATGTTGATGATATCTTGGGTTTGATTTTTGTAGATATATTATTATTATTTTCATTCATTTGTTGATAATGATTTCTGGAAAAAAAAAAAGGGTTGATGACAATGATTTCTGGGTGGTTGATAAAATGACGAATTAGGAATTAGGATGTTATGAAAAAAAAAAGAGTTAGGTTTGATTTTGGGTTTGTGACGTCGTATTGGGTTTAATTTGTAGGTTTGGGGGTGGTCTGGAAACCCTAAACCCTAAACCCTAAATGTATTAAGTATTTTAATACATTATTTTTTAAAATTAGTTTTTTTATATATTTTAATTTTAATTTTAATTTGTTTTTATTTTTTATTTTTTATTTAATTAAATATAAAATTATCATACTATCCTTCATCAGTAATCCCAATTAAGGATATTTCAGTCATTGTACCCTAATTAAGGGTATTTCGGTTATTGTTCCCTTTGACAATACCAATATGTTTCTTGTAACATAATTCCTAACGGAATGACTAAAATTAGTAAATTAAACTTGAATAAACTCAAACTAGAGGGATTAAAATCTTAATATCCCAACAACTAAGGATGATGGATGAAATGGTCAGTTGGCCACCCTCAACCTACGAGTAATTTCTAATAAGAGTTACAAGTGAGAAATTTCCAAGAAGTAACCTTGACACTTTATTTTGCTGTCAATTTTAGCTGCCAAAGATTTCTATGTATTATTGCACAAATCAATCAATCTTCTTTTTTTTTCGACAAAACAAATCAATCAACATGAAATCTTTTTATTGCAGGGACTTACGTAGCACAGACACTCTTCCATAGTTCGTGGCCCGTCTTCCATAAAACGTATCCCGTGTCGACAAGGACGGAGCCAGTGTATGGTGAGGGGTTTCAAAATTTCATATTTTAATTTTAACGACATCCTTAATTTTAAGATTATTGTGCTTTTACCCGTATTTCACTTTTTATTTTTTCTAGTTTTTCCGTAAACCAGACGTTTAATATTTTTCCTTCAATTCACATAAAAAAATATCTTTGATTCTAAATATGGTATTTCTCATTATATATCTTAAATATAAATGAAAATCGAATCATTAAATACATATTTTATCTTATTTAATAATATTTCTCATTGAACAATTTTGTTTTCTATTCCAATCTTACTTATTTCACCCTAATAACATGTTACTTCTTTTTAAATAATCAATATGTATTAGTTTCCACAATTTAAAAGCCACCGTCCAATTTTGTTTAGTGGTAAATAATGTTCATTCAGTCTTATAATTTCTCATATTAGAGTCTATACATCCACAAATGATATATATATATAAAAAATTATATAGTAATGCTAGGTTTTCCAAATGTTTGTAGCACATGAGGTGTCAACATCATATCACTCACTCACCACATAATCTCATGATTTATAAGATATTTACATATCACGTGTTACACATATTTGGAAAAAAATTTAAGAGAAAATTTAGAAACCTAACATTACTCAAAATTATATAATTAAGATATGTCAACCAAACTTCGGCATGTATCTAAGTTTAGCTATTAAGATATTTGAAAACCTTTATAATTTTTAAAATTTTAAATAGTTTTTGGATATTAGAAAAATACTATGACCACAATTAAAATTTTAATTAGTATTATAACTCTTAAACACTATTATCGAATCATGAATTTAGGTTTCTGTATTATTTTTAGAGTAATTTTATATTTCAACTACTAATGTTTCCATAGACAAATAGATATACATTAATGGTATTTTTTATGAGTAATGTTAGACGTTTCAATTTTTTTTCTCAAATGATATGGCACATGAGCTGTGAGCATCTTATAAATCATGAGATTATGTGTTGAATTACTATTTTTTTTATTAGAGAGCTTTTTTGATAATTCAATTTTATTTTTTCTTACATTTATTTTCTAAAGACACTACATTCACAAAATTTAAATTTTTAAAAAATTCTAAAGATATTTCATTTTGTTCCAAAATTATCCTTTTTAGCTTTTGGAACACCTATTCTAAAGGCACTCCATTTAAAAATAATAATAATAGTTATAACGAATCATAGTAGCATTTGGATTCATTCGAAGAGTAATCTTTTTGAATAAATTATTAAAAAAAGAAATTATCTCACCTAAGTCAGTAAATTAAATATTACATATTAAACACTCTCTCCTAAATTTTTAATTACCATATTAAACTCTATCTCCTCCGATATATATCTCTAATTTTCTATTTCCATTATTTCTCTAGCAAGACTAACTATTATGAAAAAAAAAACTTACGAATAAATTTGTTTTTTAAGAACCATATATATATATAAAAAAAATACAAGTACCTTGGTTTTTTTTTTTAAAAATCGAAATGTGATTAATGTTTTTTATTGCTTTTATAGGTATGTGATTGCCTAATTCTTTCATTGATCGTATTCTGAGTTTAATCAAATCTAGTTTCTACGAATCAAGTTTTTATATATTTATTTTTGTTTTTGAAAATTAGCTTTTTAATATATATATAATATTATGTTTTTGTTGTCTTTTCAAAAGTCAACAGAGGGGACACATGAAGGATACGGCTAGGACACATGGAGTATACGACAGGACAGTTTCGTAATTATTTTAAAAAAAAAATTGGGTCAAAATTATAATTTTAAAAATAAAAGGGTCAAAATCAAATTATTCAAACAATACAAGTAATGAGTTTGCTTTTCAATGTTATATTTAGAGTCCGCGTCCGTACAAGAGAGGCCTAACACCCATCTCTACTCTTCTTGGTAAATCGTCCTCCAAGGGCACAGGTCTGAATTCGAATGAACCGCACCTGAGTATTCATATTTACTTGCTGTCATTCATGAATTTGTTTATGCAATTCAAGAGGCATTGAGATGATATAGAACCACATATTTAGTAATGCTTCAGCCGCAAATATGTACAATATCTTTCAAACAAATCATCAAACTATAAGATGAAAGCAAATACATTTTGCAATAGAGGATGGCAAGAATACAAATAACACTCCAACCCAAACCACCGGCACCAAGGTAAACCACCGGTGGTTTCACTTTCTGTATAAAAACCATACCTTAAACTACCTCGCATTAAAATATCCACACCATTGATAGTTTATCAAAACTGTCATTACAAGCTTTATAATAATATGGCCTAATAATAATAATAATAATAATAAGACAAGAACGGCATTGGTGAGACAATATCCGACTCAACTCCCTAAATCAACATTATAAATGCAAACTCGGATGAACTCGACTGGATCACTTACTACACGATACTGTCATTTAAAACTCTTCCGAACACAATATAATATGACGACTGATATAGAAACAAGTTAGAACTGGCAAATTATAGTGCCAGTGCCCCGATTGCAGTTGGAAGCACTGTCTTGACACAGGCACAGTAACACCTGTGGACTGTGGTAGGAAAACTGCTGTTTACTAGCAGACACTTGAACACGCAAGCTCTAAAAGCCGCACGCATAAGGATCAATTACCCCCTAGTCTTTGCTCTCTTCATACCAAGGCTGTTATGGAAGGGGGACACGGAACCAGACATGGGAGAACCTTCCTCGCGCAGTGTACCATTGAGCATTGCTAGCTCTCTTAGTTGTTGTTTCTTGTAGAAATCATGGGTTTCATCCTAAACAGGAGAGACAGTAATAAGACAGACTACCAAAGAAAGAAAAAGAACCGTTGCACAGACTGTAGAATGAATAAGGTTGCTCACCACAGGCTTCAGCAAATCTTCGAGTATCTCACGAGCTTGCATTAGGCGAGCATCGATTATTTCAACCGGCAGTTCTGCCTCAACAAGGATATGGAGAGGTTCATTCAGATGCTCATATCCAGGCTTTCCTCTCATCATGTCCTCCTTTGAAAAAAAAAAGCAAGAATACAAATAAATATGGAAAAAAATAAAGGAGAAACATTGACTTCCCAACTTACAAGGGAGTGTAGACAACTTTAAAGTCATCCAAGAATGCAAATACAAGTTTTTAATGGATTATCCACATAAATTTAGATTCAGTTTTAGTAAGAACTCTATTTGACAAGACTTTGATCATCTAAGTGAATGAAATAACCATATATAAGATAGTAAAACAGATGTCAATACAAGGAAAGATAAAATCACACTAAAAGCTTGAACAGGAGTTGAAAAACATGTATTATTTTGAGGTTTTGGCTTCCACCAAATTCTTAATGAATTAGCGTCCCACCAGATTCATCTACAACCAAAACTAGTGTGGATGAGATCTCAGAGACCTTAGCAGTTGAAATCTACCCTCAATATAAAAATTCAAAAAGTAATTAAAAAAGATGCAGGAATGAACAATTGAAAAAGAAACCAGGATAAGAATTATTCACCATTACCCTTCCTGGATCCTTGATGCTGCCTCGGCCTCTGATCAGAACACGGCATTCCGTACTTGCTTCCACTCTTTTAAGAGAGTTACCTCTAGGACCAAGGAGACGACCAACAAAGTTGTACTGCAAAACTTAATTATTATAAGACACTGCCAAAAAAAATATAATAGCAAAGTAGAGCAAGATGCCTTCATTCATACGTTAGGATATTTGTCGATTGGAATATCGACTCTGATTGCCCTCTTGACAATTAGACCGGATGAGCTACTTTGAGAGCTAAGCCAGTTCTGAGTTGAAGAGGGCTGCATTAAACCAGAAATCTGCACATTGTCATCCCAAACATCATTAGAACCATAGAGACAGATAAATGCAATTGTCCGCATATGATTAGAATAATAAACACTGAATGTCTGAATCATTAGATGACCTCCAGTGAATCCCACAGCCATTATACAATATTGTCTTGCAGCAGCTCAAATCAAAATGAACAAACATAAAGAAGAATATACACACATTAGCTAACAATTGCACCTTAACAGATACAACCAATCAGAAGCCCAAAATGTCAACTATCATTTAGGTATGATCCATGCAAGACCATGAAATTCAAGGGATCAAATCCAAAGCCAGGAATAAAGTGCAGAATTGATTAATAGATCTGGAAACTAACAGCACTAACAAACTAAACACCCAGGCTGAAGCAATTTGAAAGCAGATTTAGTAGCTCTAGAGATAACCATTTTTATGAAACCAAAACTTTCTTACTGAGTTCATGAACGGTTTTTGCAAGGTAAACCGATAAACAATAATTTATTACTTGAAAAGGTCAGCATAGAATACAAAATGCTGTTGTCTCAGCACTCATAAACAAGGACAATCTCTCACTCAAGACCTAGCATGTGAGGTAGTCATCCTAGTATGTCAGCTACTAAATGTTCAAAAAACTGGTACATATTATGGTGAACCGTCTAAATAGAGGTCAGATTCCATAATCCATAACATGTTAAACTACATTCGATGCCGCTTGATGTTAGCCTCAGATTACCTGTCAAAGCAAAAGTAACAATTTGTACTACAAGCACTCAAACAAAAGTTATGTTAGAATGAAATGTAAAATATTGAGTCAGCAATGCTTCTAAAAGACAGTAAAATTTTATAGAGAAACAGTTATGTTAATGGTTAGTATCCGTACTTCTGATTGAAACCGTGATGCCAATCCGTTCATATCGGCTACTCCATTTGAAAATATTCCTCCAGAGGCGAGAGGACTAGCATGTTCAAGCCCACTTTGGCCTAAAACTGACGCATTCCCCAACAGTGTGGTTACACGCATAATTTCTGCTCCAAAAATGTCAATTTTCAAGAATAAGATGTACCAGTTAGCATTTGTTAACAAATTAGTGAGCAGTCACCACAAAATGGAGAGACAACACGGAATGTTAACTGAGTCAGTAAAAAATCAAATCATCCCAAAAAATAAATCTAACCTTCTACAACATAATCCATGGTGAAAGGAAAAAAGAAAGACATGGTTTAGTTCTATTATGTTATGTGCAAAGACAAATATTTAGACAATGTTAAACATGCAGAGCAAAAAAAAAATCACCAGTTCAAGAGAACCGAAAATAAACTACATCATTTATTTGAATAGCAAAGGGAAGTGGAGAAAAAAAAAACAGTAAACACCTCACCACCAGGAAGTTGGTGCCTACACATGAAATTTTAAAAAATATAAGAGGGTAATACTATACAACCCAAAAACCGACCCAAATTATATGGCAAATGAGTTGTCATTACCATATAAATCATAGGATGATGTGGTAAATGATATGGTAATAAGTAATGACAAATTACTTGCCACATCATTTTGGTTGATTTTTGGGATACTTTTTCGGGTTGTATAGCATTATTGTATTAGAGATGCACTACAAAGAATCCATGGACTCAACACCAATTTCCCTCTTGTAAGGTCCATCCCTTTTGGCTAGACATTTTCCATCTAGATGTGCCAATTTAGAACCTTATAGAAGCACCAGGCCAAAAAATTATAACCCATACTAGCACAAAGTCAGTCAAACTACTTCAGTTCAGATCATCATAGGATGATCAAGCAAGGCAATAATTCAAGTGCAGTATTAGTTCTTACTCATTAGTTCCAAGAACTCAAGTATAAATGATCAAACTTCTAAAATATAAAACACAGATGTTCCAAGAACTCGAGGATATTAATAGGAAGTGGTCTTCTAACAACCTCCTAATGACTGAACATGCCTACTAACTAAAGCAACAAGGATTTATTAATATATCTATAGACATCTAAAAGGCGCCGTATAACATCAACAAAGAAAATCATTTTCTATCCCTTGAGATTCAAATATTAGGATTTTGAATGCAATATGAAAGAGGGACATGGAATAATAGATGAAAAAAGAAGTGCAATGAAAAAAATGAACTTGAGGCAATCTACCAATAACTAAATATTGGTATACTAATGCCAAATTGGAATGCAACAGCCACTGAAACTCTGAAAGAACATTAGCAGCTACACCCCTTCCTCTTATCATTTTCTAGTCAAAATAGTGTAACCTTTAAATTTCTAAGGAAAAGAACAACTCGAAATTTAATTTATTTTCCTTTACATATTCTATCATATTCCCAGTTAATGCGTCTTAATTTAATTTTTTGATTAAGTACAGCATACCTATCGAGTTCGCAAATCACAATGTGCCTGCCCCTGGCTTTCATAAATACACTCAGCAAATGTCATTTGCTTGAATAAACATTTTTGTTGAGCCATTACAAAAGAAAATAAAAATAGATGGCTACTATCTATTTTTAAAATAGAGGAACGCAGACTAATTTCGTGCAAACTCTAGCTCTGCAGTGTAATTTATCCTAAGGTTTTTTTTTTTATTTGTGTTGTACGCATTCAATCAAATTACAGTTGTTAGGAATTATGCTAAAAACTATATGACTAAGCTAGTTATACCAGCAGAATTAGTTTGCAGAGTTTCATAAAGATTTTGTTTCATCAAGTTGTCTTGTTTTCCCCTTTTATGAAGTTTGTCAATAATGACAGTTCTGTGTTGACCTCTAAGCGGACAGATGATACATGTCATGTTGATATCGGTTGTCTACCTTTTTCCTTTCATTTCCTGTTTCCATAACTATAACTAAAATGTGTATCAATCAATAGAAAACTGTGTTGAACCTTAAACCACCACATAATCCTTTTAAAGAATAAGATAGAGAATTTGAAACTAACCCTGGTTCAACAATCGGTAAGTAATTGGAAGCACAGGCATGAATGGACTAAGCTTGTGACGCTCACCTAGTAACTCGGACAAATATCTGCCAATAAACAAAAGTAAAGCAAGTATAGTCAGTTACACACAAAAAAAAAAACAAAAGTAAAGCAAGTATAGTCAGTTACACACAAAAAACCCGCAACCACATGATACCAACTTTAATGACATGATTCGCATACAATTACAAATCAGATCACAATTATCCACTGCCTATCGCGGCAACAACCTTTGTTCATTGAATTCGACAACATAAATAACATTTGATCACAATAAACTACTCAAAACCTGCCTAAAAATGCAACCGAATCATCAAATTTCTCACACAAAACAGCATCCATTATCATAACAACTAATTCTTATTACCCATCCGCAAATTAACAAAGCCACCATCATCAAAGCTAACACAAATCGATCCGGTGGATATCACATATCAACAACATCCAAACATTAGATCTCACAAAATCAAACACAATTCAGCAATTTCACTTAAAAAAAAAGTACTTCAACTGCTAAGCATATATATATAACATAACCAGTAAGCATATAATCAGCAAAACAGATCACTAAACAGTGACAACAAAAAACCAAGATCTAAACATCATCAAAACATATACACATATCTAAACTTGAAAAAAAGTCAAACACACAAGAAACCAATATAATCAACAACAGAGACATAGACAGAGACAGAGAGAGTGTTTGTGTGTGTATACTTCTCCTGGTCGAGGAGAGCAGAGGAAGCGGAGCGGAGAGAAGATGGATGAGGAGAGTGAGGAGCTGAAGGTGAAGGCGAGTACGCCATGTATCTCCCTCCAACGCCACCCGATGATGCCATCTTTTTGTCAAAAAAAAGAGACTTATCTATGTCAAACTCAAAAGTCTGTGACTGTTAACTGTATCAGATCTCTTGGCTGATGATGATGATGATGAAGAAGGTGGTGGTGGTGGTTGTTGTTTGGTTTGGTGTGGTTTTTTGAGCTGTGTGTTGTGTGGCTGGTGGGATGATCCCGACCAGACACTATCTCTCTCTCTCTGTTTTGTGTTGTTGTGTGTGTAAATGTATCTCTCTCTCTATAATGCGTCGGTGGAAAATATTATTTTGGGTTTTTATAAGCTTTGAAAACTTATTATTATTATTATTATTATTACTATTTACATTTGTTGTTGAGTGAATTGCACACACGTCCCTAGAGTTTAAGTCTAATTCCGAGTAGAAGGAAGTTTTTGATTAGATTTATAAAATCATGTTGAAACTAACTATTGAATCTTTATGATGACTAACTTGTTAGGGAAAATAGTAACTATGTTTTATGTTAACTGTTCTATCTGTTATTTTATTACTTTTAATATATATATATATATATATATATATTATAATGATAATAAATGTTGGATTTATGGATTTGATGTCACGTATGACGGTATGATTGTGACGTTGGTATTTAACTACGTCATTTAGTTGGTGTCACGTGTTCGCTACTATTAAGAAGTTGCTTAAGATTTTGATGCTTGATTGTTTCATCCAACCGGTGTCACATGTGCACCGTAAAGTGTCTTAAACTCATTTATATCGTTACCGATATGCTAATAAATAAATTTCATTTTTAGGGCAACTTAAGTTTTTTATATAGTAGAACAATTGTTGATCTTGAGTATTGACAATAAATTTTTCATTATGGTCTTCCTTTAGATATTATACTTCATACTAATAAATTATTGGATTTTGCTTGGTTTGAATATTTTTATGTACTAGATATTTTGATGTTACTGACTTGCTTTTTCAACACAAACTTAAACGATTGGGCTATGTTAGACTATATGGTTTGAGATCATTTAGGCCATGTTAGGCTATATGGTTCATATTCTTCACATGTGAGAAGAATTTGTGGCTCTAGAATTATAGTGACGATTAAATTTTCAAGTTGATTTTACTAAGTTTAACTTTTGTACTGCTATTTAGGGTTTTTCTCAAACAAAATCATTTGTTATAGTGTATTATATTGCTAAAGACATTAAGTTTTGTCTTTATATTAATGGATGAGGTCAAAAAGTATTGTATATGTTCTTAGAAAATTAGCTTCAAAGTTTAAAGATTGTAGAGTTTAGCTTGACATTATTCCGTCTTTTGTTAAACATGTTGTATAAGATGATCTTCAATAATAATATTGACTTTGATTTTATAAAACAAAAACATTAGATCTAACGGTATTTAATTATTGTATATTTTGAATAGTAGATACTTATTTTCAATTATACTTAAATTTAGGGGTATTTATAAAATTGTCCCCTTCTTAAAAAAAAAAAAAAACTTGCCGTTGAAGATTAATAATAATTAATCTACCACACTAGTACACAGACTGACAGACCCCACTCATAGATTTTTTTTTTTATTATTAAATTTTAAAATACAGATTTTTTGTTATGAGTGGTAAATAACTAAATACACTTATATGCGGTGAATTAAGTAAATTAAAATTGTGTGATTTGATATAATCAATTAAATAAAGTGTTATATAAAAAAATTGATTAAGTTGACGATAATATTATGTGATTTGGTATAATAAATTTAATAGATTATGTTTAGATTGATCATGCAATTCAATTTGATAGGAAATTATAGGTTAATATGAATTAATCATCTTTCCATAAGTGTACACCGATAAAATTATATAAAGATATTGGATATAAATCACTCATTTATAAAAGAGCTTTGACAATTGTATATATACTAAGTCAAAGTAAAATGAGTGGATCATATTCAGCGTTCTTATATGATTCTATTAGTACGCATTTATGTGAAAGTTTTCGTAATATAAATTGTCGCTTTTTAGCAAGAAGTTTATAAATGGTAAAAATTACTGGAATATATTACTGGCTAACATTTGAATTTGGATAAACACAAAATGTGATGAGTTGGAATTACTGAATAAGTAGAATTTTTTTTTTATAAGATAAGGTTGGTAACCCTCCATTCCTATATTCAATAAGTTGTGGGTTCGAATCATGTTCATACCCAATATTTCGAGTTATGTCTTTACCGAATTTTGAAATGTCGTAATATTTTAAAAAAGCAGAAAAGAAAATATTTAAGATAAAAAGAAAGTTTGGTAGGTGAGTGGGTGCAGGGCTGTAAAATAGTTAGATTTAGATTTTTTTGTTCTTTTTTTAAATTTCACATTTGATTGTGTCATGGAAAGTTTGGTATGTACACATCAAGTCATCTACTCATTTGAATGTTTTTAATAAAGGCAATGTTTGCACAAACACCCCGAACATTTAGTGTAATTATATACATATGAGATCTTTGTCCATAATTGCACAAACATCTATTATCCTCGGTTGACTTCTGTGACGTTTTGTCTACTCTCATTGTTGACTATATTTTTAGTATGAAATAATGAAAATACTCAAGGTTACTTAGGGGGGTGTATTGAATTGAGATTTTAATGGATAATTTATGGTGCAAATATTTTATAGATTTGTAAGACTGTTAGGAGTATTAAGATATTTAGGATTGCACTTTTAGGATTATTATGATTATATGGACTAGACTTTTTAAAATTCTGAAAGAGTTTTTGGACTATATTTATAGACTATTATGATTATCTTGACTTTGTTTCAAGACTTTTTGGACTTTTATAAATATGGATTTTCAAGAGTTGATTGTAGTATTCAATTTTCTCCACACATTAACGAATACACACACTCAATATGACACCCAATATGAATGTGCGGCTGTGATTGAACGCCCTTAACTTATAATTTCATGACATTCTTACTAGATAACGAATATATATAAGTAAAACAACTATATCTTTATCCACACTAATCATTACAATTTATGTATAAATAAACCATTATTTACATCTATCAAATGAGCATGAACAATAATAAAGATATCACGATTATGAATCATTATTCAACATCTGTTCTATAAAATTTAGATTTAAAAAAAACGAAGAAAAATTGTTGTACTACCCCACCTTCTTATCTCTTATCTCAAATCTCCGGTCACTAATCACTCATATGTGGACCACAACTCATCTAACCTGAAGACCTGATAGGGTACAAAAGATCTGATGAGGTATGAAAATTTGATGGGGATGTGGAGGCTGAAGATGATTTTGAGTGAGAGAGAAAATTATAGAGAGTATTGAGGGGGATGACAAGACAATTTTGGGTTCAAGTTATTTATAAATATCACTAAAAAATCTGAAAAATCTATTTTATCATGAAATCCTAAAAATATCGATCTCAATTCAATACCACCGGACAATTTGCTATCTCTTGAAAACCTAGATCCAATGTCACTAGACAGTATGAACTAAAAAAAAAAATCTTACAAATTTAGATCAAATACCACAAGATAATATGGACTTTACTTCCCCAAATTGTGTAATAAAATCTTGAACCAATACACCCCCTTATTTTATCTTTTGTTTTATTATCTTATAAACAATAAATTATATAAAAAAATTGATATGATCACCATTTTATGTCTTCCCAATTCTTTTCTGTATCTCTCTTTTTTTGCATTTTCTCAATCTCTAAACATCATCTTGAAAATAAAAAAACGATTCGATACCCAAATCAAACAAACATCAATACTCATCAAGACCTTGAATTTGGTCGAATCGTCCTCAATCATTTTTCCATCTCCATCAACTCTCTTCACCTTTTCAAATGCATTACAATTTTCAAAATATCATTGAATATCATTTTAAACTGACACTTGAAATGAACTGTTTTATCTTTCCTCTTTACTCAAAAACAACCACCCTCTAACGATGAAGGATGTTTGTACAATTATGGACAAAAAAATATATATATGTGCAATTACACTGAATGTTTGGGGTTGAATGCACTAATGTGTGTGGTTAATTATTAGTTGAAAATAAATTTAAGTTTTTTAATTCATAATATTTTATAAATCATGTTTTTGCATGAATCATGATGTCATTATGAGGTTAGTTTCCCTAACCACCGTTAGGCTTGATTTTTTATTTAAATATTTAAAAATAATTTGGGCATAACTTGTATGAACTTACCGTATATAATATTAAAATAAATTGTTTTTAATTATACATTTGAGTTTAAATTCAAAGGTTTTTTTTTTTAAGTAAACTTCTTGAAAGTACAAAAGCATATATAAAAATAAGAGTTTATTTGATAATTATTGATGGCATTTTTTTTATAAATAATATTACATATATTTATACTTTTGAGACGAGAATAACTCGAAATTACGACATCGTGACATAAGTGTGAATGATATATCACTTATATATCGACCTTGATATTAACATTTAGCAAAAATAGGGATTTTTCATAACAAATAAAAGATTAAGTCCACTTAAATATATATAATCATATGTTGAATATTAATAATCGTCTTTATATGGTTATTGGAAGTAAGATAGATATTAAAATAATCAAGTCGAATTCCTTGGAATTGACATGATTTTTGACTTCTAATTTGTGTTCATTAGTTGGAATTTGAAAATGTTTAAATTAAGATGTGAAATTGTGAACTATCTAATAAGAAAAAATCTTACTTTTTTAGAGATAAATAAACATTGATTTTGAATCTTTGATGATTTTTTAGTCAAAAAAGAAAATTGTCTCACTATTATATATATATATATATATATATATATATATATATAAATATATATATGTACAACATTGTTAATTTAGTGTAGATGCTAATGATGAAACTAAAATCTCTTAAAATAACAGTAAATTTCATTTATCATTTGCAAAAACAGATTGATTATAAGCACATCAATCAAATATAGAAAATCAATACAAATCATTTTGTAAGACAAGTTTTAATCGATTATTTTTTCTTTTTACAAAAAAAAATCAAGATAAAAAAATCTTGATGGATTTTAAGAAAAATTATAACAATTTTGAAAAAATGTGAAAAGAAATTTACAATTAAACTAAAAATTAATTGAATTTATTTTGTAAAAAAAAATGAAACATTCTTTACTTAATCGAGACATATTGATTTTTTTGTCTTAAGATGGACCTTATTAGATGCATGTTAGGATTTAATTATATTCATTTATTTTCTAAATTAAATGATATTATTTTGTATGTCTGGATTTTTTTTTAAAAAAAAAGAGTAATAATTTTGAATAAATTGTTAAAAATAATAATTTTGAATAAATGAAGACAAATAAATAAAAATTATATATAGAAAAGAGAGAAAAAAAGAGAGTTGAGATCCAGTGTAGCTGAGTACATATTACTATGGCGTGCCCAATGACCACATAGCCAGTCATCGACACTCGCTCCATCAATCAGCTTCACTGTCTTCTTCACTTGTTTTCTCTTCAATTTTCCGCTAAAATTTCAACAAATTGCAGAGATGGGTGAGACCATACCCTTCAAGAACCTCCATAGCAGAGAGTACACTGGCCACAAGAAGAAGGTTCGCTTCATATTATCTTTTTTTTTTTTTAACACGAAAACAAAAACATAAAAACTGTAAAACCCTAGTTTGATTGCCAATTGACGTGTTTTTTTGTTTTTTGTTTTTTTGATGTGGGTATTTGTTGAAAGGTCCACTCTGTTGCTTGGAATTGCTCGGGGACGAAACTGGCTTCGGGTTCGGTTGATCAAACAGCTCGAGTTTGGCTCATTGAACCACACGGTCATGTAAAGTTTTTCTCTGTATATAAATATACATTATTTATCTAGTTAAATTTACAAATGTATGAAATGTGTTGTGTTTTGTTTTGATTTTATAAGTGTTTGATGATTGTTGTGGGTGTGAGGGTTGGCTGTTTATATTAGTGGTGGTGGTGATTTTGGAGATGTTCTGTTGTTGCAGGGAAAGGTTAAGGATATCGAATTGAAGGGGCATGCGGATAGTGTGGATCAGCTGTGTTGGGATCCAAAGCATGCTGATTTGATTGCTACTGCTTCGGGCGACAAGACAGTGCGCTTGTGGGATGTTCGTAGTAAGTGAATGCAAACTCACATTGGCATTTTCGGTTAGTTAAAATTAGGCCACATAGATGGTATTCAAGCTTTTCGTCTTGTAAGAAATTTGAGCACTTCGTTTTATGTTAATGGTTATGTGTTCTTAGAATTGAAAAGCATGCTTCAGACATTGGAATGAAAAGGAGCACCTTAACTTGGGCTGACAAATTGGAATAAGAGGACTTAGTCTTTAAGTTGTTTTATTGGGACGAAAAAGATGCTAATTATGTCTGCTTCGGGTTTTGTAGGTGGAAAGTGCTCACAGCAGGCAGAACTTAGTGGTGAGAACATCAACATCACATACAAACCAGATGGTACACACATAGCTGTTGGTAATAGGGTATGTCCTTCAGTCGTCCCTTCTCTCTTAGTCTTAGAGTCTCATTTTTTTTATTTCCGTGTCCAAATTCATCAGTTTCCATTGAATCACTTAGTTGCTGGCAGTTACTTTTGCATATGATAAAGTATGTACCTAAATCATTTTTATGCTGTTTGATTTATTGCAGGATGATGAACTAACAATATTGGATGTTAGGAAATTTAAGCCAATTCATAAGCGCAAGTTTGGTTATGAGGTAATCCTGAGTTCATACTAATAGTCTAATAGTGATAGCTTTCTTTTTCCCAAATTGCTCGGCTTATGCTGTTAGGCTTCCTGAATCACATTTCAGAAACACATTCTTTGGACTTTGATCTGTACATATAATTATAACCCTTGTAAACCCATATTTAAGAAGAAACGCACTTATGAATTAATACAAAAACCATAGGAAGGCATATCAATACAGTTAATGCTAAAATATTTTATTTAGTCTTTCATCAATAAGTTTTAATGAATCTTAGTTTATACTATCTTGGTATTACCTTTTATAAGGTCCCAGAGTTAACAAATACTTAATAGTATGATTCTTTTTCATGTCGAAGTTTGCTTTTGATGGAAATTGCTATTCAGCTCTAATTATTTCTGTACACTCAGTTCCTTTGGATGCCGCCAACTTGTATTCATGTTGATTTATTCACATGTGTCTGTTGCTTATTGAATAGTTTTTTTTTTCTTCTCTATTTTCTAGGTTAATGAAATCGCATGGGACATGACCGGAGAAATGTTCTTTTTGACAACCGGAAATGGTGAGAACTACTTATTTTACTACTAAAATTAAGCATTAACCCTTTCATTGTATAGTATAATATATTTATGTTCACTCTATATTAATCTGCCCAGGTACTGTTGAAGTACTATCATACCCATCACTTCGACCACTTGACACGGTCATGGCTCATACAGCTGGTTGCTACTGCATTGCGATTGATCCAATGGGAAGGTGTTTTTCAAACCAATGTTTACTGAATTTTATATGTAAATCAAATTGAACATTTTTTTTTTCAATCTTTTTAGTAAATTGTATCTGTGTTGTTACTCGTACTCTCCTTTTTTCCCCTTTTGGGGAGAGGGGTTATTGCAGAGAACTACTGCTGACTCATGCAGTTACCACTGTGTTTTACAACAGATATTTTGCCGTTGGAAGTGCTGATTCCTTAGTGAGCCTTTGGGATATCTCAGAGATGCTCTGCGTACGAACATTTATGAAACTTGAGTGAGTTTAATGTGCTTGTGATATTTGTGGTATGTTACCTAATATGTTGTGCGGTTACCTAATATGTTGTGTGTACTCTCTCAGATGGCCTGTCAGGACAATAAGCTTCAATTACTCTGGGACTTATATTGCTTCTGCCAGTGAAGACTTATTCATTGATATAGTATGTCCCATCAAAATTCCTTTCTTTGGGTTTTATTTGTTTAAGAATTCTGTTGTGTGACTTATGATCTGACCTAGGCCAGTGAATGATCACTGATTTTAACAACGTATCCAGTAAAGGTTCTTCAAAAAAGATTTGACAATGTAGTTGTATCAATTTTTTTTATCTAAAAGTCTAAAACTATTTTGTCTAATTGTGCAAATTTCTGCTGTGTGAATTAGTCAAATGTACAAACTGGTCGAATGGTGCATCAAATTCCGTGTCGGGCAGCCATGAATAGCGTGGAATGGAATCCCAAATACAATTTGCTTGCATACGCAGGGGATGACAAGAACAAATATCAGGCTGATGAAGGTATATAATATAGTTTTAGATAAAAACGGATGATCTGAAGTTGTACATAAGATTCCTCCTTTTATTCGAATTGTTCTCATCTGTTTCCTATTTCAGGTGTTTTCCGAATATTTGGCTTTGAGAATGCATAAAAATTATGTGGCGTGGAAGCTGCAAAAGGCTTTTTTTTTTCACTGGAAAGAAGAATTGGATTTATGGTCTCTCTCTCTCTCTCTCTCTATTTTGAATCTCAAATCGGACAGTAGAATCGGAAGCATTGCGAGGGCGTAGAAAGTTTTTTTTTTCTTCTGGGGATATAAAATGTAGCAATTTTGTTCAATGATTCGGAAAATTTCTGGAATTCTGCCAGAGTTTTTTGTATCAAAATTAAATAGTTGAAATGATATTTGAATTGTTTTGTATTGGGAGAAGCTTTTCTAGCTGCAGTTTTATTCATTTTTCGATTGTGAATACATCTTTGGAGAGATAAATCTCAAGTTGCGAGAAAAAAAAGAAGAGAACTTTCATTGAATATAAAACAAAGTTCAATTACAGCAAAAAATCGGAGCACACAAGAGGTGTTGCTTATTCATAAGTGCCTCACATAACTGTAGAAATACAAGAGAATCTGCATCTGACGCCAAAATGTGACAGTCCTTCGATAATTTTCTCAATGCCCTTGTATTCAGGGAACATGTCGTTCCGATTCTCCATATTTGCTGGATGAGATGATGAGTCTGGCTCATGATCATCCGATCACTAGGTGAATGGAATTAGCAACTGTTTCACGGCTGATCAGCATTAGCAGCAGAACCATCGGACCAACATGCTTCATACCCTTATAAAGGCCAACGAAGATTGATTTCGCAGAATTGTGAGAATCAAATCGATTTCTGCTATGCTTCTCCGGAAAATGCATCCGAGATCTAAATAATGAAGAATTGAATCAATATCATAACAAATTAGATCTTAAATTGTGTAACTGTGTAAGATAATGATACCTTGAGACACCGAAGTAAAGTGTAAATTTACTGCCTGACTCATCTCCCAATCAGAATCAACAAAGCATGAACTTGCTAGCAGGAAAGAGCAAGCCGGTGAGACAAACCAAACAAATAGTGATCAAATACTGAGAACACCAAGTGATTGGCTTCCATTTGATCTCAACACTCGAGCTTTTCATCCTCTTCCCACTCTGTGGCTCCTTCGACAAATCGAAGCTAGCCCCTTTCATCCTCAGCTCCTGAATGCACCTAGTGAGAGCCCGGTTATCGTTCCTCTCTCTCTGCAACTGCCTCCATACTTTCCAGTACCTGTAAAGCTTAACCTGAACCAAAAACACATACACAAGTGAAGTTGACAGAGACAACATAGAAGGTATCCACCATTTCTTACAAGTACTAATATTATCACTATTGTTGTGTTCATTTGAAGAAGTGAACAAGAGAGTTAAAAAGAACCCATGAAAGATTAAAAAGAAACAACAAAGCTGGAAGATCTCTCTTCTTATAGAATCCATTCTAGACTCTTTGAGAGAAATTCTTCGACCGAAACGATCCTCTTCTCTTTGCCATAGCTTAAGAAGCAAGAGATGACCAGGGCTTTGAGAAATCTCCATTAATGGGTGGTGTTGAATTGCTGTGATTGCGTTCAAACAACGCAACACTTTCTGTTGATGCTCTTCGTCTACCGGGATTTCTACGATGTGGGTATCTTTCATTTCAGCCATAGATAATCAAACAATCAATCAAACAAACAAACAAACAAACAAATTTAACAAGATAAATGAAACAAACACAAAGAAAAATGAAAGATTGGATTTTTCTCGAGAAACCAAGAATGACAATGAATTATAGAGAGAGCGCTTTGAAGAATTGTTGCAGATTGAAGGATCAGAGAGTGAATTCGATAGTTTTTCTGGTGATCAGATAGAGAGGGAGACTCGGACATTTAAATTGTTGTTAAAACGCCTGAATAAGTGAAGAGTCCTCCAACGGTTACATTTCTTTTTTCCTCCTTTCAACGGTCAGATTTCACGGTCGTTATATTTTATTTTAACGGCTACATTTATTTCTGGCTGTATCTTGGATCTGGGTCTTAATTTGCTCCAATGGGTAGCCCAAACTGTTGACCCAGCCCAATTAATCGGGCCATGTATATGTGGATATTCGGATTTTAATATTAATTGAGATATTAATTTTTAATTACTATTATATATAGCACTACATATAAAATCTCTATATCGAAAATTTACGATTAACATAAAGAATCATGCTTTATATACATATCTTGTAATAAAAATTCTAAATATTTTATAGAATATTGTAGTACGCAATTATAAAGTAGAATTACTGGAATATGGTCATAGACTTATAGACACCGATCACCCCTAAACTTTATATGAGTTTACATTTTACCCTTGAACTTTTTTTTTAGACATTAAACTCTCTCAACTTTTATTTATTAGTAAAATCTGACAGTAGATACCCCTCAAATTGACGTTCAGGGGACAATAAACCAAACTGTTTATCGATAAATAAAAATTTATGGGGTTTAATATCTAAAAAAATTCCAAGATACTAGTGCTAATAACCCAATAAAATAATAAATCTAAAATGTTAAAAATAAAAAGGAAGACACAACATTATACATCATCCAATAACAAGGGAATTACCAATTAAAAAAAAAAGGATGTTAAAAATATATACTATGAGAATATTTCGTGAGCACTAATAAATTCCACTGTTTTTAAAAGTTGATATTAACGAATTATGAATCTATGAAAACGGCTGATATTAACCATTGATATGCGTAGTTAGAATATTTATTCCATAAAAAAAAAAAAAAATATTGGAACCCCATGTCAAATCTAAAAGCGATTGCATAAATTCCTTTCTCAAAATCTCACCCCAACAACAAAGAATAAATATATAAAAATTCCTAAAAGTGCATTAAATTGTACAATTTATAATTTATATTAACAAAGTGGTATATACAGAATATTTTTATTTTAATGGAGTGAACTGAATTACAACATCAGATACTTGGTTCTCATTTCTCAATCAAAGTCAGTACCAAAGTTTGTCACAACACTTTACTACTTTAGTATAAAGTGATCGACATTTGGGCACTTGGGTATGTGAATGTAAAAAAATTGTCGATATTCTTTTTTAGTACTTGTTCATACCTTTTTAAATAGTAAAAAAAAGGTATATTTCTTTTTATATTATATCATGATATAAATTTTTTATATAAATAATTATTCATTTTACATGATATAATTTGATAGATCGATAAAAGTGTAAATAGAATCTCCTTTTCTGACTGTAAAACGAACCAACGGCTCAAACACAGGCCCAATGATTAAGCGGGTAACAGCCAACCCGATGGGTCACAATTTGGAGCTGACTACTCGTAATTTCTGATGTAAAGGGTGACGTCATCAGATTCCAAATGTCTTTTAACATCAATAGATTCAATGGCCAATTTGCTAGCCACGTAGGATACACCTCATTTCCCAAGTCATTAACGTACCCAATAAGTTTTCCATTATACATCATAATCAATTTTTCTTTCTTGTTTTGCAATCCAGGAATGATCGAATTAAGGTCTATCTAAAGACCAAGGTCTACATAAACGGCATAACCTTAATACTTACTCATATAATCGAAGAATATTAAGTCTCACAACAAAATGATAAAGAATAATACTATAACCTAACAAAACAGTAGTGCTACGGGTATATTAGGTATGGACGGTACACCCTATCGATCTATTTATATTTCACTTTTTTAACTATGTAATTTTTTTTTTCCTTTATCAAAATTAAAAGGCATACAATTTAAGGAAAAAAAATCATATACAAAGTAAATCTATTAAAACCCCACATCTTTTTCAAAATAATAATAAAAAAAACCTAATAATCTGATTTTTAAAAAAAAAAATATTCAACTTATAAACCCTAAAAATATCAAACAAATGGAAGAATTGTCTAAGAATGATATTAAACATATGGAAGAATTGTCTAAGAATGATATAAAATATCTATATGAACTGTCTAACAATGATATCAAGTATCTATAAACAATTATTTCTCTATAAGTAAGTTTGAAGTTTACTTTTTTTTTTTAAATGATATTAAGCTGTCAGTGTTGAATCAATATTGTTATTATTATTTTTTTCTTTTCCACAAAGAAATAAAAAGAAAACAAACTCAAAAATGTAAGGGAGAAAATATACCATTCAAAGAAAGTGTGACAACGATGTATACATACATCAGAGATAGAGTAATGAGGTGTATTAAGTTGAAAATAAGTAAGAATGGTAATTTTTCAAATAAATAAATAAAAATAATAAAAACATTTTATTTTATTTAATTAAAATAAAATTTTAAAAAGTATGATATAAATAGACCACTGGGAGGGGTCTGATAACACCACTCAAAAAAAAGTCAATCAAAAATTAAAAATCATTTGAGTTGATTTTTAGATTAAATTTTTGGATCGATTATTTTATAAACATTAGACCTCAACATTTGAAATGATATATTATATTACTTTTATGGTCCCTATTTTAATAAAAGAGTCTGGATATGCATGTCTTCAAGATGATGTTCACATGTATTTGTATATGTATATATACATAAAATGTATGTTAATAAAGTATAATCAGTTTATTTACTATTTTTTTATTGATGAAAATAATTGAATTGTATGTAATCTAAATTGTAAATTTATTTTTTCAAAACTTTGTATTAAGAATATATTGAATTCTAAAACTATAATATTCATTTCATTGGTTGATACATATCCATTTTTTTTTCTCATTGATCCAACAATTGTGTATCCTTTTGGGGTTTCGCTAGGGTACAGTGGCACCAAAAATTGGACACTATTTTTTGGTTAGTTTTAATGTGACAGTGGTCTTCAAATTTAAGAGGTTTCCTAATTAAATAGAGTGGTTTCTAGATTTTAGTGCTATCATACTCATATGGGTATAGTAGTCAAGCTTTTTATTTTGGAGACGGAAGTTCGGGTGTCACTTAAAAACAAGTGTGAATAGATTTCTTGCTTGTATCTATTGTGTTTTTTTTTATTATTAGACAATCTCTGATGTATGTTTTATTGTCAATGCTAAATTTGGTATAAAAAAATGTAAATGCTATATTTGACACAACAATTTAGCATTGTGTTCAATGTATAGTTATATTTAACATGTTATTTTTATTATTTTATTAATTAAAATTATAAAAGTGAACATTTACTATTAATGTATTCATTAAATTGCTGAAAAATAATTGGATGAAATATATTTTGATTGAAAAATCATTAATATACATTTAATTAAAATGATTTTAAATATTTAAATATTTAAATATATATATATATATATATATATATATATATATATAATGATATTTTTGTAATTAAAAAAGATGTATTTATTGCTGTACCAAATTTGACACACAATATAGTAAATTTGGCACAGTATTTGATACTGTATTGGAAGAAGATTTTTACGTCATATACTAAATTTTAGCATTGTCACATTTATTTGACATAACATTAGAAATTATCTTATACTACCCTTATATAAATTTAGGGTTTTTTTAACGAGGGATGAATTTGAACTTTCAACTTCGTGGTAAAGATGTAAAAGGTTTGTCATGGAACCGACCTCATTTTATTACTGTTTGTATCTATAGTTAACGAAGTAGTTAAAACTTACGCAACGGGGTCGTCGGTTCGAATTTCCCGTTACCCAACAAACCAAAATGTTGTATGGTAGACATGAAATCTTCTTTTTATTGCTACACTGTGCGTCGGTTCCGAGTCAACCAACTCCACCAATTTAAAAAAAATATATAAAAAGTTTCTCCTCTCGAAAGGAGGAAAAAAAAATTAATCACAGAATTTCTTGTCAAAAAAGAAAGACAACAGTACACACACAACACATCTATATAAATACTCCTCCTCGACGACGACGAAGTTTAAAATCAAAATTCTCCAATTTGCAATTAGTTCTCGTTCGAATTTTATAAATTCAGTTTACAGGTTCGCAGTGACTTGAAGCAAAAAAAAAATCGAAGCAAATGCATCTGTACAATGCGTGGCTGCCGCCGCCTGTAGCGGAGGATACGAAGCGAGAGAAGGATTCGTTCGCTTCCGTCGTGCGGTCCGTCAAGCAATCGTACCGGCCTGACGATCCTGAATCCGTTTACGCTACTCTTAAATGGATCTCCGTTGTCGACTTGTGAGCAATTCTCTCTTTCATCTGAAATTTTACTCATTTTTTTAAAGTTGAATCACTTCGTTTTGATACTTGATTTTGTTTTACGAACTTAAAGTTGCCGATTGTGTTGTGTTTTTCTGTGAATTACTGAGTTTTGGTCCTTTTTGTTTGTTTGTTTAGATACGGACTGTTGACTTGTAGACTTGTAGTGTGAATGCATTGTTGTGGCGTTTCATTTTCTTTTTAAAGTGTTAGGAAGTTCTTACTGTACCTGATGTTTGCCAAAGTGGCAACCGTGACTGGTGTCAATTGGATGTTAAATTTTGATTTAGTATGAAAAATGGGGCTTTGAATTTAGCTCAGGTTTACCGTGACTTGTTGCCAATGATGGATTAGTTGGAAATGCAATGTTTTTTCACGAATAGGTAGTAGGAATTAATGCATTTTGTGGTGAGACCGGAGACTGTGTATAGTTGGTCATTGCACGAGACTGTATAGTGACTGGTTTTATATAATTTTACAGTGTGACATGCGTGGCTGATTGAGAGTGGAGTGTGAAAATGCTTGCTGGTTACAGAAACCGATAAATTATTTTCTTTTACTAGGTTGACCTAACCTTGCGGTGTAAAACTTACAGCTTTGTATATCTAAAAATGTATAGGTGTGCACTTTTTGATTTTCTGGTAAGTTTATTGATGCATGGGTACCGGAAAATATAAGGGCTTTGCTTTTTGTATGAATCATTAACATATAGTGGCAAAACAAAAGAACACATGCAACTATGTCTTTTACAGTACCCCAATAAGCTAGACATACTCTAATTGTGTTTGGTCCTCATTGACTTTCATTTGACTTTCGTCAGAAACTCGACTAAATTTAAGGATTTTTTTTTCCAAAGTGGATGCTTGTAGATCATTGTTGTGTACCTGCTACTTAGATGTTGCTGATGGTTTATTACATATTGATGTGCAGATTCATAAAGGCAAAAAGTGAACTATCTTTGGAAGATGTCGGTGCACTCGTGGAAATTGGGTTGGAATTGTTCAATACATCTCAGGACAAACTTTACGCCCAGGTGTTATACCGTGTCTCAGACATAAATATCTTCTCATTTGTGTTAGATGTTATTATGTCCTTTTTTTTTTGTTTCTTAAGTCTTGTTCTGTTTTCGAGGATCAGGTTAGATGGGGAAATATCTTAATCAGATTGCTTAATAAATATCGAAAGAAGTTGTCCTTGAAGGTTCCATGGCGGCCACTGTATGATACTCTGATTCATACGCATTTCACAAGGCAAGTTAAATTACTGCATACATGATATTAAATTAAAGCTCTTTTTAAACTTATCTTAGATACTGTATTACCGTTATCTAATGTTAAATAACAACTTAATGGTGGACCTTATTATCTTATGAGGTATCTGATTAGATTCTATTTGCATCATCTATCTTGAAAAGTCGGTCTTCTAAGTTCACCTTTTCAACATCTAAGCTCTTGCTTGCAAAACTTTTTGGTTTTCATTACTGTTGATAGCTTTTTATGCTGATGGCCTTGAATTACATCTTTACAGGAATACAGGTCCGGAGGGGTGGAGATTGAGACAACGACATTTTGAAGCTGTTACTTCCCTTGTTCGATCCTGCCGTAGGTTCTTCCCACCAGGTTCTGCATTTGAGATATGGTCTGCGTTTAGGTATAGTTTCTTTTTCTTTTGGTTGGCTTGTCACTGTTTATGTATATAATTCACAGCATATGATCGGTTTTTCTATCAACACATGAATTTTTAATAGCTTGGCTCCTACCAATGTCACAACCACATAGTATAATTGAAAAGGAATAAACAAGGCCAACATGCTTTTTAAGATATGAAATTTCTTCAACCTTCTTCCCATAGCGCTTTTTATTTTTCGAAGGAATGATAGGATGAGGACACTTATGTACCTTGAATGGATTGATTATTGATTAGGCTAATGCTGAAATTCTTAACCTTTTCCTTTTTCCTTTTTTTTTTTTTTGTTTTTTGTTTTTTGTTTTTTGTTTTGTTTTTGTTTTTGTTTTTTCTAAATATTTTTATACCAATTTGCAGATCTCTTTTGGAAAATCCTTGGCATAATTCATCCTTTGAAGGATCTGGGTTTGTGAGGCTGTTTCTGCCTACAAATTTGGATAACCAAGACTTCTTTACAGAGTAAGGAACAGATATGTTTTGGAACTGTTAGTAGTTATGTATTCTCACTTGACTTAATAGAAATTTTCTATTGTTGGCCTGGCAGTGATTGGATTAAAGAGTGTATAGGCTTGTGGGACTCTATCCCAAATTGTCAATTCTGGAACAGTCAATGGACGGCTGTTCTAGCTCGTGTTATAAAGAACTATGACTTTATTGATTGGGAGTTTTTCATACCTGCACTTTTCACAAGATATTTGAACATGTTTGAGGTGAGTGCATGATATGCTAGATGACTGAAACAATAAGATTATTACAATAATATGTTGCCGAACATATCACTATATATACTATGCCTTTTTGATGCATTTTGTTTTATCACATGACCTGGGCTCTTTTCTCTGTGGTGGGATGGTGTTTTAACTGATTTATTGCCATTTGGATTTTCCACCTGCCACGTTTATGCCTTTGTCTTGAAATCCAGGTTCCCGTTGCAAATGGAAGTGGTTCATATCCTTTTTCTGTGGATGTTCCCAGAAATACAAGGTTCTTGTTTTCCAATAAAACACTCACCCCGGCAAAGGCCATCGCAAAATCAGTTGTAAGATGATAAACCTCTCTCTCATGATTTTCCAGTTCCGAAATAAATAGCTCAGCTCCTACAATGTAGTTATGCATGCTATACTTTATAATGGAAATTGCAGGTGTATCTACTGAAGCCTGGTAGTTTGGCACAAGTGCACTTCGAGAAATTGGTCAACCTCTTAGAACAGTTTGTTTACTGACTTTAAATGCTATTATTTTGTTTTAGATTGCAATGAGTTGTTCATGGTTTATAATCGTTAGTTATTTTATTTTGTAGATATTACCATCCCTCTAATGGGGGTCGCTGGACTTATTCATTGGAAAGGTTTTTGCTCTATTTGGTTATCACATTCCAGAAACGGTTACAGCATGAGCAGAAGTATGAGATCACCAACTTGATTATGTGTTCTGCATTTGGTAAAAGTATATTTCATGCTCATTGTACTAAAATTTTACCATTGCAGGAACCCAGATAATAGTAGACATGCCGAGCTATATCTAGGAAAATCTGAGATGACTTCTTTTGTTAATGTGGTGCTGAAGTTGATTGATCGTGGTCAATATAGTAAGAATGAACATCTTTCTGAGACAGTCGCTGCTGCAACTGCTATATTGTCTTATGTGGATCCTTCTTCAGTTCTTCCATTTCTAGCATCTCGATTCCATATAGCCTTGGAGACGGTTAGTATGTTGCATTTATTGCTGTACCCATACAAATTATTGAAATTTCATATTATTCTTGTGTGTTTTTTTCCTTGCGTAAGATTAGCAGTTCAGCTTAGAAGGCTTTTCTAATTCATAGGATGGATGGAAATCTTCATTCCTTTGAAAAGGGGATTCTTTCGTCACATTAACTTCCCTTTTACCAACTTTTGTGTCTAGTCAGATGACTGCCACCCACCAGTTGAAAACTGCTGTGATGTCAGTAGCATTTGCTGGGCGTTCACTCTTCCTGACTTCCCTATCAACTTCTCCAGTAAAACCAGTTGATCTTGGTGGTGGCGATGATGTTTTCATTGAACTTCTGATGTTATCATTATCGAATGCATTAGCTGGTATGGATGCAAATGATCCTCCTAAAACCTTGGCAACCATGCAATTAATTGGTTCCATATTTTCCAATGTAAGCTTGAAGCGCCCCCAACATTCATACCAATACAATTGATTTGCATGATTTGTCAATACATGGTTTTTGCTAATCCACTTAAATTGCAGATTGCTACTCTGGATGACAGTAGTGATGAGTTATCATTCATGCCAATGATTCGTTTTTCTGAATGGCTAGATGAATTCTTATGTCGCTTATTCTCGTTACTTCAACATTTGGAACCAAGCAGTGTCCTGTGAGTTGTTGTTTGGCTCTCATCTTTTTTAGTAACAACGGTTACAATTTTATTTTTCCCCTAAAGATGATTGGTTACTGGTGTTACAGGAATGAAGGTCTAAATTCATCAGCAACATCAGGAACTTTTCTCGTTGAGGATGGTCCTTACTACTATTGCATGCTTGAAATCTTGCTCGGTAGACTTTCAAAATCACTATATAATCAGGTGTCAGTTCTGGACATAAAATGCTCAGTTTGGATTTTTATTTTTTCTCTTCTGGAAAAGATGTCTAAAATACTGCTTATATCACTGACAGGCTTTGAAGAAAATTTCCAAGTTTGTTAGAACAAATATTCTTCCTGGGGCAATTGCTGAGGTCGGATTGCTTTGTTGTGCATGTGTTCATTCAAACCCAGAGGAGGCAGTTATCCACCTTGTTGAACCGGTTTTGCTGTCTGCTATATCCTCTTTGAAAGGAACACCTGTTACTGGATTTGGAGGAAGAGGAGCTACTGAGGCCTCAGTTTTATCCAAGGTCCTTCACTTTTGACCGGTGTTAATTTATACTATTTATGATTTACCTAGATTCTTGTAGTGAAGTTTTAAAGTTGAGTGTTCCTTTTCATCCTTGTTCAGGCAAAACCTACTCTTTCCCCCGCCCTTGAAACAGCAATTGATTATCAATTGAAAATATTATCAGTTGCTATCAGTTATGGAGGTCCAGCCCTTCTGCATTACAAGGATCAACTCAAAGAAGCTATTGTTTCTGCCTTTGACTCTCCATCTTGGAAGGTCTTGTTTCTGCTTTTGGTTGATTATTGTTCCCTGCATAATTGAGTACTCACTGTATAACATGCATTGTGTTAAAATGAAATTCTCAATGTTGAATTGTTGAAATTGTTTTCTGGTGTATTTAATTATTTTTAAATCATATGACAGGTTAATGTAGCGGGTGACCATCTTCTTCGATCCTTTCTTGGAAGCTTGATCCTTTATTATCCTGTTGATCAGTACAAGTATAATCTTTTGTTGCGATAAATGGTTACTCATTAAATTCATGTCGTTTTTGGCTCAATTGTTGGAAATGAAATTGTACATTCTGGTTTTTCTAGGTGCATTTTGCATCACCCTGCTGCTCCTGCATTAGAGGAATGGGTCAGCACAAAAGATTATAACGATGATGGACAATTAATCGGCCCCAAGTGGCATGTGCCAAGTGATAAAGAAGTTCAGTTTGCTAATGAACTTTTGAACCTTCATTTTCAGTCTGCTTTAGATGATCTATTGAGAATATGCCAAACTAAACTTCATTCTGATCCAGGTAATATGCACATTCATCCTCTCAGGCAGTTTTCCTAACCTTCACAGGTGGCTGTTTTGGTGTATATTAGTTTGAAGAGCTTTGACTTTTATTCAGTAGCGGTAATAAGAAAAAATAGCTTTTGGAAAGTTTATCTACACCAATGTCAACTATTGTTGTTTCATTTTATTCTTCGCTTCAAAACGTTTGAGAAAATGTTCTCCTTTCTACAAATCTCAATTCCCTGTTAATAAAAATACGTCATTTTGCCTTTATAATTCAAAATATCTGACATTACATACAATTTGCGATGCAGGGAATGAGAAAGAACACTTGAAAGTGACTCTTTTGCGTATTGAGTCTACTTTGCAAGGTGTTTTGTCTTGCTTGCCTGATTTCAACCCATCCTCTCAGAATGAGATGATTGAGGATCCTGGTCCTCCTTTTCTAATAGCTGGAGCAACAGGGTCAAGTGTTGGCAGCACTGAATTGCGGGAAAAAGCTGCTGATATTATACATGCAGCGTGCAAGTAATGTTTAACTTTTGTTCTTCTTCTTGATGTTTTTCTTTCTAATTTGGTGTATAATAGCTGAACATCAATGATATTTGCAATGTGCGCAGATACGTATTAGAGGAAAAATCAGATGACAGCATCCTATTGATACTCATTATTCGAATTATGGATGCTTTAGGAAACTACGGTAATGTATACTGCATCAAGATGAAATGAATTCCTTTCTTTGTTTTTGGTTTAGTAGCACCCTGCTAGTTTTTCTTTTAGAAGATTTTTTTCCTTTTTTTCTTCTTTTTGTTTTTCAATATCCATTTATGTGGGTCCTGCCTGACTTGCTTTCTTCTCTAACATTTGTAATGCAGGAAGTTTGGAGTTTGATGAGTGGTCAAATCACAGGCAGGCTTGGAAGTTGGAATCTGCTGCCATAATAGAACCTCCAATAAATTTTATTGTTTCTTCCCATTCTAAAGGAAAGAGAAGGTGAGGAATCTTGTCATGAGATCCCTTTTGCTAATTACTTGAATAATGCATCAATTAACATCTGGCACTTAAATTCCCAATCTATTCTTGGTTGCAGACCTAGATGGGCTCTTATCGACAAGGCATACATGCATGGTACTTGGAGATCATCACAGACATCCTATCATCTGTTTCGAACAACTGGGGATTTCTCTCCACCGGACCATGTGATTCTCTTGATGGATGATCTTCTAAACCTCTCTTTACATAGCTATGAAACTGTTCGTGTGTGAGTACCCTGACCTGCTATTAGTGAGTTATATAATCAAATGATTTAGCAGTCACCTTTAAATCATCTGTTTGATATTTAAGTAATTATTTTGAAAGAATAGAATTTAGGTAGACAGGAGGTGTAGGGCTGTACTTACACCAAAAATTACAGAACTCATTTTGAATTTAGTACTGTGAGTCTATTGCAGTATTTTCATAGATATATGTGGTTCAATACTTCAATTGTTCTTTTAAAAGTTCATCAAAAGCATGTTTTAAGATAATTTCAGCCATTTAATTGGCCTTATGAATTGAATTACTTGTATAATGAAATCTTCATTCTACCCTTGCCATCCTTTGTGGGGAGAGAGAGTTGTTCAGAGGGATTTTAGGGTTCCAATTTTTATATTATTTCATATTTTTTATTTGAAGTTTTCACTATAGTGTTCTATTATCTGATTCAGATTATCCAGCATCAAAATAAAAGTAATTATAATGTCTGATGCATGTGTGAAATGTTGGTTTGGTTTCTAGACTTGCTGGAAAATCTCTATTGAAGATCCTCAAGAGGTGGCCATCTTTAATTTCAAAATGTGTGCTCTCTCTTACTGAGAATTTAAGGAATCCAAACACACCAGAATACACAGTCTTAGGTTCTTGTGCGGTCCTTTCTACACAGACAGTTCTCAAGCATTTGACAACAGTAGGTTTTTTTAACTCAAAAGTCTGTCATATTTAGTAAGTAATCACTAATTGTCTTTTTTCTTCCCCTTTCCAGGATCAAAAGGCATTCTCTTCGTTTCTTCTTGGGATTCTTTCAAGGTTACCATCATGAAATATCTGTAGTGTAATTCTCGTTCTTTGCTGAAAATCGTTGTATACACTTGGTCTTATGTTTCTTCTATTTTACTTGTAGCTCCCATCATGAAACACTGAAAGCACAGAAAGCAATCAATGAGGTAAAATCTCCCACTGTATGATCGATCGGGAACCATATATCACAATTTTCTGTTATTGAATGTTTACTGTGTGTTGGCAGGTTTTTGTCAAATACAACATTCACTTTGGGGGAGTGTCTGGAAGTATATTGAGGTCGATGGACAATCATAAAGACGGATCAGATTTTGCGGATTTGGTTTCTCAGATTGGTTCTTTGAGTTTTGATTCTACCCGCTTGCATTGGCGGTAATAATTTTATTTGTTTGATCTCTTGATATTCAAAGTAGACAGTAGACACTGGATTTTTTTGATTCAGCTCATCTATAGTATTTACTCTCTTGGCATTTTGGGTTTAGATCCATCAATCAATGGATTATAAAATTGATACTGTGATTGTTGATGTTTCCCTTTGATGCAAATCATAAATTTCAGTCCTTTGACATTGACTAAAATTTCCCCTTCTTCTTCTTCTTATTATTATTATTATTATTATTATTAATTTATTATTTTACATTTCTTATCAGGTACAATCTGATGGCTAATAGAGTCCTGCTCTTGTTAGCTATGTCGTCTAGAAGTGATCCAAACCTCTCTTCGAAAATCCTGAGTGAAACTGCCGGTCTGTGTTCTTGTTATCTTTTAATTAACTGTGTTGTTCTTGTCAGTGAATTAAATGAAACTGTTTCAATTCAACTTCTGAGTGCTGTGATGTTGGTGCCATTGCAGGTCACTTTTTAAAGAATTTAAAGAGTCAACTTCCTCAAACCAGAATACTTGCAATCTCAGCTCTAAACACACTATTGAAAGAATCACCTTATAAAATGGCAGTGGAGGATCAGTCTGTATTATCTGGGAATTTACAAGAAAATGCCAAATCATGCCTGGAAGGAGCATTGAGTGAAATTTTTCAGGAGGACGGATTTTTTGATGAGACACTTAATAGTCTTTCACATGTTCATATAATCACAGATTCTGAGAGCTCATCTTCCAGAAATCATGGAAATTCTTCCATTCAGAGCCTAGCAGACAAATCAATCACCCGTTTTTATTTTGAGTTTTCATCTTCATGGCCACGTACTCCTAGTTGGATCTCGCTATTAGGAAGTGATACTTTTTACTCGAACTTTGCACGGATTTTCAAGAGACTAGTACAAGAATGCGGCATGTCTGTGATACTGGCACTTAAAAGTACACTGGAAGAGTTTGCAAATGCCAAGGAGCGGTCTAAGCAATGTGTTGCTGCTGAAGCATTGGCTGGAGTGTTGCATTCTGATGTCAATGATCTCTTAGGGGAATGGGACAGCTGGATGAAGGTCCAGTTGCAGAATATCATTCTTGCGCCATCAGTGGAATCCATACCTGAGTGGGCAACTTGTATACGCTATGCTGTTACAGGAAAAGGGAAGTATGGAACAAGAGTTCCTCTTCTGAGGCAACAAATTTTGGACTGTTTGGTGATGCCTTTACCTCCAACGGTAACTACGACTGTGGTTGCCAAGCGTTATGCATTCCTTTCTGCTGCACTCATAGAAATATCCCCACAAAAAATGCCAGTGCCAGAAATACAGTTACATGTTAGACTTCTGGACGAGTTGCTGAATAATATGTGCCATTCATCAGCTCAAGTAAGTTTGCTTCTATTCGTAGCCTTTCCAGTTTCCTTATTATTATTATTATTATTATTATTATTATTATTATTATTATTTTGTGTTTGAGAGTGTGTTTGCTTCTCACTTTTATGTGAATGCAAAGGAGATGCGGTCTAGAGTAGGAAGTTGATTAGAAGACAGAAAATTGGACATGAATGAAACTAAAATTGAGGCTGCATGAATCATACATAGCACATTCCTGCAAAGAAAATACTGAAACGGCTTGGATTCTTTTAGCTATTAGGCTTAAAACTTAAACCCTTACGACATGGCTTATGTTCATTGGCAATTTGAATGTGTACAGGTAAGAGAAGCTATAGGTGTTACCCTCTCCGTGTCGTGTTCCAACATTCGGCTCCATATGTCGTTTTCTCATGATCATTCATGTGAAGGGAATGACAGTGATATCAATAATCATCTTAAAGAGCAAAGATGGGTTCATATTCTAACAGAAAGAGCATCTGAAGCGGTTCTGAACATTCAGAATAACAGTGTGGAGAATTCAGCAGAAATCAGTTCACAAAATGGGTATTTGAATGGCGATTCGCAAGACGATGTCAAATGGATGGAAACGGTACTGATTTTTATAATTGTTTCCCTTTGAAACATCTGATTTTATAATCTTTTACTGACAAGTTCATTTTCTTGATATGTGTAGCTGTTTCATTTTATCATATCAATTTTGAAGTCTGCAAGATCTTCATGTTTGCTGGACGTAATAGTAGAACTTCTCTATCCTGTAATATCCTTGCAGGTATGTCAAGTGCAATTTTAATTCTTGTCAATTAACTTAAATGTTCTGTCCGTGGTTTCTTCTTGGTCCTGACATTCAAATTTTATTCTGTTGCTTTTTAAATCCACAAGTGGTAGTTTACTTGGAGTAATTGATTGAGGTAGTTAACAATAATCTGTGATATGCTTGTTTGAGTGTAGCCTTTAATAAAGTGGTCCTGCAGACTGTAATGGAGCTAAAATTCTTGCCTAATTTGTAGTAAACCAATCTTGTATGAGCGTTAAAGGACTGTTTTGCCATTATTTTTTGCCCAGGAACCCTTTTGTTGGGGAGCAGTTAGTGTTGAGTTCTTGTTGTTGTATATAGCTTAGACAAAGTATATTAGTTGGTGCAAATTGATGTACAAATACTTAACTAACAATTTCTATACCTAAAAAATGTTGTAATATTCCTTTTGAAGGAGACATCAAATAAAGATTTATCAACACTGGCCAAGGCAGCTTTTGAATTGCTTAAATGGAGGATTTTCTGGGAACCTCATCTCCAGAAAGCTGTTTCTGTTATTCTATCTTCTGCTGATGATTCTAACTGGAGGACAAGATCTGCTACCCTAACGTATCTGCGAACCTTTATGTATAGGTAAACTACTACTTCATGTGGTTCTTTTATGCATTAGAATCTTTTGGATAGTTGATTTTGACCACATTCTGTGACTTATATTCCCAAAATATCTGATTTAGTTTACTTGCAGAGTGTCCATAGTTACTCACAACCAAATCTGTACTTCATAATTGTCATTTGTAGAGAAAGAATCACATTCTTGATGCTATTATGCTTTTGTTTCCTCCATCTCCCCCTTTTGACTTTCACAGTTTAGTCATATTCTTACAAAATATGTATTATGAGGTCAATAGCTGCATGTGGTCTGAGGAAATATTTCGTATGGTGTGCATGCTAATATAGTTGCTTACAACAGGCACACTTTCATTCTTTCAAACTTGGAGAAACAAAAAATCTGGAAAACGGTGGAGAAGCTTCTTACAGACAATCAAGTGGAGGCAAGTTACAGGCTAAATCTTTTATTATATGGTAGTGTACAGTAATGGGTACAATTAGTCTCCTACTTGTTAAGAATGTGCATGACATTAGTTAGGGACAGCATTGATTATACCAAAACAAATATATGACTGGAAAACGTAGACATTTTCGAGGAAAGTTTTCATCCATGATGTCTAAATTCATGGTAGTTGCTGGTTTTTGTTTTCTTGGACTGGAGTCATCAGGCAATGGATAGGATTTTATCTTATACTGAAATAGCTACATCTTATTCAGGTAAGGGAGCATGCTGCAGCAGTTCTAGCAGGCCTAATGAAGGGTGGGGATGAAGCTTTAGCTAAGGATTTCCGGGATAGGGCTTACAAGGAAGCAAGTATTATCCAAAGGAAGAATAAGCAGAGGTGTTTTCTGTGTTTCTGATGTTGTTAAATGTTATTTTTTTTATTTAGTTTTTCAGTGCAGGGAATTTGTCCATATATTTGTACTTATATGGATGCACAAATTCATTGGATTGTTCTTAGGATCTACATGTCATGCATGCCTCCACTGGAATAATACCCATTTGCTTGCATTCATTAAGTTTTGCTTGTATGTATATAATCTTCGGGCGTTCTACATGCTATAATTTCTGGTGTAATGTGTTCTGAAACCAAGTTCGTTCGCATGTGCTTTATTCTGAGTTTGGATAATGGTAATTTATGAATGTAGGAGTTCGAGTTCCGGACAGTCAGTACCTTCTAGACATGGCGCTGTACTTGCTTTGGCCGCTTCTGTGTTATCAGTCCCTTATGATATGCCCAGGTGGGTCCACCTTAAATATAAGGAACTGTTGTGTCATATTGGTTTCTTAAGATTGAACTTGAAAGTCAGCTGTATTGAAGAGATTTTTTTTTTAATGGATATTGTTTCTTTTTCATGTCTTTTGATATGCTTACTATACATCATTTCTCCCATTCAGTTGGTTGCCAGAACATGTTACCTTACTGGCTCGTTTTGCCGGAGAGCCTTCACCGGTGAAATCAACAGTGACAAAAGCAGTTGCAGAGTTCCGTCGGACTCATGCCGATACATGGAATCTTCAGAAAGATCAATTCACAGAAGAACAACTTGAGGTAGCTTCATCAAAACAGTCCCTTTCTGGATACTTTTGGCTTTTAATGTTGGAGAATATGCTAACTGTCTTTTATTTCTTAAATTTATTTATTTATGATCTTATTAATGCTTTCAGGTGTTGGCCGATACGTCCTCCTCCTCATCGTATTTCGCTTGATCAACATTACTTGTAAGAGAAAGGTGTAATAGAAAAATAACGACCGAGAGCAATACAATAGTGAGAAATCATACATAGCTTGTTAAATTTGATTATAATTCATAATGAATTTTATTTACATTTGCATCTTATACTATTACAATAAGGAAATTTATTATTCTGAATAAAGTATGTAATTCTTGCTTTCCTGTTTCTTCTCATTAAGTCTTTCTCTCTAAACTATGGGATTCATTAGATCATCAGATTGTAAGTCCCACAAGACACAATCTGCATTGAATAGGCTAGATCCATTTCTAATTCCTTTTCCTCTTTCGGATTCCTCTCCATTGTCATCCTCGGCTGTGTCATGAAGCCGGCCTTGTTGTTCCCCGGCTGTGCAGGTGCTTCCGGTGCACATACTCTGGTTCCATGGTGATGCTGCGCCATTGTTGCCAAATGATGATGGGCCATAATGGAATCCAGAACCAGAAGCCGGGAAAGCACTGCAGCTCCCTGCGAAATTCGCTGATATTGTCCCATTAGTATCCCATGGCTTGCTTGACGGTACCATTTCAGGTTCTTGTACAGCCCCTGATAGATTGAACTTAATCTTCTCAATAGTGTCTTCGTTTTCGTCATTTTTGATATAAGTGGTAGTAGTGCTCCCTGGACCAGATTGTTGAAGCTGGAAGTCTATACGTTTCTTAGTGAGGAGATGGAGCATCTCATCTTTAAAGCACCCGAGGGCTGCTTCCGCCAGGTGAGCCACCTGAGGCGGAGCCAGTGTTGTGGCAATTTCCGCCATGAGGTGCGAGAACGGCTTGTGGGTTACCGGATCGATCCCCATACCTGAAAGCCTCTTCTTCAGCTTGGTGTTCCAATAATTTTTAACATCATTGTCTGTTCGGCCAGGTAGCTGAGCTGCAATCAGTGACCATCTGCATTGCACATATTGAAGTCATTTAATTTTTTCATTGCTTTGATTCTTGATTAAACTAAGAATAGGAAAAAAAAATGCATCAACGTACCGGTTGCCAACAACGGAGTGTAGCTTGACTATAGTATGTTCTTCCACGTCTGTGAACTGCTCGCGCTTCAGGTCCGGACGGAGGTAATTCGTCCACCGAAGCCTACAACTCTTCCCACATCTCTGGAGACCTAAACTTCATCAAACAAAACTCGTAAGTTTCTGTTTCCAAATCGTTTTCCAAACTTAATCGTTATCAAAAACAAACAAACGGACAAACAAACAGACAAACCAGCGTTCTTTGGGATGAGTCGCCAGTTGCGAGTGCCGTGTTGGGCAATGTAGGAAGAGAGCTTGTTGTCTTCTTCAGGAGTCCACTGCCCTCTTTTGACATTGTCCTTCTCACAACACGGAATGCGCCCCATCTCTACTACGACAACTTCTTTTTTTTTTTTTTTTACACACTTATCTCTCCCTTAAAGAAATGCTAATGTTTAGCATACAAACACTTGGAAGATATTTTAAAAGAGAACAATGTGTAGAAAATAAAAGAAAAGAAAAGCAAGTAACAAGAGAGTAATATTTCTTGGTGCCTGTGAGTATTTTGTTTTTGTTTTTTGTTTTTGTTTTTGTGTAGTTGCTTTATAGTAAAGAAATGCTGAGTGGTGTTTATTGTTATGTTTATATATTTATATGGGTGAGAGTGGGTTGCATACTTGCATGGTTGAGGGGTTAAATGGTAAAAAAAAAAAAAATAGGGAAAAAGGAAGAGAGAATTGTGCATCAAAGGTGCATGATTTTATTAAAGAATTCAACGCTATTGAGCGTGTGAGAGATGGACCGGTAGCTCACCCACAAGACGCCCGGTCAACTCCTCTCTCTTTATCTTTCTATCTCTCTCACTAGTTGACTGTTTTCGGGTTGTCTTTGCACACAAGAAACTATATCTAACAAGACTAGGTTGACTCGGTGATATACCTTTCACATCCACGCTAATGGGGTTGTAGGTTCGAGTTAATCTTCTTCTCTTCTTCTCTTCTTCTCTAAACTTCTAAACTGTAAATGTTCAAAGAAAGAGAAACTTTATCCAATATTATCATGCTATGTGTATACAAAAGCTTTGGTCACGAAATTTGGGTGGCCGAATGTATACATGCCATGTATAGATTCATACACAAGAAACTCTATCTAATAAGGCTAGATTGACTCGGTGATATACCCTTCATACCTATACTAATGAGGTTGTGGGTTCAAGTTACTTACGTCTCCTTCTCTAAATCCTTAAATTATAAATATTCGAAAAAAGAGAAACTTTATCCAATGGTATCATGCTATGTATATACAAAAACATTGGTCACACGAAATTCAGTGGCCGAATGTATACATACCATGTATAGATGCATGGAAGATTTTCTCCAATCTCATAGGGTTACAATTTACAAGCAGTTTATGGTTGTTGCACGTACGTGTGGGTATCATCAGCTTAATCTAACTTGTATCCATTACAAAACATGCCCCCACGTGTGGATTGTATGCGTTTGAATTGTTGAACTCAATTGATCATGTACAGTGAACTCATATTGGAATGATAGTAAAAAACTTGTTAAATTATTCTGTTACCTGGTTATGCCTAATTATAGTTAATTTAAATGGTAGATGAATAGCCATATATATATATATAGTAGTTCTCTCATAAGGGATCCCTTTTTTTAATTTCAGTAAGAACCACTATGAAATCACATTCATTTTTATGAATTTTGATATGATTTTTTTTACGGATGATATTTTTAATGAAATCTACCTTTGAATAAAATTTGAGAAATTTTCAAGCACCGTAACTATTTATCCCGATTTTATTAAATATATAGGTATCGAAAAAAGGGTCAAATATAGGAAAATTCAAGAAAAATAGTTATAATGTTTGAAAAATTCTTAAATTTTATTCATATGTAGATTTTATTCATCTACAAAAAAATTCAGATCAAAATTCATAAAAATACATGTGATATCATGGTGGTCCTTACCGAAATTAAAATAAAAAATCTCTTATGATAGAATTTTTTTTATATATAAAGTTAAATAGATTAAAAAAAAAGCCAGTTTGATTAGAATGATATAATGGCTCTATTATTAGGATGTCAATATTGCCGTCCAAATACCAAAATACGACAAGCACACTCATATTGTAATAAAAAAATTAATTATATAAATATCCCAATAGAAATTTAAGGACAAATTAGTTTAATTATAAATAAACTAAATACTATTTACATTCATATCTTCAACTATATCTCTTTTTATATAAAAAAATACTAAACCCTAATTTTATTTCAAGAGAATTTTCAGAGAACTGTGATCATACGAGTTCGTTTTTTTATGTTATGAACTCTATCAATAAACAAAAAGTGAGAAGTATTTTTTTTATAAGGTAGCTGTACATATGGTTGTGAAATTTGGTGTGTCAAAAACTTAAAAGGGTTTGTAAATAAATTGTATTAAAATAAATACATTTATTTAAATAAGAGTATTATTAACATTAAGAATTTAAGATTGTTTATACTAATTTTAAATCGTAGATACGAATATACTTACAAACATGAGTGTGCTTATCATATTTATGGGTGGCAATTTCCAAACCCTATCAATTATTATGATGTAATGGTAGTTTGAAGATTTAATTGCTTTGTCATAAGAAGTTAACTTGTATCGAACATCATCCCTTGACACACATGAGAGTGTATCTCCCCTTCCAAGCTCACATGTTAGTGATAGGGTTTCAGTCTCATTATATGTATTTTACAAGTACATGTAACGAGTTCTCTTTCTCTCATTTTCTTCTTATCATTCTCTTTTGTTTTAGAGTATCTCCATGACATCTCTTAGCTTAATTAAGGGAGTATGTGTATTTTTTCAGATCTAACAACTCTCTAACTGACATCCTTAATTGTGTTGAGGAGCAATTCATTGTTTTAATTAAGTGGTGTTTTAAGCCCCTCTTAAAGTGAGCTCCACCAATTAATATTATTTTATTTCTTTGAAAAACTCCATTTAAGGGAGTATTGTTGGAGCATATACTCCTTTAATGGTTCATTGTAACAACATACACTTTTAAATGAGGAAGTCTCTAAGATAGACTACAGGAGATACGCTTAGAAGAATCATTTGAAAGTAAGCATGCCAGAACAGAACACAACCACTGCGTAACAACTGGTAATTAATCTAACCAAAATATTGAGTAGCACACATGCATCAAATGAGTTATATTTGTAACTAGTCATCACCTACAATACATCCAACTCTCCAAACAATAAACAAGCATCAATGGAGACCATTCATTTGATTTGAATCTATAGTCATCATGATACGAGTTTACATGAAAATTTGGTGGGCCGTAGAAATAGAAAACTTTCCCTGCTCCACTTCGCATCTTGTTATGTTAGTTTATGGCCTCATGTGTGTGAATTGTACACATACAACGCGGTTTCAAAAATTTCTTCCTAAGAGTGAATATCACGTTATGCATAGACCAAACTATATAAAAACTACCAATCAAAATGCTACTAACAATTATTAACAAACTGACGTGATAAAGTTGATCGAGTGATAACCTCTTTACAAGTCACATCAACGGTCCCTGGGGTGTAGTTTTGCTGATAAATGGATGAGTTTGAGGTTTGAACAAATGACTTTCAAGTAGCGGTTCGAATCCTAACAATAACAAAAAAGCTTCAAAAAATATATGGTTTTTTAGATAGGTGGATACATGTCGGCGGACCCTATGGAGGTCGGGACGAGCCATACCCCCAACCAACTAAAAAAATATATTGTTAAAAAATTATATATTTTTTTAAAAATATGAATTTTAAATTTTAGTACCATAATTTTTAAGGTTTTATCATTTGACCCCCCAATTCCACAATTCCACTTCTGCCATTGGATGGATAGATAAATACCGAAAAAAGGAGGAATTGCACAAACATCTCTCGTGGTTTGATAAAATTGTATGGATATAACAGTTTTGCATATATACACACAAACTTCTCTCAATATTTGAAAATTGTTGTACAAACATCCCCTACCGCTAGATAGATCTGTTAATCAATGGTCAAAAGTGTAAAAAGTCTAAAATACCCTTCATTTTTATTTTAAATAAACTATTTTTTTTTAAATAAGATAAACGAATATAAAAAAATATTTTAAAAAACATGAATGCATCTTAAATCCGAAACCTGGACAAAAATTCATCTTTACAAAAAAATAGTTTTTAAAACAATTTAATAATAAATAATTTTAAATTTTAAATTTATTTAAAATCTATAAGGAATTGCACAAACTATTTTTTTTTAAGATGAATTTTTTTTCCTAGTTTCAGTTTAAGATATATTCATGTTTTCTAAAAAGATTTTTTAATATATTTTTTTATCTTATTTTAAAGTTTTTTAGTTTAATAGAAATAAAAATATAGGGTATTTTAAAATTTTTACACGTTTGATGGCAAAGGATGTTTACGTAACAATTTTCAAATGTTGAGGGAACTTTGTACGTATATATCCAAAACTACCATATCTGTACAATTTTATCAAACCTCGGAGATGTTTTTACAATTCCAAAAATAATAATAATAATTCAAGTCACACTTATACCGTAAAATTATGGGGTTATAGGCTTCTTCGGTTTTTTTTTTGTATCGAGGATTCTGGATTTTGACTAGACACCCATTCGACATTCCTCTCCAATTATATGACACACCCATGACCAATATGAGAAACTCAACCCACACCTCCAACAACACAAAGATGTAAATAATTAAATAATAACTCATTCATCAGGGTAAGATTCGAACATTTGAGGATTACCTATATTCCAAACTTATCCTTCCACCAATTAAACTATCGAACATTTAAGAATTACCCATATTCCAAACTTATCCTTCCACTAATTAAACTAATGTCATAATGGTGAACCATAATATAATTACCAAGAATATAACCAAATACTTAGGTTTCATCCAAAGCCTTGGACCGTTAAGGCAACCACCTCGTTGTTTCTTCGGTTCTTCGGTTCTTCCTTAGTCATGACTGAGGCGTTATAGAAAAGCGTGTTAATATTTAATAGTATCTTTAATGGAATAGATGGAGAGCACGCGGTTTTGAAAGAAAAGTTGTGTAACATTTTCTAAGAATATATCTTTATTTTCAACTTTGCGTGTATATATTATTTTCAACTTTATTGGTCCAGAGCAGAGTAGAGCACCTCCACTCACACTCCAACCTCAAAGCAGAGCATATATTATCTCTTCAAAAACAGTGTGTCTATACTTAACAAGTATATCATCGTTTTAGCGGACGATGACCCACAATCGAATCGATTCTGTAGAGCTAAAGAAACTTGTTCTGCGATGTTCATATACAAAAAATCGAAGATTTGTTGATGATTTCAAGCAGTTCTCAGTGGTTGCAGATGCAGAGTAGAAGCAACTTACAAACAGAGATGTGAAGATCTGGATGGCCGATCTAGGAGACTTGGTTTGTCATGTTGGAGGCTCTGGGATGCAAATCGGTGGCCGAGAATCAGATAAGCAAAGGTTTTGAATCTGACTCTTTATTTTTTGTTCGTCAGTTTTAGTGATTTTAGCTGATTTTGAAGATCTTGGTAGGCATAAAGATTTGATTTTGGATTGGAAATAGTTGTTGGTATGTTTTGAAATATGTGTTGAGATGGTGTTGAGTGATGATGAATCAAGTAAGGTTAGTTTTTGTGTGGTTTCCATATTACGGTATGGGTGGTGTTGGGAAAATAACACTTGCTCAAGAGGTGCACAATGACTAGCATGGGTATGTCTCTCAAATGACTTTGTTGTTTTGAGATTCACCGGTTGGTTCTTATGTCAGTCAATACCGCGCCTTGTGATCTAAAAGATTTAGATCAAGTGCGGGTTTGGTTGAAAGAGGAATTGGCCGGAGAAGGATCCGTGCTTGTCCTAGATGATGTGTGGAGCAAGGATTGTAGCTTAGGGGAAACCCTGAGGTCTCCCTTTATGGGTGGAGCACCAGGAAGTAAGATAATTGTGAGCACACGTGCCACTTGAGTCGCATAATCCTATTAACAATGAGACCTATTGAATATTGTGATTTAAAGTTTTATGCGATAATTCTAACTGGTCGTGTTCAAGAAGCATGCATTTGAGGGCAGTGATGTTGAAAGTGCAAAGGCTTGCCTTTGGCAGCAACAAATCTTGGTGACTTGTTACGTTTTAAGGGAGATGATAAAGATGTTTTGTTTATCGTGCAATGTTTCCAAAAGATTATGAATTTGAAGATAAGGAACTTGCACTTTTATGGATGACAGAAGATCTTATTTGACAACCGAAAGACAATAGAAACCAAAAGATCTAACTTGGAATGTCATCGCCATCTATTATCAAGGTCATTTTTTCAACAAACAAGTATTAAAGGTTCTAAATTTATAATGCATGACCTTGGTTTCTATAATTACTCGAAGTCGAGTTAGAGCAAACGGAGGGATTGATCACAACATTCCTTGAATTTGGGTAGTAGCATATACAACATAAGAAAAAATGAGCTCCATTCAATCCAAAAAAAAAATGAGAATGTAGAATAAGAGAATCACGTCATTCCTACATTGTACTATTTACGATTCATTACTTTGAAAAAAATGATGATTCACATTTGTATGATAAATAGAGTGTTATCATTCATAATTGCTTCAATGAAATTGATTTACATTTTGATTATGCAAATATACGTTCCTCCTTCAATTTTGGTTATAATTCCTTATATTAAATTGAAAATGTCACTAAGTAATTTCATATTTAATCTTGTTCTTTTCTTTTATTGATATCAAAGTTAGTTTGTTGTCTTCTTCATTTCTTAAAGGAAGAAATGATATGAAGGAATAGGATCAATATAAGCTTACAATGGTGTGGACTTGAGACAAATGTTGTAATTTAATAAAATCAGAACGAATACATGTGAGCAAAAAAATAAATAATTTTTGAAAATTATTTATGGATCACCAATTAAGCATCCCTTAATTTCCATGTTTTTATTATGTTAATGGCTTTTCGGTTCATGCCGTCCCGAAATATTTTTTGTGATGAACTATTCACAGGACGCAGTATAACCTTAAAACTCATGTCTTTTCAAGTTAAAAAAAACTAATATATATATTTATTTGATTTATTTCACCTATTGATCGAGTTTACATTTTTTAATATTCTAAAAGTAATAGAAAAAATGTATTAATTAACGTGTCACCTCTTAGAAGAGCCGATAAGACATATAATTGGTGAATGATTTAAATCCTACCATACGTATTTTATAAGTATACGTGTAGAGTTTTTTTTCCGGATTGTGGGAATAGTTGTGTTCAGTAAAAAAAAAAGTTAATAATAAGATGTACTACAATATACTAATATGAAATAATAACCTTATTACTTCAAAAAATATATATTAACTTTATAAAAATTATAGTATTTTCTTTTAAAATTACAGTACATATAATAATTATTTTACACATTGACTTATTAAGATGTATTAATTTTTTGCAGATTTTAAAATTATTTGGAGTACAAAAAAAAAAAAGAAAAAAATTTAAAATCTGGTGACATTGAAGTAGATTTTGAAAATGATGAGCGACAAGGCAGCAGACATAGCAGCCAACAACACGATGTCTGATCTCATGTCTTGTCCAAAAATGTTGAACAACATCCAGATTCAAGCCTCAAAAACTTCGATGTTTTTATTTTATTTATTGCAATGCTGTTGTATATATACTTGTATTCACTGTTAATTATTTGAACAAAATTTTAGCTTAGGAAACCTGTCAGGAATCTGATCTCTGGTTATCATAGTGAGGATCATGACCCCAAAAATGATGTGTTGAGTGAAATTTCGATCATCGGTTAGTTAAATGGTGTTATTTCTTATTTTTATGAAGAGTGATGAGACTGCAACTATTAAATTTATTTCAATTGAGTTCAAAAATCAAGTTTCTTTGTCATGCCTTGTATATGAAATATGATCATAACGTACATTTGATTGTTTAGATCACAAACATTCTGCTTGTACGATCTTTAAGGTTGCGTTTGGTGCGTGTTAGGAGACGGGTATGGCAGCAAACACTTTTCGGAGCTAAGGTAATGAAAATTGCTTTGTTGCAACTTGTAATTAGAGCTTCAAAGTAGCTTAACTGTTGTGGACACTGCACTTTAATACAATATCCTAATGCATGATTGAAATTCTTTGCTGGTCTGTGATTTTAAATGTATAATGTGGTTGCAGCAGATAATGTTTTGAACGTTCTAGTACTACTTAGTTGGGTGGTAGCTTCTTTGGTCATAGTTGGTAACTTGGGTGCAGCGGAATGCATGTGCTTCTCGTTGCATTGTAGATTTTTCGACTCTTAAAAAATAACCTAGGCCGGTCGATAAACAGATATGAACAACATGGCAACATCAAAACAAGTTGATTTTATCGAAAGATAAACTTGGCCGGTTGACAAATCACAAACCAGTCCAAAATTGGACAATTGATCAGGTCATCTGTCATTCACAAATGACCAAGAACTTACCTGTCAATAACAAGCAATTATTTTGAAGTTTCTGAAAGCACTATGATAATAGCATTTATATTATTTTAGATAAACCAGTTACTCTTGCTTGCTCTCATTTTTCTCTTTGTGTGACTTACTTGCAATAAGCAAAACCAAAAACATGGCTATTGAAGAGCTCTTTCTCTCTGCATTCCTTCAAGTGTTGTTTGATAGACTGGTCCCTCATAAGTTGCCTCACTTACCAGGTCAAGAATGGGTAGAGGCAGAGCTCAAGAAGTGGAAGTAAACGTTGTTGATGATCCAGGCAGTGCTCAGCGATGCAGAGGAGAAACAGTTGACGGACAGGGTTGTGAAAATGTGGCTGGACGATCTCCGAGACTTGGCTTACGATGTGGAGGACATACTGGATGAACTTGCAACTCAAGCTTTAGAGCGCACATTGGTGATTCCTGCTTGTTTCACTAGTTTGGGTCTAAGTGCTGACACATTCAATGCTAATCTTGTGTCCAAGATTAAAGCGATTAGTAGTCGGTTGGATGAACTCTTTGAACTGAAAACTGAACTTGGATTGGAAAAGATTGCTGGAGGGACATCAACTGCTGCATACCGAAGATTGCCCTCAACAAGTGTGCCTATGGAACTAGTTGTTTATGGAAGAGAGAAAGACAAGGCCAGAATACTTGAAATGGTGTTAAAGAATGAACCCAATGATGCCAATTTTGGTGTCATACCCATTGTTGGTATGGGAGGTGTTGGCAAAACTACGCTTGCTAGGGAGGTTTTCAATGATAAGGGAGTGGAAGATTTCAACCCAAGAGCATGGGTTTGTATCTCTGATGATTTTGATGTTTTGAGGATCTCGAAGGCGATTCTTGAGAATGCAGTGCAGGTTAAACTGAAAGATGCAATGGGTAGAAGAAAATTCTTACTTGTGTTGGATGATATTTGGAGTAAGAATTACGAGTTGTGGGAGGCCCTAAAGTCTCCCTTTATGGCTTGTGCACTGGGAAGTAGGATAATTGTTACAACACGCAGAGTAGATGTTGCATTAACAATGGAACCTGGTGGCTATTATGGATTAAAGCTTCTTTCAGATGATGATTGCTGGTTGGTGTTCGTGAAGCATGCATTCAAAAGCTGAGATATTAGTACACTTCAAAATTCAGAATTAATTTATAAAATGGTTGTTGAGAAGTGCAAAGGCTTGCCTCTGGCAGCTAGGACTCTTGGCGGCCTTTTATGCTCTAAGAAGATTGATGATGAGTGGGAAGAAATACTCAGCAGCAAGATATGGGATCTATCAGATGAAACTGACATTCTTCCGGTATTAAAATTAAGTTATCACCATCTTCCTTCACATTTAAAGAAATGTTTTGCCTATTGTGCAATTTTGCCGAAGGATTATGAATTTCAAGAGAAAGAACTTGTATTACTATGGATGGCAGAAGGTCTTATTCAAGAACCAGAAGACAACAATCAAATGGAAAGTATTGGCCTTACATACTTTCGTGATCTTTTGTCAAGGTCAATCTTTCAACGATCTAGTAGTCACAGTTATAAATTTGTGATGCACGACCTTGTGAGTGATTTGGCTCAATTGGTTTATGGAGAAACAAGTTTTAGATTTGACGATGAACTGAGGGTCCACAAGCAACCAGAAAGATTCAAGCGAGCTCGTCATTTTTCTTACATGTGGTGATTATGAGAAGAAGAACAGATTCGAGGTATTGAGCAAGGCTGAGCATCTAAGGACATTCCTGCCAATACTTGTAAGTAATCATACTTGCTATATGACTAGCACAGTTCCTTCTGATTTGTTTTTGATGTTGAAAAAGTTGAGGGTATTATCTTTAAGGAAATATTATATCACTGAGCTACCCAATTCAATTGGAGGTTTGAGACATCTTAGATACCTCAACCTTTCTGGTACCAAGATAAGAAGTCTACCTGAGACGACATGTACATTATTTAACTTGCAAGTTTTGATATTGAGAGATTGTTTTCGGCTACTGAAGTTGCCTACCAACATGAAGAACTTGATCAATTTGCATCATCTTGACATTGAAGGTGTAGATTTGATAAAAGAGATGCCAGTAGGAATGAAACAGTTGAAATGTCTCCAGATATTGTCTAACTTTATCCTTGGTAAAGGTACCGGATCTGGTTTGAAAGATTTGAAGAACTTAAGTTTCTTTTCGGAAAACTTTGTATTTCAAGATTGGAAAATATGACTGGTTCACTGAGCACAAGGGGAGCCATTTTAAGTAACAAGAAGTACCTAAAAGAATTGATGCTAGACTGGGATTCTCAATTTGATGACTCACGAAATGAGATTGCAGAAAAAGATGCAATTGAGATGCTACGACCTCATAAAAATCTGAAAGAGCTCACAGTCAAAGGCTATGGTGGCAGGGGATTTCCATCTTGGTTAGGAGATCCATCATTCTCTAAAATGGTGTTCCTAAGATTGGAAAGCTGTAAGAAGTGCATAGCCTTACCTATGCTTGGACAGTTAGGCTCACTTAAAAACCTCACCATTAAAGAGATGGCAGGACTAAAAAGCATAGGCTTGGAGATTTATGGGGGTTCTTCAAAACCTTTTAAATCATTGGAGACTTTATGCATTGAAGATTTGCAAGAATGGGAGTGTTGGGACCCAACTGAAGAAAATGAGCAGATTAAAAGATTTCCTCACCTACATAAGCTTTCCATAGTGAAATGTCCTAAACTCTCAGGAAAATTACCTAACCATCTTCCTTCTTTGGAGAAACTTGTGATACTTGACTGTGTGCAGTTGGTTGTTTCACTGAAAAGCCTTCCGCTGCTGTGCAAATTAGAAATAGATGGCTGCAAAGAAGTGGAGTGCATCAGTTCGACAGTATCCAAGTCGTTAATTTCTATTAAACTTTCAAATGTTTCAGAGGCTGGCAATTGGTTAAGGCAAGAGTTTCATAAAGTTGATCGACTTAAGATCATCAGGTGTGAGAAGCTCATAAATTTGTGGCAATGTGAGGTTTGTCTTGGGAAGCCACCACAAGGGTTGCACAGCTTCACCTTCCTTAGAGAGCTAAGCATTAAAAACTGCAATGCTCTAACATCCTTACCAGATGGAATGAGGAGCCACAATGCACATCTTGAGAGCTTGCGGATTGATGGTTGCGATTCTCTAACATTTGTTTTGAGAGGGCAGCTACCTTCATCTTTGAAAAACCTTGAGATATGGTATTGTAAAAAATTGCAGTGTTTGTTGGAAGATAGTGAGGATAGTTCTTCTTCATCTTCTTCAGTGATTCACATGGAGAACATCACCGACACCAGCACTTGTCTCCTGGAGTACTTGTATGTTGATGAGTGTCCGTCCATCTCTCAGGAGCTTGGCAAGAGGCCTTTTACCTGCAGCACTTAAACATCTTCAGATTCGATATTGCTCAAATCTCAATACCTTATCATCATCAGGAGGCCAGTTACCTTCAGCACTAACACATCTTGCCATCTAGGACTGCTCCATGCTCACGACCTTATCATCGACAGGTCTCTTACCAGAGACGCTTCAGTACCTAGATGTTCATGATTGTCCAAAGCTCGAGTCAATCACAACAAGCTTTGCTAGCAACAGTTCTCTTGGGTTTATTCAGATTGGGAATTGTGAAAGTCTTAGATCCATACCTCAGGGCCTACACAATCTAAGCAATCTTCAGAAGATCTGTAATGGTGGTTGTCCATTTATCGAATCCATATCTGAGGGCCTAAACAATCTTAGTCATCTTCATCAAATTCATATAGATCATTGTCCAGGTCTAGTTACTTTTGCAGAAGAAGGGCTCCCTAGCACCATTTTCAGCCTAGTAATAAAAAAATGTGAGGAACTCAGAGCTCTGCCCAACTGTATGCACAAACTCAAGTCTCTTCAAGAATTAAAAATATTGGGATGTCCAAGGATCACATCTTTCCCAGAAGAAGGTATTGCCACCAACCTAACATCACTTTCAATTGGAGATCCCAATATTTACAAATCATTGTCTGAGTGGGGGTTGCACAAGCTCACCCATCTTAGACACCTTGAGAAAAGTGGATGTCCAGATGCAATGTCCTTTCCGGAGGAACAAATGGGAATGGTGTTACCGGAAACTCTAACTGAGCTGACCATTGCAGTATTTCCAAACTTGAAATACCTATCCGCAAAGGGTTTTTGTAACCTCACCTGTCTTGAAGTTCTGTCTATCAGAGATTGCTCAAGTCTCAAGTCCTTTCCAGAGGTGGGCCTTCCATCCTCACTTTTACAGTTGCATATTATTCGTTGTCCTTGGCTGGAAAAACAGTGCAAAAGGGATAAAGGACAGGAGTGGCAGAAGATAGCTGATATCCCTTTCGTTATGATAGATGGAAAATTCATCTATGATCCGGAGGAGGAACAATAAGCTCCATTTGATGTCAAAAAGCAAAAAAGAGGGTACTATTTCCAGGTTAGTCAGTCGATAACACCCCAGTTCATTGTGTAGATTGGAAATTTGATGTAAAAGGGCAAGAAAGAGAGTACCATTAGTCCATAATAAGAGCCAACAATATTTTGGTTTTCTTTTCAGATGTTTAGTTCATTGTAACCATACAATTAAGGATGCTGTGATTGAAGAAGTTTTGTTGTCTTGTCTGTCTACACTGGTAAAAACAAGACTCTTTGATGGCCCTCTTTACATGGTTCTTTTCATATTGTCGGATAATCAAAATATTCACTCATTTGAATGTGTAACCAGAAAAAAAAATTGACTGTCAAAGCATTCATTTTATTGTATCAGTGCAATTAGATTGGTACTATGCATGTGTCTGCAATTACTTTTTACTATATTTTAGCTCGTTGAAAACCACAGGACGATAATGAAACTCAGCGATTCTTTGATATCTCTATGGAATCTTAGATGTTTTTTATTTCATTGCAATGCTGTTGTATTCACTGTTAATTTTATGAACAAAGTTTCCTTCTTTGGAGATGCATGTGATACTTGACTGTGTGTAGTTGATTGTTTCCCTGAAAAGCCTTCTGCTGCTGTGCAAATTAGAAATAGACGGATGCAAAGGGATCGGAATAATCTCATTAAATGCTGTGAAAATGCTTATCAATCACTTTTAGTAATTCTCCAACGTCATTCCAAATTCTAGGTAAGTTCTTAGTTTTCGAAATTTGATTGTCTGAGCCTAACCAATGTTAATCGACATTTACTTGAAACTACACCACCCCCGACCATTTTTTTTTGTAGGAATCTTCCAACACCTAAATTTTTCTTCTGACGTTATCTTTAATCTAGAGCAAGGTTCGAAATCAGCGACAAAGAGTTTTTTCCTTGGCATAGCAATCTCTATCATTGGCATATTTTAATACTCAATAAGGTAGATATATATTGCCAAGAAAATCACAATGAATTGAAAACAATTATGAACAAAAAACAATGTGACTCTGACATGTATCAAGACTTCTCCATCAAAATTTAGAGATGCCTTGATCTGAACCAATTAATGTTGCATTATTTTGCTTTTCAAAAATCAATACCAAGCTATTCTATACAACTATGATCTTCAATCTTCGTTTAATTTTCTGCAATAAATTTTCTGTAGCTTATTGTATTCTTTGTTCCCAATTTAGCTTAACTTTGCGCTGATGAGTCCTTCAATGGATCCAACCAATGCAAACATAGTCACAAGGAAGCAACCAAATGTGAAAATCCGAAGCATCACCCACGTTGTTGTCCAGGCTTCAATGTTCCTCTGCTTGAAGTACATTTCTACAGGCAAATATATTGTTATTGGCCAGAAATTGAGGGCTCCTAACACTCCTATGACCTGGTTGAAGTAAGGGAATATCATTGCAATTGATGTTGTACAAACAACATGAACTGTTCGAAAGCACAGCCGGAGAAGATTCAATCTAAAAGCTGGAATCAATGGGAGTTTGAGTGTGTACTCATTGTTTATGAATCCACTGTCTGGATACTTCTCGGAAATCCATCTTTCTACATTGGCAAATAGTGGTTGGCTGTAAACCTGCCAAACCAAAAAATGCACCAGCAAGAAGTGATCAAATGATTTCTGTAAACTATTAGAGTGTTTAAATACTATTGTTGGGTCATTCTTATTAACTTAAGTTTTTAGGTTTGATAGTTTCTAACATAGTTCGGTTGTCCCAAGAGTTATGAGTTCAAGCCCGCTACTCTGGCACGTGAGGGGATCTGATGGTTACCGACAAAAACAACTAATTGATCAATGAAGGTCTATGAAACAAACCTGATATCCTCCAACAAGATGAATTACAATGCAAGCATTAGCAAAGTCGATGAGCAAGTAAGGCTCGTAGAATCCGAACCCAGTTAGCAGGTTCCCTGGTGTAGCCTCCCCAAAAGCTGCATAACCAAAGCCTCCACACAAGACATAGAAAATGGTTATAATAATGGTTGATATTGTTGAGGCCTTCTTCATGGTCTGGTTTTCTGATGGAGGTGACTTCAATGTATCCTTCAGGTTTTCAGATATTCATAGAATAATGTCAGTATTCGGATCAAAAATATCTAGTAATTCTCTGTCATGGACGTCCGATTTTTTTTATTTTATTTATTGTTATTATTATTATTATTTTTTTACCTAACCATTTTTATATAGCTTCATACCTGTATCTCAATGAGTATAAGTGTATATGGATATGCAAAAGCGATATCTCCAAGTGCTTGAGATACCAACCACATTTTCTCAACCGAAGAAGAAGTTTTGATTCCTGTAAGGCTACCCTTAACATATCCATTTTCTGTAATTCCAACCAAGGAAAGAATTATTGGGTATTCAAACTAAAATCCTAGTCAAATCAAACCTTGTACTGAAATCTAATGGTATCAGAACATTGTTATACCGATTACTTGGGCTACACCAAGACCGAATCCGATGAAAGAATATAATAAGGACATGGTGGCAGCAACAATTGATAGCCATTGAATGTTATGGAAATCTGGTGCTTGAGATAGAACAATTTGAACAAGTCCAAAAATGAGCATATAATAAGTATCTGGATAGTCACATGCAGCTTGATGCCCTTCTTTATGGTAACAGTTTGATTTGTGAATCGCCCTGATAAAATACCAAGAAATTAAATAACTCGATAATATTATTAGAAAGTTTATTTATATTTTTCGATTCATTGACAGTGTCAGAAACACTGAGCTTCTCTACTGCAGACGACTGTTTCGGGTCCTGAAAATGTTATTCTTAAGAACTGAGAACTATCAGCAGTAGAGAATTTTCAATGAGAAACATACCTTATGCTGATAGCAGATGTTACAGTATAGGCAATTCCTACTCCAAACAAGGTTACTTGTATAAAAAGGCCACAAAACCTTGCACTCTTTTTCCCTGAAATCCATGTTTTTTTCAGTTAGAATAATTTAATATTCATCAAAAAATTATTCACTGCACACTGAGAGCATCCTCCGATAGACCGGCAAAGAGGATGTCTTTGACTATATTTAGGGAGCCTCGATCAGAAAGTGCTCCAACCCGACCAAGGGCTCCCTAAATCTAAGGCTCCCTATCTGACTCCCGATATTTTTTTCACTTCCTCAATTCTTAAGTCATGTTTTTATTTATGTTTTTTTTAAGATAACTGTCAATTATATCTATTTAATTAATTGTTTTAATTCAATTTTTAGTGTCTGCTTGACTAAAAATAATAATATTACAACACAAATTTATTTTCAACTTCTCCACGTCTTTTTTTTTACATACCAACAAACTCTTTTTTAAAAAACAAAGAAAAACCCATTTCATTATTATTTTTTTATATAATAACATTTAAAATTTAGTTAAAAATAATAATAATTAGTTTTTAATTAAAAATATATTACAAAATAATAAGAAGTCATTTTTAGAAAGCCTTATTGGAGTGTTATTAATTCCTTAAATGGCACCCTACCAAAAAAGTACAATTGGCTCCCTAAATGGAAGGAAAATTTAGGAAGCCTTATCGGAGATATCTAATTGACCTTATTAAGTTTTCCTTTTTTTTCCTAATATCTTGTCCAATAATTTTGTAATAAAAATCATGTGTGTGACCATTTTTGACCTTATTATTATAGTTCAGTTTAGACAAGATCAGAGACAGACATAATAATATCTTGCAAGTGTTTCTGTATGTAGGGTACTAAATACTAATATCTATGAAGAAAATGATTAAATTAATATATTTTGTCTGTAATATATACAGGGAAAAAGGAATAAGACAGGGAATATTTGATTTGTAAATTGTAATCCCGATATACTTTTTTTTTTCTAAATAATAATAATAAAATAAATGGAAATACAAGAAAAAAAAGTAGGACCCAAATAACATGATATGATTTATAGGTAACTCAGCCTTAGAGTGTTCCTATGGTCGGATTAGTCCTGGAAGTTTTTTTCTTAATTTTTTTTTATAATAGTATGAAGAAAATGATTAAAATAATATAATATTATGAACCGATTCTAAGATATTATAAAATTAGATATTTAATTAGATAACATTGTAGAACAAGAACATTATATAACTTTAGTTTTAAAATTTTCTGTTAGACCGACCTATCTAGAGAATTATTAATCACCCATATTGATAAAATTATGGGTTCGAATTGATATCTATATTAATGATATTATGAATTTGAGGTATGCTATATTTCCATACTATAACCTAAATTTATATATAGAGAGAGAGAGGCATGACTCAATCATAACTTCAACAGGATAAATTTGTGGGGCAATTGGGCAACTAACCTATCTCATATTAATGATTTGGAAAAAAAAAAGTGATATAATATTTTAGGACTGGTCTTATCATGCTGATAGGCGGCTTGGACACAAAATCATGTCAAAAGACTCGAAACCTCTTATAATCTAATGAAATAAGTCAATAATTATATGCAAATATAACAAATCAATAATTCAATATCTACCATTCTCTATTGATTTCCCACCTAATTACTGAAGCTTGACAATTCCTATTATGCTACACATATTTGCCACTTCCCAATTTCCCATCCATATATGTTTCCAACTTTTCATGACTTTCCCTTTGCTTTTATCTTAATTGGAATAATTATAATGAAATTCTACTTTAAAATCGAAATTTTAAACTCTAATATATATCAATATAATACAATTTGAAATCTAAAAAAGAAAATACAATTCGAATTTACAACTTTAATTGAATGAATGTGTAGGGTCCTCGTTTTTTGTTTATATTAATGATTTGGAAAAAAAAATGAGATGAGAAAGCATATAAGTAGATAACATAAATTATGCTTTATATATATTTAAGTATTTCTATAATATTTTGTGGCCTGTCTCATACTTTCTCTTTGCTTTTACTTTACAATTCTTAAAGAATAACTTGAGGACCAACTACCTCAGTCCTCTCTCCGTCTCTGTTAATTGGATTGATAATGAAATTCTACCTAAAACTTGAAATTCTAAATTCTATTAAACTCTCACTAAAGCCTAAAGGTGTGAAAAAAGTTTCGATACGATGAATGAATTCTGTTTGACCCAACAAGTGATAAGAATATCCAATTATAAGTGATTTTAAGACTATAAGACACAATAACATACGTGTAAGTAAATAGGCCAAAAGACAAGAAGGGCCCAAATAATAAAACCAAACTTGTTCAAAGAAAGAAAGTAATTATATAAAAGTGTCGGCCTGAATACCAGCCAAGAGTTGTTTAGTTTGTGTTCATCAAATTGATCATCAAGTAGATGTGTAATTAATCTTGTTACATACCTAGACTCATGTCAACAGCTTCAAGATAGGAGCGATTCCGGCCGGGTCCAAGTTCAGGATCAGGAGTTCTGTAACAATTGCTTAGAAGAAATGTGGAGGTGAGAGTGATTGAAGCAAAGGAAAGCATAGCAAGAGGCCCTGCAATCCAACCAAGCTGAGCTACACTCCATGCCAGAGACAACACTCCTGAGCCTACCACTCCTGTTATTATATGTGACACTGCAGTCCATACATTTCCTATAATTCACAAATAATTCAACCATTTCAAGTCATCATCAGTTCATGTAACAACAACAACTCTAGATTAATTATAACACTTGATAATTGTTTCAAATCATGAAAAATTGAAAATGAAGAAGAAGAACAAATTAACCAGTTCTGTTGACATAACACTTTGCTTGTTGTTGTTCTTCTTCTCCTTCTTTATGTAACAATAATGGGGTCTGATGATGATCAGCATTTGAAGAAGCCTCTACCATGGTCTACTTCTACCAGCAATATTATCAATGTTTGTGGAGGATGTTTTGAGGGATTGAAAAACAGAAATTTATAGGTGTGAAAAAGTGCAGAAGTTGTAATAATTATTTTTTCAAGGTGGTTGTGTTTTTTTAGGTGAGAGTTTCTTTGCTTTACACAAAGTAATGTGTTCAGAGACTTTTCTACTGATTATAGAAAGTTTTCTTGTTTGATTAAAACTCTAAAGTTTTATGGAGATACCTAAACGATGGGGCAAAACTTTAGTACATTCATTTAAATTGGATTAAATTTATATGATTTAAATGAATTGACTAAATTGTTACCACATTATTTTGACACCAGATTTATGTACCAAATTTAGATAAAATAACATTACTCTTTACATATATGTGTATTTTTTTTTATTTAATGAAAATAACACAAGGAATAAAATAAGATTGAATTATTATTATTATTATGAACAGAGTGGGGTTAGCGTTTTTATAAGAAATTCTCTGGCCAATAAATTTTGCAAAAGATCTTTTCTTAACATGACACATGTTGGTACTAAGGATTTGCAACTATTAGATTCGAATTTAAAATCAGGAATACCTTCTTAAAAAAAATATATTTAACTGGTCAGTTCAAATCTTCAATAATGTAATTTCAATTTATTTATCTCTTAATGAGACTCAAACTTAATATAAGGAAGAAAATAGATTAATAGATATAATTAAATATGCAATATTTAGAGATAAAAGTATTCGGTTAATAGGGATCAATATACTTCCAATGTCCAATTAGGAACGGCTAGAATAGAAATAAAGTATTGGGTCAAACTTTTCTTTGATGTTGATAGCTATGTATAGTCTTTTGAAGTTGATATCTAAATGCCAAATATGATAGCTATGAATAATCTTTTGAAGTTGATATCTAAATGCCAAGTATAACCTGTAATAAACTATCTTCTCAAGCATACTATGATTCTTTGGCTGTTTAAGGCCTTAATTAATTTAACTACTAAAATATTGTCAGTCTCTAACTGAGATCCCAACATCACAATTCCATCACACCGGCAACAATATTTGGGCACAGGCAAAGATGAGTTGTCTTTGTGATAAACAATCACATCTACGCATTAATTTTTTGGTTCAAGTGGTATTTCTCTTTTCCAAATCTTAAATTTGAACTAGAAAAATGATATTTAGACACTAGAATAATGTGACCTAATATGAAGCCATACACTCTTGATAAAATAAGGTTTTAATGTCGTGTTAGCAACTATTAGACAAAAGCTTATACTACACTATAATCTCTATAAAGTATTAATGTTGGCACCATATAAAATCAATTAAACAATTGAGATAAAGGAATGTTATTTAACCTAAATTTAGTGTCCAAATGATATGACAACACTCTAATCCATTTATTTAAATCATGTAAATTTAATACAATTTAAATGTATAGATTGTAATATTGTCACATCATTTGGATAAAATAACACTATTAATCGAGATATTAATTTATGGAGTTATTGGATATGTATATTTTCTTTAATTTCAAGCATGCATTTTACTCCTTTAATCAATTGAGATTCAACAAATACATTTACCAACTAAAGATTTTATGTTATATTTAATAAAATCAATTAAAGATACATTAAAATACTAAAAATATATATAACCAACCAAATTAAATATTAAATTCATTGTACTCACATGTTTAATTAAATGAATTTATTGTAACCGTACACATTAAAGTATGAAATATATTAAATCAAATATGCGTTTTACTCATTTAATCATTTAAGATTCAAGGTATGTATGCATTTAACCAACTAAAGATTCCTTATATTGTACTAATGCAATCGTTAAAGTTTTTTATATATCAAAAAAACCTAATAGTCAATCATCCTATAAATATATATACTTTTTAATAAATTATTTATCTAAAAAAGCGTGCAACCACATATTCATTAAAAGGGAATATTAAAAATATATTTTTATAATTTAATCAAAATTATTAATTTATTTCCTTAATCAAGTCGGGATCGGTAAACTTTATTTTATAAAAAAATATTTATTTTTTAATGGTTATACCATATGCTATTCAATTAAATTTCGATCTCAATTTATGTATTCTATTATGAACATGAATGCTTATATGCCGTTAAACATTTTGATCTTATAGGTGATAAATACCGTAAAATTGTAAACATCACTACATACTCTACTTTGAAAATTGAGTACTATATATGATATTGTCAGGAACTTCACAATGAACAAAAACAATTGTGAACCAACAACAATCTGATTCTGGAATATCACATGACCTTTCCATCGAAAAATAGAAATGCCTGGAACAGAACCAATTAATGTTGCGTTATTTTGCTTTTCAGGAATCATCATCCGATCGAATCTTCATAAATTTTTATGCACTCTACTGTAAATTCTTTCTTCCCAATTTATCTCATCTTTGCACTGATAAGTCCTTCAATGGATCCAACCAAAGCAAACATTGTCACAAGGAAACAGACAACAGTGAAAATCCGAAGCATCACCCATTTTTTTGTCCAAGCTTCAACATTCCTCTGCTTGAAGTACATTTCTACCGGAAAATATATTGTTAGAGGCCAGAAAATTATGCCTCCCATCACTCCGATAACCTCGTTGAAATAAGGGAAGGTCATTCCGATTACTGTTGTAAAAACAACGTAAGCTGTTCGAAAACACAGCCGGAGAAGATTCAGTTGAAAAGCTGGAATCAATGGGAGCTTGACGGAGAATTCATTCTTCATGAATCCACTGTGTGGATACTTGTCTGAAATACGTTTTTCTGCATTGGCAAATAGTGGTTGACAGTAAAGCTGGCAAAACAAAAAAATGTAACATCAAAGATGTGTTTAAACAAAATATCCTGAAAACGACAAATTGTTCAGGTTCCTGAAAAAAAAACCTGGTATCCTCCAACAAGATGAATTATAATGCAAGCATTAGCAAAGTCGATGAGCCAGTAAGGCTCGTAAAATCGAACCCCGTTAGTAGGTTTCCTGGTGTAGCATCCCCATAAGCTGCATAGCCAAAGCCTCCACACAAGAGATAGAAAATGGTTGTAACAGTGATTGATATTGTTGAGGCCTTTTTCATGGTCTGGTTTTCCGATGGAGGTGACTTCAATGTATCCTTCAAGTTTTCAGATTATTCATAAAATAATATTTCAGTATTCAGATCAGAAACGTCTACTTATTCTCTGTTAAGGACATCAAAATATATTTATCTTTTTATCCCTAACCATTTGTATATAACTTTGTACCTGTATCTCCATAAGTATAACTGAATATGGATAAGCAAATGCGATATCGCCAAGTGCTTGAGATACCAACCACATTTTCTTAATTCCAGAAGAAGTACTAATTCCTGTAAGGCTACCCTTAACATGTCCATTTTCTGCAATTTCAAGTAAGGAAAGAATTATTGGGTTTTCAAACTAAAAATCATACTCAAATCAAACCCCGGAATCTAATGGTATGATCAGATCATTGCATTACCGATTACTTTGGCTATGCCAAGACCGAATCCGATGAAAGAATAGGCGAAGGACATGATGGCAGCAACAATTGATAGCCATTGAATGTTATGGATATCTGGTGCTTGAGATAGAACAATTTGAACAGCTCCAAAAATTAGGAAAAAATAAGTATCTGAATACTCGCATGTAGCTTCATGCCCTTCATCATGGTAACAGTTTGATTTCTGAATTGCCCTAATAAAATTCCAGGATTATTGATACAAATTTCGAGAAGAATTTAAAAGTGGATACTGTCCTGAAATATATATATATAGATAACAGTCTGCACCAGAGAATTTTCGATAAGAAACATACCTCTTACTGATAGTAGATGTTATAGTATAGGCAACTGTTAATCCACACAAGCTTATTTGTATAATAACGCCGAAAGCCCGTGCACTCTTTTCCCCTGAAAATCAATGTTTTTAAGTTATAATTATTTGTATATCACCTCTTAGTCTATACCGCCTTCCACATCTAATGGTCAGGAGTTCGAGTTCCACCGTACATATTTTACAAAATCTGTGAGGAGTTTTCTTCTGGTTTGTAGAAACAGACTTCTCTTCGATTGTGAGAGTTGTAGTCCATATGTAACCTCTCCACGATGGTGAGAATAGTATTTTAGACCGTGTTTATAGAGTCTAATAAATCTCGTAAGCAAATGTGAAATGGGGTGATACACACTACTTAAAATAAGAGGAGTGTATTTTGAAAACCATTCAGATATACACTTGTAACATAGTAATAAGTTCATCACAGTCATACTAATGAAATCATGGGATCAAGTTTATCTTTCTTATCAACTTTCAAATTTGTAGTAGTTTTTTTTTCTTTTCAACAAAAAAAATTACTTTTAGCAACCCATTACACCGATGACTATAAAATACTATTACAATTTGGAGATCGGAATAGATCGAGAGACACCTATAAGACACCACTAACCTCATTTCATATATATATTAATGAGAATGAGATGGAAACCAAAAAATTGTGATAAGATAGATAAGTCTTTTTATTTTAGCAGATAGATGGTGGATAAGTTATGACGAATTGTGTTTTTTTATAAAGTATTTCAACGATATTTGAACGGTCTGTCTCATCTAATCATTTTTTATTATAAAAAAAAATACAATAATTTTAGATTTAACTCGGTAAAAAGTGACAGATTCGAGTATGTATATCTTTTCGTTACGTTGATTTTTTTAATAAATATTAAAATATTACGTAAATTTGTGGATCATACATGTGTGAGACGGAACCAACTTATTGATAGTCGATTTGGACAAATAATCATATCATAACCTCTAATCAATAAATGAAATCAATGTTGTAACGCATGTGTCAACTCTTCAAACAAACTAAAAAATGATGTGACTCGTATTTACTAGTTTTGTAGATAAATCTACCATTCTCTTCCACCTACCATGTAAAACTTTGTCAAATAATCCCATTTTTGTACACAAAGTTGTCACTTGATTTCCATCTATTTTTCCAACTTTTTTATGACCTATTGCATTTAGTTTACAACTCATATGAAGAATCATTTGAAAACCATCCTCCTCTCTCTTCCTCTCTCTCTTAAGATGACTAATTAATTATACACAAATCCTATTGATAATGATATTCTAAAAATTTGCATTAAATTTTCAACATATATTGAAAAAAAGAAGAAGATAAGAGTTTCAATACTTCTGAACCCAACAACATACTACAGTATAAGAGTATTCAATTATATGAAAATTATCAGGTGCATGAATTACATATGTTTTTTGTGGGGAATCTCAATTGATATCGGTGTAAAATGAATTAACACCGGTGTCAATCGAGATTCCGTACAAAAAATTGTTGGGAATCCCACACTTGATCTACTCATGGCCGGCCCATAGTGAGAGCAAACCTAGCCATTTGATGGGGCCCCCAAATGACCAAATTAACTTTCTTCTTATTCTGGGGTCTCATTTTTCAAGATCCAATCTGTTTGGGGTCTCACTCTTTTATACTCAATCTATTTAAAAATATCCTAATTTTTATTAATATCATTAAATGGATAGGATCCCAAAATATTTGGAAACGACTCTGGACCTGCTCTCTAATTAAATAATAAGTCCTTTTAATACATCATGACAAGACTTTATTGATATTTAAGATTTTCTCCTAGAAATGTCAAAAGAATCATTCAAACTTTCATAAAATTTACTGGAATCCTATAAAGTGAGGGTGACTCAGTGACAAACCTCTACGGTCTACCCCTTCCCTCGAAATATTATAATAGCTCAAAATAATTACCACCTCCCTAACAGAAATTTTGTTCATTTTTTTCATACTAAACGAATCTGCCTAAAATTAGACCAAAAATCGGGGACGTGATTGAAATTCACCCAAAGAATCAAACCAAACAAGTTCAATAGTAGAGACTAGAGAAAGCAGATCGATGAAGTGAAAAATGTGAATGAAAATAGCAGCCAAGAAATGTAATCTTTCTTACCTAGATTGATGGCAACAGCTTCAGAATAGGACCTATTCCGGCCAGGACCATGTTCAGGATCTGGAGTTCTGTAACAATCGCATAGAAGAAATGCAGAGGTGAGAGTGATTGCAGCAAAGAAAACTATAGCAAATTGCCCTGCAATCCAACCCAACTGAGCTACACACCATGCCAGAGACAGCACTCCTGAACCTATCACTCCTGTGATTATATGTGCCACTGCAGTCCACACATTTCCTATTTCACAAACCATTTCAAGTCAGCATACATGTACAAATACAACAACTCTCTTGATGTTGTTTCAAATCATGACAAATTGAAAAAAAAAAAAAAGGACAAACCAGTTCTCATGGTGACAAAAGATTCTTCTTTTTCTTCTTCTTTGTGTAACAGTAATGGAGCCTCTCCCATGGCCTCCTCCTAGCTTTATATTTATGTGGGGAATTGTTTTGAGGAATTTAAAAGTAGAATGGATAAACTTTCTTGCTTTTTGACAAATGCAGGTGTTTTGAGAATTGAGATTTATTGAAGTCTGTGTCACGTCTTGTTTGGTCAAAATTCTGCCCGTATTAATGATACCAAAAATGATATATACTATCTTAAACCAATATGGGTTATCAAGGAAAGAAATTAAATTCCCTTTTAATATTTTCTATTTATTGATTGTAAATTTGTAATACAGCCTTATAAACTTCTGGTGTACATACATTCCCATTTCAAGAATGTGTAGTAAAAGAAGTTAGTAAAACAAGGTGTACATATATTGATTGTAATTCAGCTGCAGGATTTGGCACTTATAAGACCTTCAATTGAAGCAGTTAAGCTGATGATTGTCACAAGCAAGCAAAACAACCTAAATGTTCTGAGAACAATCCATTTTCAAGTCCAAGAATCAATTTTGTTCTGCGCCATGTACATTTCCATAGGAAAATATATAGCCAAAGGCCAGAAGTTCAAAGCGCCCAACACTTCAAGTACATCATTGAAGTAAGGCCGGGAAGATCATCGCGACAACTGTTGTTTACACGACGGATGCAGTTCTAAAGCATAGTCTTGAGAGATTAATCTTTAATGATGGCAAAATGGTGGGATAATTCTGAAGGTGTAGAAGTTGTTCACAAATCTGCTTGTTGGGAATATCTTCGTGAACCATCTCTCCCCAAATGCAAATACTGGTTGACTGTAAATCTGAGAGTTGAATTAAAACACATGAAGTGATTAGCATACATGCATGTAAATTTAACAAGTGATGTTGAATGTGATTGATTTTATACCTCATATGCTTCTATCTAGTGATCGAAGAACAATGCAAGTTCAATGTCCATCCCAATAATTTTAACCAAGCCCACTGCCTAAGTCTAAACACAAGCAAGCCCAAGCCCAAGACCAAAAGGTGCTCTCATTTTTGTTGCTTGATAAGTGATAAATTAAAGTCTATGACAAAGACTAAAGAAATTCAGATTTCCAGATGAATATTATATATGTTTAAACAGAGTTTATAGAATTTAGTGAGTCAAGAAACTGAATTATTCTTTTGAGAATATTTCACCAATTAGTTATATTTGAGAATTTTGTTAAGAAGTATTTGAGAAAAATATATCAGTTTTTCAGATGAGAATTTTTAGAGGTTGTAAAACAGTATTTTTAGATTTTGAAACTAAACTTACTTCTGAGATTTATTCAAAGTATTTTTCAATGAAGAAAGATAATCATTATTTTAGCTTTGAGATGAGATTTATTAAGAATTCTATAAGAAAAGCACATTCAGACAGATTTCAAGAAGGATTGTTGAGATTTTAATATACCATATATGTTCTCTCTTCAGTAGTATCAAATATCAACGTGTATGTGGCCTTTGGGGCTTCTCAGCATGTGTGAGATTACTCTACACGATCACATATCAACGTGTACGTGAGATTACTCTACACGTTTGATCAGATATTGACATGTACGTGAGATTGCTCCGTATGTTCGATCAGATATCGACGTGTATGTGAGATTATTGTTCTGTATAAGTGATCAGATATCACCGTTTATGTGAGATATTCCCCCCTACTTGACGTGTGCATTGAGATTCTTTACCACATACGAGAGATATTCCCCTGGGTACCAGTTTGGTAATGAAATTCAAATTATTTAAGATTATCATAATATCATATTTTATGTTTTATAAAGTAGAAAACATTTTACTACATTACTTAGTATTTACAGAAAAAAGTGATTCATTCACATAAAATATATTAAACTAGCTCAATAGCTCATATGTTATAATACAGTTCCAAGTTAATAGTTTTCAATTGTATATTTATTGGCTACTAGTATAAAGTTATATTAGTACAAAATGAATAGTTTTAGTAAAAGAGTTTTAGTTATAGAAATGTAAAGAAGATAGTTGTAAGTTCATATTTGTTCAGAGATAGTTATTGTTAATAAAATTGTATTGGTATTCACTTACCGAGAGTTAGCACTCACACTCTTTTTAATTTTTCCCAGATGATCATCATGTTCGTACGGATTATTTAATATCATGAGATGGGTCACATGTGATAATAAGATTTGTATTTTATGAATTTAATTAAAACATATTGTGCATATGTGCATATTTCAAAGTATCAAGATTTTTCATAATTAGCTTTCAAATATCTTATTTGATTTTGCATATGTAAATATTCAGTATTTGTGTCCAACACTAGTAAAACAAAATTTCTTATTTTAATTGAATGATGTTTTACGATGGGCCATAACCCACAAACTTAAATTGTACTTGGGGGATTTTGAAAAGCCAAAACGATGCCTTTAAGAATTTTATTAGAAGCCACCTTGAGATTTATTCGAGTTGCTATAAAGTTTTTTAAAAGATTCAGACTTCAGTTATTAAATGAGTTTTTTATAGGATTCCCTTGTACCAAGAGATGAGTTGGGACGGGTCCTATTAGCAAGCATTGGCAAAGTGATGCGGCAAGCAAGGGCTTAGGGTTTATAGAGCGAAGGGATCGCCTCAAAGGCAAAGGGCACTAGGCCACTAGTAGGGAGAGATTTATAGTATGTTGCTGGTAGGTTGCTTTTCGAATTGTTGATGTGAGTTTTTTTCATAGAAGCTTCCACAACATCACAAAGTCAAGAGGTTCTGCTACATCACAAAACCTGTAGGGCCCGTAGAATCCAAAGCCTGTCGAGAGATTTGCTGGTGTTAGGCTTCCAAAGGCTGCATATACGAAGCATTCTCAGCAGAGGTAGAAGAAAGTTGTGATGAAAATTGCAACCGTTTAAGCTTTCTTCATGGTCTTGTTTTCTGGTGGAGGTGACTTCAATGTATCCTTCAATCAACAAATAATTTATATTGGTGCTTGAACTTATTGACTTTACATAGAAGCTATGATGGTGCATGAACTTGGAAATATTTTTACAGTTACAAAAATTTAGAAGCCACACCTGTATGGCTGTATTTCTAAAAGATTTATACCATATCCATATTCCATAGGCAAAAGCAATGTCTCCAAGTGCTTGGAATGCTAACCACAGTTTATCAGCAACCCTAGCTTCCGGAACTCCTGTAATACTCCCCTTAATCCTCCCATATTCTGCTATCAGAAAATCATCAAGTCAGCTCTCATGGACGACATTCAGGGACGAAGCCAGGATTTTAGCTTTGGGGGGGCCGACGCAAAGACAAATACTTAAGTTAACGGACAGGAAAAATATATTTATAAACTAAGTTATTAAAAAACCAAATGTAATATCGTTTAGATATTGACGAAGATGAACCGATGTTTCAATTCTTTTGTAAAATCCATCAATTATCGATTACTTTCTCATAAAAAAATCAAAGAAATATGTAATGATATATATATAAGGACGATCCTAATATAAGAGGTAAGGACGTCCAACCACAATCTCACACATTTGGTATGGGTGTGAGTATATGAAGTTGTTGGTCCATTGTGAATGTGGTTGGTTGAATGATTGATATAATAAAAATATGTGGTTGTAGTTAATGTCTTGATATAATAAAACTCTGACGATCTTGATAGGAAAATTATTTTACAATTTGTGTGTGTGTTTGGGGGGGATGGATCAAATCTTAAAAAGAATATATTTGTATTCCTACATTAAGTGCGGGTTTACTAATTACAAATTATAATGAGAGAAACGAAACTTATTTCTTTATTTATGATTATTATGTTTACCAAAATCAGTTGAATCAGATTATGTGGGTCTCACATATAAATATGAAATTAAATTCCCATATGATTAGTAAATGCACGTTAAATAGAAAAAGAACTAGTATAATTGGTGATGCAAGACTTTTTCTCCGGTTATTATGGGGAAGAGGGAAAAATTCGATCCCATGAATGCACGATTTAGGTTTACAATTTTAATATTTTAATTAAAAATATAAACCTTATCTTGTCTAGATTTTTTTATAATTAATATTTATGTTTTTAATTAAGAAATAATAGATGTATACTGGATATATGTTATATCACATTAAAATAATCAAAGTTTAAAATTTATAAAAACAATTAAAATTATTTTGTTGTGGGGGGCCATGGCCCTTGCCGGCCCCCACGTTCCTCCGCCCCTGACGATATTGTTAGAGTACTTAAATACTATTGTTAGTCGAAGAAGTAAGAACTTAAGCTACACCAGTCCCATAGAAGAGCACATTTTGAACAAAAACAAAAACAATTGTGAACTAACAGCAATCTGATTCTTGAATATCACAAGACTTCTCCATCAAAATATAGAGATGCCTGGAACATAGCCAATTAATGTTGCATTATTTTGCTTTTCGGGAATCATTATCCGAATTGTCCCAAATTTTTCTGCAGTCTACTGTAAATTCTTCTTCCCAGTTTAGCTCATCTTTGCACTGATAAATCCCTCAATGGATACAACCAATACAAGCATTGTCACAAGGACAAACCTGTTCTCATGGTGACAAAAGATTCTTCTTCTTCTTCTTTGTGTAACAATAATGGAGCCTCTCCCATGGCCTCCTCCTAGCTTTTTATTTATGTGGGGATTTTATTTTTTTGAGGGGTTTAAAAGTAGAATGGATAAAGTTTCTTGCTTTTTGACAAATGCAGGTGTTTAGAGATTTATAAAAGAATGTGTCACGTATTGTTTGGTCAAAAATCTGCAGGTATTAATGATACTTACCAAAAATGATATATATACATAGTAATACTAGACTTTCCAATTTTTTTCTAAATGTCAATGATACGTAAGGTGTCAATATCTTGTAAATTGTCAATCATAAGATTATGTGGTGAGTGATGTGATGTTGACACTTTACGTGTCAACACCATTTGAAAATGAATTTGAAAAAAAAAATTAGGAAGTCTAGCAATCTAGCATTACTTCTATACTATTTAACAATCTTTTTATGGGCTCAAAAAAATAAATAGCACTTTTTGGAGGTAGCATTTCAATACTGTCACTGCTTTAATAACTTATGTTTAAAAGACACATATTATGGTGAACAGACAAAAATACTCTCAATAGTTGTTCTACATCAGATTTCTTTCATTCATTTTACAGTGATAGTTTTGAAGTAGAGAGAGAAAATCTCGTTGAAACTCAAACAATCACTCGAACGACGACGGAGTGACGCTACACAGACGTATTCGGGGGTCGAGCTCCCCGCCGAGCTCGAGCTTTTTTTTTAATTGGTTCGAGTTTTTTTGCTAATTGCTCGAGTTTTTTTTACTGGGTTCGAGCTTTTTTACTAAGTTCCCTAGCTTTTTTTTTTAACTTGACAAAAATGCTCGAACACAGTAAAAAAAAGCTCAGGAACTTAGCAAAAAAGCTCGAATTCATTAAAAAAAAACTCGGACACTTGACAAAAAAGCTCGAACTCTTACAAAAAAAACTCGATTTTTTTTTTAATGGCTTCGAGCTTTTTTGCCAAGTGCCTGAGCCTTTTTTTACTGGGTTCGAACATTTTTACCAAGTGTCCAAGCTTTTTTTTAACTTGACAAAAAATCTCGAACCAATTAAAAAAAAGTTCGGGCACTTGGTAAAAAAACTTGAACCCATTAAAAAAAAGCTCGGACACTTGGTAAAAAAGCTCGAACCCATTAAAAAAAATTCTAGCTTTTTGAACTTTTTTTTGTAAGGGTTCGAGTTTTTTTGCCAAGTAATCGAGCTTTTTTTTTACTGGTTTTGAGTTTTTTTACCAAGTGCCCGAGCTTTTTTTTTAACTTGGCAAAAATGCTCGAACCAAGTAAAAAAATCTCGGGCACTTAGCAAAAAAACTCGAACCTTTTAAAAAAAAAAGCTTGGACACTTGGTAAAAAAGCTCGAACTCATACAAAAAAGCTCTAGCTTTTTTGTCAAGTGTCCGAGCTTTTTTACAAAGGGTTAAAATTTTTTGGACCATATCAAAAAAGCTCGGAGACAAATATCAGACATTAACTTAACAAAAAAGATCGAAGACAAATCAAAAAAGCTTGGAGGAGTATAAAAAAAATCTCGGAATCATATCAAAATAGCTCGGACACTAATAAAAAAAGCTCGGAGTATTTTAAAAAAGTCTCTAACAGAATCTGGAGACTAAATGTTTATACATGTTCATACAAAGATTGAGACAACAAATCATAACGAATTGATACATTGTTAAACACACAGAAATATATGACAATATATAAATGAAGATCACAAATGTATGTTATTTTTTTGTACAGAATCTGGAGAAAGACAAGTTTTTTGGAGAGAGAGATGAGTTGTAGATCGATTTTTAGACAACTATTTTAGAGTGAGAGATAAGGGGAGTTATCGTTTTCAGAGTGTAGATAGGAACACAATGAGAATAAAAAATAGATTATTTAAGGGCAATTTGGGTAGTTCATCATAATAGGTGCTTTTTAAACTTAAGTTATTAAAGCGGTGACATCATTATAACACATACAAAGAAATGTGACATATCTCACCATTTCTTTTTATTTAGTAATTTATTTAATTATAATTTCCACCTAATTTTATAGCTCAGATGAAAAACAATTATGGCTTAACATGGAAAAATATTAAATTCCCTTTAAATATTTTCTATATATAGATTGAAATACAGCTTATAATTAAATTTCTGTTCTACATACATTTCCAATTTCATTGCATACTCTGTTTTGAAATTTGAGTAATGATATTGTCAAGAAATTCACAATGAACAAAAAACAACTGTGAACTAACAATAATCTGACTCTGGAATATCACAAGACTTCTCCATCAAAAAGTAGAGATGTCTGGAACAGAACCAACTAATGTTGCATTATTTTGCTTATCAGGAATCACCATCCAATCGAATCATCCTAAAATTGTATGCAATCTATTGTAAATTCAGCCAATTTTTGCACTGATAAGTCCTTCAATGGATCCAACCAATGCAAACAATGTCACAAGGAAGCAGACAATGGTGAAAATCCGAAGCATCACCCACTTAGTCGTCCAGGCTTCAACATTCCTCTGCTTGAAGTACATTTCCACCGGAAAATATATCGTTAGAGGCCAGAAAATTATAGCTCCCATCACTCCTATAACCTGGTTGAAGTATGGGAAGGTCATTGCAATTGCTGTTGTGAAAACAACATAAAATGTTCGAAAACACAGCCGGAGAAGATTCAGTTGAAAAGCTGGAATCAATGGGAGCTTGAGGGAGAATTCATTTTTTATGAATCTATTGTCTGGATACTTGTCAAAAATACATCTTTCTGCATTGGCAAAGAATGGTTGACTGAAAAGCTGACAAAAAAATGTACCATCAAGAAGTTGATCAAACAAATCATGAAAACGATAAGATGAGGTTGGTCTAGTGGTATACCCCTCAAGTTACTGGTTTAAGTCGTATCTCCTCCCTCAAACCCCGAATTATTATATTATTTTAAAAAAAAATACTGTAAACAACAAATTGTTTGGGTTATTGAAACAAACCTGATATCCTCCAACAAGATGAATCATAATGCAAGCATTAGCAAAGTCGATGAGCCAGTAAGGCTCGTAGAATCCGAACCCTGTTAGCAGGTTCCCTGGTGTAGCCTCCCCAAAAGCTGCATAGCCAAAGCCTCCACACAAGAGATAGAAAATGGTCGTAACAACGAGTGATATTGTTGAGGCCTTCTTCATGGTTTGGTTTTCCGATGGAGGTGACTTCAAAGTATCCTTCATGTTTTCAGATATTCATAGAATAATATTTCAGTATTTAGATAAGAAACATCTAGTTATTCTCTATTGTGGACGTCCAAATATTAATATTTTTACATAAAGTCGTACCTGTATCTCGATGAGTACAAGTGAATATGGATACGCGAATGCGATATCTCCAAGTGCTTGAGATACCAACCACATTTTCTCAATTGCAGAAGAAGTATTTACTCCTGTAAGACTACCCTGAACATATTCGTTTTCTGTAATATCAAGCCAGGAAAGAATTAATTATTGGGTACTCAAATCCAAAGGCGGACTGTCTTGGGGGCTAACCCGGCTTTTTGAAGGCAAACAAAACAAAGTTTATATCTAATTTAATACTATTTTAGTTAATCAACTTACAAAAAAGTTAAAGTTAGATTATTATTAGAGTACTACTGTACTAGTACAATTAGAATAGCATCATGATTCTCGTTTTTCAATGGACACTGTCATCAACGTCTATTCTATTTCTATTTCTCTCTCACCGGTGCCAATTCTCACTCTCTTAAGTCTCAATTCTTTGTCTTTTTCTGATTAATAAATCACTATGTCTCTCCTCTAAATTCTCGATTACAAAATTGAATATAAAAATATATTCATATTCATTTTAACTAATTAACAAGTTTGTTATTCATAATTTTAAATTAATATTTTATTATTTTTTATTAATTTATGTCCCGACTGCAATATATTATTTATAGTATTATATTATAATTTATAATGTATCACTTTAACCAAATTATTTGATAATGTTATGTTTCAATATGAAACAACCATACATTAAAACTAAAAAAAACTATGCTTTCATAATTTGAAAAAAAAGATAATCAATCATCGGGTGAAAGTGGTTTGACTTGGTATATATTTTATTTAATATATACATTTTTAAGGGTAACACTCGGAATGATCCTTTAATTAGCTGTATTTTTGCTTCAATTAAAGAAATGCTATGTAATTTATTTAATATACGTATTTTTAATGGTAAGACTCACTTGATCATTATATCTCTTTATATAGTGTATTTTTGTTTTTCATTTAATGAAATTTTCTAATTTTTATATATATATAGTTTTGTTTTATTTCATCTAAATAAAAAATCCTGGATATACTCCTGATCAAATCAAACCTTGGAATCAAATAGTATGATCAGATCATTGCTTTACCGATTACTTGGGCTATACCGAGACCGAATCCGATGAAAGAATAGGCGAAGGACATGATGGCGGCAACAATTGATAGCCATTGAATGTTATGGAAATCTGGTGCTTGAGACAGAACAATTTGAACAGTTCCAAAAATGAGGTAATAATAAGTATCTGAATACTCACATGTAGCTTCATGCCCTTCATTATGGTAACAGTTTGATTTCTCAATTGCCCTGAAAATTTGGAAAAGAACAAAAAGTTGAGAATATTGGTACAAAGTCCACATGAAAAAAATAAAATAAAATCTCAGGACATTAATTTTTTACCAATATAGATACCCAAAAGAATTTAAAAGCGGATACTGTCCTTAGATATTTTTTTTGACGAACAGTCTGTACTAAAGAATTTTTGATACGAAAATGTACCTCTTGCTGATAGCAGATGTTATAGTATAGGCAATTGCTATTCCACATAAGCTTATTTGTATAATAAGACCAAAAGCCCAAGCACTATTTTTCCCTGAAAATCCATGTTTTCCTGGGTTAGAATTCTTTAATGTTCATCAAAAATTGATCCTTTTTTTCTGTAATATATTATCCAATAATTTTGCAATAAAGATCATGTGTGTGAGGGGGTTGATCATCTTTGTCTTCACTGTTAATTCAGGTGAGACACAGATTTTCTTGTAATTTGTAAGGGTATGCAGCAGAGAGCAAAGTACTAATATCTATGCATTTTGCTTTTCTGTTTTGGAAGATAATGGATGGGCCAAACCCTATACAGTTGGAATAGAGATGTTGGTATGTAATGGATTTATCCAAGATGGGTCCAAACTAAAAATCCATCGTCCATGTCTATATATGAAGACCAACTCAAGCCCACACAACAACTATGGAATTATGGATAGACAACTCTAGAAAACAGCCAGAGCAGTTTGTGTACAGTTAAATAATAGTGTTTGTACGTGAGGACTCTCACGAGTGTGTGCTAAGGGTTGTGTTACGTGAAAATACATAGAAAGTATGTGTGTCGGTGTGCAGTGAAAAACAGAGAGAGAGAGAGAGAGAGAAACACTTAGATAGCGTTTGGTTACCATGGTGATAAGAGAATTGGAATGATAATGAGAATGAGAATTGGAATGGAAAGGAATGGAAAACTGATTTCTTTGTTTGGTTGGGACTTTAGAATCAATATCTGAATCAGTAATATTTTGTTTGGTTAACAACTAATGGAATGGAATCAACTGTATTTTGATCAAAATACCCCTAATTGCAAAACATTTATAATAACATTATATATTATGGATAATAAAAAAAAATATAAAAGTATATATAATATTATATTTATATAATATATATAATAATATAAAATATATATTATTACAAAATATGTTATATATTTCTATATTATATATTATATATTATATAATATATATCATATAATATATATAATATAAATATTATATATATATATATATTATTATTATATATTAAATAAAATATATCATATTACAGCCCTGGTCCAACACCGCTCTCCTCCAATCAAAGAATATGTCCAATCTACTGCCTTGGACAATTGTCTGATTCCTGCTTCGACTACCGAACAATATGTTGACCTAGAAATTGGCCAACCACTTATTGAACAATGGATCAGAGAAGGATACTCTCACCTGCACATCAGAGCTATCAGAATAATCCTCACCTTGCATGGCAGGAAAGGATTACCAGTCACGGCCCGGATTGCTCTCCTCAACACGATTTACAAGCAGTATGAACATGCAGTCATTGGCACGTGCCTCTCCACGTTACATGCAGGAAGCATCTCACTTACCTACTATCCGAACTTCAACATCCCTCTCAGGGATCTTAATCTGCACAACTGTCTCAAAGTCCAACTACAGATCATAGGAGCCCCTATGATGCCAAATTCCTATATGGCAACCCTCCATCATCAGATTGCCTACAGACTTCAAGATCATGCTCTTGATCTCCCCATCCCTGGACATTCTGGAGATACCATCTTCATCAAAGCTGAAAGAGAAGATGAGGTTCCTACTATCATCCAGATTCCCAAACAGCTGCCCAGAGAAAAACTCACAGAAATCATGCCTCTGAACTGGATCACCAACTATGAGAAAGCGTTTCAAAATACCACGCCAGTGGTGGCAGCTGAAACCAAATTCACAAAATTGGCAGATGGTTTAATCCAAACTACATACGAGCAGATTGGCACTTCAGAAGCAAGTACTCCGATCACAGAAACACCAGCCAGTGATCCTCCTGTTTTTCAAATCCTGACGATCCGACCCGTCACAACTGAACAAGAAATCCCCATCCATCACTTTGAAGCTGATGGAGCCCCAGTCTACACAGACAAAGTTAACGGGCATTTCATCTGGGACGTAGACCCAGACATGTGTGACGCAGACTGTGAATGCAGGTCTTGCCACAAGCAAGAAAAGGCGTCCTGTAAACCTGCTACCTCTTACAGGAAACCTAAAGACCCTCACAGCTCTTGGATTGGTCTAAAACCAATAAAAAACAAGCCCCTTCCCATTTATGATAGGGCACTTCAAATCCTTAAAGAAGAAGGCTTACTCAGGGATCAACCAACTGTCCCGCCTCCGATCCCATGCTTCATGGCCTCTAGCTATGACAAAGACTTCCCTTCTTTGGATTCATCATCAGATCCTGAAAGAAACCTGTTCTCCAGACCCTTCTTCCAGTCAACAGAAGTCTTACCTGATGGATCTCACAAACAGCCTTCCCAGGCTGAGCAAGTCCTCAACTGGCACACCCGCAATGCAACAGTCCAAAACAGGGTGCTTCACTCCATTGACCAAAAAATAGACAAAGTCTCACACCAGGTCTCTCAACAGGACAACCAACTTCAGCATCTAGATTCCACATTAAGGAACATGTATACAGATCTACAGTCAAGAGTGTCCAGATTGGATACTGATTTACATCAGTATATCAGCCAAGGGTACTTTGGCCCTGATTTTGATAACAAAGAAAGAGAGATCAGACGACTCAAAGATCAACTATACCAAATAACAAGAGACCACTTTGTCAGCACACCCTACATTCCTAGCCCTCATCCTTACTCCCCGTCCTTAGTTTTCCCAACACAGACACCGCCGCCTCCGATAAGACCTCCTGACCATTCCCAGTTCTTCAGATCAACCGGAGACCTCTTCCGAAAATACCCACCTTTACCCACAGAAAAGCCATCGACTAGTAAAGAAAGAAAAACCTCCCAGAAAAAGAAGACACATTCTTCCCACAAATACCCTCCACCGAATTACCAAAAGCAAGCCTTTTACACATCTTCCCAACAACATTATTCCTCAAATACCTCCTCAACAGAGACAGAAACCTCGGAACCTTCTTCCACCTCTTCTTGGGAAACTTATCACTCTGATCAAACACCAGACTCTTCAAACTATTCTGACCCTGATGATCTCACTCGGGTTTTCCTAGCCACAAGAGCCGACCCTCAACCATCCACCCAAACCATGGATACATCATCAGAATCTGAAACCACTGAAGTACCTCCTCCAGTAACAGATGAACCGCCCGACCAAAGAGACCAAAGGGATACGGCACAAACACACACACCTTCCCCGAAGCCTACCAATGGTCCATGGTTCAACTTTGATGAGGTCGCTCCCAAACAATGGAGAAAAAGAATGTCTGAAATGAGCGCTTGGCTTGACCTCCAAATTGCAAAAGGAGGTGACAACATAGAATCCATCCTGAGAGAATTTGTCTCCAGATTCACCGGATCTCTCAGAGACTGGTACCAAGCACTCAGAGAATACAGGCAACTGCAATTAGTCAGATGCGGATCTGTTTCCATAGCAACAAGGATAATCTTTAGAGAATTTCTCGGAGATGTTTCCAAGTTCTATAAGCAGACCAGGCAGGAATTCTTCGAAATGACAGTGTGCTCTTTGAACAAAGAAGATATTGACTATCACTATAGATGCATGTCCTTCAGGTATCACGCCCTCGGTGGTGTCAATGATGAGACCCTAAGACAGGTGTATCTGAATTCGCTTCCATCAGAACTCCAAGGAGAACTCCAAAGATTAATCGAGTTCTCGGGAAAAAGCCTCAGAGAAATCACCTTGGGAGAAATTCACATGTTCACCCACACTGCTCTAGAAAAGCTTTGTGCTACTCAACGGGTCTTCTCAAAGATGATTAAGGAAGGGAAAAAGTACAGCAGACACTGTAAATTCCCTCCAAATTACCATCTGAAATGCAACTCCGATGAACATTGCAACTGCAAGGCAAACAGGCTCTACAGGAAAAGAACACACAAGAACCAAAACCAGAAGGGGTTTTCACGCTCCAGAAAATATAAGTATTACAGAAAGAAGGCAAGGAGATCTTGGAACAAATCAAACAAATGCTTTGCCTGCGGACAAGAAGGGCACTATGCCAAGCAATGTCCCAACAAGAGAGCAAAATCGGCCAAACTCATCAGGCAACTGAGACAAGTTGCAGAAGAAATCCCCTCAGATGCCGACATTGAGTCCTACTTTTCATAACAAGAAGATGTTAACCAACTGACCTCTTTTATGATGCTAGACTCTGATGACACTATCTCTTCAGGTGACTCAAGCCTTCCTGACCAAGACTATCCATCAGAAGCCTACCAAGCCACCAATAAAGAAAATGCAGGCCCACAAATCAAAATCCAAATTTTACCCACAAAATATTCTAAACCAATCCCAGTTATTGCCTACTTTGACACAGGAGCCCACTCCTTTATGATGAACCCCAATGTCCTCCCTGCAGACGCTTGGAAGCAAGAAAACAACCAGTTCCTTGCTGCGGACGGACAACTTTTCAACACCCATTTGATCTCCAAACATAAAATTGGGTCACAATTCTTCCCATCCTTCACTCTTTGGACACACGTCATAGGGACCCCTCTCCCTGACAAAGATATCCTCATCGGATGGGATATTTACAACCAAGCAAAATCCATCAGGATTTTACCACAGGGCATCCGATTTAAAAAGGAATTTAAACCTTTCATTGAAATCCTAAAGATTTTTCCCCTTTCAATCATCAATCCAGACTTCAAAAAGATACAAGAAAAGCTCCAACTCTTCTGCGCCAACAGCCATACAGATTTCAAACACCCACACCCACTGTGGCAAAACCCGGACTTCTTCATAGAACTCCCTTTTAAGCTCAATGAAGATGCCAATCCCACAAGGGCAATACACACAGGGATGTCCCCTTCTGACCTATCCATGGCAACAGAAGAATGTGAGTCACTCCTCAGCCAGGGCCTCCTAGAGCCCACTTCTTCCCCATGGGCCTGCCAGGCCTTCTATGTAGAAAAAAGATCAGAAAAGGTCAGAGGAAAGAAACGGCTTGTTATTGATTACAAGCCTCTCAATCTTTTCCTCCAAGATGACAAATTCTCTGTTCCCAGAGCCAATACCTTGTTCTCCCACATACCTGGAGCCAAAGTCTTCTCCAAGTTTGATTTAAAGGGAGCCTTCTGGAAAATTGGAATACAACCACATGACAGGCCCAAAACAGCCTTCTTCCTTCCTAATGCCCATTACCAATGGACCGTACTTCCTTTTGGGCTCAAAACAGCTCCTTCCCTGTTCCAAAAGGCTGTTACCAGGATCTTTCAGCCACTGCTCAGTTCAGCCCTGCTATACATCGATGACATCCTGCTATTCTCTGCAGACAAACAGTCACATAATGATCTCCTCACAAGATTTCACCAAATTCTTGATGAATATGGGATCATGTTATCTGACAAAAAGAGCTCGATAGGTGTCTCAGAAATCGAGTTTCTTGGCATGCAAATCAAGAATGGAACTTATGCTCCCGGACCTCACCTTGCGAGCCAACTCCTAGACTTTCCAGATTCCAACCTCACATTAAAGCAGCTTCAGCAATTTCTTGGGATAATCAACTATGTCAGGGATTTCATCCCACATGCCGGTCGTTTCACCACCTGCTTATCCAAACTCCTCAAGAAGGACCCCCCACAGTGGAATACCCTTCACACTGAAGCAATCTCCCACCTCAAGAATGCTGCACAGAACCCTCCACCCCTTCGCATTCCCTCATCTGGCCACCTCGTCCTGCAAACAGACGCCAGCGACCACTTCTGGGGAGCTATCCTCATTGAAGAAACTCAAGGAAAACGTCACTACTGTGGCCATGCCAGTGGACAGTTCAAAGATTCCCAGAAACATTACCATACCATTTACAAAGAGATCCTTGCTGTAAAAAATGGAGTTTCCAAGTTTGACTTCCACCTCAGAACCACCAAATTCACCGTTGAAATGGACAACTCCTCCTTCCCTAAGGTTCTTGAGTTCCGCAATAAACTCCCACCAAACCCCCAACTCCTGAGACTTAAAGACTGGTTTTCCAGATACGACTTTTCGGTCAAACACATAAAGGGTCATCACAACATCATCCCAGACATGCTTTCGGGACCCCAACCTGTCAACCTCCTCTCTCGTACTGGCCCGATCCCCTTGATCTACATGGTGTCTCCTCAAGCCTCCTCTTCCACAGCCCCTCCACTTATGCCACCTGGTTTCCCCCCAGAATTCATAGCTACTCTTCCTCCAGACCAAACCCCTTCTGTCCAACAAATCCAAGCATTTGCCAATTCTTACCTTCCGTATTATCTGTCCCAGATCAACGGCCAGGGCTGTCACCATCAGATAACCAACCTCAAGAAACCTTTTCTTGATCCTTTTATATCACCTCCATTCTACTACTATTCCGACCAAATGTTATGGTTCCATTGGTGTTTGTCTGTTCTCCATCGCCACGCCATGGTTTTCCCCCTCCAAGCTCTATACGGTTTTGTCCAAGACCCTGCCTCAGTCAACCTCCGAACTTTCCTACAGTGGTTCAAGCCCCTGCATGCTTGGCAGTCCGAGCTCACTAAACTCATGGGCCAATACCATCTCTGGAAAATGGACCCTGACCAGGCCTCCAAAGTATGCTGCATCTGGATCTTCAACAAGCCCTACAACTACAGCCCACATACCCAGCTCCTTTGGACTTCCAACATCTGCTACGAATGGGATACTTCTTACGACTATGAAAGACTGTACCGGTCCGATATCCAGATACCCCTACTCAACTTTCTTTGTGACGTCAACAATGACTACACAGATGTCATCTTTATTCTCCCTGACGTCCCAAGAGACCCCACAAAAAGCCTTCACCCACTCCCGGATTCATTCCTCCAAGATTCTCAAGACCCGGCTGACTCATGGCCCTGTTCGATCTGTGGGGCCCTCAATTCAGATGATGAGTACCACTCCACGTGCAACCTCAGCAGCCCATAACTCTGCCGCCTGCTTTATTGCTGCATCACTTTCCAGCTGTCTTATTTCCTGCTTTATTTTGTTCCCTGCTTTTGTCGGCCAGCTTTACTTTTATCGCTCTCCAGCTGTCCTGCTTTTATTTCCTGCTTTTGTCGGCCCTCCTGTCCTTATTCGGCCACCCTTATCTTTGTGAGATATTTTAGTCTGATCCTTATCTCTTGTAAGATATTTTAGTCTGATCCTTATCTCTTGTAAGATATTTTAGTCTTTCCTTTCTCTATAAGAAGGATAGGCCAGCCTCGTTGTAAATCAGAACTAAAAGAAATAAAGAGAGGATTGTGTTTTCAATTTTATGGCCTTCTAAACAGTTTCTTCCTCCCAATCTTCGAATAGCTCTGTGTCTGAAACTATGGTTCTCCAAGGTCCCAGTATGCTCTATGCTTGCCTCTTATGAGGATCCTGCATATCAGAACAGATCCTGTATACTAGTTTGGTATATTGGCTGGACACCCTGGACACATCCGGAACCAGAATGTTGCTGGCTAGGATGAACTCAGGTTTAACAAAGCCCCGTACTGACTAGTTTGGCCTGCTGATCTCCATCCATCTTTGTCAGTGTCTGACCGGAAAAGTACCCTGTTAAGGTCGAAGGATGGCCGCCAGTGGGGAAAACTCGGTTTTGGTTCTTTCTGTGAGATGGTAGTGGAGCTCTAATCCCAAGTGGTATCAGAGCCTTGGCGTCCGGTCGAAGTGCCGAGTTCGAGCCCTGGGAAGTGCAGAACATTTCCTGGCTCCTGTGAACTCACTCTGGGCGGACCCCAGGTGGGGAGTAGGAGATATGAAAGGATTAAAAAGTAACTGGGCCTAGACTAGACAAGATATCTTTTCTATATTATAAATATTATTATATATTTTTTAATATATATTATTATATATTATATATTAGAAATATTATATATTATATATTATATATTAGAAATATTATATATTATATATTATATATTATATATTAGAAATATTGATATTATTAATATTAATATTATTAAATATGTAAATATTATATATAATTATATCATGTGTATATATATATATATATATATATATATATATATATATATATAATAATAATATATATAATTAGAAAATATAATGTTCATTTTGGATAATAATAATAAAATATAAAAGTATATAAATTATATAATAATATATATTATAAATATTATATATTTTAATATATATATTTTAATATATATTTATATTATATATTAGAAATATTGATATAAAAATATTATATATAATAATATATAATATATAATATAAATAATTAGAAAATATAATATATATATTTTGGATAATAATAATAAAATATAAAAGTATAAATTATATAGTATATATATATAATATATATAATAATAATATATTTAATATATAATAATAATAATAGTATGATATTTATAATATATATATATATATATATATATATATAATATTATTTTTGGAAATGAGGGTATTTTTGGAATTGAGTTGTGGGATAGAGGGTTATTTTTGGAAAGAAAATGTGTTAATGGAATGGAATGGGTATTCCATTGGTTTTTGGATGGAATGCTCATTCCACCAAAATAGTGGAATCCCTATTCCAATGGAATGCTCATTCCATTGGACTTTAACAAACCAAACAAATGGAATGAATTTCTTTCCATTCCATTCCATTCAATTCAATTCCACCCAACCAAACACCACCTTAGAGTTGGTAATTCTTGTACCTTGATTATAGTAAATAATATAATTTGTGATCTTTTCCAGACCAGTGAAACAGTTTGTAAAGTGATCCGAAAAAATGTATATTGTCGACTTACTTTATTCTTAATTTTATTTTTGAGAATATACAAGAGAAAAAGGAAGAAGATAATAAATATTATTGTAATAGGGAGTTCGATACTTTTCGATTTTAAGTACCATATGAACAATCTAGATATCTACTTCTACAAACTCCAAATGTAAGCTTGTAAAATATGTACGGTAATAACTCGAACTCTGCACCGCAAACGTAAAAGGGGAGGTACACACTATTTGAACCGAGAGGAAAAGTACATACAAATGACATCATAAGTTCAAGTTTATATTTCTTCAACTTTCAAATTTGTAATAATTAAAAAAAAAAACTTACTTTTAATTTTTGTTCATAAATCGTCATTGGATTTAATTCAATTGATTGTTTTTTTAAGGACTGAAGTTTAAGTGAGTACCACGTCCGCGGCAAGCACTTTATACCCACACATATAAGATTACTATTACAATTTGGTGACTAGAATAGAAATATAACTCAGAATACACCACTAACCAATCACCAATCATTATACATGTTAATGAGATGGAAAACAAATAATTGTGATGAGATAGTGGATAAGTTTATTTGTTTTCAGTTGCAAGATAGTGGATAAGTTATGTATTTTATCAAGTACTTCTACATTATTTTAAGGGTCCATGTTGATAGTTGACTTTGACAAATTAAATAATCCTATCAAAATATCTAATCAATAAATGAAATCAATATCGTAACGTACGTGCCAACTAGTCAAGCAAAATCAATTTTTGTTAGAAAATAACGTGGCAGTTGATATGTCACTCAATAAGTGAATATACATTAATTATAATTTATCTCACTTATTTATATATTTGATCAATATTTAATATGTATTAATTTATCATATGACAATTCCGTTGTCACATGTATTAGGATGAAAATGATGAGATTATAGATGGGATATATAGTATTACTCTTACTAGTTTTATAAATATCTCCGTACCATTCTATTCCACCTGCCAAGTAAAACTTTGTTAAAATCCTATTTATGTACACAAAATTGTGATTCCTATATATTTTTCCAACTTTTTTATGACTTTTCTCTGACATTTAGTTCACAACTCATAAAGAATCATTTGAGAACCACCCTCCTCTCCCTCTCCCTCTCTCAATTGGACTAAATTACACACAAATCCTATTGATTATGAAATTTTAAAAATTTGTAGTAAATTTTCACCATAAAGTGGAAAAAAAAAGTTTAAATACTTCTGAACCTAAACATACTATACAATAAGAATATCCAATTATATATACTAAAATTATCAGGTCCGGGAATTACACATGTTTTTTCGTACGGGATCTCAATTGACACCGGGATAAAATAAATTAACACCAACGTCATTAGAGATTCCACACGAAAAAAAAATGTGGAATCCCGCACCAGATCGGCTCTATCCGATTAATTATAAGTCATTTGCAAACATCATGACAAGATTGTTTTTCTATTCAAGATTTTCTCCAAGAAATGTCAAAAGAATCATTCAAACTTTCATAAAATTTACTATAATAGACCTTTTGTATCATTTTTTCATACTAAACGAGTTTGTCAATAATTAGACCAAAAGTCAGGGGAGGAGATTGGAATTCACCCAAAGAGTAAATTAAAACAAAACTTGGTCAATGGTTGAGAAAACTCGAAAAGTAGATGGAAAAGTGTTAAATGTGATCTTCTTACCTAAACTCATAGCAACAGCTTCAGAATAGGACCGATTCCGACCAGGACCATGTTCTGGATCTGGAGTTCTGTAACAATTGCATAGAAGAAATGAAGAGGTGAGAGTGATTGCGGCAAAGAAAACGATAGCAAATGGCCCTGCAATCCAACCCAATTGAGCTACACTCCATGCCAAAGACAACACTCCTGATCCTATCACTCCTGTGATTATATGTGCCACTGCTGTCCACACATTTCCTAATCCACAATTTCAACCAATTCAAGTCAGTTTACATGTACAACAACAACTCTAAAACTCTCTTGATGATGTTTCAAATCATGAAAATTTGAAAAAAAGGACAAACCAGTTCTGTTGACAGAAGATTCTGCTTCTTCTTCTTCTTCTTCTTTGTGTAACAATAATGAAGCCTCTCCCATGGCTTCCTCCTATCAATTTTTTTTTTTTTTTGTGGGGATTTTTTTTGAGGGATTTAAAAGCAGGATTGATAAAGTTTCTTGCTTTTTGACAGCAGCTGTCTAGAGACTCTTAGAAATTAGAAAGTCCTGTGTCATCTTGTTTGGTTACAAATCTACAAGTAATATTGATAAAGATAATATATACAATATAATGATCTTTTTATTTATTTATTTATTAATTAATAATTTCCACCTAACTTATTGTACAGCTCAGATGAAAGACAAATACGGGTTATCAAGGAAAAAAAAATTCCCTTTTAATATTCTAAATTTATTGATTGTAATACAGCTTATAATTTTCTGGTGTACATAGAAAGTGTTTTAAAAGAAGTTGATAATTGTCACTATGATCAGCTGCTGGATTTGGCACTTATAAGTCCTTCAATTGAAGCAACTAAGCTGATGATTGTCACAAACAAGCAAAACAAGCTAAATGTTCTGACAACAATCCATTTTCTAGTCCAAGAATCAATTTTGTTCTGGACCATGTACATCTCCACAGGAAAATATATAGCCAGAGGCCAGAAGCTCAAAGCTCCCAACACTCCAAGAACATCATTGAAGTAAGGGAAGATCATCGCGACAGCTGTTGTTGACGCGACGTATGCAGTTCTAAAGCATACCCTTAAGAGATTAATCTTCAGTGGTGGCAATGGTGGGATGTTCTTGAAGGTGTAAAAATTGTTCACAAATCTGCTTGTTGGGAATTTCTTGGTGAACCATCTCTCCCCAAATGCAAATACTGGTTGACTGTAAATCTGAGAATTGAATTAAAACACATGAAGTGATTAACATACAAGTAAATTTAATATGTGATTGATTACTGTTAATTTGTTAAAATGGTTAAATACCATTGTTGGTTCATTTTCTATCGGTTTAAACTATTAGGTTTGATGGTTAGATTGAAACACGTGCTTGAAATTGTTATAACCCTTAAAAAACAGTATATCCACCTCCTATTGTATGTACACCCTATTTAAAGTTTGTAAACACACCCCACATATACATATCTTTTAAAAAAAAATCGATTAAATACTACATATAAACATATTACAAATTACAGCATAATTATATATAAATATAAATATATATATATATATATAAATAAATTACAAAACAATTAAAGTAAATAAATAATAATAATAATAATAAGCACGAGGGAGGTGCGGCTTCTTCCAGATATAAGAGGAACCCCACCTCCTCACTTTTGTTTTCTTTAATTTTCTTTTTAGTTTAGTTTAGTTATTTTAATTATATTTAATGGTTTTCAATTTTTTAATAATAGTTATTTAAACTTTTTAATTTTAAATAATTATTATTTGAATTATGAATCAATAAACAGTTACTTTATCAATTAAAAGATATCATATATGTTTTTTTAAAGGGAAAAGATATCATATATGTTAATACTTAAAATATTGAATAATCTAATAATAGGATATATAGATTGTATTTACAATTACTTAAGTATTTATATAATTCTATGAATGGACAATATTGAAATTAAAAAAATAAAAATCATTTAGTGTGTTCGTATAGTTTCATAGGAGTGTCAATATTGTTACTCTTATATACGAGTGTGAATATGTGTTTAGCCCATCTATTTGTCATGTAAGGGTGTATTTTAGAAAGTTTAAATATTATATTTTTGTTGTTGGACCATTTCCTATTAACTTAAACTCTTAGATTTGACTTTTAGATTTGATAGCTACCGGCAATTTTACCTGATATGCTCCCACCAAATGAAGAACAATGCAAGCATTGGCCAAGTCAATCAGCCAGTAAGGCTCGTAGAATCCGAATCCTGTCAAGAGATTTCCTGGTGCAAGGCTTCCAAAGGCTGCATATCCGAAGCATCCGCAGCAGAGGTAGAAGAAAGTTGTGATGAAAATTGCAGCCATTGAAGCCTTCTTCATGGTCTTGTTTTCTGGTGGAGGTGACTTCAATGTATCCTTCAATCAACAAACAATTTCTTGACTTTACATACAAGTTATATAGGTACTTGAACGTGGAAATTTTTACACTTACAGAAATTTTAGAAGCCATACCTGTATTTCTAAGAGAATGATACTATATCCATATGCAAAAGCAATGTCCCCAAGTGCTTGGAATGCTAACCATAGTTTATCAGCAATGCTAGCTTCCGGAACTCCCGTAATGCTCCCCTTAATCCTCCCATTTTCTATTATCAGAAAATTAATAAGTTAGCACTCACGGATGATATAAACTCAGCTAGATAAAAAAAAAATGTTTAAAGGTATCAGAGCTTGTTATCCCAGGAATCCTGGGTTTAAGTCCCCTCATATGTATTTGCTGACGGTGTGACACATGAAGGGGTGTGTTACTGTGTTACTGTTTGATTGTGATTGTTTCCTGAAATTAGATCAGCAACTAAATAGACCCCACTTGAGGGAATAATAAAGAATGAACTGATCACATGTCTAAGGCTTGATGGTTCTAACTAACTTATGAAATGATGGTCAAACCTATGACTTTTGCAAAGCTGAGGCCAAATCCTATGAAACAGTAAGTAAATGACATGATTGAAGCAACAATTGAAAGCCATTCCATGCTATGAAAATCTGGTATCTGAGATATCAAAATCTGAACAAGTCCAAAGACCAGCAAGTAGATAGTTTCCCCATATGAACATAGAGCCTCATGGCCTTCTTTGTGGTAACAATATGATCTTTGAATTGCTCTGTTTCAATTCAATAATAGCAACATCAGTGTGAAACTAATCAAGGACTACAATGATGAGAGAAATTACGGAGAATTCGCCTAGGAAAGTACCTCATACTGGTTGATGTAGTGATCACATAAGCTACACCAGTCCCATAGAAGAGTAGATTTTGAAGCAAACCACAAAGCAATGTTTGGGTTCTGCCTGAAGAATGAAACTAGGCAAAATTAATTATAAAGCAAAATTTGTCATCATTGAATGCATTAAAGGGCTAGTTAGTGGTTCTACTTAACCAAGATTCACTCTAACAGCATCAATGTAAGAGCGGTTTCGAGTTCCATTTATAGGGTCAGGAGACCTGTAACAATCAGCAAGGAGGAAAGAAGAAACATAAGTTATGATTGCAAAACAAATAACAGAAGCTGGCCCTGCTATCCATCCTAGCTGAGCGACACTCCACGCAAAAGACAAGACTCCAGAGCCAATAACAGCAGTAATTATATGAGCTGTGCAACTCCATAAAGTTCCTTGTTGATCATGAGTTTCAAAAAAAAAAAACAGTAGAGATTCAAGATGGGATTGCAATAAAAAAAATATAATTCATTTTCAGTCTACAATACACATGAAACAGTTAAAAGACATACCGGTTCTCTTAGGAGAAAAATATGAATGTAACAGTGGAGTCTCATGGTCTCCTGATTCCTCTCCCATAGCTTACAAGCAATTATTTGATTATTGAAGAACCCTTTTTGAGAAACACAATTTATCAGAGAATTTGAAGTTGATTTTTTTTTCTTTTTTGAAATTGTTTTGTTGAATTAGAGTTAATTTCTATGTTTTGGTGAATATGCATGTGTATATACATTTATAAAAGCAATGTCTTTGGCTGGCCAAAACTTGGGAACTTGTCACTTCATGTAATCTTCATTTTGAACCTACCTGTCTTTGATCTAAGTTTCAATAATTTTCGTAAACTTAGAAGTCATTTTCTAATTAAATTTTCATCTAACCCAAAGAAGAATATATTTCTAGCTCAAGTAATATTTATAGCTTATCAAGACCATCAACATTCTATGAATCTTAAACGAAAGTGACCAAACAATTAAGAAGTAAAAATACATGAATTCTCCTGTCCATACAATATTTTTCCAACTCTCCATTTCAACTTTCTGTGAAATATACTTTCAGGAATCAATTTAGTTTTTCAATAACACTACTATCAGAAAAATAAAAACAAGCTTTCTTATGTTACATTTATAGATATAGAAGGCTTATATACTTGATTACTTCAAGCTCAAGCAAGATATAATATGCAGTTTTTTTCTGTGACATTTACAGATATAGAAGGGCTTATCTGTTACCCGAATTTGGCACTTATAAGTCCTTCAACGGACCCAATTAAGCCAATAATTGACACAAGCAAGCAAATAAAGCTAAAAATCCTAAGAACAATCCATTGTTTTGTCCAAGCTCCAATTTTCTTCTGCACAAAGTACATTTCCACAGGAAAATATATAGCCAAAGGCCAAAAGTTCAAGGCTCCTAACACTCCCAAAACCTGGTTGAAGTAAGGGAATATCATTGCAATGGCGGTTGTGGACACGACGTATGCAGTTCGAAAAGATATCCTCAAAAGGTTTATCTTCAAAGGAGGTAATGATGGGAGCTTGAAAGTATAAAAGTTATTCACGAATCCGCTGGTTGGATATTTCCCGGTGAACCATCTTTCCACGTATCTAAATACCGGCTGGCTGTAAATCTGATTGATTAATCACATGAAAAGATGATCAACATGGGCTTCGGAAAAAGTTTAATAAGATTTATAATTTACTCATAAAGTTCTTGAAGATTAGTATAGGTGATAGTACCTGATATCCTCCCACCAAATGAAGAACAATACAAGCATTAGCAAAGTCGATTAGCCAGTAAGGCTCGTAGAATCCGAATCCTGTCAAGAGATTTCCGGGTGTGAGGTTGCCAAAGGCTGCATATCCGAAGCATCCACAGCAGAGGTAGAAGAAAGTTGTAATAAAGATTGAAATCATTGAAGCTTTCTTCATGGTCTTATTTTCAGGTGGAGATGACTTCAAAGTATCCTGCAATTTCAACAAGTATATCGATTCGATTCACTTTAGCTTCTAAAAACATTAGCAATATTTCTTCAAATCTTGATTTTGATGGACAAGAAGCCATACCTGAATTTCTAGAAGAATGATTGAGTATGGATAGGCAAAAGCAATGTCTCCAAGTGCTTGGAATGCTAACCATAATTTATCGGCAGTATTAGCAGTCGAAACTCCACTAATGCTCCCCTTAATCTCCCCATTTTCTGCACTTACAGGCACAAAAGTTTTCAAGGCAAAATACGAAGTCCTACTATCGAAAAAGAAGTACAATCAAACTCAAAGCTTTAATTTACCTATTACTTTCGCGAAGCCAAGTCCGAATCCTATGAAAGAGTAAGTGAATGACATGATTGCAGCAACAACTGAGAGCCATACCATGTCATGAAAATTCGGTATCTGAGACATAACAATCTGAACAGCGCCAAACAACAGCATATAAACAGAGTAGCCATAAGCACATGGAGCCTCATGTCCTTCTCTGTGGTAACAATTTGATCTTTGAATTGCTCTGTGTCAAACCAAAATATCAGGAAAACATAAGTACTTTAGTCTATTAAAATCAACGAAAATGAGCACGAAAGAAGAAGCCTTGAATTTATTATGCACAAAATACTATTGTGTAAGGGTGTTCACTAGTAAAGGACTGAAATGATGACTAAATCGTAGGATTCTCGGAGGAAAGTACCTCATACTGGTTGAAGTTGTAATAACATAAGCAACGCAAGTCCCATAAAAGGACAGATTTTGAAGCAAACCACAAAACCATGTTTGAGTTTTACCTGAACTAACACTAAATTCAATTAGGAAACATATAGAGGACAGGGTTCAACTACTATACAGTTACTATCATCAACCCTGCATAGTAGTTAAGAGTATAAAATATATATATTTTTTCGACTCAATGGATTTTACTTAACCAAGATTGACTCTAACAGCATCTATGTAAGAGCAATTTCGAGTTCCGGTGATGGAATCAGGAGACCTATAACAGTCAGCAAGGAGGAAAGCAGAAACATAGGTGACGATTGCAAAACAAAGCAAGGAAACTGGCCCTGCTATCCATCCTAGCTGTGCAGTACTCCATGCCAATGACAAGACTCCAGAGCCAATAACCGCGGTAATTATATGTGCGATGCAACTCCATAAGGTTCCTGATTGATTTCCCCACATGGAGCAGTAAAATTCAACATCTTATTTTCACAACAAGACATAAGAAATTTCAGTCTACATATTAGTAGTCCTGGAAATGTGTTACCAGTTCTTCGCAGGTGACCGTCATCATCACAGGAAGAAGAAGAACCATTGTCTAGTTCATGAGAGTGTTCAACTGCCATGTACTTTTATCCAGTTCTTCACTCTAGGCAATGAAGCTTGGAGGGCAAGTTTTGCAACCTGTATGGTTTAATAACAAAGTACCTAAGACCAGCTATATATATTTTAATAACACTATTGTCATAATTACAAGCATTGATACAACTAATTAAACAAAACAAAAATGGACAACTTAATAGACTTTTGTATATATAAATGGTTTACCAACTAATTACAGGCAGAGGATTTGACAAAGGAGAAGCTTATCATATACTAATCGGAACTTAAGTAGTTAGCTGCTGCTGCTGCTGCTGATGATGATGATGATCAATTGGGACATTTTATAATGATTTATAGAGACTTCAACTTGATACGAGTGTGCCAAGATACCTTTTGAAGGAAGATTGGAGAGAATATACTTCCATAAAAAACAAAGACTACGCAGGCAAAATGAAACTGAATCATTTTCTTCTGTCACACACTCACTTTTCAATGTCACCTTTATTGTGAAATGGTAATGCCTAGATGACCCACCAAAAAAGAGAAAACAGAAAACAGACACTTCCTTTCTCTTGTAAAAAGTTATTTGTATTCATGCATCTTTAAGTCAATGCCAAGTTCCAATCACAAGTCCACTTCCATGGCTAATTAGTAAACTTTGGTGGGATCTTTTTGTTTTTCTTTCTTTTCAATTTCCAATGCATGCTTGTTGAGTCCATGGAATTTTCAGGACTTAATAGTTTCTAATTCAAAGTTGAAGTAAAAGAAACTTTAGAATGGTCCAATGAATCTTGTTCTTACAAAATGAGTGACATTGAAGATGATGCTCAACTCAAGCTCAAATTTCACAAAATTTTTCAATTCCCATTATTGCCCTACTCCTACTCTAAAAACTCAGATTCTGAAACTAATACTAGTCATATATAAACATGTCACAATTCAAAATGGCATCTTCCTCTTGGTTTGTTCTAGACCAAAAGCATATACATATCATAACATATATTTGACTTGGAGAATATTCAAGAAAGCTTAAAGTGTTTTAAAGAAAACAACAACATAAGAGCAAAGAAGAATTTTTGCTCCTGTTCTGTCACACCAACATTGCTGGGAAATTATTGTGACGTTTCCGCAACTTCTTTTGTCCCACAAATTGCGCAATCGGCTTGTTTTGTTTTTCTTTCCTCCTTTGCAGGATCACTCACAATTCTTATCCATAAAAAAAAGAAAGACTTATCATCAAAAAGTCTGGGAAGCTTCTCTAGTTTGCAAAAATATTTCAGAACAACGAATCTGTATCTAAAATCTTTTCTCACGGGCTATTATCACTAGATACGGTTCAGATTAAAGCTATACTATGCTAGATAACATAACAATGATCATGAAATAAATACAAAAAAAAAAATAAAAAAAATCATTTGAAGCAAAAAAAAAAAAAAAATAGGAAGGATTTGATTGTTCAAACATACCTTATGCTGCTAGCAGTTGTGATGGTGTAAGTAATTCCACAACCATATAAGCTTTCATATGCAACTATTGCACAAACCTTTTGGCTCTTTTTACCTGACAATATTCATTACATTATTCGTATGTTTTATGATAATAAGCAAGCTGTCTCTAAGTTGTCTAAATGTTACTCTAAAGAAAGAATCAATAATTTCACATATTTTGGCTCCATTATCAGATGTCAACCTTGTAGACTGGACTGGATGGGCACAGTACCAAAGAATTTTGTTTCTTCTTGTTCACATGTGAGTATTGGGAGGAGAGTGCATGCATGATTGAGTTTGTGGTTGAGATAGACAATTTTTTTTATTTTATTTTTTTCATAACTCGTATGTTAAGGTAATAATTTGACGGTCCTGTAAAAAATATATTCAATACTGTTTTTTTATAACGTTGGTTTCGTAATAGTACAAAACCACACAAAACTTTAGCTCCAATAACTCTCTAACATTAGAAAAGGACGGCCATAAACAATTTTAGGACTGATTCTCATAAGAACCACATGTTAAAGACACAAAACTTTAAAGTAATTTACATTTATATTTCTAGCACATCAATACACAACTTTAACTTCTTGTGTTTGGAAAGAATAAATATTAACATTTTTATTCACTTTTTTGAATTTTTAACATGTGCTCTAGCCTCTATGGACAGAAATTAATATTTTACCTATTTTTTATGTTCAATTTTTTATTTTCTAAAAAAATAGTCGTTTGAATTTGTGTGATGGACCATGTACTACAAAGAGAAGAAGTATAAGTGGGTTTACAAGTTATATCAAGGACCCATTTTAGTATCAATCAAAATAACAATTAAATTGATATTTTCTAAGATTAGGACAACAAACTATAAAATATAGAAAGTATTTGTAACAGGCTTAAAGTTAGTTTCTGTAATGTTAGAAATTGACGATTCTGAAGAAGAATCTTAGGTAAAGTTACAAAACTTTAATAAACAATTTATATTTATTCTTCCAATAGAAAGAACAAATATTAAAAAAAAAAATCATTTTTTCAATCTTTAAGCTCTATAGATACAAATTAACCTTTTACTTATTCTTACAAAAAAAAAAAAAAAGATAATTGTTGGGTATTTGGTGATTGGACCGTGTAAGATGAAGTAGGAGTGATTTACAAGTTATATAAAAGATCCATTTAGTATCAATCAAAATAACAATTAATTAATATTTTCTAAGATTAGGACAACAAACTAACAACAAAACATATTATTGTTTACTTGTCAAATTGACTACAAAGAAAGTATTATTGGTGTCATGTCTGGATCAAGAATTCTTTGATTCTTAGATATTTATTATAAGCTCTTAAAACAGTGAATAAGTGTAGTAGAATTTCTGACTGACCTAAATAGAATCTCACAGCTTGAATGTAGGACCTGATTCTGGTGGGTCCAGATTCAGGATCAGGAAATCTGTATAAATCACAGAGAAGGTTTGCAGAAAGAATGGTGACAGCAGCAAAGAGTATCATGCACAATGGACCTGCAATCCACCCTAGTTGAGCCATGCTCCATGCAAGTGATAGCACTCCTGCTCCTATCACTCCTGTTATTATATGTGCCAATGCTGTCCATATAGTCCCTTCAATAATTCAAACATATCACTCAGTATTTACGTTTCAACTGCAGGATCCCCTGTAGTTTTTTTATTTTATTTTTTATAAAATCATAATTTATCATATTTGACAATCAATAATTTAGTGCATGTAGAATAGATAGCTACGGATTAGAAAATTAAACCAATGTAAAAAAAAAAAAGAAGCTAGGTGGTACCACATCACCAACTTGACAAAGTGACACAGTTATATCTGTCTACTCATAGATTACCACGTGTCGACACATACATAAACCGAATTCAACAGTACAGGAAAAGTATTACCTCTCTTCTGTGTCTTCAAATTCTAATTTACTGATTTTTGTTCAAGTTTTGGACATGTAAAATTGTCCTGTAAAAGATGAAAATTCTTCTGGTACTTCGATCATGTCAAAAGGTTTCTCTAGTTCTTATTGTTAATTTCAAGACCAACTTTTATCCACATAAACACAAAAACAAAATGGCAAGATTCTAATCTATTAACTTTAACACAAGTTTTTCTATTAGAACTAATTGCAGAAAATTTCGTACATATATAATATGGAAAAATGAAAAAGAAATTAAGCCTTGGTTTAATCAAACAAGTGTGAAACCAAAGAAAACTAAAACAAAACAAAAACAGAATTCATGATGATCAGAAGTTGATAAACAGATTGATAAGTACCAGTTCTTTTATCTGTCTCTTCTTCTGTTGCATCAGATATGCTTCTTAGCAGTGGTAACTGTACTTGATCTTCTGCAACATCACCCATATATATATCTGATGTCTGTCTAGCTCTTTCAAGAATTTTTGGTTTACAAAGAAGAAGAAGAAGATTGATTGATTAATGAAAGAATATCAGAGTAGCTGATGAGTTAGCTATGTGTTTCTCAACCAGTGAAGAAGAAGAGGTTGCAGTCGGTTACCATTAATCAAAAGAAAGCTTGAAAGTGACATGTTCCTTTTTTCCTTTTTTTATTATTGGGCGGTCCTTATTGTTTGTCTCGCTCATAATTCATCGTCGTCATCATCAACAACATCAACTATATACGGAAAGAAATCTATCAACTGTGTTCATTGAAATTCAGCCACAGTTTCTTTCATATGAACTATTTGCATATCTAACTAGAAAGTTAGGTGAAGAAGATTGTATGTTCCTTCTTGTAATCAATAATAATAATGTCACCTACCTTTCTACTTTAGTGATGGGGATTTCGACTCCCGTCTTGTTTATTTTATAAGTACATCAGAAGATTTTTTTCTCCAAAGTTATGGGTAGACACTTTAACCGAAGATACGTTATTTAATTTTAGTAAATTCCGATAGATCATAAACCTGTTCATTCGGTAAAAAATCTGCACTTTTGGTTAATTGACATTTTCATTATCAGTAATTTACAGTGTTGTCATCTTGTATCTATTTCTCCATTTCCAATTAATGCTTGGAATAATTTTACACCTGTCAGGATTTTTATTTTTATTTTTATTTTTTAACAAAGGTCATACAATAGGGATTGATAGTTTTACAAAATTGATCAGAGGCATATTTTTAGATATTTTGAAATTTGCTAGGATTGACCACCTGAAACTGTAAGAGAGCTTTCATGGAATTGACTGAAAAGTTTCAAGGGTAATTATTGGCTTAAAACTTAATCAAACTTATTATTGGCTTAAAACAATATAGTTTATTTGGAAAGAATGGATTTTTCTATGAATATAATTCATATTTTCAAAAGTTTTATATAAAATAATGCTATTAAGAGAAGACTTTCTACGATTGCACATATTTTGAAATCATTAATAAAATAAAAATCATGTTTCAAAAATAATAATTTTAAAATGCAAAACCTGTAAATTTGATATATTTTTAAATTAAAAAGAAAACAATTCAATAAAAATATTTATTTAGAGAAAAAAAAAAGTTATCGATTTACTTTGAAAATCATTTTTTTTTTGTTGGTTTAATACTAAGAAACATGAAAATAAATGTTAATACTTAATAGTGAAGTGATCCATCAACTCTATCGCTATGGATGTAGAAAATAATAATATTAAATCAAAGTATTATCCATATAAAATATATTTCTAATTCCTTAAAGTAACCCTACATCTAAGTAGAATAAAGAAATGCAAATGCCAATTATCAAACTAGTTCAATTTTGAGAATAAATTAAATTGGTGGCCCCACTTTTTGAGTCATCAATCATGATTGATTGCCACATTTTTTTTTCTCATGGACACGATCACCCAAACCTTTTGCACATTATTTTTTAATGTCAATTCAACGGCCGATGATGTCATAGAGCATCTTCATACTTTATTTTAGAATAAAAATTCCAAATTAAAGTCCGTGCACTCCAATGATAAAAAAACGGAGTTTCATTATTTGTTGCTTTAAAATTAGATAACCAAATTAAAAACTCTAAATCCACTTTTTATCTTTTATTTATTTCATTTTTACGTTATACCTTTATTTATCTTTTTACTTAAATTTAATTATTATATAATATGTTTTAATTTGTAACTTTTACCATCATAAATATCATACCATTAAAAATATTTCATTTAGATCTTTAAAATAAAAGTAATATTGAATATTGAATAATAATTTTTTATCTAATAATTGAATATTGAGAAATTTAGGTAATAAATAGAGAAATTTAGGCAACTAAGTAGAGAAAATTATTGAAAAAGTTAGAAAAGAAAAAACTAAATAGGGAAAATTAGTTGAAAATTGACCGTAAAAATTAGGTATAAAATTGTTTGATAAAAAAATGAAAATATATGGGAGAATATAAATATTATATTTTTATTAAAAGTAAATAAAAATTAAAAATGTTATTAAAATAATATTTGTTAGAATTTAGTTGAAAAATAAAATTAGATAAAAATAATTTGATGAAGAAAGTAAAAATTAATAATGAAAAAATAAATTATTTAAAGATAAAAATAGAAATAGAGATAGAGATAAGGATAGAAAGTATGGTTGGAGTAAAAAAAAAAAGTTAAAGATGGAATCTAGAGAGTTTATTTCTGTTTGAAACTGTATTCTAAAGATAGAGATAGAGTTTTGGTTGAAGATGCTTTTACATCACTACTACGATCTTTGAAGAAGTGTTGTTGTGTTAGATACACTACAAGAAAATTGGTTTTTAGCAGCTATTGCCTTGGAAGATTCTTTATCAACTATTGACTTGTTCCTTGCAAAGGCTAGGTTAATATTCAACAGTCATGTTGTCATTAGCATGTGTCTTGAGAAAGATTAATATACAGCAACTCATGTTTCAAGCATGTTGGTGTAGTCTTGTAGAAGCCTCTTTAGTAACTGTTGGCTTGTTACGAAAAGGGCTCCAAATCTGCAGCACGCATATCGTGCATGTTATTGTATGAGTGTTTTTAGAAATTTTTGATTAACGATTTAAAAAAAATAGATAATAATTAGCCACACATATCGTGGATGTCGTGAGAATAAATATTAAAATGTATAACCAACGTTAACTAATTGATTATGTATTTCCTTTTCTTTTTTTTTTCCTTTTTTCTGAAAGAGCCTCTTGTTTTTTCTTATAAGGATTCTAGTGTCACTTTTGTTCATTAAATCATAAAATATAAGGAGATCTCTCTTGGGAGTTACATTCCGAGTTGTGTGTTTGTAACAATTGATGTCATCACCCCCGATAAACCCCTTACCCCAATTGTATTAATTTTCAAATAAAGATAGTTTAATTAAATGATGCAATAATTTTTTCGTATATATTTATTTTGTTATTCAAAGTAGTCGTAAATATTTATTTGGATGAGTTTAAATTATCAAATAATAAAAATGATTAATTTTTATAAAAATATTGATTTAAAAATGTTAATGAAAAATTGATAATATATATGTTTAATTACATATATATATATATATATAATGTTGTAATACTTAACAAAGTAAAACTTGCAAGAGAATAGTACTATCACATGTTATAGTGCTCCTTGTATTTTTTAGTTCAAACCTCCATCTACTCAAATTAAGAGACATTTTCATACGTAGGGTATGTGGGCCGATAGTGTTAGGGCCTATTAGGGTAGTTCAAGAGGGTGGGTACGAGAAATCTCAATTATGTTTATTATTTTTATTATTATTTTATTTTCCTATGCAGGGACAGTTTTATTTAACTTTTCCAATCTTAGCATTTAAAAGCCCCCAACTGCAATTTCTATTTAAGTATACCAGAAAAATTAAAACCGTTGGTTAAAGACGTCACGGATTAAAATAAACAATGTGACTGAGTCACTGATATTGATTCTGCTGGCAAAAAAACTTAACAGTTTCACAAATATGGATATTGAATTAAGGGTAATACTACGTTTCCTGATAAATTGTTTTAAAAATATATACAATCTATCGTGACAGTTTAGTAAAAGAGATAACGAGAATAAAATTATAGTAATTTATTAAATAAAATGGACTGCTACAATAAATTATATATATTTTTAAGATAATTTATTAGAAAGAGTAATATTTTTTTAAATTAATTTAAATTGACGGTGTATTTTATATAATGCACTGAACTTCTAGCATCGAATGTCATAAGTTCAAGGTGTAGGTCATGGAAATAAAGTACGTACTTGAAAAAACTGCCTAACAACAATTCTTTGCCTCAATAATTAAAGCGAGAAAAAAGATGGCCATATAAAATGAAGGCGCCAAAAAGATTAATTAACCCTCTCCGTTACACTTAAGCTAGATATCAATTTATCAAAGTTCTATTTGTAATACGAGTGAATTAAAGGATGAATTCAAGGCCTTCTAAACGTAACTCAGCTGGTAGATGTATGAGTTTGAGATTTAGATAAATGACTCTTAAATCACCGGTTCGAATCCTACAAATGGTAAGTTTTTTTAAAAAAATACATTATCAAGATAGGTGGATAAATAGTATCAAAACTAAAATGATGAATTCAAGAACCACCTCCGGTTCCCGTTTTCTCGTTTTGAGATAGAATATATCTAGAATGTACATATAATATTTGATCTTAACATGTCTCGAATACTTCTATAATTTTTAGGATAATTAACATTTTTTATTATGTATCACTATCTGTAATTTATAGTTGTTGACGTCGTTTTCTGGATTATGCCAGAAAAGGCCAACAAGTACTGGATTTTGGCTATTGATTCAAAGAGAAAGAGATGCAGAGAGAGTAACAAATACAAGTTTTACGTGGTAAAACTCCGATGGTCGGAGAAACATCCACGGGTGGTTGAAAGATCAACCAAGCCAAAATCCACTAAGAGAATAAGATATTTTTACAAGCTCTCGATCTCCCTTTTTCTCTATGTATCATTTGTGATTAATGTATGCTATATTGCCTATCTTTTTTAACCAGATTATGGGTCTATTTATATGCTTATAGAACCCTAATCCGCTTTGTACAAGTAATACAAGATATTTGTATTTTATTGTGATTTGGTTACTTGCTTGAGGTTGATTTGTCTTCTTTCCTGTTTCGGAGTCTCTTATGGAAATCGAGTGGGATTCTAGTAGTGTAGTTCAATTTGACTTGTTTCCTTATAAGAATGTAGTCTTCGAAAAGGAATCAAGTTGTTTCCTGATTGGGGGACTCTTATAACTTAAAGGTTCATTATTTGGGATTCTTTCATGACGAATATCTTCGCGTATTTAATGACTTTAACCCGTATGATAAGTTCTTATTCGGGTTGTATTACTCCCGAGTAAGAATGATACATGATGGTCCCGAGTAGTGCCGTTTGAGCCCGAGTGGAAGCGTTATTTTAACCAGTCTCGAGTGTTGTTAACTGATACCGAGTAGGGCTTTATTCAGTATATGCTTACTCGGGCTTTCTCCTCTTTAATGACGCCTCGTAGGATATTTCCCGGATGCCCATTTAAGCATCCACCTGGCTATTTTTTCCTTACTATCAATGACGTGTATGCTTGGTAAAATCTACATACAACAATACCCCCTTAAAATATTTTTACCGAGAAGATTTTATTTCAGGCAAGAATATTTTAATCATTTTGATTTTCTTTCGTCAGAAAAACCGCCTTGCCATAATGACGTATTTTAATGATGACTCTGTAATTTCGATTCGCTTTGGCACGCAAGATCTTAAATGATAGCGACGTTTCAAAGTTTTGACGGTTTATGGCTACTTCTTGTCTTGACACGTGTCCCTTGTCTCTTCGTTTTTCAATATTATTTATGAGAAATGATTTTTGCATTTCCCCAAACGCAGCATACGCCATCGGTTTTCGTCATAAAACTTTTTCCCGCTTTGAAATCGTAGGGTTTCGTCCCATTTCGCCTTTAAATTCTTCGTTGAGGGACTGTTGGTTTATTCTCAAAAATCCAGCAGAAATCTCTTTAAACTCATATTTCTTCATCAGAAGTTCGCGATTCTCCGCTTTGAAGATCTTGCATCAGTCTCAATTCAAGGTTAGTTTTAATGGGGCCATCTTCCCGTCATCGTCTCTTTAAAATTGCTTTTGATGCATTAGAGCGTGAGGATTTCCAGTTAGTATCTTGTATTAAACGATTACTGGGGGATATCCCAATAGATGAACCTCCATTTTTAGAGGTTGATGTTTCTGAGCTTCACCATGACTTCACTTTCAGCCCCGTATCGAGTTCTCCATCTAGTTCTGATTCTGATATTTCTGATCACAGGGTATCTTCTCGAAGGATGGGTAAACATCAAAGCACAAGCAAGGTATACAAGCACAGCTCGAGCAGCGTTCAGACTAGGGAACAAATTGTTAATGAGGGCAACGCTGATGTACACAGGGCGTCTCGCCTTTCGTTTTCTGACACTCGCCCGAGTGGCTTTGATATTGAACCGAACGTGGTCTGGCCAGCTGAGATAGAAAAATACCGCTCCCGATTCGATTTGCCCGACTCAGTCACTTTGGTTCCTGAGGAGAATAGAGTCGTATGGAATCCTCTTGAGGGGATGATCGCGATTTACGGATCGATGCTTTGCTGCGGCGTCACACTTCCCCTTCAGCCTTTTATTGCCCGGTTTTTAGCTGAAGCAGAGATAGCCCCAGCTCAGTAGGCCCCGAATAGTTACAAAGTCTTGATGTGCATGTGGCACATATGTTCAGCCGAATGAACCTTTCGCCGCCTTCCCCGAATGAAATCAAGCATTTCTTTACGCTGAGGCAGGTTAGTAAAACGGGGACCTATTTTCTTGCGTCTACTCTTTCGGACGGTTGGGTCCTTAAAGAAGTGAAGGTGAATCGGGGGGTCGAGGCTTCTGACGATCCAAAAAAGAAGGGCTTTATATGGGGATTCCCCACACCCAACAAGTTCTGGAAGAACAGTTGGTTTTTTACTGGCGGGGCTCTCGGGCTCAACGTCATTGTTCGATCTGGGGATTCCCGAATGGTATTGAATGTTCCCCGCTTCTTCTGTTCCCCCGAAGCGTGGAACAAGAAAACAATTGATTATAACGATTCAGATTTGAAGAGGCTGACCCGGGCAGCTATCCGTACTCTGGAAAAGAGAAGCAAGAGCTATCTTTTCAAAGAGGACGACTTGATCAAGCTAGGCTTCTTTAGACAGGTTTCGGGCCATAGCAGGCGTTGTAAGTAATCCAGCGCCCTTTCTGCTGTGTTTCTCTGTTTTACCATTTCCTTTTCTAACCTTTTTATTTTTTATTTTTTATTTTTAGTGTTTGACACGGAAGTTGTCTGCGATCTTCAAGCTCGTCAGGTGAAGGCGATTCTTCAAGCGAGTAGGAAGGAGGCTTCCCGTTAGGGCGATGAGGGTATTGCTCCACCCGAGCCTGATGAGGAAATTGATACTGCTGAGCAAATTCCAGAGTGCGTTGATCGGGGTGCTCAGCCCTCTGCTCAAGATCTCGCTGGTTCAAGTGGCCAAGGTGAGCCGACTGTGACACAACTGTCTAAAAATAGGGAGAGGCAGTGTGAGAATTCAAGTGAAGAGCCTGTTGGACTGTCTGAAGCTGGCGATGATATCAACGTCTTGACGGATCAAATGCCTGTCATTGCCGAGCTTTTTGAGTCTTTTCGGGATGATTTGCTAGAAGATCCTGATGTTGATCTCTTCCATCGTTCTCGGGGTGAGAAGCGAAAGGCAGTTAGTTCACCTCCTTATCCTCTCAAAGTTCCTCGGATAGTCACATTTATTGACTCCTGCGACGAAGATGTTACGGATGAGATTGCCCCGAGTGTAGGTGCTGGAGTATTGGCGAATGCAGTCACTTCAGGTCCAAGTAGGGCCTCTTTTACCCCCGAGGTTGGAGATATGGGGGCCGAACCTTCGGGGGTTCCCTCTCCATCCTTAAAGCCAAATAGAGCTTCTCATGTCCCCGAGTCTGGAGATCTGGGAACTCAACCCTCGGGGGTTCCCTTATCTCTTTCTCCAAAAGATATGCTGCAGGAGATGTCCTCTGATCGGGCTTATATCGGGGAAGACCGCTGGAGCGGTTTTAGAGATAGTTCACTGCCCGAGCGTCTCCAAAACGTTTTCAACGGCGCATCTTATGTAAGTTTAGCTAACTCTGACTCCTTTACTGTTTTGCCTTTGTTGGATTTCTAAGTATATTCTTTTACAGATGGTAGCCGAATTTGCTGAGCTTGTTCAGACGCAGCAATGTCAGGCTGGTCGGATAAAGCGTCTGAAGGCTCAGCTGAAGGCGAGTGAGGAGGGTCGTGCACGAGCTGAGCAGGCTTACCAGCTGGAGGTCGGTTCCGTGCAGATATTTAACGACAATTGCCTGGCTAAGCAGGTTGAAGCTGAAGACAAGGCATCTTTGGCAGAGGAGAAGGTTGCATCGCTTCAAAACCTTCTTTCTTCTACCGAAGAGTCTATGCTCAAGGTCGAGCAGGAGGCGGAGCAGGCAAAGTCTGCGTATGTTTAAAAAATTGAAGATTTGGAGCTCCAAGTGCTGACAGTTGAATCCCTTTCCCGAGAGGCCAGATTGGAGCTGAAAGTCCAAGGGGTGGATCGTTTTAAGAGATCCCCTGCTTACGATGCCCTACTTCTTCGGGAATTTCAACGTAGGCTAGTTTCGGCCAACGAATTCTTCAAAGTAAAGAGTAGGGCAACCGAGAAGGCCCGTGCTAACTGGGAGCTGTCAATCAAACACCATATGGACCGATCCTTGGAATCTCTTCGGATTCAGATGAAGGAATGGAGAGCCTACTGCCGTAGTCAAGGCAAGGAGCCCCATCCTATGCATTTAGAGATTCCGTCCGAGCACTCTCTCTCGACCTTTTACGCAAGTCGAGAGTCTGTCGAGGGTGTAATCCTGGATGTCGGGCCAACCCCGGTTAATGATTACAGCCAGTGGAGGGATGATATTGGTTGATGATTTCACTTGGCCGTCTAATGAGAGTCTGCTTCGTGAATACGAGATGGTGCCAGATCCGAGTATTGGCAAAGGCTCGAAATCCTCGCAACCTTGATTTTGTAGATTTGTAGAAGATTCTGATTCTGATTCTTTATTTTTACTTGTGAAGAATCATTTCTTTGAACTGTAACCATCCTTTTTAAGAGCAATAGAATTCGATTTTCTGAGTTGAATGGTTTCAGTCTTTATTTTTGTTGCCGGAGGTGGTATTAGACTGGCTGATGGTCGGATAACTTAACCGACTATCTTATTAAACCGGTTGTTATCCGAATAACTTCAATTGCCAAGTATCTTATCAAACTGGCTGGTGGTCGGGTAACTTAACCGAGTGTCTTATTAAACCGGTTGTTACCCGAATAACTTCAATTGTCAAGTATCTTATTAAACTGGCTGGTGGTCGGGTAACTTAACCGAGTGTCTTATTAAACCGGTTGTTACCCGAATAACTTCAATTGCCAAGTATCTTATTAAACTGGCTGGTGGTCTGGTAACTTAACAGAGTGTCTTATTAAACCGATTGTTACCCGAATAACTTCAGTTGCCAAGTATCTTATTAAACTGGCTGGTGGTCGGGTAACTTAACCGAGTGTCTTATTAAACCGGTTGTTACCCGAATAACTTCAGTTGCCAAGTATCTTATTAAACTGGCTAGTGGTCGGGTAACTTAACCGAGTATCTTATTAAACCGGTTGTTACCCGAATAACTTCAATTGCCAAGTATCTTATTAAACTGGATGGTGGTCGGGTAACTTAACCGAGTGTCTTATTAAACCGGTTGTTACCCGAATAACTTCAATTGCCAAGTATCTTATTAAACTGGCTGGTGGTCGGGTAACTTAACCGAGTATCTTATTAAACTGGTTGTTACCTAAATAACTTCAATTGCCAAGTATCTTATTAAAATGGCTTCTTTGATATTAATCGAGTCATCTTGAAACAGGAAAGTTTGCACTTATGTTTCATACCCGGTTGCTACCCGAACGTTATATCAAGGCTCACCATGATTATACGTTCGAGTCCTTATGCAATACCAAGGACGTCTCCCTAGTTTTTATGCGTAAGGGTTTACCGAATCGTTGAGCTCTTTTTTAAAAAGTTGCTTCAACACAGCTACGCATTTCACCGGAATTTCTCCCGATAGCGTCCCGAGCATTTTTCCAGTCTGGAACATCGGGTTTCCTTTTTGCGAAGGTCATTTTGACCCTGCTCGGCTGGCATGCTCCTACGAGCTTCTCCGCCCTTTCGGGATTTGATGGTCCCGAGAATTCTATTTGCATGCTCTTATTATCATGCTCTTCTTCCATTTGTTATTATCATATGCTTTTTTGGAAATCTTGAGCTAGGTGCTTTCCTTTTGGAAATTCCTAGTTTTATTTATTACTGCGAAAAATCATCAAAGATTAATATTACAGTTTTAATATTTATTCTGACTAGAAAAAGAATAAAATATTTAATATAAATATATATTTTAAGGATAGAAAATCTTCAGATATTGGAGATTGCACGGACGAGGTAACACCCCTCCATTGGGTCGAGCAATCCAATAAGCTCCATGGCCAGCTATCCCCTCGATCTTGTATGGACCTTCCCATTTGTCAGCCAGGGACCCCGCGGCTCTATTCTTTGTGTTCAGTGACGCATACGATGTTGAATGGTTTCAGTCGTACTCGGTTTAAGGAGGTGTGCAACTGGAATGGTTTTTGGTCTGATCGAGGTTGTTGCTGATGCTAATTTAGATAAAGCGTCTGCCTTTTCATTTTCTTCTCTGGGGATCTGAGCAATATTGTATTCTTTAAATTTTTGGATGAGCTATTTTGCGATGTCACGATAGGCAACCATTCCTTCATCTTTAGCCTGGTATTATCCATAACCTGGTTGACAACTACCTGTGAATCGCTGAATATCTCCACTTCATCTGCCCCAAGAGCTATGCAGACTCTGAGTCCAGCTAACAATGCCTCGTATTCGGCCTGATTATTGGTTGCTTTGAAATCAAATCTCATGGAACATTCAACATCATCTCCTTCTGGGGTGCGAACTACGATCCCTGCCCCGCTGCCATGAGTGTTTGAAGAACCATCAACATATAATTTCCATGGGAAACTTCTATCCAACAGTCTTTTTGCTTCTAGGTTCGGTTCTGTGAACTCGGCTATGAAGTCTGCCACCGTTTGTCCTTTGAGGGAAGTTTTGGGGACATAATGAATATCGAATTCACTCAACTCGATTGCCCATTTAGTAATTCTTCCTGATATCTATGGTTTTTGTAAGATTTGTCTTAATGGACAATTGGTGAGAACCTGTATCGTATGAGCCTGAAAGTATGGTCTCAGCTTTTTTGCTTCTGAAATCAATGCTAAGGCCATCTTCTCTGCCTGTGAGTATCTGGTCTCGGCCGGTAGGAGTGCCTTGCTTGTATAATACACTGGTTTCTGCACTCCATCTTCTGTCCTGACTAGAACCGAACTTGCTGCAAGCTAGGTTATTGACAGATACAACTGAAGTATTTCCCCTTTTTGTGGTTTTAAAAGGATGGGAGCTTGCCCCAAGTATTTTTTTATTATTAAAAATGCCTGCTCGCACTCTTTATTCCACTCCAGGCCTTTCCCTTTTTTGATTACTTTGAAGAAATGCGCTCACCTGTCTGTAGCCTTTGAGATGAATCTTCTCAAGGAGGCTAAACACCCTGTTAAGCGTTGTACCTCTTTCAATGTTTTAGGTGAAGTCATTTGTTGCAAAGCCTGGATCTTCTTTGGATTAACTTCGATTCCTCTTTGATGGACTTGAAAACCCAAGAATCTTCCCGAGTAGACTCCGAATAAACATTTGTTTGGGTTTAATTTCATCTGATATCTTCTTAATACATCAAATGTCTCTCGGAGGTCGCGGACATGGTCATCTGCTGAGACACTTTTAGTCAGCATGTCATCAATGTACACTTCCATGTTCCTTCCTATTTGCCGAGTGAAGATCTTGTTGACCAACCTTTGGTACGTGGCTCCTGCATTTTTTAAACTGAAAGGCATCACTGTGTAGCAATATAAACCCTGATCCATTGTGAAAGCTGTTTTTTCTTCATCAGCTTTGTTCATCCGGATCTGATTGTATCCCGAGTAAGCATCCATGAAGCTGAGCAGTTCATGACCTGCTGTGGCATCCACCAGCTGATCTATTCTTGGGAGTGGGAAGCTGTCCTTTAGACATGCCTTGTTTAGATCCTTGAAATCTACGCACATCCTCCGTTGTCCATTTTTCTTCTGGACGAGAACTACGTTGGCGACCCACTGGGGGTAGCTGACTTCTCTGATTGATCCCATCGCTAGTAGCTTTTCCACCTCTTGTTTGATTGCTTGACTTCTTTCAGGATTGAATGATCTTCTCTTTTGTATTACCGGTTTGGCATTCGGGCTAACTGCGAGGTGGTGGGATATTATTCGGGCATCTATTCCGATAATATCTTCGTGACTCCAGGCGAACACATCTTTGTATTCTCTGAGCAAATTGGTCAATTCTCTCTTGATTTTTTCTTCCAAGTTGGCCCCGATCTTGACTTTCCTGTCCAGTTTGTCTTCTTCGAGTATTATTTTGACCACTTCTGTCTTGTATTCATATTAGCCCTCCCTTGGTTCTAGTTCGAATGACAAGGATTCTTCACACTCATTTGGCTACATTATGGTGCACACTTGTTCGGCATCATGCTTGTCTCTGTATACCGACATGTTTGCTCTTTGGGCCATCTCTTGGGATCCCTTGACTATCCCAACCCCTTGTTCTGTTGGGAACTTGATCATTAATGCGTAAGTGGCCGTCACGGCTCTTGTTTTATTCAGGAATGGCCGACCCAATAACGCATTATATGGCCAATTATCCAAATCAACTACCACGAAGTCGAGCAGGACAGTCCTCTGGCATGTGCCGTTCCGATTTTCAAAGGTAATTTGACTGTCCCGAGTGACCTGACCTCTATTCCCCCAAATCCACTTAATGGAGTATGGAAAGACTGTAAGTCTTTTCGGTCCAATCTTAGCTGGTCGTATACGGCCACGCTTAAGATGTCTGCTGAACTTTCATTATCTATTAAAATTCTCCGGACTTCCCAATGGCCAATCCGGGCACTTATAACCAAAGCGTCATTAGGTTGAACATCGACGCCGTGGGAATCTGCCTCTGTGAAGACTATCGGGTCCCATCCTTCCTTTACCCTCTTCGGGTTTGGTTCAACCGAATTCACGTCGAAGTTATTCCTGGCTTCTACTGCTTCTCGGACTTCCTGAGTCCGTTCTCGGTTGCTCCTCTCAGTAGAAGGTCCTCCAAAGATTGTATGTATTACTTGATTGGCTTCGGGGCTGGCTCTTCGGTTTTGACCAGGGTTATGATCAGCCTTGGCTTTCTTGACTTCTGATCTCTCGTCTTTTTTTAAGATTACATCCCGCAGGTTCCCTTCCCGAATACTTCGAATGTAATCTCTGAGCTGAAAACACTTCGAAGTTTCATGCCCGGTCTCTTTATGAAACCTGCAATACTTGGTTGTATCTCTCTGTGCGAACTGTGATTGTCGCCGCGGTTCTTGCACCATATTATTTTCTTTCAGGATGGTTAGAATTTCTTCTTGTTTCTTCCGAAGAGGGGTGTAATTGGTATATTTGCCGCGGTATTTCTCTGTGGACCGTTCGGCGTTGAGCCCATTACCCCATCCTTATTTTTCTCCTTGTTGTTCCCTTTCTGTTTTTCTTTTTGATTCTGCCCATTGGATTCGGTATTCCTCTGTTCGGGCTTTCCTCCATGCATATAACTTTCTCATGTAGCTAACTCTTCTTCCTCGGCCAAAGCGTATCCTCCCGCCATATCCATCATGTCGGCATACCTTGTCAGCCATGCTCTTCTCAAATCAAAGGATAATCGTCCATTCTGCAAGTTATTGGTGAAGGCAGCGATAATGGCTTCATCATTAGCGCTGCCAATCTCTGATACTGCTTGGCCAAACCGGCCCAAGTATTTTTTTTAATGACTCGTCCTTCCCCTGTTTTATTTGAGAGAGGTAGGCCACCGACTTCTTTCTGTGAACGTTGCTCTGGAATTGCCTTGAGAAGCTCCTGCTCAACTCGCTGAAATTTTCGATGCTTGCCGGGGGTAGTCTTTCGAACCATCTTGAGCCTGTGTCCCCAAGTGTTTGTGGAAAGTTGAGACACAATAGGGGGTCACTACGGGCATATTGAGCCATGACACTTTTATAGCGTCTAACGTGTTCCTTTGAATCTGTATCTTTTTTGAATTGTTCCACATGCGGCATCCTAAATCTTTCTGGGAAAGGGGTCCGTAAAATTTCCCTGGTAAATGGACTGTCAGAGTCATCGTCGGATAGATCGTTGCAACCGTAACGTCTGACAAGTGCCTCCATCTGTCGCCTATTATTCTCTACTTCTCGAGTTAGGCTCTGGATTGTAATATCTCTGTCCCCTACCGGGCTTCCTTGACTGTTCAACCGTTGGGTGACTGTCATTATTTCCTCAGATTCTTCACTCTGATGCCGGAACCCTCGTGTGACTCCATGATGACGTTTACGATGGTGTTGATCAATGTCTTCTGATGATGATCGTCATCTGCGCCGATCGTATTTACGATGTCTGGTACGTACTGTTTGATTGCGATCCAGCTTTTGGTGATTCTCCTCTAGTGTTTTCTGTCCAACCGGATTGATTGGGGAAGAGTTCCTTCTGGTTTCTGACATAGTTATTCCTGGTCCTACCACCATTGAACGGAGCCTCGCGGGTAGAGGATTGAGAGTATGTGCTCCTGCGGCCAGTAGGTCAATCCCTTCCTTTGCTGCGTCCGTCATCAATTGCTGCAGGGCCTCTTGGAAACGCAGCTTAAGATCTCTGCTGGTTGGAGGAACTTGCTGGATCCCTGCCAGGTGCGCAGGTTGGTTTTCTGTGTTTGCTGTAGGATTTTGTGACGTATTGCCAGTATGGAAATCGCCTGGTGATCTTTGTCCATTCCCTGAACTACTTATGCTTCCATCCATTGCTTTTTAACAAGTTCAAAGGTTCAAGCCCCCTCCTTCTAGCGCCAATTGTTGACGTCGTTTTCTGGATTATGCCAAAAAAGCCAACAAGGACTGGATTTTGGCTATTGATTCAAAGAGAAAGAGATACAGAGAGAGTAACAAAGACAAGTTTTACGTGGTAAAACTCCGATGGTCGGAGAAACATCCATGGGTGGTTGAAAGATCAACCAAGCCAAGATCAACCAAGCCAAAATCCACTAAGAGAATAAGATGTTTTTATAAGCTCTCGATCTCCCTTTTTCTCTCTGTATTATTTGTGATTACTGTATGCTATATTGCCTATCTTTTTAACCAGATTATGGGTCTATTTATATGCTTATAGAACCCTAATCCGCTTTGTACAAGTAGTACAAGATATTTGTATTTTATTGTGATTTGGTTACTTGCTTGAGGTTGATTTGTCTTCTTTCCTGTTTCGGAGTCTCTTATGGAAATCGAGTGGGATTCTAGTAGTGTAGTTCAATTTGACTTGTTTCCTTATAAGAATGTAGTATTCGAAAAGGAATCAAGTTGTTTCCTGATTGGGGGACTCTTCTAACTTAAAGGTCCATTATTTGGGATTCCTTCATGACGAATATATTCGTGTATTTAATGACTTTAACCCGTATGATAAGTTCTTATTCGAGTTGTATTACTCTCGAGTAAGAATGATACCTGATGGTCCCGAGTAATGTCGTTTGAGCCCGAGTGGAAGAGTTGTTTTAACTAGTCTCGAGTGTTGTTAACTGATCCCGAGTAGGGCTTTGTTCAGTATATGCTTACTCGGGCTTTCTCCTCTTTAATGACGCCTCGTAGGATATTTCCCGGATGCCCATTTAAGCATCCGACTGGCTGTTTTTTCCTTACTGTCAATGACGTGTATACTTGGTAAAATTTACATATAATAATGGTGACTAATATTGGACCTTTTAGGAATTTTTTATTAATATTTTACTAAGAATCTAGCTAAGGAACAACATAGATCGATAGCCTTACAAAATTTAGCAGAAACTTTTTAAGATATTTTGATATTTGTTAGGATTGACAACCTATAGGCCGTTAACTGTAATCGTAACTGTAAGAGACCCTTTATGGAATTCACTGAAAATTTTCAAGTCTACTTATTGGTTCGTAATTTAATTAAACTTCTGACGAGGTGTCTTTCAGTAATGGTATTGGTAGCTGAGACTAGCTGATGAGAGAGGCAAACACAACAATACAAATTGTTGGAAGGAATGAATTTTTGTATTAATAATTATGTTGTAATATAATATATATATTAAATATTTTGAATTTTATGAATAAAAATGAAAATCGTGCATGTTTTAATAAAAATAAAAATTTTAAAATGCAAAACCTGCACATTTGATATATATTTTATATTTTTCAACAAACAATTCAATAAAATATTTATTTTGAGGAAAAAAATATTGATTTATTTTTAAAATAATAAAAAACAATATATATATATATATATATAATACTGAAGAAACATGAAAATAATTTTTAATAGTGTAGCCATCCACCAACTCATCACCGAGGCAGATAGGAAATAATTTTGTATTTCTTTTTAAAATCAGATTATTTACAAGTTTTGATAGTGATTTTAAGTACCAGGTGGTGTTACTTTTTTAAATTGATTATGGAATAATATTTTTTAACATTTAATGTATCTATTAAAATATCATTATTTTTCTTATAAAATCAAATTAAAATCATTTATATATCTTATTTTATCTCAAAATTAAATATTCTATTAAAATATTGATTTGATTTATAAAATCTTTTAATTGTTTTTATGGATTTTTTTTTCAATTTAAATATTATACTTAAATATTAATTTAATAAATATAATTAATAAAATAAAATAAAATATGACTCTAAACTCATGTATATGTAATATTTTAGTCATAATAACTAATCTCAGTACTTTTATAATATAATTATCAAACATGTATAAATACAATTAATCAAACATCCTATGATTAAATTCACAGTTAATTATTCATTTAATACAGTTAATCGTGATTATTATAAAAGTTGTATCAATATCAAACTTGTCATAATTAATGGAATAAATAAATGCAATTACCGATTAGAAACTGAAAATGAAAATGAACTAAACTGGTTTAATTTTGAGTCTAAATTAAGTTGGTGGCTCACTGGCTCTACTTTTTGAGTCATCAATAATCATTGATTGCTAGAAAAAAAAAAATCTCATGGGCACAATCACACAACCTTTTGCATAATTTTTTATATATATTAACTATGGAGGAGGAAGCATAATACTTATTACATTGGAGATATCAAGAAGCTGCACAACATTTGTATTCTGCTCCGGTAAACCAGGTGGAGGTGGTCCGATTTTGATTACACGATCACGTACAGTCATTAATATTTTGCCAAGGCCTGGTTAACATTAAGACTGACATCATCAAAATGCCCTTCATTCAGGCTTGTAATGGCTGTTTGAAGAGGTGGGATTGATCCAACATAATCTGTTCTACAATGGGTCACCACTTGTTTCACACTAGGGTCTGTCACATTTGGCAGCACTGCCACGAGGAAAGCGTCGGTAGACGCCACCGTGGCGTAGGTTGACTTGAGGGAGAAAGCAGCTACGGTTGTGAGATTGGCATTGGCTGCTCCTGGAGCTGAAGTGAGAGTTTGGACACAAAAGTTGTTGTTTTTGGTCTTGGTGCATATTTGGTTGATTAGTGGTGGTACATTAGCGGAAAAACAGGGTTGAAATTGGAGTACGAAGGAGAAATAAATTGAGACATAAGAGAGCAACAAGAAGTGATTTAGAGTATACATTTTTTTTTTTGATGATGATGATCTTCAATTTTTTTTGATACGTCATCAAGGTGTGTATATATATAATTGTGATGATTTAGTAATCATAATTGGAGACTCTTGTTAAATGAACTGGATTTCAAACAATGAGAAATGATAAGGAAAGTGAATTTGATATATTAAAAAAAAGATTCTAATAAATTAAATAAAATAATTAAAGTTTTTGAGGTGTTCCTGTTAATATTCAATTTTATTTATTTATTATGGATAATGGTATACATTCAACACTTTTTTAGAAATAATATCTAGTAAAAAAGAAAAAGAGTTTTGACATAGTTGACATGGTAATATTTATTCATTACCATTTACACAATTATTATTGTTTTTGGTCTTGGTGCATAAGCGGTGGTACATTAGCGGAAAAACAGATTTGAAGCAGAGTTCAGAGCCGCAACAAGTGATTAAGAGAAGACATTTTTATTTTTTGGGTTTAATTGTGGGCAGATTTGATGATGATTTTCAATTTTTAATTTATTAGATTTTCAAGGCTTATAAGAGGAGCGGGGCTTATAAGAGGGTTTTAGTGGGGGATAAAAATTGGTATAATAGTGATGATATAGTAACCATAATCGGAGATTTGGTTAAATGCATTGAATTTGAAACAATGAGAAAGTGAATGTGATATATTTAGAAGAAGAATCTAGTAATTTTGATATATTTAGAAGAAAAATCTAGTGAAATTATTGGAATAATGAATGTTTTTAATGTGTTACTTTTAATATGTGATTAAGAATATTATTTTCATTTTAAATTAGGTTATTGTTATGCTAATCGTTTCAACGTATGGATCACATTTTTTTTAGCGATGTAATTTTAGATGGCTTGTAACGGTTTAGGAAGCGATGTACAACCATGACCCGAATCGTAGTCAATCACAAGTATACATGGAATGGAAATATCTAGGGATCAAGAGGAAGATTCGTGAGTGATATTCATGGGAGATCTTGGGGTACATTCGGGTGGGAGTGTACTCGGATGAGGACCATGTGAGCGTCGTAAGCTGAGAGCTATAATGTAAAGCTCGGTTGTGAGTTTAGGGGCTTGTTAAGGCTTGATAGTTTAGGGTTTGGATTGTAAGAAAGAGAATCTTGAAATATATGATTATAACAATTTATCATATATTGAAATTTTCTCTATCGTTCTGACGGTCCGTAGTTTTTTCTTTGTTTAGGGTTTTATACATATATATTTTATTGTGTGATTGTTTATTTTTTCTCATCTTATATTTTTAATTATATATATTAATTACTATAAGTTATAGACAAATATTATATATGTTATTTTGGAGTATATTGGTCCAAATTCCCAACATCTGATGTTTGTCTAAAACTTTCATGAATTTTTGGTTTACAAAGTAGATGAAGATTGATTGATCTATGAAAGAAAATCAGAGTAGCTGATGAGTTAGCTATGTGTTTGTCAACTTGTGAGGAAGAGGAGGTTACAGTCAGTTACCATTAATCAGAAGAGAGCTTGAAAGTGACATGTGCTTTTTCTGTTTCTTTTTCTTTTTCTTTTTTATTTTTATTGGGTGGTCCTTATTGTTTCTCCCTAATTCATCATCATCAACCACATCAACTATATAGGGAAATAAATCTGTCAACTGCATACATTAAAATTCAGCCGTAGTTTCTTTCATTTGAATCATTTGCATATCCAATAACTAGAAAGTTGGGTGAAGAAGATTGTAAGTTAGTTGTTGTAATCAATAATAATAATGCCATCTACCTTTCTTTTTAAGTGATGGGGATTTCGAATCCCGTCCTACATATTTTATAAGTATATATAAAGAGTTTTCTTTCCAACGTTAAGGTAGATAGTCTAACCGACCATATAGTGTTTAATCTTAACATATTTCGATAGACTATTAAACGATTCATTCGTAAAAGTCTTCACTTCTGGAATTCATAATGTTATTAAGAGAAGACCTTTCTTGCACATATTTTGAAATCGTTAATAAAATGAAAATCATGTTTCAAAAATAATTATTTTAACACGAAAAGCCTGCAAATTTGATATATGTTTAACTTTTTTAACAAAAAAAAATAATTAAAATAATTTATTTAGAGAAAAAAAAAAAAGGCTATCGATTTATTTTGAATTGAAAATGCTGAAAAGCAATTATTTTTTTTAACGCAGAAGAAACATGAAAATAAATGTTAATAGTGCAGTGATCCACCAACTCCATCACTGTGGGCCTGTGGCGGCTAATTGAAAATATATTTCTATTTCCTTAAAGTAACCCGGCATAGTTGTTTTGGGTGATCCCCTTGTCGCCTTTTAGTCTTGAATGAAAATTGAGTCTTTTCAAAAAAAAAATAAAAAAATTAATAAATAAAGAATAATGATTTGCAAATGCAATCATGAATCTGAAACTAAATATGAACCAAACTAGAGTTTTGAGTATAAATTAAATTGGTGACCCCGCTTTTTGAGTGATCAATCATGATCTATTGTTAGATTTTTTTTTATCTTACACAATCATACAACCTCTTTCACAATTTTTTTTTTTAATATGTCAATTCAATGGCAGATTTCTAACGCCAATAGACACGACACCGAGATGTTCCAAAACTCCGGTTTCGATCCGGCTTCTATGGTTTCAGTTTTTTTTATTATTATTATTTAACCAAGTATTATAAATTTCCAGTCTTCCAAATCACTTTTAGAGTCCCAGATCAGTTAAAACAAGGTCTCTCTCATAAATCAACCAAATCATCCCCACTTTCTCACACAAATTAACCCAAATCAACCCCACTCTCTCTCACAAATCACCAAAAACAACCCAAATCAGTAAATCACCCACCATTGGTCCAAAATCAAATCAACCCCAAATCAATAAATCACAAATCACCCACCATAGGTCCAAAATCAAACCAAACCCAAATCAATAAATCACCGACCCCAAATCAGTAAATCACCTATCACCCAAACCAATCCACCCGTGAATCGAAGAAGAAGAAGAAGAAGAAGTAGAAATAGAAGAAGAAATAGAAGATCGACCGTTCGATGAAGAAGAAGAAGAGATCGGCTGTCTGATTAAGAAGAAGAGATTGAAGGGGAGATCGACCGTCTGGCATCCGTCGATCGTCGACGACGGTAACCAGATTTTGAAAAAGAGAGATAGAGTGTCAAAGAGAAAGACTGAGATCGTGTGATGAGAGAATGAGAGAACGAGAGAACGAGAGAACGAGAGATAATGTTAATTTATATAGTAAAAAAATTGGAACCACCGATTCTAACCGGGCATCTCGGTTAAAATAGAAACCGAAATCGGAACCGTCCTAGTTTTGGTTTAGAAACCGGAATAAAAAAAATCAGTTTCAATTCTGATATTTCCGGTTTGGTTCGGTTCACCAATTCGAACCGAACCGACATCAAGTCTAAACACCGCTACTACAGTCTCTAAAGAAGTGTTACTGCGTGTTAGATATTTGAGTTATGCATGTGTATGCTGTGTTTGATTTTGATAAAAAGAATAAACATAATCTTTTATTCAATTTTATAAAATATTAAATGAAATTTTTATAACCTCAAAGGGATTTAAATTCATTATATAAACTCCGAAGGAACAAATTTTATGTTTTGGATTCAAATTACGTAACAAAAAGTAGTGTACTAATTTGTGTCTAAAACCAATCAAATTTGGTCATGAGTATACGTTTTTTTTAATAATTAAATATAAATTGTTGTATACACATAGTCCAATTGATTGGTTATACATAAATTTATATACCATTTTTTGATAGGTGATTTGAATTCGTATGTTTTCATATGCATGCAAAATTTTATTTTACATTTCCAAACTTAGCGTTTAAAAGCCCCCACTTCAATTTCCGTTTACCAGACAGAAACCATTAGTTAAATGGATCTGGATCCTAAGCTGAACTGATTTTTTTTCTGACCTATAACAATCGAGGATAATAATCTACATTTAAAGATAATGGAAGTAAAAAAGTCAAAAAGTAAACAAATAAATCTAAGTCATTTATTACATATATCACCAAATCTATTTAGATCAATAAAAATATCAGTTCAGAGGGAGATCCAAATTAGGGATGACAAAAGAACCCACGGGAATGGGGACCTGTGGGCAGACATAACGTTGGTTCTGGTTTCGGTTACAGGGAAAGGGGAACCGGAACCAACCTTAAAAGATTCCGGTTCCGGTTTGGCAGTACTGGCGGTTCAGTTCTCATTTTTTTTTAAACCCACGGATCAGAGTATCAGACTCACAATTCACTCTCTCTCAAATCAAACCCAAGTCACTCTCTTTCACAAATCAATACAACCCAGATCTCCATATCTCTCTCTCTCTCTCTCCCAAATCAACCCAGATGGATCGATCATCATCATCTTCTTTCTTCTTCTTCTTCTTCTTTCTTTGTTTGACTAGTTTGGATCAATCATCACACGTCTTTGTCTTATTCCTCCTTCTTCTTTCTTCTTCGTTGTCGGTCGATGTGATTTAGTTTATGTGGTGGTGGATTTTGGATTTGTGGTGGTAGGTCATGGGTTTGAAAGACTCAGAAGATTTTATAGTTTGAGAGAGAAGGAGTTTGAAAGAAAAAGAAGAGGTTGTGTTGAAGGGTTTGAAAGAATAAGAAGATTTTATAGTGGTGTCAATTAGGGTTATTTTTTTTAAAAAAAAAATGTTGGAAACATAGGTTCTAACCGAAACCGGAACCACCGATTCTAGTTCAGTTCGAACCGGGTGGTTCCTCAAAAAAGAGAACCAGAACCGGAACCGTCCTGATATTTACTGTTCGTCGGTTTGAATCGAACCGGCGTCATGTCTACCCACGAGGACTCTCATCTATGGGGTGGGGATGAGTTTTAATTTGGTAGGGGTGAGGGTTGGGTGGAGATGGAGATAAATAATAAAACCCATAATGGGTATGGGTCGGAGGTGAGTTTTACAATCCATACCTCTCCCCGCCTCTCTTAAAATATAATATTTATTTCTTTTATTATTTAGTTCAATGTTTATGTTTTAAAATGATTGAATTTATTTGTATAGTTTTAAGATTTATATTTATGAGCCAAATTTCTAAAGTTTTTCGAAATTACTTTATATATTATATCATATTTGTTGGGATATATATTTGTTATTTTAATAAATATTTTTTAACAATATTTTAATAAATATTTTTTAACAATATTTTAATAAATAATTTATATAAATTGGTTAAATAGGGTAAATTTGATGGGATGGGGAAAGCATGCCTCATCCCACTCCATTTATTAAGAGGTTTTTATCGGGGAATGAGTTTTTAAAAAATAAATGGGACAGGGTTTGGAACAAGGTCACCCTGCCACGAACCCGTCCAATTGTTATCGCTAATCCTAATTCTAGTTAAAGACTTCACAGATTAAAAAAAATGTTAACAACTAAAAAAATGTCCAAAAGAAAAATATCGATTACACCTATTGTTTTTAATTAATATAATAAATATATATACTTGTAATAATTTTTTTCACTTGCCCTAACACTACCCAATAAACTATTCAATGTTGGCAAAAAACTTAACAGCTTCGCAAATACGGATATCGAATTAGTTCAAGCTGATGTATTTTATATGATCTAAGAAACAGATATTATTGAAGGTTGCACTAAACGTCTAGCAGCGAATGTCACAAGTTCAAGGTGTATGTCAAATTGTCAAGGAAATAAGGTACTTGAAAAAAACTGCCTAATAACATCAATTCTTTGCCTCAATAATTAAAGCAAGAAAAAAAGGAGGCCATATCAAAGGAAGGCACAAAAAGATTAATCCTCTCCGTTACACTTAAGCTAGATATCCATTTATCAAAGTTCTATTTATAATACGACTGAAAAGGATCGGATGAATTCAAGAACCACTTCCAGATCCAGCTTTCTTGTTTTGAGGATAGAATATATCATAATACACATGTAGTGTTTGATTTTGACAGGTTCCGACAGAACTTTATCCGTTCATTCGATATATGATCTAACCTTTTGGGTAATTGACATTTTTTATTATGTGTCACTATCCTTAATTTATGGTGTTTAAACTTTTGTGTTGTCATCTGGTGATCTATACCTCCTTTTTCAATTTATGCCTGTAATAATATTGGACCTTTCAGGATTTTTTTTTTACTAAGAATATATCTAGCTAAGATACAACAGAGATTGATAGTATTTCAAAATTTAACAGAAATATTTTTTAGATATTTTGAAATTTGTTAGGATTGACCACCTACTGTAATAGACCATTCATGGAATTCACTGAAAATTTTAAGTCTGCTTATTGGTTCTTAATTTAATTTAACTTTTCAGTAATGGTATTGGTAGCTGAGACTAGCCAGCTGATGAGAGAAGCAAACACAACAGTACAGTTTGCTGGAAGGAATAAATTTTTCTATTAATAATTCATGTTATATATATATATATAATGTTCGCACATATTTTGAAATTTATTAATAAAAATGAAAATCGTGCATTTTTTAATAAAAATTATATTTTTAAAATGCAAAACCTGCACATTTGATATTTTTTTTTATTTTTTCAACAAAACAATTCAATAGAATATTTATTTGGTGGAAAAAATTATTGATTTACTTTTGAAAATGATGAAAAATATTTTTTTTTTGTTTAATACTGAAGAAACATGAAAATAATTTTTAATAGTGAAGCCATCCACCAACTCATCACTGAAGCTGATTGAAAATAATTTTGTATTTCCTTCAAAGTGACATTTGGGCTTGGCTACTATCCCTGGTCTAAGTAAAATAAAGAAATGCAATTATCAATCAGAAACTGAAAATGAAAATGAACTAACTGGTTTAATTTTGAGTCTAAATTAAGTTGGTTGCTCACTGGCTCCACCTTTTCAGAATTTCAGTCATCAGTAATGATTGATTGCTAGATTTTTTTTCTTCATGGACACAATCACACAACCTTTTGCATAATTTTATTTTGTAATACGATAATTCAATGGATGATGATATATCCAACGCCATTACTGCAGTCTCCAAAAATTGTCATCGTAAAATAGATATCCATATTGTAACTGGTTTAAATTAAGAAGTAAAGATAATATTTTAATCAATTTCATAATATTAAATGAAGTTTTTATAACTCTAAAATGATTTAAATTCATTATATCATGAGAAGAAAACAAATTTTATGTTCGCCAAAATATTTATATTAAAGTAATTATGAGTTCAAACCATATCCTTAAAGATCTTAACATGTGACCATATATATATATATATATATATATATATATGTTTTAGATCTATTCGGATAAAAATATGGATCAGTTCGAATTATACTATATTATAGTATTATCTATAGGATATGTCTAATTGGAGATATCAATAAGCTGCACAACATTTGTATTCTCCTCCGGTAAACCTGGTGGAGGAAGAAGCATAATATTAATAACATTGGAGATATCAATAAGCTGCACAATATTTGTATGCTTCTCCGGTAAACCTAGTGGGCGTGGTCCGATTTTCATGACACGATCACAGTCATTAATATTTGTCAGGGCCCGGTTAACATTAATACTGACATCATCAAAATGACCTTCACCCAGGCTTGCAATGGCTGTTAGAAGAGGAGGGATTGATCCAGCATAATCTGTTTTACAATGGGTGCCCACTTGTTTCAAACTAGGGTCTGAAATATTTGGCAGCAATGCCAAGAGGTAGGCGTCGGCATCCGCCACCGCATCGTAGGTTGACTTGAGGGAGAAGGCAGCTAGGGTTGGGAGATCGGCTGTGGCTGCTCCTGGAGCTGAAGTGAGAGTTTGGACACAAAAGTTGTTGTTTTGGGTTTTGGTGCATATTTGGTTGATTAGTGGTGGTACATCAGCGGAAAAACAGATTTGAAACAGAGTTGATAGCAGCAACAAGTGATAAAGAGAAGACATTTTTTGTTTTTTTGTTTTGGTTTAATTGTGGTGAGATTTGATGATGATTTTCAATTTTTTTGATTAGTTTTTCAGGCTTCTATATAGTTGGGGACAAAAAAAAAGAAGGTATAATAATGATGATATAGTAACCTTAATAGGAGATTCTGTTAAATGTATTGAATTTGAAACAATAAGAAAGTGAATTTGATATATTTAGAAGAAGAATCGGGTGAATTAAACAAAATAATGAATGTTTTTAACGTGTTACTTTTAATATTTGATTAAGAATACTATTTTAATTTTTTATTATATTATTATTATGAGTAATGTTAATTTGGTATCCAAATGATACGATAACATTCTAATTCATTTATTTAAAACATGTAAATTTTATACAATTTAAATAGATGGATTATAATGTTGTTACGTCATTTAGATACCAGATTTGAATATTAAATTGAATAAAACAACAATATTGTATTATTATTACTTTATTACCATATACGTTTTCAAAACTTACAATTAATTTAATATAAAATTAATAAATTAATATTTTTAATTTATTTTGATTTATTTATTACTATTTATAAGAATAATTGTAATTGATTTTTTTTTTTTGGGAATAATACCTACTAGAAAGCAAAGTAAAAAAAAAAGTTTTAAAATAGAAGTAAATTTTGGAAAATATTTATTTCAAAATTTTATAAGATGTATTACAAAATTTTAAATTTGCAATCGTGATTGGGACGAGGGCCCAACCGTATTAAATCGAACACTCTTAAATTGGACACGTTGTCTCGGCCCATTTCATAATATATAACAGGTGTATTAAAATGTTTAAATGTATAAATTAAAATGTTTAATTTATTTTCTTGTTTTTTGAAAAAACAAAAATACCGTATATATTTTCATGAAACCGCAGTAGGGAAGAAATTGAGGTCTTGGTTTTTGTCGACGGAGAGAAAAAACGTTTTGAGAATAAGGCTTGAAGATGCAAAGATTTAGAAGGAAATTATAATGGTTTGATTTTTTTTTCCAGTAAATATAGCAAATATTAATGTTATCTATTATTATTATTATTATTATTATTATTATTATTATTATTATTATTATTATTATATAATATCACTTGTAATGGCTACGACTCGAACTTGAGATATTTCCAAACGGAATGAGCTCTTTTACCATTTATTTTTTTAGAAAAGATATTATGTTTAACTAAACTTTATCGAGTTCTAAAAATACTAGGACATATGGTCCAGGCCTTTCAGATCGGCAGTGTTTACTCCAGGATCGGTTGCAGACTTGGTTGATCAGTTGGGGTTCATCATTTTGAGTTCGAATCATATGCTTTAATCTGATTTTGTATTAGCTAGTTCTTGCAGGCGGTTTCTATTTATTTAGAAAAAAATTTGAATCAAACAATGGGAGAAGTTTTTAAATTTTTTGTTAACTTAATAACTGCATAATTTCGTCGATGGAAACAAATTTAATGTTTTCTTACTCATCCCCATTAAAAAATGTTAGAAAAGTTGTTATTCCATATTACAGATGTGAACGAAATACAAATGAAACCAAAATTTTGGTACAAAGAATCTAGAATCGAGTCTCGTATTTCATACGGTGTCTTTAAGACAAATTTACACTATATGTGTTTGGTGTTTGTCTCTTAAAATAAAATGATTCACAATGGTTGTGTATCAACACCATCACTATCATCGAACTCAAATTATGATCTGAACTTATCACAGAAGAACATAAAACTGAAGAACGAGGGCAGGAAATTGTAACGCATAAAATAAACTAATTATGATGTGTAGAAGAATGAGAGGCACTCTGTATATATATATCAATTCAATCAAGGGAAGGAATCCGAATGAAGTTGAAATGGCACTTATTCTCATTAAACATGGGCAATAAAATGTCAATTTTGTTGTTTAAAATCAAAATTTAACATTCCCTTTTAATTTGGAATCAATCACCAACCATAAATTTGGTGGTTACAATTTTAATTTTAAATTATAATTCTATGTAACATATAATTAATCCCATTGTACATTACCATTTTTGAATTGATAAAAAATCAATGAAATAGCAAAACCGTGCTGAGTCACGGGTGCACACCAACAATTTGAACCGTTGTGCCATTTGCGTTCACGTCCGAAAGTGCACTCGCACACAAATCATTGAACCCACGGTTCGTGAGAGAGGATCTATACTATACATGCTTGAAAGCTATTACACAAATAATCAAATATATACTTGATTAAGCATTTATTTTCTCATGAATGTGAGACTCGTTATTTTTCCACTTCAACGGGTGCACTTTTTTGAGTATCGGTTTCTCATTCATCCATTTACTATTTTTCCAACAAAAAAATTATAGGTTAGAGCCTTATCCTCCTCTCCATAATCTGATCATTTATATTAATTTAAACTAATTCATTTTGAATCTTTAAAGATCTCAAGACAGGTGACCTTATATATGTATAATATATATGATTAGGTAAAATGAATTTAAATTTATGATTTAAAATTTTGATTTCAACATCTAACCATCTATACTTTTAATCCAAGAGTTATAAATGTATTTAAATCTCAACCACCGGATTAAGAGTACATAGGTGATTGAGATGTTGAAGTCAAAATTTTAAATCATAAGTTTAAATTGATTTAGCTTAACTCGTATATATATATAAAGAATCAAACTATATCAATTTAAATTTTTAACTTCGCACTCTCAACCTTAGAATTAAAGAACACATGAGTAAACGGGTGATTGAGATATATAAATAAAATATATATATTAAGAGTTTGTGTTTATATAGCTTGACCCATATATCAATAAAAAAAATTGATTTATTTAGATAAATGTTCGGATCAAAGCAAATAATACGGTACTGTAATATCATCAATAGGTTATCTAATGTCTATTCAATTACTCCCGAGGAAGCAAATTACCGATAATACTTGAAATATCAGCAAGTTGCGCAGCTTTTGCACTCTTGTCCGGTAAACCTGGTGTAGGTGGTCCAATTTTGACCACACGATCACAGTCATGAATATTTTCCCATGCCATTTCAATTTTAAGATTGACATCATCAAAATGACTAGCTCCCTCCTTCAGGCCGGTAATGGCTAATTGAAGAGGAAGGATTGATCCATCATAATTTGTTCTACAATGGGTCACCACTTGTTTCACACCAGGGTCTTTCACACTTGCTTTGACTTGAAGGAGTAGTCAGCTAGTGTTGTGAGATTGGCTGTGGCTGCTCCTGGAGCTGAATTCAGAGTGTGTACACAGACGTCGTAGAATTTGAGAGGGGAGCAGATTTTGTTGATTAGTGGTGGTACATTAATGGAAAAACATTGTTGAAATTGGAGGAAGAAGAACAAGAAACAATTTGACAGCAGCAACAAGTGATTGAGAGAAGACATTCTTTTATATATATATATATTTTGGTTTAGTTGTGGGGAGATTCGAAATTCATCATCGAATTTCAAATTTTTATTTTTATTATTTATAGTGGCTAGTTGGATCAAAGTCAAATAATGAATTAAATACAATAATGAATATAGTGAATTAAATACAATGTGTTTTTTAATGGAAGACAATATAAACCGAATATTTTTAATGTGTTGTCATTAATATTCGATTAAAAAATATTATTTTAAGTTTTTATATTACTAAACTTACATAACAATACATTGACCAACTTTTTGACCAAAAAATATTATTTTAATTTGTTTTATTAAGTTATCGTTAATTTACAATTAATTACCAAAATTATATAAAATATCATTGACTAACTCTTAGAGCATTACAGTAAACAGTTGACAGATCAAATATTATAAAATATCTAAATTATTCAGCTCATACAGTTTGATAATATATCCAAAGTTCAATTTGAGAAGATGTGATCCAGACCTTTCAAATCAGTAGTGTTCGCTACAGGATTGAAAGCGGTAGTTTAAACACTGAAGTCAGAATTTCATGTCCAGCCGTAGACTCGGCCTCTGGGAGGATCCCTTTTTTTTTTTTTTTTAAGGAAAAGTCACGGTGGATTTGGTTAAGAGAATTTCAAATTATATAAGAAATGCTAGTTAATATCATAGAGAAGAATTCATGGATTTAATATGAATACTTGGTTCACGGTCTTATCAAGATGGATAAATTTCATTCACCTCTCTATCACGATTCATCATTCATGAGCCATGTTGGGAAAAATAAATTTCATCCACACCTTATCACGAGTTATATTATATCAGGAAGGATAAATTTCATTAACCCCCCAATCACACGGTAAACTGTTGGATTTATCTAAATTGGGTAATTTGTTAGATATATTTGCTCAGTTAATTAATTTAAGTATCATGTCTTTTAAATTGTTTTTGAAAAAAAAAATGAAAATATTATTGGTGTCAATGTCTAAATCAATAACTTTTTATTGTTACGGGTCGTAAAGACCGAACAATTTAGAATTTTATTAACGGCCGAATAGTGATTAAAACCTAAAACTGAATGATAAGATTTTTTTTTATCACCTCAGAGTATAAACATGTTTGTTATTTAATTATACAATTGTTTAAAAATAAATAATTTTATAATTATACCCTTGATACTATTAATTGTTATGTATTTTCATTGTCAATATTATTACTTTACCTAAATTTGATACATAAATAAATAACGTGGCATCACTATAATACATTAATTTAAATTAATGTATTATACTGATGCAACGTCGTTTACTCATTTAGACACCAAATTTTGATAAAGTATTTCTACTCTTTCATTTTATGTGATACAAAAAACTAAATAAAAACAATTAATAAACCCTAAACCATTTTTATGTAATAATGATAAGATATTATTCATGATTAAGATATGATAAATAATTATTTTTAAAAACAAACGATAAATAATGATTTAGAAAAAAAAATAGAATTGAAGGTTCAATAATTGTTTTGATTTAAAAAAGAAATTGAATTGAAGGTTAAACAATGGTGTTGAAAGTGATAATATGAATTTTTTTAAAGCTTATAATAAAATATATAAAATACAATCTAATGATTTAAAATTGGATTAAAAGTCAGGAACATTTATTAAAATTTATTTTAAGCTGTTTTCTTTTTCTTTTTAAATTGTTTAACCATTTTAGAGAAAGCAAAACAAAACAGATTAATAAATTTAATTCACACTATACATCACATCTTAGCAAATCTAATAGTATATCTCCCTTCAACGTTCAAGGCGAGGGGTTCAAATCTCATAATGTTCATTTTACAAACATGTGTGAGGAGTTGTATTCTCTAGTTATAGGAGTAATTATCTCCTGATAGTAGATATCCGGACCACACTATAATATTTGATCTTAACAAGTCTCAACTGTTCTATTATAAGAAAAAAGCTTGGATACTGACTGGTCAGTACCCAGCTATACTGACCCTCCAATAGGGTGTTGCCGCGTGACAAAAACTCTTTAATTTTTTACCATTTTCTCCTTGCTTTAAATTACGTGACAACCAACCATTGGTTGGTCAGTATAGCTGGGTACTGACCAGTCAGTACTAAAGCAATGTCCCTATTATAATAGTTTTTATAACACTTAAAAATAAAATAAAAATCACACATAATAAATTTTAAATCGAAAAAACTAACAACTCCTTGATATAAAACAGTGAATCTCACTGCTTCACAGCTTGAGTGTAGATCCTGATTCTGGTGGGTCCAAATTCAGAATCACAGAGAAGGTTTAAAGAAAGAATGGTGACAGCAGCAAAAACTATCATGTACAAATGCACAATGGATCTGTGCAATACTAGCTGAGCCATACTCCATGCAAATATGCAAGTTATTATATGTGCCAATGCCGTCACAAACAGTCCCTTCGATAATTCAAATTCAAATTCAAATATCAACCGGTATATGCAATATGTTTCAAGTGCAGAATTCCATATATATGTTTTTATATATATGATCATAATTTATCACGAGACAATTAATTAAAAAATTCAATCAATTTAAAAATTACAATAAAAACTTATAAAGGTTTTGTGATGATAAAAACTTTCCCAAATGGAAGTTTGAGAAAGTTTTTTTAAAAGTATCTCCGATGTAAATATACATTTTTAAGTTCTTAAATAATATCACATCAACATTTCTATTTATTATGAACCCACTTTAAACAAAAAATAAAGAGATACATATTCACATCTCCAATACACTTATCTAAAGTCAAAATATATTATATTTTGTGATTAATCATAATAAAACAATTATTCAACTATCTTTCATCTTTAATTTTATAATTAAATGAAATTTGATATTATTGGTGGAAAGAGTTAGAAATCATAGTCTCTGATTTTTAGAGAGTTTCTAGCATTAGAAACTCAACTCTATATTCTTTAATTTTTTCTACTTTTTAATTTATCTATCCTAAGTGGTATTCAATTTTCTCTAAATACATATTTACATTAAAGATGCTCTTATACGTTCAGTGAATCTAGTCTTTTGGTAATTGATATTTTTTTATTATGTATCACTATTAGTAATTTATAGTGTTAAAACTTTTGTGTTATCATCTTGTATCTATAGCTCCTTTTCCAATTTATTTAATAAAGATGCGAAAGGGATTCTCTTCCAAAAAAAAAAAAGGAAACAAAAGGGATCGACAGTCTTATGAAATTTAACAGATTTCTTTTAGATATTTTGAAATTGGTTAGGATTGATCACCTCTAAGAGACCTTTCATAGAATATAATTCACTGAAAATTTTCAAGTCTAATTATTGATAAATAATTTAATTAAACTTCTGATGAGGTCTCTTTCAGACTTTCAGTAATGGTAGCTGAGAGACTAGCTGACGAGGGAAGCAAACAAAGCAATATAAATTATTTTGGAAAGAATAAATTTGTCTATCAATAATTCATTTTATATATATATATATTAAATGCTATTAAATGAAGACTTTTGATACCTGCACATATTTTGAAATTTATTAATTAAAATGAATGTTATGTTTCAAAAATAATATTTTGTGAAGGACAATAATCGGATATTTACCTATCAATACCAAATATGTTCATCATATATTTTGATTGGTTAAAAAAAAATATTTAAAGCGTTTTATATTAAATATAAAGGGTTGGTGTTGATTAGATAATACTTGGATACCGACTGATCTCAGTACCTAAAATACCTAATATATATTTAAAAGTATCTGATATTGAATATATATATATATAGGGTTGGTGTTTATTTTTTCAGCTAACCAAAACATATAGATCAATAGCTTGGATACTAACTAATCAGTACTGAAATATTTTTTGGTATTAAGTATTTTCATTTTTAAAATGCAATACCTACAAATTTTGATATTTTTTTAACATTTTTAACAAAACAATTCAATAAAATATTTATTTGGAGGAAAAAAAAATGTTGATTTATTTTTTAAAATTGTGAAAAAGAATATGTTTTTTTTAAAATATTGAAAAAACGTGAAAATAAATTTTAATAGAGAAGTGATCCACAAACTCCATCGGGATTCAGGACCTTCATCATTGTGGTAGATTAAAAATACTTTTATATTTTCTTAGAGTAACCCAACATATCTAATTAGAATTAAAGAAATGCGATTATCAATCTGAAACTAAAAATGAACCACCAAACTAGTTTTATATTGAGTCTAAATTATGTTGGTGGCCCCATTTCTTACCATGTGTCCCAAAATTTAACCACAGTTAACAAGAAAATAATTACAGGGGTAAAAAGGTAAATTAGTAAAAAATATAAAAAGCAAATATAAACCTAAACACCCAAATCCCACTCGTTTATCCGTTGTCTCATCTTCTGATCTTCTCAAATGTCCAAACCCTAAACTCAGACAACCACAGCCACTCCATGAAATCACACCAACCACCGCTCATGATCTCCTCCATCCACAGATCTCGATCTCTTCATTCCCGCAGCTTTCAATCTCCTTTCGCTGCCATACCCTTCTCTTTTTCTTACCATCTCTCTTCTCCCTCTTCTATCCCATGACAGAAAGGTGACGGCCTCCGCGTGATGAGGGGTTTGGGGTGTCTGTTGGTGGGGTTTTTGGATTTGAGGGTTAGGGTTTGACGATTGAGATGGGTGGTGGTGGTGGTGGTGGGTTTGGGTTTAGAAGATGTTGATTTCTGGTGTTATCTGTGGAAATGTTTTCTTTTTCTCTTTCAATTGATTTTCAATTTCTGATTTGGATTTCGTTTCATTTCTTAGTCGTTGATTTTCGGTGGTGAGACTACTGTGAGACAGTGAGAGGCAGAGGTTGGGTTTAGTTTTGGGGTGGTGGTGATTGGATGTGAGGCAATGGTGTGTGTGTGGTTTTAATAGCCGTTGGATTTTTATTTTTTGATCATGTGTTGATCTGGTGCGGTTTTGGTGGATGGTATTTGGTGTTGATCCAGTGATTGAGATGTTAAGAAAATTAATCACTGAGACAAGGGTAAAATTGGTCAAACAAATTCTAAAATATAAAATAATTAATTTGTCATACTGTAATCACATACAGATATCAAAATTATCCCTTAGTTCGGAAATCATAGAGACCCAATCTAACCGTACCGGTTTTAACCGTACCATTTAAGTTAAGTTAGGGTAAGAGGTTAATATTTTTTTAATACCCGATTTATTTTAGATATGGTTATGGGATTTTAACGTTTCGTCCGGTCTCTATCTCGTCTTTGTACCAACTATCAGTTTATATAAACATAATTTTCCCTTATATTTTTCACTCTCACAAACAAAAATTTTCTTCTAATATTTTCCCCTCATATTTTTCCCTGTCACAAACAAAATATTCCTTCTTTTTTTCTCTCTATTGAAACACTGATCCATCCCAAATCATTATATATAATATACCCACAACACTATTATTTTCATAGTATTCAATACTCTTTATATGATATTTATCAAAAAATCATAAAAAATATATATTAATGGGATGGGATGGTATGGGGAAAAACACCGATCCCTATGGGAATCCTCGTACCTTTTTTATGGGTATTCATTCGTCATGGATGGCTGGTATTTCTCTTACAATCTGGTATTGAGGATGGTAATGGAAAACTTGTCATCCACCCTTACCATTGACATCCCTAAATCACACAACCTTTTGCACATTTTTTTTTTAATATGTGAATGCAATGATACTGTAAAAAAAAATGTGAATGCAATGGATGATGATTTCTAACACCATTGCATTTTGAAAATATTTACTCGCAAGCGTATGAATCTTTGTAGCATAGCTAATGCGAGTACCGGGTCGTTTACACGAGGATTGTGAAAAACTAATCGAATATAAATTTAATCTAATCCTAATCTAATTAACCGAATATGATGAATTTAAATCAAAATTAAACCAAACTTAATAAGGTCGAAAACAATCAATTAAATAATATTAAGGTAATAGAATCCATAACTGTGAAATTTCATAACTTCTTGATAATTTATTAGTTCCTCAAATTAGAGTGACAAATCATTAATCGGTTTTTCTTTGCTTCAAAATATAATCTATACGTATTCTATATATCCAATTTAATGAAAAACAAATAAGCAAAGATATTATAGTTAATATTACGAAACCAAGTATCGATTAATTATATATATATACCTAACTATCAATGATACATGATATAAAAAAATGTTTTAATATTTCCTAATCAATTGAAACAAAATTATAGTTAACACATTAACTATCAATGATAAATGATACATGATATCAAAAATAAAAATAAAATGGTTTAATATTTCTTAATCAATTAAAGCGAAAACCATAAACATTAAAGAACAATACTTTATAAATCAATAAATAAATCTTAAAATTATTATATAATACAGGTTTCATAGTCTATTTTAATACAACAAAAATTAAAATAGCAAAAAAACCGGATGATGCATTGGAGCTCCGTCTTCCACAAATGAAATTCTTCTTGGCAGACTAAAGCTGCTCCATGCCTCCTCCTATAAACTTCAAACCTCCACATACGGCGCAAGGGAGAAGAGTTATATAAACTCTCAAAAAGTTGAGTCTCCTACAAATGAAAGCCAACAAAATCATGAATGCTATTGGTCCACATGGGAGTCCACTAACCATTTCAACTTTCTTTTATTTTCTCCACTATGCTTCAAATGCTTAAACATTTCCCAGCCCACATGTGCCTTAACATTAATTTACATCCAAACCTTCTCAACTTTATTCTTTTTGTCGATCCACAGATGCACAGACCCATTGATTAATTTGTGGTCTTGGACTGTTATCAGAATTAGACTTGGGCTTAAATTGGGCTTCTAAATTTGGCTCTTGAGGTGGACTTTAATTATGGGCCTGAATTTGGGCTTGAATCTTCATACATTCTTGAAATAAGCCCACATGTATCGATTATTTTCCAAGTTCTATGTTATTTCACATAAAACACAAAAATAACTCTAATTAAATAGAAATAGAAAATCCAAATAACTAACAATTCCAAATTAAAGGCTATAAATATGATATAAAATATGCCTATCAGAGCCATTGAATACAAATCGGTGTTTTGAAATCGAAACTTTTGACACTATTTTTTTTATATACAGAGAACAATAATACAAAAACTAATGACAAATGGTTAGAGGGCATCCATATTTATAATCACCCTCGTACCTATTCGAAATGATACTCTTTCGAAAAGAAATGTCCATAAGGAAAAACATATCTTTTAAGAAAAGATATCACCTTTATAAAAAGGGTGAATTCCATTTTAGTCCCTATAGTTTGACATAATACACAAACTAGTCCTCCAATTTTGAGCTTTATCGTGACATGTCTCTACAGTTTTAAAAATCTCAATTGCAGTCCCTACCGTCCAATTCCGTTAGGGTTCGTAAAATTTCTGTCCAAATGCTAAGGGTAAAATGGTAACTTACATAATAAATGCAAAATTTTTATTAAAAATTAAAAATTAAATAATTAAATTAAAAAATAAACATTAAAAATATATATAAAATAAAATAAAAATCTTATATCACCACCGCCCCATTTCATCACTCAAACACACCACCGCCTGTTCAAAACCGATTGAACACCACCCCAAACCTGTCGGTGTTCAATTGCACCTCTCTCTGTCTCTTTCACTCATTCAAACATCTCACCACCGAATCTCAACCTCATCTCTCTCTAACAAACATAAATATTTCTCCAACAAACATAAATCAACTTAAATCCATTTGCTACCCTTCAAAATCTCAACTTTATAAATACCTAGAAGTTGAATTTCTTTGAAACCTCTTGATGACGATTTCACTTTGATTTTTGGGCATTTTCAATTGATAAATCGATCTGGGTTCTCTTTGAAACTATGACCTCTCTTTCGATCTCTCAAACTATCTTTTCTAAGTCTCTCTCTCTGGTTCTCTCTTTCGATCTCTCAAACTATCTTTTCTAAATCTCTCTCTCTGGTTCTCTCTTTCGATCTCTTACTCTTTCGATCTCGATCTCTTTGTGGCGATTTGGGGTATTGGGTCTTGTGGTTGGGTTTGATTTGGGTTTTGGATTTGATTTCGTGGATGGGTTTTATGTGTTGGTAGCTTGACAACGATTGAGTTTTGGGTGTTGGTAGCTTGATGACGATTTAGTTTTGGATGTTGGTTGTGCAATGACTTTTGATTTTCTTCGGTGGAGATGGATTAAGTTTAGGTTGTGCTTGGGTTTGCTTGGTTCGATTTCTGTGCTAGGTTTGTTAGGTATGGTCTTGGTTTCAGTGGTGGGAGAATGAAGGTTTGCTAGGTCTGGTCGGGGAGGGTTTGATTTGAATTTCGTTTTGGTTGATTTCTAGATTAGTTGTTTCTGGTTTCTGGGTGAATGAGGAATGTTGAATGGGGTGTTGATTTTGGAATGGTGAATGATGGGTTTCTAGGTGTTGATTTTGATTAATTTGTTTTGGCGTGTTGTATGAATTCTAGAAAAAATTGATTATGGGTTGGGTTGAGAAGAAGATGATTTGTGTGTGAATTCTGAAAAAATAAATTCTGGGATTGTTTAATATCTGGATTTGATTTTGGTTTGGGAAGAAAATGATGAAGTTGGATGTATTTATTTCATTTAATTGTTTGTATATTTTATTTTAATTGTTTAAAAGAAAAGTCAGGGGCAGTAGGGTCATTGGTCCCTCCGACCTGTTTGATTTCATATTTTTAACAGAAAATTTAACAGAAGGACTTAACGAGGTAATTCTCAAAATTGGGAAACCAGTTTGTGTATTAGGTCTAGGGATGCACATTTATCCCCGGACCCCAAATCCTCGCACCCCATCCCCATTTGGGGATTTTTTTTGGGAGAAATGGGGAAATGGGAGGGATGGGGATGATTTTCATCCCCAAATTAAAATGGGGATGGGGATGGGGTCCACCATCCTCATTTCCCCATTCCCCCCACAATTAAATTGAAATGGGGATGGGGATGGAGATCCCCATTTTCCCATTTCCTCCAAAAGTATACTAATATAATTATAATATATATTTGAATTATTTGAAACATTTTATGTTGAATTTGTAATGCATTGTTATTTTTTATTTATAATGAAATGTTTGTTTTTTTAATTTAATTTATAATTTTTAGTTAAATAGGGAACCCCATCCCCATTTTCCCCAAATGGGGAAATGAGGGGGGGGGGGACGGGGGACGGGGGAAGGGTCTAGGAAGTAGGGATGAGGGATGAGGGGACCTATATTCATCCACATTCCCCAAACATGCATCTCTAATAAGGTCAAACTAGAGGGACGAAAATGGAATTCACCCTTATAAAAATGATACAACTCTTATGAAATGACACAATTGTTATTTAAAAATCACAATAGTTGACCAAATTTTATTATTCAATAATACAACAATTTCTAACGCTTTTTACTACCAAGTCATATTAGACACCCTTTACTATCAAGTCATATTTGGTGATGGTTAATTATAGTTATATAAAGTAGAGTCGATATATTTAACCAAATAATGGGAGAGGTTTTTAAAAATTTAGTGTTTTCCTATACACCTGCATCAAAAGAAAATTTATGGATTCAAACCGTATCCTCTCGTACTAAATCCGAATTTGTATTAGTTGAATCCTTGTAGATCTTACGACATGTTACCTTTCACGTTAAAATTCAAATTAATGTGAACAATAAAACATTATAATATCATCAAGAGGGAATGTCTTGACAAAACGGAAGCTATACGTTAGTCTAACTGTTCGAAATAAACAGTTTTTTTATTAATTTCAAAGAAACGGATTTTTTATTAATACCAATCAAAGATTACAATAATTATTTTTGACTCTTGCTTAAATAGAAATAAAACAAACATGAACCCGCCTAACTTGATTCAAAAGAAAAGATCAAATCTTATTAAAAGGTAATTTTGATTTATTTCCTAAAACTAAAAAGGAAAATGAAATCATAACTAAAAAAGAAATCCTAAAGCAAAGAAACTCTAAAAAAGAAATTACCGTTAAAAAAAATCCCTAAAGAAAGTGTCCAATATCATGTCTTATGTCTAATAATTAACTATTGATGAAGAAGCATAACACTGATAACACCAGAGATATGAAGAAGCTGCACAACATGTCTACTCTTATCCGGTAAACCTGGTGGAGGTGGTCCGACTTTGATGACACGATCACAGTCCGTAATATTTGCCAAGGCCTGGTTAACATTAAGATTGACGTCATCAAAATGCCCTTCATCCAGGCCTGTAATGGCTGTTTGAAGAGGAGGGATTGATCCATCATAATCTGTTCTACAATGGGTCACCACTTGTTTCACTCTAGGGTCTGTCACATTTGTCGACAATGCCACGAGGAAGGCATCGGTAGTCGCCACCGCGGCATAGGTTGACCTGAGGGAGTAGGAAGCTAGGGTTGTGAGATTGGCATTGGCTGCTCCTGGAGCTGAAGTGAGAGTTTGGACACAAAAGTTGTTGTTTTTGGTCTTGGTGCATATTTGGTTGATTAGTGGTGGTACATTAGCGGAAAAACAGGGTTGAAATTGGAGTACGAAGGAGAAATAAATTGAGACATAAGAGAGCAACAAGAAGTGATTGAGAGTATTCATCTCTTTTCTTTTTTCTTTTTTTGATGATGATGTTCTTCAATTATTATTTTTCATAGTTTTTCAAGACTTTTAAAGAGGGTTTTAGTGGGATCAAAAATGGTAAATGCATTATTTCAACAAAAAATAAAATTGGTAAATGCATAATTGGAGACTGTTAAATGCATTGAATTTAATTTGAAACCATGCGAAAGTGAGAGTGGAAGTGAATTTGATATATATATTTTTTGAAACAATGTGAATTTAATATATTTAGAAAAAGAATCCAGTGAATTAAATGTAATAATGAATGTTTTTAATGTGTTATTATTAATATTTGATTTTTTTTTGTTTAGGTTATTATTTATTTATTACCATTTATAAGAATAATTATAATTGAAACACATCTTTTTTTTAGGAATAATACCTACTAAAAAAAATTAAAAAAAGGGGTTAAAAATAGAAGTAAATTTTGGAAGATATTTATTTTCAAAATTTTTAAGATTTATAGAAATATTTATTTATTACAGTTTATAAGAATAATTATAATTGGAAACATGTTTTTTTTTTTGGGAATAATACTTATTAATACCTACTGGATAAAAAAGGTTAATAATAAAAGTAAAATTTTGAAAATATTTATTTCAATTTTTTTTAAAATTTAGGGCAAAAATCAATTTGCCACATGTAGTTTAGCATATTCTCCACTTACCTCCTCTAGTTTCAACAATCTTCACTTCCCCCTTTCTATAAAAAAAAATGCAACCCAATTTCACCGTATAAATAAAGGTACACATGAGTGAAAGTAGAGAATGTTGAAACTAGAGGGGGAAAGTAAAGAATAGGGAAAACAACCGGGAAAAAATGATTATTTCCATAAAATTTATTACAAAATTTGCAATCATAACCAGGGGTGGGCACAAAACTGGCAAATGGAATCGAACCGGTCCAATTAGTTTTTTTTTTGTTTTGGTTGGCCGATCGGTTTATTTCGGTTATTTTTTTAGAAAACCGACCGGTTTGGTTTTTTCCCGGTTTGATCACAAAACCGGTAAAACCGAACCAGTTTTGAGTATAATTTATTTTTTAAAGTTCTCATTTGCAAAAGACCTAACCTACCGCAAAAGACATCTCTCTCTCTCTCAACTTTTCAAGTTGTCAACAGTGTCTTGGTCTCCTCAAGTATGACCTCTTATCCCTCTCAGTTGGAATCTCAGGTACAAATTCTATATTCATGTCTTCTTCTTTTCTATTTGTTTAAGTCTATTCAATATATATATATATCTTAAATTTCTCTTCTCATTCTTAGATCGTCGCATGACATCTCTCTCTCAAGTTTGACCTCGCTGTCTGGGTCTCCTCAACGTTGTTGCCATCAACGACCCTTTACCTCTTCACTCTCTCACCTGGAATCTCAGGTACAAATTCTATATCCATCTCTCTCTATTTTTTTTTGTTTAATTCTAGTTAAAATATATTAAAAAAAATTAATCTCTCTTCTCATTCTCAAACCGTCGCACGACATCTCTCTCTCAATTCTGACCTCGCTGTCTGGGTCTCCACAACGCCGCCTCTATCAACGACCCTGTTTTTGTTTAACTGTTTTTGTGTTTAGAGTTCACTTGTTCAGCATTTGTAATTGTGGATTTGCCATTGTGGTTGTTTATGGATTTTTATTCTCAAGAGCATTGAATGAGTTTTTACTTTTTAGGAGTTTGATTTTTAATTTGAGGTTCAATAGATGAAAATATATGAAATAGAGAATGACATTTACTCTATTTAATATAAAAAATAATTATAACAAAAATATATTTCCAATCGGTCGACGGTCGACTTCCGACCGTCTCCCTAGTTTTCCTAAGCGCTAGGCGGTGGGTCCCTACTCGACTAGCCCCTAATAACTTTTAATTTACAACAAGGATACGGTCGACAACCGACTTCCAGCCATCTCCCTAGTTCCCCTAGGCACTAGCCCCTAGTCACTTTTAATTTGCAACACTGCTAATGCCATTTAGTGCTGTAAAAATGGGCCGGCTCGTGACAGGTAGATCCGGCCGGCCTAGGGAGATAACGGGCCGTGCCAAGGTAGCGAGTCAGGCCGCAGCCTGGCATGTGACAGACCTCGTGCCGGGCCGCTTGTAGGAGGCCCGGCAGGCTGGCCCGCCATGGCACGCCAAGCCTGCGTGCCAGGCCTGTAGGACCGGCCTGTCCGTTCAGCCAAGCAGGGTTTTTTTTTTTTCAAAACCCCTCCAACGGCTGGAATTTGAATTCCAGCCGTTAGAGCAAATTTTTTTTATAAAACCCCCTCTGAAATCTTTTAAATTACATTTTGACCCACAAATCAAATTTTTCTATAAATACTTCCATCCATTTCATTTTCCATTCACTCTCTCTATCATTCTTTCAATCTCTTATTCTCTCATTCTCTCAAATCTCAATCTCTAATATATTCTCCAATTCTCTAAACTTTTTCATTCAATTTGGTTATCACTCTCTCTACAAAATTCTCTACATTTTCCACCAACATACCAAATTTTAAAGGTACAATTTTGTTATTACTTTTTCTCAAACATATTCTCATAGTAAATTTATATGTTTATGTTTAGATTTTAGTTACTTAATGAAAATATTTTTATTTAGTTAGTTAGTTTATCAATTTTTGGGCTTTAATGTTAATATTATTTATTTAGTATATTAAGATTTTTAAGTTTAGTAGTAATTTTAATATTTGTTATTAGTAAATTTAGAAAGTTAATTTGTATTACTGAATTTAATTTTTATAATAAGTATATGATGAATGTTAAGTGTAGTAATTACGTTTGATATTGTTTTTTTTCATAAATTATGATTTTTTAGTGTAGTTGTTTATTTTAATATTTTTGGTGAGTATATTATGAATTTAAAGTGTAGTAGTGAATTTAAAATTTTTTGTTAGTAAATTTAAGAGTAGTGGTTCAATTCATCAATTTTATGTTAGTATATTATGTTAGTAAATTTATCAATTTTATTTGTAGTAGTGAATTTAATATGTTTTGTTAGTAGATTATGATTTTTTTTGTTTATTTAATTTGTTTTTGAAGTAAATTAATTATTGTAAGTGTCGTATTATTTATAGTAATTATTGTTAGTAAATTAAGATCACTGTTAGTAAATATTGATTTTTAATTTGACTATTAACTACTATAGTGCACATTTTTTTACTTCAGATAATGGATCCTAACCAGCAGTCTTATTTTCCGGATGGTTTGAATACGCTCAACGATGAATTTGATGTTTCAGAGCCGACCCATACTCAAGCTGGACTTTCTGGTTCCGGCGTTACACCAACATCAAGTCCCAGAAAATTAACATCATATGTGTGGCAATATTTCAACATAGTCCAAATGACACTCCCAAACGGGACGTCTGGCCCAAAAGCTAAATGTAAGTTTTGTCATAAGGATTATGCTACAAGTACGGGGGGAACCGGACATTTGAGACGGCATATGCACAAATGTATGCCTGTACATGGACTGGTAGACACTACAACCCAGACACAACTTCAACGACACCTAGACGGGTCCGTTACGACGTGGCAGTTCGACGCCATGCACGCTAGAGAGTGCTTGGCACGATACATTGCACAAAATGATCAACCGATCAGTATTGGTGAGAGTTCATTTTATAAAGAATTAACCACATCTGCATATAACATTCAATTTGAACCTGTTTCTAGAACCACCACTAAAAATGATTTGATACGATTGTTTGAAACCCAAATGGATGACTTAGTTGCTGAAATACAGTATTTAAGTGTCTCTGTTGTATTAACTTCTGATATTTGGAATGCATGTTCCAAACAGGACTATTTATGTGTCACGAGACACTATTTAGATTATGACTGGAGGATAACAAAAATAATTTTTGGTTTTCGTCCTATGGATTTTACAAATACGGTAGAAAACATTTTTAATGTCATAATGGAAGTTTTAGAAACTTATGAAATCACGCATCGCATCCTTTCGATCACATTTGATAATGCATCTGCAAATACTAGCTTTATTGCATTGTTTGTTGCAAGAAATATCCCGCAAGATGGAGGTTATTTCTTCCATCAACGTTGTGCATGCCATATTATAAATTTAGTTGTACAGGCTAGTTTAAAGCAGGTAAGCGACCAAATAGATCGCATCATAGATGTCATTTCTTGGATTTGCAGTTCTAATCCTAGATTCAGTGAATTCAAGAGACATTGTAAATTAAACGGTCTCAAACCCAGACGATTCCAAACTGATATGCCGGTAAGGTGGAACTCTACTTATTTAATGTTACAAAATTGTTTGGAATATGATACAACCATTATATGTTTTTATAACATGAAATTGGCAGAAACAGGTCAATATAGTCCAAAAATACTTACCACAGACGATTGGTATGTGGCAAAGATTTTTATTCAATTTTTAAAGATTTTTTACAATGCCACTGTAACTCTTTCCGGGGTATATTACCCCACATCTTCCCAGGTAATCCATCAGATAGTGAAAATATCTGAACTGTTAAACAGTTATAGAGAAGATGAACATCTAAGCGCTGCAGTTGTTGCCATGGAGACAAAGTTGAAAAAATATTGGGCTAACATTCCTCTACTTTATGCCTTAAATGCTATAGTAGATCCTAGGGTTAAATTATCTGGTTTAGAAGTTTTGCTTGAGTTTATTGGTATTAATTTATCAATAGATTATTCAGAACAAATTATTGACATTCGAACCAAGTTGTTCGAGATTTTTCGTATTTATGAGAGCAGGTTTGACAACATTGACACCCCCCAATCAACATAACCGGAGACAGAGCCGAACCAAACAAGTTGGAGCCTTCTGAAACGTCGAAAAAAGAACAAATCAGCAAGTACTTCTTCAGGGCAAAGATCTAGCCCATCTTCTTGTACCGAACTTATTATGTACCTTGAAGCACAGTTCGATGTTGTTGAAGACAAGGAAGAGTTTGATTTGTTGTTATGGTGGAAGACCTATACGTACAAGTATCCAGTTCTGTCACACTTAGCACGTGACGTACTGGTTATTCCAGTGTCAACGGTGTCTTTAGAATAAGCTTTCAGCACCAGTGGATGCATAATTGAACCAAGAAGAAGCTGTTTGTCTCTAGAGATGATGGAGGTACTAACATACCTTCAGGATTGGGAGCATGCTAAAAAAAGGTTGTAAAATCTAACTGTAGATAAAGAACTTATTCTAAATTTTGGACAATTTATATATTGATGACCCATCAGGTAGTGGCCAGAGCCAGAACTAGGTTATACTTTTACATATGTATTTATTATTTACTTGTAAGTAGTAAAACGGTTGCACTTTTTTTCCTTTATCAAGTTTTTATCCCACTGGATTTTTCTTGGTAAGGTTTTTAATGAGACAATCATGTAAATATGTAATACTGAATTCCATATGTGAAAAATAAATAAATAATTAAAAAATTGTTCGTTCTCTTTATTCATTTCAAATCCTGATAATTGTTCGTTCTCTTTATTCATTTCAAATCCTAAACCCTAAATCCTAAATCCAAACAAACGTAATTTGAAAAAAAAATTAGTCCAAAAGACTAGCCCGCCGGACCAGTCCCACTAGGCCCACCAGAAAGGGCCTACGGGCCGGCCTGGCACGGCACGCAGGCACGGTCAGCCTGAGGCAGGCCGGCGTGCCGTGTCTGGCCTACTGTTTCGGAAACAGGCCAGGTCGGGCCGGCCCGCGACACTGTCCCGTGCCAGGCCTATCCAGGCCTGTTTCCACAAATGGACTGGCCAGGCCGTGCCTAATGGGCCAGGCCAGTCCATTTTTACACCACTAATGTCATTACTATAGTCTTAAAAAAATGTTATTATAAAATAGATATTCAGATCGCGTATGTAGTAACTGATTTAAATAAAAAAATAAAGATAATATTTTAATCAATTTCATATATTAAATGAATTTTTATAACATCAAAAGGATTTCCATTCATTATATCATGTGCAAAATATGTTCCAGTTAAAATAATTATGAGTTTAAACCATATCCTTAAAATCTTAACATGTGACCATTATATATATATTGGTTTTACTATCGATGCGTACTGATATAACTTACACCAGTGTATTGCATGTGGACCACTAATTATGGAGTAGGTTTGACAAGTGCATACACTTTACGTCAAAATATGTAAATCTAATGGTTCACATCCAACGCACTGATGAATTATATCAGTACGCATTGACTTGAATATATCAGTGTATTACATGTGGACCATAGATTTTGGATAAACACTGACACGTGTATGCAAACTGGGTTAAAATAATTGAATCTAATGATCCACATACAATACATATATATATATATATATATATATATATATATATATATATATATAATCTTTTTTACATCAGTGCGTACCGATATAAAATACATCAGTGCATTGTATACGGATCATAGATTATGGATAAACACTGATAAATACATGCTGACTGAGTTAAAGCAATTGAATCTAATAGTTCATATGTAAGGCACAATAATATATTTATCGATATGCATCGAAAAGAAGAGTTATATATATATATAAGTTTTATATTTATTCCGATAAAAATACAGATCAAAGCGAAAGAGAACAATGCGATATTATAATATTATCAACCGCATATGTCTAATTAACTATGGAGGAGGAAGCATAATACTTATAACATTGGAGATATCAATAAGCTGCACAACATTTGTATTCTTCTCCGGTAAACCTGGTGGAGGTGGTCCGATTTTGATGACACGATCACAGTCATTAATATCTGCCAAGGCCTGGTCAACATAAAGACTGACATCATCAAAATGCCCTTCATCCAGGCCTGTAATGGCTGTTTGAAGAGGAGGGATTGATCCATCATAATCTGTTCTACAATGCGTCACCACTTGTTTCACACTAGGGTCTGTCACATTTGGCAGCAATGCCACGAGGAAAGCGTCGGTAGATGCCACCGCGGCGTAGGTTGACCTGAGGGAGAAAGCAGCTAGGGTTGTGAGATTGGCATTGGCTGCGCCTGGAGCTGAAGTGAGAGTTTTGACACAAAAGTTGTTGTTTTTGGTCTTGCTGCATATTTGGTTGATTAGTGGTGGTGCATTAGCGGATAAACAGGGTTGAAATTGGAGTATGAAGAAGCAATAAATTGACACATAAGAGAGCAACAACAAGTGATTGAGAGTAGACATTTATTTATATTTTTTTGATGATTTAGTAAGCATAATTGGAAGCAGTTAAATGAATTGAATTTGTAACAACGAGACAGTGATGAGGAAAGTGAATTTGATATATTTAAAAAAGAATCTAGTGAATTAAATGAAATACTTAATTTTTTTATGAAATAATTAATGCTTTTGATGTGCCACTATTAATATTCACTTTTATTTATTTATTATTTTACTATCATTAATTTATTACCATTTAATATGTTCTTAAAATTTACAAATTTTTAGTGATTATTGAGTTCATTTTTACTCAGGAAAAGCATTTATCATTTCCCACATGTTGAGATGCGTCCATTTATTGATTAAAGATCGATAAAATTAATTATCATAATATCAAATATGTAAATTAATATTTAACAAATTGACACAGCATGTAGAGAGAAGGTAATGCTCATCCCATTTCAAAGATGTGAGTAAAAATGAACTCGTGGTTATTTTCTTTTCTTTGATAACTATTCATCGACGGAACATAACAATGGTTTGGCCCATTTTAAAAAAAAAAATGAGAAAATTATAGAATAGTCATTGTAATTTGTTTAATTATCTATTTACATCCATTTATATGAAAATACCATGCATGTCCTTTCATTTGTTTCCTTCTTCTTTTTTTTTTCAATTCACTCCCACCACTTCAAATAAAAGAAGACTTTTTTTATTAACTACCCTCTCTCATTCCCTAAATTTGGCTAGACTCATTATCTAAAAAGGTTAGGTTTTCAGATTAGGTATATTTTAATGAATTATATATATATATATATATATAATTTTATTTTATTTTAATTTTTTTATTATTTATCTGATTTATAGTTTTATGAATTATATAAATTTAAATATTTTATTTTGTTTTGAAATATTAGGGTTATTATAAGTTTTTGTTTATTAAATTTTACGGTTATTCTACTTTCAAAGTATTGATATGAAAATTGAGCGCAACATCAAATGAAAATACAACTATATAATACACTTTTTAGTAAAAATCTGTTGATGTTGTCTTGGTTTTACATGATCTAACAAATGAGGATTTTTTTTTTTTTTTGAAGTATTACATAACTTCAGGTTTTTTTTACGAGGCACTCAAACCCACAATATCATGATGTAGGTGTGATGGGTATACCACCGGACCAATCTCATCTCCTCTAAATTTATTTCAATTTTACCTTGTTAAAGTTGAGGTAAAACTTTTCAAAAAATTCTTTGGTACATTATTAGTTGCCTTGCACCAAAAATGTATATTTTAAAACGTGTGCATTATTATTTCAGTTTTACCTTGTTAACTACTAGGTGAATCTTTACTTTTCTATCATTTAGATTTCTTCATTCCGTAGAGGCTTATTAAGAAGATTTATTCTATCCATAAGTTGTAGCTGTAAATATATGGATACTACATCGGGTTTTTAGTATACAATGGTTTGTGATGTTTTTCCACCTTAGATCAGTCCAATTTTAGGAAGAAAAAACAAAACAAAATTTACAACTTTTGTTGTTTTTTGTTGTTCTCAAAAAACAAAGACTTTTGTCAAACCGTGGAATTAATTTGAGTTATTTTCAATTATAAAATGACCAAATTGATAAAATTTTAATTATAGAGTAAAAAATGATGTTTACCGATTAGATTGGGACCAAATCGTAAAAACCCCATTATTATAAGCACTTAAAACAGTGAATCTCAGAGTCACAGCTTGAGTGAGTTGAGTGTAGGTCCTGAGTCTGGTGGTTCCAAATTCAGAATCAGGAAATCTGTACAAATCGGAGAGAAGGTTTGAAGAAATAATGGTACGTGACAGCAGCAAAGACTATCATGCACAATGGACCTGCAATCCACCCTAGCCGAGCCATGCTCAATGCAAGTATGCAACTATCCAATACTGTCCATATAGTCACTTCGATAATTCAAATATCAATCAGTATATGCAGTTTGTTTCAAGAGCAGGATTCCAATATATGTTTTTTTACATGCATCATGCATGTGTAATCATATATAGTTTATCATACGTGACAATTAATTAAAACATTCAATCAATTTATATATATATATATAAACTTATATGGAATGGTTTCAACTCCAAACGGGGATGCGAATACAAGGGGGGCCCATAGGGGCTTGGCTCCCCAAACCAATGGAAGTTTTAGAAAAATAAAATTTGTACATGCAATTGAAACTTAGTCCCTCATTCTACCAGTAATATAAATTTTTTCAATTTATTTTTGGTCCATGGCAAAATCAATCTCTTTAGTATTTTCAGTTCTTATGATTTCATACGTTATTTCATAATCTGGTCTATGTATGGGTTCAATTACTACATCACTGGGTTAATTTTCAATCCTTGGATTTCAATCAAAGATCTATAAAAAAAAAATCAAAGATTTGAACATTTAAAATAAATTAAACTAAAAGGAAATAATGTCATTTCGTAATTATTAGTTTACCACAAAACTATATACATGAACTATATATACGTATATAGTGGTTTAATTTTCCGATTATTGTGTAATGTTATAACTTATATAAGTACGTTGTATGTGGACCATTGATTATGGAGAAGTTTTGACAAGTGCATATACTTTGAGTCAAAGTATGTAAATTTAATGGTCCACATCCAACGCACTAACGAATTTATATTAGTACACACTGACTTGAATTTATATATATATATATATATATATATATATATATATATATATATGTATTTTATTTTTATTATGTATTCACTGCAACAAATTAAGACTTTCATTACTAATTTATTATGCAATATCGATCTTACTTTAAATATTTTATATAAATTATATACTTATTAATTAAGAACTATTGAAAGAGATATTACATCTATGCAACAAGATGAAAGATCATTTTCTCCTAAATTCTTTGACCATATATATTGAAACACATATAAATTTAAATAAATCATAAATGACTTTAGAGATTTAAAATAGAGTCAATTTTCATTTTGATTCTCAAAATTAATACCAATGTATTATTATTATTATGTATCACTATCTTAAAGGCTAAATGCTATTACGTTTTGATATATTAAAATATTTTTCTTTTGTGATATTTAATTTTAGTTTGTCTTGGCCTCCCAAAGCCAAAATCATGGCTGTGTCTCTGTGCACGTGGTGAGACCGTCAAATCAAGTTTTCCAATTTTTATCGATAAATTACTTGTTCTTTCAAATGGCTCTTCTTCTGATGCATCAGATGAGCTTCTTAGCAGTGGTAACTGTACTTGATCTTCTACAACATTAGCCATGTATCTCATGTCTGTCTAGCTCTTTCAAGAATTTTTGGTTTACACTTCACAATACTTCTCAAAGAAGAAGAAGATTGATTAATGAAAGAAAACCAAATGCTGATGAGTTAGCTATGTTTGTCAATTTGTGAAGAGGTTAGAGTCTGTAACCAATAATCAAAAGAAAGTTTAAAAGTGATAAGTACTTATATTTATTTATTGGGTGGTCCTTATTGTCTTCCTCATCATTCTTCAACCACATCATCTATACAAGGGAAAGAAAGCTTTCAACTGTGTTCATTTAAATGCAAACATAGTTTCTTTCATTTGAAGTATCTCTAACTAGTAAGTTAGGTGAAGAATATTGTAAGCTACTTGTTGTAATCATCAATAATATATAATATATAATATATATATATATATATATATATACGGTGACGGTTTGAATCTCACCATTGAGGGGGAAGTCATTTTTATGAAATTTAGGGTATTTGGGGAGCCAATTTAAACTTTTGTGTTACTATCAGTAATTTACAGTGTTTTAACTTCTGTGTTATCATCTTGTATCTACAGCTCCTTTTCCAATTGATGCTTTGTATAATATCGGATCCGTCAGGATTACAACATTTTATTAAAGATGAAAAAGGGTTAATATTACCTAACCAATTGAAGTGAAAACCATAAACATTAAAAAAACAATATTTTGGGAATCAATAAATATATAAATCTGAAAATTATTTCGTAACATAGATTTTATCGTCTATCATAACATAAAGAAAGTTAAAAAGACATTAAAATTAAAATTGCAAAACTCCGCCTTCCACAATTGAAATTCTTTTTGGCAGACTAAAGCTGCTCCATGCCACCTCCCATAAACTTCAAACCTCCCAATTCGGCGCAAGGAGAAGAGTCATATAAACTCTCAAAAAGTTGATCTCTTACAAATGAAAGCCAACAAATCATGAATGCTATTGGTCCACGTGGGAGTCCACTAGCCATTTCAACTTTCTTTTATTTTCTCCAATATGCTTCACATGCTTTTACATTTCCCAGCCCACATGTGCCTTCACATTAATTCACACCAAACGTTCTCTACTTTATTCTTTGATTAATTTGTGGTCTTGGACTGTTATGAGAATTGGACTTGGGCTTGAATTTGTCTGGTGAGCTGATATGAAAATTGGACTTTACTTGGGGTTTGATTTGAACTTTAATTTTGGGACTGGATTTAGACTTGAATCTTAAAATATTCACTCTTTGAATAAACCTCGATTATTTTTCAAATTCTATGTTATTTCAACTAAAATAAAAAATAGCCCTAATTGAAAAGAAATAGATAATTCAAATTACTAACAAATCCAAATTAAAGGCCATAAATATGATAAAAATATATTTATCTGAACCGTCGAACCCAAATCAGTGTTTTGTAATCGAAAATTTTCATAATAATACAAAAAATTAATAACAAATTGTTAGAGGGCATCCATATTTATAGACACCTTCATACCCATTCCAAATAATACCCTTTCGAATAGACATGTCCTTAAGAAAAACTTATCTTTTAAGAAAGGATATCACCTTTATACAAAATGTACTACTTTTATGGAATAACACAATTATTATGAAAAGTCACAATACTTGACCAAATTTTCGAATTCAATAATAAAAACAATTTCCAACACTTTTTACTACAAAGTCATATTAGATACCCTTTACTATTAAGTCACATTTGATGATGGTTAATTATAATTACATAAAATAAAGTACATATATTTAATCAAATAATGGTAGAGGTTTTTTAAATTTAGTGTTTTCCTACACACCCGCACCAAAAGAAAATTTGTAGATTCGAACAATATCCTCTCGTACTAAATCCGAATTTGTATTAGTTGAATCCTTATAGACTTTACGACATGTGACCTTTATATATCAATCAAAAAGGTTTAAATTTATTCAGGTAAAAATTTAAATCAGTGTGAACAATACAATATTATAATATCATCAAGAGGGATATGCCTTTACAAAACGGAAGTCATATGTTAATCTAATTGTTCGAACGAAACATATATTTATTAATTTCAATCAAAAGTTCCAATAATTATTTTTGACTCTTGCTTAAATAGAAATAAAACAAACATGAATGACTTAGAATTCCGGACTCCTAACTTGATTCAAAAGAAAAGAATAAATCTTATTAAAAGGTAATTTTGATTTATTTCTTAAAACTAAAAAGGAAAAAAGAAATCATAACTAAAAAAGAAATCCTAAAGAAAAGAAACTCTAAAACAGAAAATACCCTAAAAAAAACCCTAAAGAAGGTGTCCAATATTATGTCTTATGTCTAATAATTAACTATTGATGAAGAGCATAACACTGATAACACCAGAGATATCAACAAGCTGCACAACATGTCTACTCTTATCCGGTAAACCTGGTTGATGTGGTCCGACTTTGATGACACGATCACAGTCCGTAATATTTGCCAAGGCCTGGTTAACATTAAGATTGATATCATCAAAATGCCCTTCATCCAGGCTTGTAATGGCTGTTTGAAGAGGAGGGATTGATCCATCATAATCTGTTCTACAATGGGTCACCACTTGTTTCACTCTAGGGTCTGTCACATTTGTCGACAATGCCACGAGGAAGGCATCGGTAGTCGCCACCGCGGCATAGGTTGACCTGAGGGAGTAGGAAGCTAGGGTTGTGAGATTGGCATTGGCTGCTCCTGGAGCTGAAGTGAGAGTTTGGACACAAAAGTTGTTGTTTTTGGTCTTGGTGCATATTTGGTTGATTAGTGGTGGTACATTAGCGGAAAAACAGGGTTGAAATTGGAGTACGAAGAAGAAATAAATTGAGACATAAGAGAGCAACAAGAAGTGATTGAGAGTATTCATCTCTTTTCTTTTTTCTTTTTTTGATGATGATGTTCTTCAATTATTATTTTTCATAGTTTTTCAAGACTTTTAAAGAGGGTTTTAGTGGGATCAAAAATGGTAAATGCATTATTTCAAAAAAAAAAAAATTGGTAAATGCATAATTGGAGACCGTTAAATGCATTGAATTTAATTTGAAACCATGCGAAAGTGAGAGTGGAAGTGAATTTGATATATATATTTTTTGAAACAATGTGAATTTAATATATTTAGAAAAAGAATCCAGTGAATTAAATGTAATAATGAATGTTTTTAATGTGTTACTATTAATATTTGATTAAAAATATTATTTTAATTTTTTTGGTTATTATTTATTTATTACCATTTATAAGAATAATTATAATTGAAACGCGTCTTTTTTGGGAATAATACCATCTAAAAAAACTATAAAAAAGGGTTAAAAATAGAAGTAAATTTTGGAAGATATTTATTTTCAAAATTTTAAAGATTTATAGGAATATTTATTTATTACAGTTTATAAGAATAATTATAATTGGAAACATGTATTTTTTTGGGGAATAATACTTATTAATACCTACTGGATAAAAAAAGTTTAAAAATAAAAGTAAAATTTTGAAAATATTTATTTCAAAATTTTATAAAATTTAGGGCAAAATTCAATTTGCCACAGGTAGTTTAGCATATTCTTCACTTTCCCCCCTCTAGTTTCAACATGCTTCACTTCCCCCTTTCTATAAAACAAAATGCAACCCAATTTCACCGTATAAATAAAGGTACACATGAGGGAAAGTAGAGAATGTTGAAAATAGAGGGGGAAAGTAAAGAATAGGGAAAACAATCGGGAAAAAATGATTATTTCCCTAAAATTTATTACAAAAGTTGCAATTATAACCAGGGGTGGGCACAAAACTGGCCTATGGAATCGAACCGGTTCAATTAGTTTTTTTTTTGTTTTGGTTGGCCGATCGATTTATTTCGGTTATTTTTTTAGAAAACCGACAGGTTCGGTGTTTTTCCGGTTTGATCACAAAACCGGTAAAACCGAACCAGTTTTGAGTATAATTTATTTTTAAAGTTCTCATCTGCAAAAGACCTAACCTGCCGCAAAAGACATCTCTCTCTCTCTCTCTCTCAACTTCTCAAGTCGTACCTCAACATTGTCTGGGTCTCCTCAAGTATGACCTCTTATCCCTCTCAGTTGGAATCTCAGGTACAAATTCTATATTCATATCTTCTTCTTTTCTATTTGTTTAAGTCTATTCAATATATATATTTCTTAAATTTCTCTTCTCATTCTTAGACCGTTGCATGACATCTCTCTCTCAAGTTTGACCTCGTTGTCTGGGTCTCCTTAACGTTGTTGCCATCAACGACCCTTAACCTCTTCACTCTCTCACCAGGAATCTCAGGTACAAATTCTATATCCATCTCTTTTATTTTTTAAATTCTAGTTAAAATATATTAAAAAAATTAATCTCTCTTCTCATTCTCAAACCGTCGCAGGACATCTCTCTCTCAAATCTGACCTCGCTGTCTGGGTCTCCATAACGCCACCTCTATCAACGACCCTGTTTTTGTTTAACTGTTTTTGTGTTTAGAGTTTACTTGTTCAGCATTTGCAATTGTGGATTTGCCATTGTGGTTGTTTATGGATTTTTATTCTCAAGAGCATTGAATGAGTTTTTACTTTTTAGGAATTTGATTTTTAATTTGAGGTTCAATAGATGAAAATATATGAAATAGAGAATGACATTTACTCTATTTAATATAAAAATAATTATAACAAAAATATATTTCTAATCGGTCGTCGGCCGACTTCCGACCGTCTCCCTAGTTCTCCTAAGCGCTAGGCGGTGGGTCACTACTCGACTAGCGCCTAACAACTTTTAATTTACAACAAGGATAAGATCGACAACCGACTTCCAGCCATCTCCCTAGTTCCCCTAGACGTTAGGCGGTGGGTCACCACCCGACTAGCGCCTAGTCATTTTTAATTTGTAACATTGCTAATGCCATTACTATAGTCTCAAAAAAATGTTATTATAAAATATATATTCAGAACACGTATGTAGTAACTGATTTAAATAAAAAAATAAAGATAATAGTTTAATCAATTTCATATATTAAATGAATTTTTATAACATCAAAAGGATTTCCTTTCATTATAGCATGTGAAAAACAAAATATGTTCCAGTTAAAATAATTATGAGTTTAAACCATATCCATAAAATCTTAACATGTGACCATTATATATATATTGGTTTTACTATCAATGCGTAGTGATATAACTTACATCAGTGTATTGTATGTGGACCATTGATTATGGAGAAGGTTTGACAAGTGCATACACTTTACGTCAAAGTATGTAAATCTAATGGTCCACATTTAACGCATTGATGAATTATATCAGTACGCACTGACTTGAATATATCAGTGTATTACATGTGGGCCATAAATTATGGATAAACACTGACCCGTGTATGCAAACTGGGTTAAAATAATTGAATCTAATGATCCACATACAATACATATATATATAATCTTTTTCACATCAGTACGTACTGATATAATATACATCAGTGCATTGTATACGGGTCATAGATTATGAATAAACACTGATAAATACATGCTGACTGAGTTAAAGCAATTGAATCTAATAGTTCATATATAATGCACAACAATATATTTATCTATATGCATGGAAGAGAAGAATTATATATATATATATATATATATATATATATATATAAGTTTTATATTTATTCAGATAAAAATACAGATCAAAGCCAAAGCGAACAATGCGATATTATAATATTATCAACAGCATATGTCTAATTAACTATGGAGGAGGAAGCATAATACTTATAACATTGGAGATATCAATAAGCTGCACAACATTTGTATTCATCTCCGGTAAACCTGGTGGAGGTGGTCCGATTTTGATGACACGATCACAGTCATTAATATCTGCCAAGGCCTGGTTAACATTAAGACTGACATCATCAAAATGCCCTTCATCCAGGCCTGTAATGGCTGTTTGAAGAGGAGGGATTGATCCATCATAATCTGTTCTACAATGGGTCACCACTTGTTTCACACTAGGGTCTGTCACATTTGGCAGCAATGCCACGAGGAAAGCGTCGGTAGATGCCACAGCGGCGTAGGTTGACTTGAGGGAGAAAGCAGCTAGGGTTGTGAGATTGGCATTGGCTGCTCCTGGAGCTGAAGTGAGTTTTGACACAAAAGTTGTTGTTTTTGGTCTTTCTGCATATTTGGTTGATTAGTGGTGGTACATTAGCGGATAAACAGGGTTGAAATTGGAGTATGAAGAAGCAATAAATTGACACATAAGAGAGCAACAAGAAGTGATTGAGAGTATACATTTACTTATATTTTTTTGATGATGATGATCTTCAAAATAAAATTTGATACTTCACTAAGGTATATATATATATAACAGGGTTTTATGGGATCAAAAATGGTATAATAGTGATGATTTAGTAAGCATAATTGGAAGCAGTTAAATGAATTGAATTTGTAACAACGAGACAGTGATAAGGAAAGTGAATTTGATATATTTAAAAAATAATCTAGTGAATTAAATGAAATAATTAATTTTTTTATGAAATAATTAATGTTTTTGATGTGCCACTATTAATATTCACTTTTATTTATTTATTATTTTACTATCATTAATTTATTACCATTTAATATGTTCTTAAAATTTACAATTTTTGAGTGATTATTGAGTTCATTTTTACTCAGGTAAAAGCATTTATCATTTCCCATATGTTGACATGTGTCCATTTATTAATTAAAGATTGACAAAATTAACTATCATAATATCAAATATGTAAATTAATATTTAACAAATTGACACATGTTAGTATGTAGGGAGAGGGTAATGCTCATCCCATTAAGATGTGAGTAAAAATGAACTCGTGGTTATTTTCTTTTCTTTGATAACTATTCATCGACGGAACATAACAATGGTTTGGCCCATTTTAAAAAAAAAATGAGAAAATTATAGAATAGTCATTGTGTTGTATGTAAATTTTACCAAGCATACACGTCATTGACAGGAAGGAAAAAATAGCCAGGTGGATGCCCAAATGGGCATCTGGGAAATATCCTATAAGACATCATTAAAGAGAAGAAAGTCCGAGTAAGCATATACTGAATAAAACCTAATCGGGATCAGCTAACAGCACTCGGGACTGGTTAAATAACACTTCCACTCAGGCTCAAACGGTACTACTCGGGACCATCAGGTATTACTCTTACTCGAGAATAAATACGACCCGAGTAAGAGCTTGGTGCTTATTTCATACGGATTGTCATTAAATAAGTGACGATATCCATCAGGAAAGAATCCCAAATGAAATAGAGTATTAAATTAGAAGAGTCCTCAATCAGGAAATAACTTGATTTCTTTACGAAGACTACATTCTTATAAAGAAACAAGTCCAAATTGAACTGCACTACTAGGATCCCACTCGATTTCCATGAGACTCCGAAACAGGAAAGAAGACAAATCGACCTCAAGAAAGTAACCGAATCACAATTAAATACAAAGATCCTGTATTACTTATACAAGGCAGATTAGGGTTCTATAAACGTATAAATAGACCCATAATCTGGTCCAGAAAAGATATAGGCAATATAACATACAGCAATCACAGTAAATACAAAGAGAAGAAAGAGAGATCGAGAGCTTGTAAAACATCTTATTCTCTTAGTGGATTTTGGCTTGGTTGATCTTTCAACCACCCGTGGATGTTTCTCCGGCCGTCGGAGTTTTACCACGTAAAACTTGTCTTTGTTACTCTCTCTGCATCTCTTTCTCTTTGATTCCATAGCCAAAATCCAGTTCTTGTTGGCTTTTCTGGCACAATCCAGAAATCGACGTCAACAATTGGCGCTAGAAAGAGGGGTTGAACCTCCGAACTTGTTAAAAAGCAATGGCAGGAAGCAGAAGTAGTTCAGGGAATGGCCAAAAATCACCAGATCCTGCAGCAAACACGGAAAACCAGTCTGCGGCCTTACAGGGATCCATCAAGTTCCTCCAACCAGCAGAGATCTTACGCTGCGTTTCATTCCAAGAGGCCTTGCAGAAATTGGTGACAGACGTAGCAAGGGAATGGATCGATCTACTGGCCGCAGGAGCACATACTCCCAATCCTCCTCCCTCAAGGCTCCGTTCAATGGTGGTAGGGCTAGGAATAACTATGCCAGAAACCAGAAGGAACTCTTCCCCAATCAATCCAGCTGGATAGAAAACACTAGAAGAGGAAAATCACCAGAGGCTGGATCGCAATCAAACAATACGAACCAGACATCGTAAATACGATCGGTGCAGAGAACGGTCATCATCAGAAGAAAGTGATCAACACCATCGTAAACATCATCACGGAGTCACACGAGGGTTCCGACATCAGAGTGAAGAATCTGAGGAAAGAATGACAGTTACCCAACGGTTCAACAGTCAAGGAAGCCCGGTGGGGGACAGAGATGTCACAATCCAAAGCCTAACTCGAGAAGTAGAGAATAACAGGCGACAGATGGAGGCACTAGTCAGACGTTACGGCTATAACGATCTATCTGACGATGACTCCGACAGTCCATTCACCAGGGGGATTTTGCGGACCCCTATCCCAGAAAAATTTAGGATGCCGCATGTGGAGCAATTCAAAAAAGATACAGATTCAAAGGAGCACGTTAGACGCTATAAAAGTGCCATGGCTCAATATGCCCACAGTGACCCCCTATTGTGTCTCAATTTTTCGCAAACAATGGGGGACACAGGCTCAAGATGGTTCGAAAGACTACCCCCGGCAAGCATTGGAAGTTTCAACGAGTTGAGCATGAGCTTTTCAAGGCAATTCCTGAGCAACGTTCACAGAAAGAAGTCGGTGGCCCACCTCTCTCAAATAAAACAGGGAAAGGACGAGTCATTAAAAAAATACTTGGGCCGGTTAGGCCATGCAGTATCAGAAATTGGCAGCGCTAATGATGAAGCAATTATTGTTGCCTTCACCAATAACTTGCACAATGGACGACTATCCTTCGATTTGAGAAGAGCGCAACTGACTAGGTATGCCGACATGATGGATATGGCAGGAGGATACGCTCTGGCCGAGGAAGAAGAGTTAGCTACATGAGGAAGCTATATGCATGGAGGAAAGCCCGAACAGAAGAATACCGAATCCAAGGGGCAGAATCAAAAGGAAAAACGGAAAGGGAACAACAAGGAGAAAAACAAGGATGGGGGTAACAGGCCCAACACTGAACAGTCCACAGAGAAATACCAAGGCAGATATACCAATTACACCCCTCTTCGGAAGAAACAAGAAGAAATTCTAGCCATCTTGGAAGAAAAGAATATGGTGCAAGAACAGCGGCGACAATCACAGTTTGCCCGGAGATATACAACCAAGTATTGCAGGTTTCATAAAGAAACCGGGTATGAAACTTCAAAGTGTTTTCAGCTCAGAGATTACATAGAGACTCTTATTCGGGAAGGGCAACTGCTGGATGTAATTTTGAAAAAAGACGAGAGACCAGAAACCAAGAAAGTCAAGGTTGATCACAACCCTGATCAAAATCAAAGAACCATCCCCGAAGCCAATCAAGTAATACATACAATTTTCGGAGGACCTTCTACTGAGAGAAGCAACCGAGAACGAACTCAGGAAATCAGAGAAGCAGTAGAAGCAAGGAATAACTTCGACGTAAACTCGGTTGAACCAGACCCGAAAAGGGTAAAGGAAGGATGGAACCCAATAGTCTTCACAGAGGCAGATTCCCATGGCGTCGATGTTCGACCTAATGACGCTTTGGTTATAAGTGCCCGGATTGGCCATAGGGAAGTCCGGAGAATTTTAATAGATAATGGGAGCTCAGCAGACATCCTAAGCGTGGCCGTATACTACCAGCTAAGACTAGATCGAAAAGATTTACAGCATTTCCATACTCCATTAAGAGGATTTTGGGGAATAGAGGTCAGGTCACTCGGGACGGTAAAATTACCTATGAAGATCGGAACGGCACCATGCCAGAGAACTGTCCTGCTCGACTTCGTGGTAGTTGACTTGGATAATTGGCCGTCTAATACGTTATTGGGCCGACCATTCCTGAATAAAACAAGGGCCGTGACGGCCACTTACGCATTAATGATCAAGTTCCTAACATAACAAGGGGTTGGGATAGTCAAGGGGTTGGGATAGTCAAGGGATCCCAAGAGATGGCCCGAATAGCAAACCTGTCGGTATACAGAGACAAGCATGATGCCGAACAAGTGTGCACCAAAATGCAGCCAAATCAGTGTGAAGAATCCTTGTCATTCGAACTGGATCCAAGGGAGGGCTCGAATGAATACAAGACAGAATTGGTTGAAATACTACTCGAAGAAGACAAACCGGACAAGAAAATCAAGATAGGGGCCAACTTGGATGGAAAAGTCAAGCAAGACTTAACCAATATGCTTAGTGAATACAAAGATGTATTCGCCTGGAGTCACGAAGATATGATCGGGATAAATGCCCGAGTAATATCCCACTACCTCGCAGTAAGCCCGAATGCAAAACCGGTGATACAAAAGAGAAGATCGTTCAATCCTGAAAGAAGTCAAGCAATCAAAAAAGAGGTGGAAAAGCTATTAGCAACTGGATCAATCAGAGAAGTCAGCTACCTTCAGTGGGTTGCCAACGTAGTCCTCGTTCAGAAGAAAAATGGACAATGGAGGATGTGCGTAGATTTCACGGATCTAAATAAGGCATGTTCAAAGGATAGCTTCCCACTTCCAAGGATAGATCAGCTGATGGATGCCACAGCAGGTCATGAATTACTCAGCTTCATGGACACTTACTCAGGATATAATCAGATCCAGATGAACAAAGCTGATGAAGAAAAAACAGCTTTCACAATGGATCCGGGTTTATATTGCTACACAGTAATGCTCTTCGGTTTAAAAAATGCAGGAGCTACATACCAAAGATTGGTCAACAAAATCTTCACTCGGCAAATAGGAAGGAACATGGAAGTGAACATTGATGACATGTTGACTAAAAGCGTCTCAGCAGATGAGCATGCCCGCGACCTCCGAGAGACATTTGATGTTTTGAGAAGATATCAGATGAAATTAAACCCAAACAAATGTTTATTCGGAGTCCACTCGGGAAGATTCTTGGGTTTTCAAGTTCATCAAAGAGAAATCGAAGTTAATCTCGAGAAGATCCAGACTTTGCAAGAAATGACCTCACCTAAAACATTGAAAGAGGTACAGCGCTTAACAGGGTGTTTAGCCTCATTGGGAAGATTCATCTCAAGGTCTACAGACAGGTGCACACCTTTCTTCAAGATAATCAAAAAAGGGAAAGACCTGGAGTGGAATAAAGAGTGTGAGCAGGCATTCTTAAAAATAAAGGAGTACTTGGGGCAAGCTCCTATCCTCTCAAAACCGCAAAAAGGGGAAATACTTCAGCTTTATCTGTCAATAACCGAGCTTGCAGCAAGTTCAGTCTTAGTTAGAATAGAAGATGGAGTGCAGAAACCAGTATATTATACTAGCAAGGCACTCGTACCGGCCGAGACCAGGTACTCACAGGCAGAGAAGATAGCCTTAGCATTGGTTTCAGCAGCAAAAATACTGAGACCATATTTTCAAGCCCATACAATCCAGGTTCTCACCAATTGCCCATTAAGACTTACAAAAACCAAAGATATCGGGAAGACTTACTAAATGGGCAATCGATTTAAGTGAATTCGATATTCATTATGTCCCCAGAACCTCCCTCAAAGGACAAGCGGGGGCAGACTTCATAGCCGAATTCACAGAACCAAACCTGGAAGCAAAAAGACTGTTGGATAAAAGTTTCCCATGGAAACTATATGTTGACGGTTCTTCAAACACTTATGGCAGCGGGGCAGGGATCGTAGTTCGCACCCCAGAAGGAGATGTTGTTGAATATGCCATGAGATTTGATTTCAAAGCAACCAATAATCAAGCCGAATACGAGGCATATTTAGCCGGACTCAGAGTCTGCATAGCTCTTGGGGCAGATGAAGTTGAGATATTCAGCGATTCACAGGTAGTCGTCAACCAGGTTATGGACGAGTACCAGGCCAAAGATGAAGGAATGATTGCCTACCGTGACATCGTAAAATAGCTCCTCCAAAAATTTAAAGAATACAAGATCGCTCAAATCCCTAAGGAAGAAAATGAAAAGGCAGACGCTTTATCTAAATTAGAGTCAGCAACAACCTCAATCAGACCAAAGACCATTCCAGTTGCACACCTCCTTGAACCGAGTACTACTGAATCTAAGCATTTGGAAATTTCAGAAATCCAAACACCGCAAGACGGTTGGATGGTCCAGCTGAGAAGGTTTTTGGAAGAAGGCGTGCTCCCGGAAGATTCGATATTAGCAAAGCGTATCAGGTATCGATCGGCTAGCTATACCATGATCGGAGGAGAATTATACAGAAGGGGGTTCTCCCGAGCTCTCCAGAGATGTGTACGGGAGGAAGATGCACATCGAATACTTCAAGAGATCCACGGAGGGGTTTGCGGAAACCGCACTGGAGGTAGAAGCCTGGCGCATAAGGTACTCAGACAAGGCTAACGATTGCTGTCAAAGGATTGCTAACGATATCCGAAAACCCCCAGAAAAGCTCAAAAATCTCACTACTCTATGGTCATTCGCCATGTGGGGCCTGGACCTGATCGGTCCAATGCCAGCTGTGACAGGGGGTGGAGCAAAGCACGCCATAGTAGCTGCCGATTATTTCACAAAATGGGCCGAAGCTGAAGCGCTGGTGCATATCACGGAAGCCAACACCATAAATTTTGTAAAGAAAAACATACTTTATAGGTTTGGAGTTCCGGACACTATAATCACCGACAATGACACTCAGTTTGATAACCAAAAGTTCAGAAAATTGTGCGAGAAGTATCATATTGCGAACTACTATGTGACACCAGCTCATCCACAAACAAACGGGCAAGTAGAAGCAGTAAATAAAATTATCAAGCACACCATTAAAGCAAAATTAGATGACAAAAAAGGAAGTTGGGTTGAAAAGCTTCCTGAAGTATTATGGGCATATCGAACGACAGCAAGGACTTCAACAGGAGAAACTTTTTTCACCCTAGCATTCGAAACAGAAGCTGTCATCCCCATAGAAACATCGTATGCGTCCCCCCGGGTCAGGCTATACGATGAAGAACAAAATGTTGATACGTTGCTACAAAGTTTGGATGAGCTAGAAGAAAAAAGGGAAAAGTCCCGAATAAGAAATACAGCCTATCAACAAAGAGTGGCTCGCCACTATAACTCTCGTGTTCGGATCAAAAAATTTCAGTTAGGAGACCTGGTGCTCAGGAAGGTGTCACTGAACACAAAAAATAGAGCCGCGGGATCCCTGGCTGACAAATGGGAAGGTCCACACAAGATCGAGGGGATAGCTGGCCATGGAGCTTATTGGATTGCTCGACCCAATGGAGGGGTGTTACCCCGACCATGCAATGCCCAATACCTGAAGATTTTCTATCCTTAATATATATATATATATATATATATATATATATATATATATATATTGAATATTTTATTCTTTTATTGGTAGGATAAATATTAAACTGTAATTTAAATCTGTCGATTTTTTACAGTAATAAAAAAAATTACTCGGAATTTTCGATAGGATAGCATCTAGTTCGGGATTTCAAAAAAAGGCATATGATAATAAGAACATATGGAAGCAGAGCATGATAATAAGAACATGCAAATAGAATTCTCGGGACCATCAAATCCTGAATGAGCGGAGAAGCTCGTAAGAGCATGCCAGCCGAGCAGGGTCAAAATAACCTTCGCAAAAAGGCAAACCCGATGCACCAGACTTTGGAAAAATACTCGGGACGCTATCGGGAGAAATTCCGGTGAAATTCCGGTGAAATTCGTAGCTGTGTTGAAGCAACTTTTTTTTTTAAAAAAAAGAGCTCAACGATTCGGCAAAACCTTGCGCATAAAAACTAGGGAGACGTCCTTGGTATTGCGTAAGGACTCGAACGTATGATCATGGTGAGTCTTGATGTAACGTTCGGGTAACAACCGGGTATGAAACACAGGTGAAAAAACTTGTTTCAAGATGACTCGGTTAATAATAAAGAAGCCAGTTTAATAAGATACTTGACAATTGAAGTCATTCGGGTAACAACCTGTTTAATAAGATACTCGGTTAAGTTACCCGAACAACAAAGAAGCCAGTTTAATAAGATACTTGGCAATTGAAGTCATTCGGGTAACAATCGGTTTAATAAGATACTCGGTTAAGTTACCCGAACAACGAAGAAGCCAGTTTAATAAGCAATTGAAGTCATTCGGGTAACAACCGGTTTAATAAAATACTCTGTTAAGTTACCCGAACAACGAAGAAGCCAGTTTAATAAGATACTTGGCAATTAAAGTTATTCGGGTAACTACCGGTTTAATAAGATACTCGGTTAAGTTACCCAACCATCAGCCAGTTTAATACAATACTCGGCAACAATCAATAAAAAATAGACCAAAACCATTCAACTCAGAACAAAATTGAATTTTATTGCTCTTAAAAGAATGGTTACAGTTCAAATAATGGTTCTTTACAAGTAAAAAATAAAGAATCAGAATCTTCTACAAATCTACAAAATTAAGGTTGCGAGGATTTCGAGCCTTTGCCAATACTCGGATCTGGCACCATCTCGTATTCCCGAAGCAGGCTCTCATTAGACGGTCAAGTAATATCGTCGACAGTATCATCCCTCAACTGGCCGTAATCTTCACCCAGGACTGGCCCGACATTCGGGACTAAACCCTCAACCGACTCTTGACTTGTGTAAAACGTTAAGAGAGAGTGCTCGGACAGAATCTATAAATGCATAGGATGGGGCTTTTTGCCTTGACTACGGCAGTAGGCTCTCCATTCCTTCATCTGAATCCGAAGAGATTCCAAGGACCGGTCCACATGGTGTTTGATTGACAGCTCCCAATTAGCACGGGCTTTCTCGGTCGCTCTATTCTTGACTTTAAAGAATTCACCGGCCGAAACTAGCCCATGTTGAAATTTTGGAAGAAGTAGGGCATCGTAAGCAGGGGATCTTTTAAAACGATCCACCCCTTGGACTTCTCGGTAAAGGGATTCAACTGTCAGCACTTGGCGCTCCAAATCTTCAATTTTTTGGACATACGCCGACTTCACTTGCTCCGCCTCCTGCTCGGCCTTAAGCATGGATTCTTCAGCAGAAGAAAGAAGGTTTTGAAGTGATGCAACCTTCTTCTCAGCCAAAGATGCCTTGTTCTCAGCCAAAGATGCCTTGTTCTCAGCTTCAACCTGCTTCGCCAGGCAGTGGTCGGCAAATATCTGTACAGAACCGACCTCCTGCTGATAAGCCTGCTCAGCTCGAGCACGACCCTCTTCACTCGCCTTCAGCTGAGCCTCCAGACGCCTTATCCGATCAGCTTGACATTGCTGCATCTGAACAAGCTCAGTAAATTCAGCCACCATCTGCAAAAGAATTTACTAAGAAATCCGACAAAAGCAAAACAATAAAGGAGTCAAAATTAATTGAGTTAGATTTAACTTACATAAGATGCGCCGTTAAAAACATTTTGAAGACGTTCGGTTAGTGAACCATCTCTAAAACCGCTCCAGAGGTCTTCCTTGATATAAGCCCGACCAGAGGATATCTCCTGTAGCATATCTTTTGGAGAAAGGAATAAAGGAACCCCTGAGGGTTCAATTCCCAGATTTCCAGACTCGGGGGCAGGAGAAGCCCTATTTGGCTCTAAGGATGGAGAAGGGACCCCCGAAGGTTCAGCCCCCATATCTCCAACTTCGGGGGTAGAAGAAGCCCTACTCTGTTCTGAAGTGGCTGCATCTACTGATGCTCCAGCACCAACACTCGAGGTAATCTCATCCGTAACATCTTTGTCGCTGGAGTCAATGAATGTGACTACCCGAGGAACTTTGAGAGGACGAGGCGGTGAACTAACTGCCTTTCGCTTCTCACCCCGAGAACGGTGGAAGTTGAGATCAGCAGCAGGATCTTCCTGCGAATCATCCCGAAAAGACTCAAAGAGTTCGGCACTGGCAGGCACTTGATCTGTCAAGACGCTACCACCGTCGCCAGCTTCAGACCGTCCAACAGGCTCTTCACCTGGACCCTCATACTGTCTCTCCCTATTTTTAGGCAGTTGGGTGTCAGTCGGCTCATCTTGGCCACTTGGACCAGCAAGATCCTGAGTAGAAGGCTGAGCACCCCGATCAACGCACTCGAGAATCTGCTCAACAGTATCAATTTCCTCATCAGGCTCGGGTGGAGCAATACCCTCATCGTCCCTAGCGGGAAGCTTTCTTCCTACTAGCTTGTAGAATCGCCTTCACCTGGCGAGCCTGAAGATCGCTGACAACGTCCGTATCAAACACTAAAAAAAAAAATTGTTAGAAAAGAAAATGGAAAAGCAGAGAAATACAACAGAAAGGGCGCCAGGTTACTTACAACACCTGCGATGGCCGGAAATCTGTCTGAAGAAACTGAGCTTTATCAAGTCATCCTCTTTGAAAAGATAGCTCTTGCTCCTCTTTGAAAAGAGTACGAACTGTTGCCCGAGTCAGCCTTTTCAGCTCTGAATCTCTATAGTCGATTGTTTTCTTGTTCCACGTTTCGGGGGAACAAAAGAAGCGGGGAACACTCAACACCATTTGGGAATCCCCAGATAGAACAGTTATATCAAGCCCAAGAGCCCCTCCAGCAAAAAACCAACTGTTCTTCCAAAATTTATTGGATGTAGGGAATCCCCATATGAAACCTTTCTTCTTTGGGTCATCAGAAGCATCGACCCCCCGATTCGCCTGTGCTTCTTTGGGGACCCAACCATCCGAAGAAGTAAACGCAAGAAAATAGGTCCCCGTTTTGCTAACCTGCCTCAACGTAAAGAAATGACTAATTTCATTCGGGGTAGGGGGCAAAAGGTTCATTCGGCTGAACATGTGCCACATGCACATCAAGACTTTGTAACTATTCGGGGCCAACTGAGCTGGGCTATCCCTGCTTCAGCCAAAAGCCAGGCAATAAAAGGCTGAAGGGGAAGTGTGACGCCGCAGCAAAGCATCGATCCGTAAATCGCGACCATGCCCTCAGGAGGATTCCATACGGCTCTATCCCCCGCAGGAATCAAAGTGACTGAGTAGGGCAAGTCGAATCGGGAGCGGTATTTTTCTATCTCAGCTGGCCCGACCACGTTCGGTTCAGTATCAAAGCCACTCGGACGAGTGTCAGAAAACGAAAGACGAGATGCCCTGTGTACTTCATCAGCATCGCCCTCGTTAACAGTCTGTTCCCTAGTCCGAACGCTGCTCGAGTCGTGCTTGTATACCTTGCTTGTGCTCTGATGTTTAACCATCCTTCGAGAAGATACCATGTGATCAGAAATATCAGAATCAGAACTAGATGGAGAACTCGATACGGGGCTGAAAGTGACGTTAGGGTGAAGCCCAGAAACATCAACCTCTAAAAATGGAGGTTCATCTATTGGGATATCCCCCAGTAATCGTTTAATGCAAGATACTAATTGGAAATCCCCACGTTCTAATGCATCAAAAGCGATTTTAAAGAGACGATGGCAGGAAGATGGTCCCATTAAAACTAACCTTGAATTGAGACTGATGCAAGATTTTCAAGCGGAGAATCGTGAATTTCTGGATAAAGAAGTCTGGGTTTAAAGAGATTTCTGCTGAATTTTTTTAGAATAAACCAAAAATGTCTCTCAGCGAAGAATTTAAAGATGAGACGGCACGAAACCCTAAGATTTCAAAACGGGAAGAAAATTTATGACGAAACTCGATGACGTAGGCGGCGCTTGGGAAAACGTAAAAATCATTTCTCATAAATGATATTGAAAAACGAAGAGACGAGGGAAGCGTGTCAAGACAGGAAGTAGCCCTCAACCGTCAAAACTTTAAAACGTCGCTATCATTTAAGATCTTGTGTGATAAAGAGAATCGAAATTACAGAGTCACCATTAAAACGCATCATTATGACAAGACGACTATTCTGACGAAAGAAAATCAAGATGATTAAAATACTCTTGCCCGAAATAAAATCTTCTCGGCAAAAATATTTTAAGAGGGTATTGATGTATGTAAATTTTACCAAATATACACGTCATTGACAGGAATGGAAAAATAGCCAGGTAGATGCCCAAATGGGCATCCGGGAAATATCCTATAAGGCATCATTAAAGAGAAGAAAGCCCGAGTAAGCATATACTGAATAAAACCTACTCGGGATAAGCTAACAACACTCGGGACTGGTTAAATAACACTTCCACTCGGGCTCAAACGGTACTACTCAGGACCATCAGGTATTACTCTTACTCGGGAATAAATACGACTCGAGTAAGAGCTTAGTGCTTATTTCATACGGATTGTCATTAAATACGTGACGATATCCATCAGGAAGGAATCCCAAATGAAATAGAGTATTAAATTAGAAGAGTCCCCAATCAGGAAATAACTTGATTTCTTTACAAAGACTACATTCTTATAAGGAAACAAGTCCAAATTGAACTGCACTACTAGGATCCCACTCGATTTCCATGAGACTCCGAAACAGGAAAGAAAATAAATCGACCTCAAGAAAGTAACCAAATCACAATTAAATACAAAGATCATGTATTACTTGTACAAGGCAGATTAGGGTTCTATAAACTTATAAATAGACCCATAATCTGGTCTAGAAAAGAAATAGGCAATATAGCATACAGCAATCACAGTAAATACAAAGAGAAGAAAGAGAGATCGAAAGCTTGTAAAACATCTTATTCTCTTAGTGGATTTTGGCTTGGTTGATATTTCAACCACCCGTGGATGTTTCTTCGACCGTCGGAGTTTTACCACGTAAAACTTGTCTTTGTTACTCTCTCTGCATCTCTTTCTCTTTGATTACATAGCCAAAATCCAGTTCTTGTTGGCTTTTCTAGCACAATCCAAAAATTGACGTCAACACATTGTAATTTGTTTAATTATCTATTTAGATCCATTTATATGAAAATACCATGCATGACCTTTCATTTGTTTCCTTTTTTATTTTATTTTATATTTATTTTTTCAATTCACTCCCACCACTTCAAATAAAAGAAGACTTTTTTTATCAACTACTCTCTCTCTCATTCCCTAAATTTGGCTAAACTCTTTATCTAAAAAGGTTTGGTTTTCAGATTAGGTATATTTTAATGAATTATATATATATAATTTTATTTTATTTTAAAAAATTTATTATTTATCTGATTTATAGTTTTATGAATTATATAAATTTAAATATTTTATTTTGTTTTGAAATATTCGGGTTATTATAAGTTTTTGTTTATAAAATTTTACGGTTATTCTACTTTCAAAATTACAAAGTATTGATATGAAAATTGAGTGCAACATCAAATAAAAATACAGCTATATAATACGCTTTTTAGTAAAAATCTGTTGATGTTGTTTTGGTTTTACATGATCTAACAAATGAGGAATTTATTTCATTTTTTTTTGAAGTATTACATAACTTCGGGGTTTTTTTTTGAAGAGGCACTCAAACCTACAATATCGTGATATAAGTATGATGGGTATACCACTGGACCAATCTCATCTCCTCTAAATTTATTTCAATTTTACCTTGTTAAAGTTGAGGTAAAACTTTTCAAAAAATTCTTTGGTACATTATTAGTAGTCTTGCACCAAAAATGTATATTTTAAAATGTGTGCATTATTATTTCAGTTTTACCTTGTTAACTACTAGGTGAATCTTTACTTTTCAATCATTTAGATTTCTTCATTCCGTAGAGGCTTATTAAGAAGATTTATTCTATCCCTAAGTTGTAGCTATAAATATATGGATACTACCTCGGGTTTTTAGTATACAATGGTTTGTGATGTTTTTCCACCTTAGATCAGTCCAATTTTAGAAAGAAAAAACGAAAGAAAATTTACAACTTTTGTTGTTTTTTGTTGTTCTAAAAAAACAAAGACTTTTGTCAAACTGTAGAATTAATTTGAGTTATTTTCAATTATAAAATGACCAAATTGATAAAATTTTAATTAAAAAGTAAAAAAATGATGTTTACCAATTAGATCGGGACCAAATTGTAAAAACTCCATTATTATAAGCACTTAAAACAGTGAATCTCACAGAGTCACTGTTGGTGGAATGGTATTGTTGAGGTCACTTGTGGTGCACCTCTGAGAGAGAATTCCGAGCACAAACACAATGAAAGGAGAAGCTTTTCTTATATTTATCTCTCTTGATTTCTCACACCACTCCACACATTTTCAATACAATCTTCATCCCTTTATATAGAAAAATGAGATGAGGTAAACTACAAACAAAATAAATGCAAAACAATGAAGTCAAATTTATGGTTTGGAAGCAGCTGGGAGCTGGAGGTGGTTGGAGCCATATCAATGGCCGGTTTTTAGAAGTGGGCGGCAAGGTGGTTGGCTGAGGTCAAGTTTATTTTTCAACATCCCCCCTTAAACTTGACTCCTCATGTTTCACCATACCAAGCATTGTCTTTGGTCTTGAAAACACATCATGTTTGAGAGGCTTGGTGAAAATGTCTGCAACTTGATCATATGTATTGCAAGAGACTAGTTCCACCTCCTTATTCTTCACATGCTCTCTGATGAAATGATACCGTGTATCGATATGTTTGATTCTTTCATGGAATACTGGATTCTTTGCTAGCGCAATCGCTGACCGATTGTCGATGTAAACCTCTGTGGGATTATCTTGTGGAAATCCCAAGTACTGCAACATATTCCTGATCCAGATACCATGACAAATAGTTGAGCAGGCAGAAACGTACTTAGCTTCACATGATGACAGTGTCACAATGGCTTGCTTTTTGGATGACCATGTGAATGTTGTATCTCCCATAAAAAACGTAAAGCCTATCGTGCTTTTACGTTCATCCAGATCTCTTCCCCAATCACTGTCTGAATAGCCAAAAAACCTGCAATCTTAACATTTGGTATAAAATATACCATCATCAATTGTACATTTTATGTAGAGAAGTATCCTCTTTGCAAGATTTAGGTGAGACTGGAGAGGAGTCTCCATGTATCTGCTAACTAGTCCAACTCCATAAAGTATATATGGCCTGGTACACGTCAAGTATCTCAGGCTTCCAACCAAGCTCTTGAAATATGTTGGATCAACATCTCCTCTTTCATTCTTTCTTAACTCTACTTCTGTTTCTACTGGAGTTGTGACAGGATTGCATTTTTCCATACCAAATCTCTTTAAAATTTCTTTTGCATAGATACTCTGGGAGATGAAGATACCTTTTTCGCTTTGCACAACTTCAATACCAAGAAAATGAGCCATTAGACCAATGTCAGTCATCTCAAATTCTTTCACCATTCTCCGTTTGAAATCTTCAAACATGGCTGGATTGTTGCCGGTGAAGATCAAGTCATCAACATATAGGCATGCATATAACAGGCTTCCATCAGTCTCCTTCCTTAAATATAGTGCATGCTCATATAGACATTTCTTGAATCCATTCTCTTGAAAGTAATTATCAATCCTCATGTTCCATGCACGAGGTGCTTGCTTCAAACCATATAGAGCTTTCTTCAGTCTGTAAACTTTATCTTCATTGCCTTTCTACGCATATCCAGGTTGTTGTTCCACATAGATTTCTTCTTCAAGAAAGCCATTCAGGAATGCTGACTTTACGTCAAGTTGGTAAATTTTCCAAATCTTTTGGGCTGCCATTGATATTAGCAATCTGATGGTCTCTAGTCTGGCAATCGGGGTAAATACTTCTTCGTAATCAACTCCTTCTTTCTGTTTGTAGCCTTTTGCTACAAGTCTTGCCTTGTATCTCTGGACTTCTCCTTTTGTATTCCTTTTGGTCTTGTAGACTCATTTTACTCCGATGGTTTTTCGGCCTTTTGGGAGATTAGTCAACTCCCATGTCTTGTTCTTTTCAATGGATTGAATCTCTTCATCCATTGCACTTCTCCATTTTCCTTCTTGGTTAGCCTCTTAAAAACTAACTGGATCACTTGTCATCAGCAGACAATACAAAGTATATCTTCTTCCACATGTTCTGTATTTCCATACAGATCTTCTAGGCTACGTGTCACTCTAGGCATCATATCTAAAAAATCACGTTCAATCAGTGATGGAGAATCATACATTTGTGGTGAAGGGGAACCACATTGAAGAGTCTGCTGATTTCTGGGTATTTATGGCTCTGTAGCCACTTCTCCTGTCTCTTCTTCAGATATTAACTCTGCACTTCTGGAAGCTTTGTTCTGATCCCAATTTCAGGATTCATTTTTTTTTTAAAATGACATCCTTACTAAAGATCACTTTCTTAGTGATGGGGTTGTATAGCCGGTAACCAATAGTTCTATCACCGTATCCAACCAGGATACACTTTTCTCCTTTATCTTCAAGCTTTGTTCTTCTTGCTTCTAGGACCTTGATATAGGCAATGGAGCAAAAAACTCTAAGGTGGTTCACACTTGGTTTGTGAGTGCTCCATGCTTCTTGCGGCGTCTTTGTATCAAGACTCTTCGTAGGACATCTGTTTTGTAGATATACCGCACACAAGACTGCTTCAGCCCAAAAACTCTTAGGCATGTTTTTATCCTTTAACATGCTTCTGACCATGTTAAGGATTGTTCGATTCTTCCTTTCAGCTACACCATTTAACTGAGGAGTATAAGCTGGTGTAAACTGATGTCTGATTCCTTGTTGCTTAAGGAATTCCTGGAAAGCACCTACAGTGTATTCTCCACCTTGATCTGATCTCAGTGTTTTGATGTAGTAGCCACTTTGCTTCTCCACAAGAGTTTTGAACTCTTTAAAGTAATCAAATACTTCAGATTTCCTTTTTAGGAAATAAACCCAAGTCTTTCTGCTGTAGTCGTCAATGAAGGTGAGGAAGTATTGATTTTATCCATTTGATACTGGCGTCAATGGACCACACACATCTGTGTGAACGAGCTCAAGTGGCATGGTTGCTTTCCAATATGCCTCATTTCCGAAGCTATTTCTGTGTTGTTTATTGAGAACACAACTTTCACACATCTCATTTGGGTGATGGATGTTTGGCAATCCTTTCACCATCTTCTTACTTCCCAATTGCTTTAAACTTTCAAAATTGAGATGTCCATACCTTAGATGCCACAACCAGTCTTTGGCATCGATGATGGCTGTCAAACATCTTGGCGTATCATGATGAATTGTGAGAGGGAACATGTTATTCTTAATCATCTGGACTCGGGTAACCAGCTTTCCTCGAGCATCTGTGATGGTGAGTTGCATATTTTGAAGGCTAATATGGTAGCCTTTCTCCAAGAGTTGTCCGAGACTTAGGATGTTTGTCTTCATTTCTAGAACATAATAGACATTTGAGATAAAGGCATGATCTCCATTCTTTTGCTTGATCATGACATCTCCTCTTCCTTTGACAGGGATTTTAGAGAGGTCGCAAAATGAGATTTCTCCGTGAACTTTCTCATCAAGTTCAGTGAATAAGTCTTTTCTGCCAGTCATATGGTTGCTGGCTCCTGAATCAAGAAACCAAACATTTTGGTTTTGATATGTTAAGTTGTGTACCATCAACAGCAACGATTCTCCTTCAACTTGCTCTTTCTCTACAAAGTTAGAATTTTCATTTACCTCATTTGGCGGGCTTCTGCACTCGTTGCTATAGTGGCCATATTTGTGGCAGTTATAGCATTGGACATTTCTTTTGTCAATGTTCGGATGGTTGTTGTACCCGCCTCTTCTTCCTCGTGAGACATAGTTTTGTTGTTCACGTCCTCCCTTGTTTGCGTATCTTCCTCCTCTGCCTCTACTCTTGGTTTCAGCATTTCCTGAACCTCTTCCACGAGATCCTCTACCTCTTTCTCTTCCTTGTTGTGAGGTCCCCTCTTGCTCATATCTTTTTTCATTGAGGGAGAGCCTTGACTAGAGAGCTTGCTCCAATACTCTATCATCATTTCTTCTTGTGACTTTCTACTCATGGGCTTGCAATGATCCCATAAGCTCTTCAACAGACATCGTCTTCAGATCTTTTGTTTCTTCTAGTGCCACAACTATGAAGTCAAACTTTGGATCTAATGATCGCAAAATTTTCTCTGAAATTCTCATGTCTGTGAGAGTTTCTCCATTTCTTCTTAGCTGATTCGCAACGACCATAACTCGTGTATAGAACTCAGCAATAGATTCACTAGATTTCATTCGCAAGGATTCGAAATCACCTCGTAGAGTTTGAAGATGGATCCTTTTCACTTTGTCAGCACCTTTGTAGGTTTTGAGAAGGGTGTCCCAGACATCTTTTGACGAGTTAGCGGATGCTATGATCTCGAACGTTGCTTCGTCTAGCCCTTGATAGATTATAGACTTTGCTTTACAATCCCTCTTTCGATCGGCTTTAAGAGTCGATATTTGAGCTTTTGTCATGGTTCCTTCAGCTTCTTTGGATTTAGCTTCTGTATATCCATCTTCCATAATATCCATAACATCTTGAGAGCCTAGTAAAGCTCTCATTTGTATGCACTAATTATCATAGTTGTCTTTGGTGAGCTTCGGGATGACAACATGTGCGTTACATTTGGCCATCGAGACTTGAAATGCGTAGATCACAAATTTGGAGTCTGAATTTGCAAAAACGGAGTGCACTGTTGCGTCATGAATGGTCCAAAACCTTGGAAACCAGTCCGCGTTTGTCAAAAAACGAGTTTGGAAGCATCCGAAACGAGCGGTCAAACCTTTTGGAAAAGTCAACCAAAGATAACGGAATATCCTTTGACTGACGGAATATTCCAGCTGTCATAACACTGTTAGTGACATCAGCAACCTGTGAATAGTGACGGGTCTTCGGGTCGAATTCCGGGTTGGCAGGTCACCCAAATGCCAGGTCGGTATCGGGTCGGTATCGGGTCGGTATCTGGTCGGATCTGGTACCGGGTTGATGGGTCGGACTTCGGGTCGGATCCTGTAAAACGGGAGAGGAAGACTATCGGCGCGTGTTGGTGACGCACCAGGGATGGTGTTGCGCGTTAACGGGGCGTGAGTTCACTCTCCACCTTCTAGCGGCGCGTGCGGCCTCTCTGGTGCTCCGATTTGAATGGATTTTTCACCTTTGAACTCCTAACGATGAGTATAACACTCTGGTGTGATCAAAAATGGATTATGATCACTTTGATTTCTGGACAAATTCGACTTCGACCTCTGTTCTTCGAGTTTCTGGTTCTCCTGAGCTCTGATACCATTGTTGGTGGAATGGTATTGTTGAGGTCACTTGTGGTGCACCTCTGAGAGAGAATTCCGAGCACAAACACAATGAAAGGAGAAGCTTTTCTTATATTTATCTCTCTTGATTTCTCACACCACTCCACACATTTTCAATACAATCTTCATCCCTTTATATAGGAAAATGAGATGAGCTAAACTATAAACAAAATAAATACAAAACAATGAAGTCAAATTTATGGTTTGGAAGCAGCTGGGAGTTGGAGGTGGTTGGAGCCATATCAATGGCCAGTTTCTAGAAGTGGGTGGCAAGGTAGTTTATTTTTCAACAGTCACAGCTTGAGTGAGTTGAGTGTAGGTCCTGAGTCTGGTTGTTCCAAATTCAGAATCAGGAAATCTGTACAAATCGGAGAGAAGGTTTGAAGAAATAATGGTACGTGACAGCAGCAAAGACTATCATGCACAATGGACCTGCAATCCACCCTAGCTGAGCCATGCTCAATGCAAGTATGCAACTATCCAATACTGTCCATATAGTCACTTCGACAATTCAAATATCAATCAGTATATGCAGTATGTTTCAAGAGCAGGATTCCAATATATGTTTTTTTTACATGCATCATGCATATGTAATCATATATAGTTTATCATACGTCACCTCCAAAGGGGGATGCGAATACAAGGGGGGCCCATAGGCCCATAGGAGCTATGGCTCCCCAAACCGATGGAAGTTTTAGAAAAATAAAATTTATACGTGTAATGGCAACCTAGTCCCTCATTCTACTAGTAATGTAAATTTCTTCCACTTATTTTTGGTCCATGGCAAAATCAATCTCTTTTAGTATTTTCATTTCTTATGATTTCATACGTTATTTCATAATCTGGTCTATGTATGGGTTCAATTACTACATCACTGGGTTAATTTTCAATCCTTGGATTTCAATCAAAGATCTATAAAAAAAATCAAATATTTAAACATTTAAAATAAATTAAACTAAAAGGAAATAACGTCATTTCGTAATTATTAGTTTACCACAAAACTATATACATAAACACACACACACATATATATATATGTGTGTGTATAGTGGTTTAATTTTCCGATTAGTGTGTACTGATATAACTTATATCAGTAGGTTGTATGTGTACCATTGATTATGGAGAAGTTTTAACAAGTGCATATACTTTGAGTCAAAGTATGTAAATCTAATGGTCCACATCCAACGCACTAACGAATTTATATTAGTACACACTGACTTGATTTATATATATATATATATATATATATATATATATTATTTTTATTATGTATTCACTGTAACAAATTAAGACTTTCTTTACTAATTTATTATACAATATCGATCTTATTTTCAATATTTTATATAAATTATATATTTATTAATTAAGAACTATTGAAAGAGATATTACATCTATACAACAAGATGAAATATCATTTTCTTCTAAATTCTTTGACTATATTTATTGAAACGTAAAGAAATTTAAATAAATCATAAATGACTTTTGAGATTCAAAATAGAGTCAATTTGTGATATTTAATATTAGTTTGTCTTGGTCCCTCAAAGCCAAAATCATGGCTGTGTCTCTGTCCACCTGGTGAGACCGTCAAATCAAGTTGTCCAATTTTTATCCATAAATTACCTGTTCTTTCAAATGGCTCTTCTTCTGATGCATCAGATGAGCTTCTTAGCAGTGGTAACTGTACTTGATCTTCTACAACATTAGCCATGTATCTCATGTCTGTCTAGCTCTTTCAAGAATTTTTGGTTTACACTTCACAATACTTCTTCTCAAAGAAGAAGAAGATTGATTAATGAAAGAAAACCAAATGCTGATGAGTTAGCTATGTTTGCCAATTTGTGAAGAGGTTAGAGTCAGTAACCAATAATCAAAAAAAAGTTTAAAAGTGACAAGTACTTATATTTATTTATTGGGTGGTCCTTATTGTCTCCCTCATCATTCTTCAACCACATCATCTATACAAGGGAAAGAAATCTTTCAACTGTGTTCATTTAAATGCAAACATAGTTTCTTTCATTTGAAGTATCTCTAACTAGTAAGTTAGGTGAAGAATATTGTAAGCTACTTGTTATATATATATACGGTGACGGTTCGAATCTCACCATCGAGGGGGAAGTCATTTTTATGAAATTTAGGGTATTTGGGGAGCCAATTTAAACTTTTGTGTTACTATCAGTAATTTACAGTGTTTTAACTTCTGTGTTATCATCTTGTATCTTCAGCTCCTTTTCCAATTGATGCTTTGTATAATATCGGATCCGTCAGGATTACAACATTTTATTAAAGATGAAAAAGGGTTAATATTACCTAACCAATTGAAGGGAAAACCATAAACATTAAAAAAACAATATTTTGGAAATCAATAAATATATAAATCTGAAAATTATTTCGTAACATAGATTTTATCGTCTATCATAACATAAAGAAAGTTAAAAAGACATTAAAATTAAAATTGCAAAATGCCGCCTTCCACATAGACATGACCCCGGTTCTGGTTCTAGAAGGAGCTGGAACCGGCGGTTCCGGTTCTGGAAGGAGCCAGAACCGGAACCGGAACCGAAACCGTGGAACCGTGGAACCGCGGTTCCGGTTCCAGTTCCAGTTCCGGTTCCAGTTCCAGTTCCGATTCCACCGGTTCCGGTCCGGTTCCACTGGTTCGGCCGGTTCGGTTTCTTTTTTTTTTCTCATTGTACATTTATACTCATTTAAAAAAAAAATCGAAAACATAAGACATGTAAAAATATGAACTTGTAAATGAATTTTATTGTGTAAGGCCATAAACCGAAATTAAAATTTAAAAAAATAATACTAAATACATAAATTGAAATAAATGTATAAAACTACAAAATAAAAAAATTGGTATTGCACTTAATTTGTACCAAAATTAAGTTGCCTACGTATCCTCTCGGACTCGGGGTTTAGAGGAATCAAAGACCACGTAGTTCTTTTACATTTTATTGTCTTTTACATATGTAATTTTGTAAGTCTGTAACTAATCGCTGTCATCCGTTCCGGTGCCGGTGGTGTGATCATCATCGAAGAAATCATAAATAACTTCTGGCTCCATTTCTTGTTGTCTATATCTAGCCTTTGTCCAATCATCAACACACACTTGGACTTGAATTGATTCTGGACTCAAAAGCGACCGTCTTGCGTCCAAAATATTTCCACCCGCGCTAAATTCTTGTTCAACAGCCACTGTAGAAACCGGTGTTGCAAGAATCTGTTTGGCTATTATAGACAAGATTGGGAAGTGTTTTTCATGTTTTCTCCACCATTGTAGAATATCAAATTTATCCACATCATCGTCTCCTATAAACTCAAAATTGGTACTATGATAAGTTTCTATCTCATCATACGAGATCGGACTTGACGAAGAAGAAGAAGAACCTCGCAATCTTTTGATCTTTTGGGATAAAAGTGCAGACCCTGCCCCCAACACTCCAAAAGATCGAGTTTGGGAGACATTTTCATTTTGTGGAACACTAATGTTTAATGATGGACCATAAATTCTACGATATTCATCATATAACTGATAAAATAATATCTTAATTGCAGCACAATTAGTATTAATTTCTAATTGTATACCTAAACATTTATAATAAAGAGTTAAATAATCTGTCAATGCATCTAGTTTACAATGTGGGTCAAAACACAACGCAAACAGGTAAATAGTTGGAAACTCTCTATAATAGTCTAACCATTTTTTTTTCATAGCTTCAATGCATGTCTGTAATTGTATATCAGATGAACAGTCAGTAAATGCACCAGCAATATTACAACCCTCAATAATAAATAATTGAGTAGTAGGATAATAAATACCTGATAAATTGTTAGTAGCACTATTAAAAACTTTTAACAAATTACAAATTTTTGTACAAACATCCCAATGGTGTGCATAAAGATTGATTTGACTAACATTATATTGCATAAAAGAAACTAATAAATCCCTATATTCATAACTTTCACAAAACAATTTATAAGTAGAGTTCCAACGTGTTGGAACATCACGAGAAAATCTAATGGGATGTCTACCTGCCTGTTTACAAAATCTTACCAATGCTTTCATAACATTAGGATGTTTCCACAAATATGAGAGGGCCTCTTTAATGGGTTTAATAAAAGCTTGAAGAATTTCCAAACCTTTTTTAACGCATAAATTTAAAACATGGCAAGCACATCTTTGATGAAAAAATTTACTATTAAAATAAGGTTTGCATAATTCAATTAAAGCAGGAATAACTGCTGTATTATTAGAAGCATTATCAAAACCAATTGAAAAAAATTTGCTTTCAATTTTATACTCTTCAAAAATGATTTTCATATTTTTATAAATATTATCAGCAGTATGTGCATCATCAAAAACTCTAAATGCAAGAATTCTTTTTTGTATTGTCTATGCTTTGTCCATATAATGACAAGTTACACCTAAGTATGAATGCATTCGCCAATGGTCAGTCCATATATCAGCACATACGAAACACGACCTATGTAGTTCGTAAAATATTTTTTTAAAATCCTTTTTTCCTTTTTATAAATATCATACATTGTACGCGTGAGAGTGGTCCTAGGGACACGACATGCAGCAGGATTTAATACTTTATAACAATATTTAATAAAACCAACTTTTTCACCAAAACTAAAAGGTAAATGTTCTACAGCTACCATCCTAGATAATTCTTCTCTATTAGCTTGATCACTATATTTAAATAATTGAGTGTCAGGGGTAGAAAACCTGAAAATTTGAGATTGTGCATTCCCCTTGGCAAGTTCTGCTGGATGACTGGTCGTAATATGCTTCTTATATGTGCCGTATCCTCCAGATTTAGTCCACTTGTATTCTTTAGGGCAGTAATTGCAGACCGCCCAACATGTTCCATTCGGTTTCGTAACTTTCTTCATGTGGAGAACGAATAGATCAGATTTGAGATGATTCTTATCCTTCTCTACCGACTCTTCAAAATTTGGATCTGCAGCAAAATCGGGTATATTTTCTGATTGGCTTATCATATTACCAGGGCTAGGGCTAGGGGTGCTAGGCTGGCTAGAATTGGATTCAGAAATTATTAAATGGGAATTTGGATTGATTGGATAGTTTAGAGATTCAAGATAGGCTTGCCGTTGCAGGAACTCATGGTAAGCGGTGTCATCAAAACCGATATTATCTGGTTGGACTGGATCCGGCTCTGACATACGACCCTTACCGGTCCTGGAAACGGAATGCCTTGGTGGAATATCTCTTACTCCAGTTCCAGTTCCACTTCCACTTCCACTTGCTATCGAAAAAAATAATTTGTAAATAAACTCTTCAAATAAATTAAGATAAAAATTGTTGACAAGGATTTTAAAATGATTTTAAAAAATAATAATTGTAATACACTAAATATAAACAAATAAATAATTGACTAATTGGGAGATAATTGAAGAGAATTAAGAGAATTGATATTTGAGAGAGAGTTGAGACTTGAGAGAGCAATTGTATGATAAGAAATGAATTAGGGAGATATTTATAGGAAATAAAGAATTAAAGGGGAAAAGAAAAAATAAATTTGAGCCGTTGGGCCCAACGGTCTGATGACCGTTGGAGCCCAACGGCTCTTATCAGTTTTTCTTTTAAAAAAAATCAATTTTTTTTAAAAAAAAATAAAGGCCAGGAACCTGCGGTTCCTGAACCGGGACCGAACCGTCGGTTCCTGACCGGTTTTTTAAGAGAAGGAACCGGAACCGGAACCGAACCGTCGACCCCCCGGTTCCGATTACGGTTCCGAAACCGGTTTCACGATTTCGATTACGGTTCATTTTACACGGTTACGGTTCGATTCGAACCGTGGTCATGTCTACTTCCACAATTGAAATTCTTGTTGGCAGACTAAAGCTGCTCCATGCCACCTCCCATAAACTTCAAACCTCACAATTCGGCGCAAGGAGAAGAGTCATATAAACTCTAAAAAAAGTTGATCTCTTACAAATGAAAGCCAACAAACCATGAATGCTATTGGTCCACGTGGGAGTCCACTAGCCATTTGAACTTTCTTTTATTTTCTCCAATATGCTTCACATGCTTTTACATTTCCCAGCCCACATGTGCCTTCACATTAATTCACACCCAAACCTTCTCTACTTTATTCTTTGATTAATTTGTGGTCTTGGACTGTTATGAGAATTGGACTTGGGCTTGAATTTGGCTGGTGAGCTGATATGAAAATTGGACTTTACTTGGGGTTTGATTTGAACTTTAATTTTGGGCCTGGATTTGGACTTGAATCTTAAAATATTCACTATTTGAATAAACCTCGATTAGTTTTCAAATTCTATATTATTTCAACTAAAATACAAACAAATCCAAATTAAAGGCCATAAATATGATATAAAATATACATATCAAAACCGTCGAAACCAAATCAGTGTTTTGTAATCGAAACTTTTCATATTTTTTTATGTATAGAGTAAGAATACAAAAAATTAATGACAAACCGTTAAAGGGCATCCATATTTATAGACACCCTCATACCCATTCGAAATAATACCCTTTCGAATAGACACGCCATTAAGACAAACGTATCTTTTAAGAAAGGATATCACCTGTATAAAAAATGTACTACTCTTATGGAATAACACAATTATTATGAAAAGTCACAATACTTAACCAAATTTTTGCATTCAATAATAAAAACAATTTCCAACACTTTTTACTACCAAGTCATATTAGGTACCCTTTAATATCAAATCACATTTGGTGATGGTTAATTATAGTTACATAAAATAAAGTACATATATTTAATCAAACAGTGGGAGAGATTTTTTAAATTTATTGTTTTCCTTCACACTGGCACCAAAAGAAAATTTCTGGATTCGAACCGTACCCTCTCGTACTAAATCCGAATTTGTATTAGTTGAATCCTTATAGACTTTACGACATGTGACCTTTATATATCAATCAAAAAGGTTTAGATTTATTCAGGTAAAAATTTAAATCAGTATGAACAATACAATATTATAATATCATCAAGAGGGATATGCCTTTACAAAACGGAAGTCATATGTTAATCTAATTGTTCGAACGAAACATATTTTTATTAATTTCAATCAAAAGTTCCAATAATTATTTTTGACTCTTGCTTAAATAGAAATAAAACAAACATGAATGGCTTAGAATTCCGGACTCCTAACTTGATTCAAAACAAAAGATCAAATCTTATTAAAAGGTAATTTTGATTTATTTCCTAAAACTAAAAAGGAAAAAAGAAATCATAACTAAAAAAAAACCTAAAGAAGGTGTCCAATATTATGTCTTATGTCTAATAATTAACTATTGATGAAGAGCATAACACTGATAACACCAGAGATATCAACAAGCTGCACAACATGTCTACTCTTATCCGGTAAACCTGGTTGATGTGGTCCGACTTTGATGACACGATCACAGTCCGTAATATTTGCCAAGGCCTGGTTAACATTAAGATTGACATCATCAAAATGCCCTTCATCCAGGCTTGTAATGGCTGTTTGAAGAGGAGGGATTGATCCATCATAATCTGTTCTACAATGGGTCACCACTAGTTTCACTCTAGGGTCTGTCACATTTGTCGACAATGCCACGAGGAAGGCATCGGTAGTCGCCACTGCGGCATAGGTTGACCTGAGGGAGTAGGAAGCTAGGGTTGTGAGATTGGCATTGGCTGCTCCTGGAGCTGAAGTGAGAGTTTGGACACAAAAGTTGTTGTTTTTGGTCTTGGTGCATATTTGGTTGATTAGTGGTGGTACATTAGCGGAAAAACAGGGTTGAAATTGGAGTATGAAGAAGAAAGAAATTGAGACATAAGAGAGCAACAAGAAGTGATTGAGAGTATACATCTTTTTTCTTTTTTCTTTTTTTGATGATGATGTTCTTCAATTATTTTTTTTCATAGTTTTTCAGGACTTTTAAAGAGGGGTTTAGTGGGATCAAAAATGGTAAATGCATTATTTCGAAAATAATAATTGGTAAATGCATAATTGGAGACTGTTAAATGCATTGAATTTAATTTGAAACCATGCGAATGTGAGAATGGAAGTGAATTTGATATTTTCTTTTTTTTGAAACAATGTGAATTTAATATATTTAGAAAAAGAATCTAGTGAATTAAGTGTAATAATGAATGTTTTTAATGTGTTACTATAATATTTGATTAAAAATATTATTTTAATTTTTTTATTAGGTTATTATTTATTTATTACCATTTATAAGAATAATTATAATTGAAACACATCTTTTTTTAGGAATAATACCTACTAAAAAAACGAGAAAAAAAGGTTAAAAATAGAAGTAATTTTTGGAAAATATTTATTTTCAAAATTTATAAGATTTATGGAAATATTTATTTATTACTATTTACAAGAAGGATAGTGTTAACTTGTGTCCTAAGGGTTTAGAAAACATTTATTACACGTATATATTTATTACATTGACTAAAACAATTAATGTAGTTAATAGTTTCTTTCTTTAGAATATTTTTTGTCGTTAACATATGTCTTTAAGGCACAGGTTAACACTACCCTTATAAGAATAATTATAATCGGAAAACATTTTTTTTGGGGGAATAATACTTATTAAAACCTACCGGATAAAAAAAAGGTTAAAATTAATAGTACATTTTTGAAAATATTTCAAAATTTTTAAAAATATAGGATAAAAATCATTTTGTCCCCTGTAGTTTATTATATTCTCCACTTTCCCCCTTCTATACAAAAAATGCAACCCATTTTCAGCGTATAAATATTGGTACACATGATGGAAAGTGGAGAATGTTGAAGCTAGAGGGAGAAAAGTGGAGAATAGGGAAAACTACATGGAAGAAATGATTATTTCCCCAAAATTTATTACAAAATTTATAAGAATAATTATAATCGAAAACATGTTTTTTGGGGGAATAATACTTATTAAAACCTACCGAATAAAAAAAAAAGGTTAAAAATAATAGTACATTTTTTAAAATATTTCAAACAAATTTAAAAATTAGGATAAAAATCATTTTATCCCTATGGTTTGTCATATTCTCCACTTTCCCTCTCTAGTTTCAACATTCTCCACTTTCCCCCTTCTATATAAAAAATGCAACCCAATTTCACCGTATAAATATTGGTACACATGATGCAAAGTGGAGAATGTTGAAACTATAGGGGGAAAGTGGAGAATAGGGAAAACTATAGGGAAGAAATGATTATTTCCCTAAAATTTATTACAAAATTTTCAATTTGGAGGTAGGTACAAACCTGGTCAACTGAACCGAACCAGTCCAATCAGTTTTTTTTTCCCAGTTTTGATTGGCCGGTCAGTTTATTTCCGTTGCCCTTTTTAGAAAACGGACTAGTTCGGTTTTTTCCTGGTTAGATCCACAAAACCAGCAAAACCGAACCAGTTTTGAGTATAAATAAATTTTTATTTATTGGTTTTTGTAATTTGTAAATGTTAGTTTGTATATGCATTAGATGTAATATAGTGACATGTTTCTTATTATTTTGGAGTAGGTTTGGACTTTGGAGCAATCAATGTGTTTTATAGAGCAATGAAGAACTTCAAGAATTTCAATTTCATGGACTGCTTTTATTAAGTTATTTATGTTATGTTATGGAGTATGGATTTATTTGTGTTTATGGAATGTTGGATTGTTATTATGTGGTTGGATTTATTAGACTTGATATATGGAATGGTGGAATGTTTAGTGTTATTATGAGTATGGATTTTTTTTTTATGACAATATCTATTAAGAGTAATGCTACTTTATCTAAATTTGGTGTCCAAATTATGTGGCATTAATATGGTCTATTCATTTAGATTGCATTAGATTTGTTTGATTTAAATGAATTGATCATATTTATGCCACATCATTTGGCACTAGATTTAGACACTAAATTTGAGTAAAATAGCATTACTCATCTATTAATCCGGGACAAAGTATCTTTTTAAAAACTTTCGTCATTTGTAGGATTCGAGTCACTGATATAGGAGTCATTCGCTCAAACCCCAAGCTCGTCCATATATCAGTTGAGCTACACCACTTTTGGCGAGTATGGATTTATTTGTGTTTATGGAATGATGGACTGTTTGTTTGTTTTCAATTTAATATATAATTTGTGTTATTTTTTTAGGTGTTAGGTATTGTATTGGACCATTTGCATCAATTTTTTTTATATAATTAAGCACCATATTTGGTGTTTCTTTTTTAAGGCCTGCGATAATGACACCTTTAAAAACCATTTATACATCCCTTTTACAATTACACCCATCAATTTTTTAAAAAAATATCAAATTTGTAAATAAACCCCACTTAATGTCAAAAACACTCTTTCTTTAATTATTCAGTGTTGTATTTTTGTAAATACACATCACCTATGACTCTTATTATGTTATTTAATCAACTTTATTATTATTTCAATTTTTTTGTTACATTTAATTCTCTTACTATTCTTTCTCGTCCCTACTTATTTTCTCTTCTCGGTTTTTTCAAAATCAAATTCCATTTGTCGTTAAAAATCCATTTTAAGATTACTTTTTTTACTGGAGAACCACTTTCTGTTTGAGAATTGTAGGAAAGCAAGATTTGTGTCATGTTCCAATTGATTGAAAGTAGATAGGTGTCGAATGATATTTCAAAAAAAAAAAGATAGGTGTTCGATGAAATTGAAGAACATAATATTTTTTTTAAACAATAAAGAACATATAATATTGATAAATATATAAAAAATCTAAATTGTGTTTGAAAGAAATAAAAATATATAGATGATATAGTTAATTTAAAAGTCTGTTTATATATATAATGATTTTGTTCTTTTAATAAAAAATAATTTAAAACTTTATTTTTCACAACCGAATTTGTCTCATGATTTTGATTCATTTTCCATACTTAACAATCAATTTGTATTTTATTAAAAGAGATTAAAAATATATTTAAAAGAGAATATACAGTTTATTAAAATGGAAAGAGTTGTTATGATATATGTTAATATCAAACCATTAATAGAAAAAAAAAATACAAAAGAAAAAAATAGGAAACTAATTAATAATTATTGGTGGTTGTACTAACAAACAATTAGTCCTCTTGGTAATTTTACTCAAGGGTATTATTGGATTTTTGAAAGAGAGCTTCTCCTTATAATCTACAAATTATCTATTTAAACTCCAATTTTATTTTATTTTTCTTAATGAAAATTTTAACCTAAATTAAAATTACTAGACAAGACAAAAAAATATTATAAAAACGCTAAAAATTAATTAAATTACTAGAAAAAGAAATTATCTCTCCTAAATCATTAGATTTTAAAAGTACGTTTGGAAGAGCTTGTCAAACAGTAGATCTTTTAGAAATAGTTCTTTTAGAGGTAGAGCTTTTAATTGGAAGTCGCTGATCATTTGACCGTCAATTACAAATGAGCTTTTTTAATGATAGAATTACCAAAATACTCTAGCAAATATTAAATTATAAGGTTATATCGGAGATTTTAGTGTTATTCCAAAAGATATACTTGGAAAATCTTTAAATTTTGGCATCTTCAAGTAGATGTAAAACAACTGATTTAATTATCTAAAAACTCTATCGAGTGACAACCAAATGATACATTTTTTTAAAAGAGTTAAAAAAGCTATTTTAGCCAGTAAACAAGTTCTTCCAAACGGATACTTAGTGTAATATTACATATTAAACTCTCTCATAAATATGTTATTACCATATTAAACAGGTGTAAATTGTGGAAAATGTCACCCTTTTAAACTTATTTTGCACCCAAGTAAGTGTTTTAATAAGTTATGTTTATAAGACATCTATTATGGTGAACTATCAAAATCGACATTAAATAATCATTTTTTTTATTCTGTTTATACTTTCAACACTAAACTCAGTAACTCATCTTTATCTCTAGTATAAACTTGTCTGAAAATTGAAATCCCCTACAACAAAAAGTTCAAGGTTGCCTTCTCTTTCTATGCCTAAGTTTATGAGTCTTGTAACACTTTATCTGATCATTTTCATTTGCTTTCCGAGTCTTTTGTAAACCTTAAGCTCGTTGTGTGGATTTTGAATCTTCGAGCCTTTCTAAGCTCTGTTCGAGCCTTTCTAAGCATTGTCCTTATCTTTGTGAAGTTGTGTCCAAGCCTTTGTAATTACATTTCGAGCCTTTGTAAGTGTGTTCGAGTCTTTTGTATACTGACCCGAGCCTTTGTAATTACATTTCGAGCCTTTTATAAGTGTGTCCAAACTTTTTGTACGTATACTGACCCGAGCCTTTGTAATTACATTTTGAGTCTTTTGTATGTATACTGACCCGAGCCTTTGTAATTACATTTAGTGTCTTTTGTAAGTGTTTTCGAGCCTTTTGTATACTGACCCAAGCCTTTATGATTACATTTAGAGCCTTTTGTAAGTGTTTTCAAACCTTTTGTTGTACGTATACTGACCCGAGCCTTTGTAATTACATTTAGAGCCTTGTGTAAGAGTTTCCAAACCTTTTTTATACTGACTCGGGCCTTTGTAATTACATTTCGAGCCTTTGTAATTACATTTCGAGCCTTTTAAATATTGACCCGAGCCATTTGACATGTAACCTGAGTACGTCAACGTAGCGTCACTCCGTCGCCGTTCGAGTGATTGTCTGGGTTTCAACGAGACTTTCTCTCTCTATTTCACAACTATATCACTAAAAACAGAATGAACGAAATCTGATGTGGAACAACTATTAGGGCATTTGTGTCCGTTCGCCATAATTTGTGTCTTTTAAACATGAATTACTAAACCCCAAAAAGTGATATTTAATTTTTGAACCCTATTAAACACTCTCATAATTAGTAATTACTCTCTTTCTCCATTTTTCAAATAAATAAATAAATTATATCTACATACATTCTCGATCAATCTTTAATTAATAGTTAAAAAAAAAAAAACTTACGAATATTTTGATTTTTTACTAACAGTAATATATATATATTAACAAGTCAATACAAATATCTGTTCTTCAAAAAAAAAATCGATCTATGAAAACTTGATTTGTTGCAACTAGATTCGATTAAATTCAGAATTTCTAAAACTAATGAAATAATTGAAGTTCTTTAGACAATCACATACCTACAAAAGTAACAAAAATACATTTTCAATTTTTTTTTTTGGAAAACAGGGTATTTTTTAGTTATATATATATACATATATACGGTTCTTAAAAATCAAGCTTATTCATATATTTTTTTCTAAACTGTTGAGAAAGAATAGAGATAGAAAATTAGAGATATATTTGGAGGAGAGAGAGTTTGATATGGTAATTAAAAATTTAGAAGAGAGTGTTTAATATGTAGTATTTAATCTAATGATTTAATAGAGATAATTTTTTGTTATATATAATATGAGTATCAAAATATTAAAAGTTTAATCTTGAAACAAAAGGAGGTGACTTTAGAATTTTTTTTTAAATTTTAAATTTTGAGAATGAAGTGTTTTTAGGAAAAAAAAAAGCGTAAAAAGCAAAAATTGGATTGTCAAAATAAGCTCTCTTTTTTAAAATATATTAATTTGGGGTATATATACAGTTTTTAAGGGGATGCAAATACATCACTCTATTTCTAATTTAGTCAAATTCGGCCCGATATGCCCAATATATGGAAAAATTATGTCATTAAACAAGTTCAGAAATTTAGCCCACTATACTCAAAACCGAACCGAACCGGTCTAATTCGATTGGTTTTTGATCGATTGTCAAATATCAATTTGATTGGATTGATTTACTTTTTTAAAAACCAGACTTTTTCGGTTTTTTAGCATTATAGAAAAACGAACCAATTCAATCCACGTCCACCCTTAATCATAACCGGGAGGGGTGGTTCAATTCTCGACCAAACAATCTTACATCAGACACATTGTCTCGGCCCATTTTATAACATATAAATGCATTGCTGAATCATTTCCTAAAAGTTGATATACTTTTCTATAGATGACGGTTGGATTTACTCATTTATATGCAATATCTTCTATCATTAAAATGTTTTAATGGACTGTTCTAGTAGGTTATTTTCTTTTCTTTACTTTTTTATATACAACTGCCGATGATAGTAATCGAACTAGATATTGTCAAGCTGAAGTTGAAGCAGCGTTATTATCATTTATTTCAGAAAAGATCGTATGATTATCTAAACTAGTTCTAAAAATACTAGGACACATGAATAATTGAATATTTTCATTAATTTATAGTCCAGGTTGGTTTCATTTTATTATCATAGATTTGCTCAGTTAAAAACTTCAGATTAATAGAACGAAATTTTTCCTTTTCTGCAAGAAAATATAAATAAAAAAGTAGAGCAGAACATGATTATTAGAAATTCAGAACATAGATAGAGGTCTCTCTCTTCATGAATTAGTCAATAAATCAACAATAGCTACAGAGATATCAGTAAACTGCAACATTACTGTGTTCTTGTCCTGTAAACCTGGTGGTGGTGGTCCTTGTGTAATCACACGATTGCAATCATTAGCATTTTCCAGGGCAACATGAGTATAAACATTAACTTCATGATAAAGATTTCCTTCCAAATTGGTGATTGCTAGTCCAAGAGCATAAACTGATCCTGCATAGTTTATTTTACAATGATCAAGCACTTGTTTCACACCTGAGTCTGTCACTTTTTCCAGCGACGCTTGAATGAAATCCTTGGTTTCCGAGGCTGTAACTGAGTTTAAAATCAGAGAGATGCGATCCAGGCCTTTCAGATCGGAAGTGTTTGCCCTGGGATCAGAAGTGAGAGCTTGAACACAGAAGCCAGGGTTTCGGGTCCGGCTGCAGACTTGGTTGATCAGTTGGGATGCATCATTTGTGGTCACTGCCATGGAAAAAGAGCAGTGAAATATGAGGAAAAGAACAAAGAGCACGTAGCTACTGGGAGGAGATGCCATTTGTTTGTGTTATTTTTTTGAAGTAAAAATCATGGAGGATTTTGGTTCAGAGAATTCAAATTATATAAAAAAAGCTATTTGATATCATAAATGATAATGCATTCATAGATTTGATATGAATTCTAGATTTATTGCCATATCAAGACGGATAATTTTCATTCACATTCACATGGATTTGATACGAATACTTGATTCACGGTCATATCAAAACGGATAAGTTTCATTCACATTCACCTCTCTATCTCGAGCCATACAAGGAAAGATAAATTTCATTCAACATCCTACACGAGCCGTATAAAGAAAGATAAATTTCATTCACCTCCCTATCAGAGTACAAGGAGATTTGTTAATTTTGATATCATTACACGTACCACACTTGTTCCAAGTAAAATAAGACTATAAAACAATAATCTCAATTGTTGGATATATCTAACGACCACGATACGGGCACAGTCCGATATCCTCACGAAAAACAAAAATGTCTGTACAATTATCACAACACAGAAAAGTAGAAATAAGAAAGAAAAAAAAAGGAAAACACAAATAAATTCACTGGGCAGAGCCCAGAAAGGAATTGATGGAAATCTATTCAAAAGAATTAATGAAGAGTTACATTGTGAAGAGAACCGGAACGTTTTTCTCTATGATATACACAACTTCTTAACCCGTAACAGGTAATTTAAGGATAAAAGAACAAAAACATCAAGACATTCAGCTCAACATTGACTGACTGACCAAGTGAGTGTGCTCGCAGACGCCAGAAAAATGAAAAAAATTCGAATGCTGAATGAATATATACAACAGCTTCATGAACAACCGCTTCAGGAAATCCACCCCGTTTGCTGATTGCTTGTTAACTACGTTTTTAATTGATTATCATCTGCAAAATCAAAGTTTGAATCCAAATATGATCAATTTCAACACCACAACTTGAAGACTAAAAAGGGTAAGTTTTAGCATTCATACATAACACTTACCATCTGATCTAGGATCTTCATGTACAAAGAAACTTGCGGCGACTATCAGATAGCAAAGAATGAGCATTAGTCCTTTAAAGTAATTGGAAGTTCCCTCCTGCAAACATAATAGCAATAACTAATTAGATACTACAATCAACAAAGTGTAGTCTTGAAAGTTATATTTTCCGGATTTAGTTTACGAAGTACAAACCTGCAGAAAGAAGGCGACAACTATAACTGTTATGAAAAGCGTTGCAGTCTCAAAAAGTTGAAAGTTTAAGTCCATAGGGCGACCCATTATCCACCCAATAACCACACAAAATGGGATCTACGATAATGACAATAAGAGAGATTTTTAGATAAACTATTCCAAAAAGAGCAAAAGAAAAGTAATAAATTACAAATTGTGTAGCAATAAATAATTTCAAATTAGAAGAAGAATCGTAAACATTGCCACTTGTACCCAAAACTCCAAACGGCTTCAAACGGTAAAGGAACAATAACATATAACTAATGATTGGTGCCTCAACCATAACACATCATTGAGAATACATAAAAGAATATAATGGTTTTAGACCTCCCATGCAATTAAAATCAGAAAGTAAACGATTCCTTATCCTAGTAAGAACATAATATGATAAAAATACCAAAAGGGGGCATTTAATATTTAAACACATACCCCAAACATAGATATCTGTGTTGATGAGCCTATTGCCACTCCCAAAGATATGTCCTGCAGAGAAATTTATATTATTGAAAGGTACCGTAATAGTATCAAGAATTCTAAGAGATGTGTGTCGAAAAACTGCTCACAAGCTTGTCTTTCATCGCAAACATAATAGCACTTGCATGCTCTGCTGCATTCCCTACAATTGGAAGCAAGATAACACTAATAAATGAGATCGGTATCCCCCACGCAGCTGAGGCTCCCTACAAAACAAGCATCAGTCCAGAGAAAGCTTATCATGGATACTCCTGAAAACATGTATTGTGATCCTACGGCACTGCAAATGCTTACATAAATGGAAATAACGGGAATGAACACAACACAATGTGCGATAAAAGGCTTGACATCAGAAGATCTAATCTCATTCTCAACCATGAAAAGTGAAAACCAAACGGTACCTGTATGGCATCTACTAGATATTCTGACAGGATGGAGATCCACGCTGTCATTATCGAAAGCCAAATAATTGATTCCCATTTGGAGATCTCTGGAGCTTCATCATCACCACCGTCGTCGTTGTCATGATCTCCATCCCCACTCTGATTCTCTTCCTAAGTTCACACCATTTATCATACCATTAGATTATTCATATAAAAAGCAATAAAAAAATTAAGGTAAACTTGATTATATTAAAAAATGGTAACCAACCTCAGTCAAGGGGATGTAGAGATCTTTTTGACTCTTTAATTGGAAAACAAGATAGGCAGCATATGCAACTAGCATAATACAACTGCTAAATCTAGAAAGAGCCAATTCCGACTTTCCAAAATGCACCTCGGTATGCGTATAATGAAGAACAGCTGGAAAGAGTAAGCCCATGACTGCCATCAACAACAGTCCTGAGTTCACAACAGCAGTTGCCTGCATGATTACTTGGGTCAGCAATAGCATTCACTCGACAATATAAGGACCAAAACGACAACAGTGTAAGATGCTCGTATATCTACCTTTGTAAACTCCTGTTCCTTTTTGTAGAAAACAAGCCCACCACAGAAGAAAGCACATCCAAGCACCAGCAGCATATTTGACAAAATTGAGCCTAATAAAGAAAGCTGAACGACGCGTATCATACCACTTTTCAGCGCGTAAATTGATATAATTAGTTCTGTTGCATTTCCAAACGTAGCATTTAAAAGCCCCCCAACTGCAAATTCCATTTAAGTATACCCAGACAAAAAAATATATCAGTTAAAGACGTCACAGACTAAAACAAACAATGTGACTGAAATTGATTACGATGGCAAAAGACTTAACAGCTTCACAAATACGGATATTGAATTAATACAAGCTGGTGTATTTTATATGATATAACTTCTAAGGAAAAAAAAAATATTGAAGGATGCACTAAACGCCTAGACAACGAATGTGATAAGTTCAAAGGGTATGTCATTGACAAGGAAATAAAGTACTGGAAAAAACTGCCTAATGTCAATTCTTTGCCACAATAATTAAAGCGAGAAAAACAATGGCCTTATAAAAAGCAGAAAGGCACTAAAAGATTAATCCTCTCTGTAACACTTAAGCAAGTCATCAATTATCAAAGTTCTATTTACCATACGACTGAAAAAGATGAATTCAAGAACCACCCCCAGTGATTTCAAGCAAAAACTCACTAATTGCATTGGATCAAAAAGAGAAGAATTAGCAAAGTCACAACTCGCAACTGTCTAAGTTCTCCCAAACAGAAAGGGCACATGGCAGGAACTTTATATGAATAACTAACAAACATGGCATTTACTCTTGAGTAACTTAAAAACGAAAATGGCAGAACAATTAATATCCGATCGTTTGATTAATCGTGTGAAAAAAATACCTGTGGCCCCAGTGTAGAAAGCCAGTTGCCTGTATCAAGGCAAAGGATAAGCCATATTAGTTGCTACACAAACAATAACATCACATAATAAAGAAGTGAGAGAAACATGAATCCTTACTCTGTAGCATAACCTAAACGTTCCGCCAAAGGTGTAATTCCCAACAAGCTCAGAAAGAAGACCCACCCCTGCAATCCACCTCAACAAATTAAACAAAATATAATTAAGCAGCAATGAGAGAACAATTGAGGAATGAATATAGACAATCAATCTCACCATGTTCCCGGTAAAATTATGGGCCATGATTGCGATAGGCCCAAAAGGCATCAGCAAGTTGAGTTTATTTGAAAAAACTACGGTCTTTATGCTCTTATACACACTATTCGGTATCATTTTATTACCATAAGATGGTAAGCTCCCAGAAATTGATCCATTTTCATGTGATTGAACAGGTATTTTATTACCATATGATGGTAAGCTCCCAGAAATTGATCCAATTTCATGTGATCCAACAGGTATTTTATTACCATAAGATGGTAAGCTCCCAGAAATTGATCCATTTTCATGTGATCGAACAGGTATATCCTCGAATTCATTCATCGGTCTATCATTTAAGGGACCCATCTGCAAGAAGAGAAAAAACATCTATTATTCACAAATCATCTCTTACACAAAAGAACTACCTAGCCTATTCAATCGTGAGTCGTGACCGTGTAACATTATTAGCTTAAAAGAAAAACTAATCAGGAGTAATGAAGAAACTTACTTCAAGACTGGAATTGGATTGAATTCCTTCCAATCGCAACTTTGCTTCCATCTTTTCTTATACTATAACCAAGATAACTTTTTGGCATCCATCAACAACCATCAAGCACATTTTAGGCACAGCATACAGGTTTCTCAATATCAACAAAACAATGCACTACAATTCCAAAAACGAAACTGATGCAACAAAACAAACAGATAAAATATCATCAGTCACATAAACCAGTTCAATGCCAAACCTTTCAAATCAAACCCACATTGAATCTTCTATAAGAAACATAGAACAGCACTCATTCAACCTTAAACCTAACATTAGCTACACAAGATTGAATTTTTCAATGAAATCTGATTCTGGGTCCTTTTGAAAAACTCAAACCACCAACACCAATATAACAAAAACCCCACCAAACGAAATCACAATTCACAAATTTTCCCATCCAGAGTCAACAATAACGAAAACAGATATTTCCCACAACTATAAAAATCAGATCTTGCAACAAAAACAAACAAAAAACATGATCTTGCACATCATGGTACAACAAACAACAAGAGAAACGATAGTTGCAAGAATCAGATCCACAAAAGAACTCACCTTGACAATAGAAGATTCGGGGTCACCCCACAAATTAAACAAAAAAAAAATATCAAAGTTGGTAGACAGAAAAGAAATAATAAGAAGTTGAAAATGACCGTACAGAAAAGGAGGATGGTCTTAGATACTTTTGTAGGACATGGATTTCTCCGTCTTCTGCGTGCGTTTTCAGGTTCAAATGAAAGTTTACTATGATTAGATTTAGATTTCACAAGTACTCTCATGTCCTGTGTGTTGAAAATTTGTATAATGTATGTATTGTCCGATCTAGTATCTTCCATGTCAGTTTATAATTATTATTTTTCTTTAATATATATTTTGTATTTTTGATCTATTGGAGTGACCTTCCAGGCAGTTTCGTGAGTATAATTGTATAAAAATAGAATTATATAAATATATGGAATGTAAATCATGAATTTTATATATATTTATTTTGTATTATAAATTTATTTAATTTTTTTTATATAATTTTATTTTATATATATATATTAAATAAATTTTCAATTGTAATCTAATCACCTTAAATTGTGACGTTGACTTGTGAATAAGAAGATTCTTGCTATGAACTTCAAATTTGCTGCAGCGCACACATAAGAATCCAATAAGATATTTCTATAGATATATATAAAAAAAAATTAAGTAAATAGGTATAGATAAAATTATATAAAAATATTAAACGAGAATTATATCTTTTTACTTAACTTATGTATATTTATCGAATATTGTTTATTATTTAATATATTTATATAATTTAATTGATACGTATTAATAAAAAAAAAATTATATATATGAGAATAATTATTATATATTCTGTTACATATTCAGAAAATATTTTCAAAACTCACCTTCCACGTTAAAAATAATCATAAACTTTTCCGTTTTAACAAAATTCAAACAAGTACTTACAAACCAACTTCGAGTCTCATCTTTCTTGTAACAAATAATCGTGTAGCATTTTTGTTTTAATAAATTTGATACATTGCTCTTAGTTGAGAATGGTTGTATACCTAATTTCTCATATTTATATCATTCAAATCTCAATTTTCTCAATAAAAATTAATAATGTTAGTTTATCTAAATTTAGTGCTCGAATGACAACATTCTAATTCATTCATTTAAATAATATAAATCTAATATATATTTTTTTTTTGAATTATTAAAATTATTATTTTTTTGTGCTGCAGTTGTTTTGGTTTAATTCCAATTGTTTCAACTTTTTTTTTTGTATTTTTTTTTACAATATTTTTTTAAAAAAAAATACCTAAAGAGAGAAAGACATAAGAGCCGGGAGGAAAAAAAATATAAGGAAGAGAAAATAGTAAATTTAGGAAAGAGAATCTTGAAGAGAGAAAAAATAGGTGGTAAAAAATACAAGGTGTCCAAATCTAGGGTAAAATGATGTGGCAACACTGTAATCCATTCATTTAAATAAATTCAATCGATTATAGCCATCAATTCTCAATAATCTAAAGGTTATGAAATCGTGTCGATTTTTGTGTCAAAAATTGTATCCTGAATCCCTCTCATGTTACTTTATCAAAATATGGTTCTTAAATGATGTGGCAACACTCTGGTCCATTCATTTAAATTGGATTAGATTTACATGATTAAAATGAATAGATTTGAGCGTTGCCATATCATTTGAACGTTAGATTTGGACGTCAAATTTAAACAAAATAGCATTACTCATATATATATAAGAAGCTAATAAATCGAGATAAGCTCATCCAAGTGGGTTATTACTATTTTTTAAAAGGGTAATGCTGCACTTACCAATAAATTGTCCCAAAAATATATATAATTCAATGTGGCAGTCTAGTAAAAGAGATAATAAGATAATAAGATAATAAACATAGCAACTCATTAAGTTAGTTGGACTGCAACATTGGATTTGGAAAGAGTAGCATTTCCCTTTTTAAAATCTGACACGGGTTAAGAGTTTGTATGAATCGGTCGAAATTAAAAGCTATACGAGCTCTTGATATTCTAGAAGATATCTAAAATATGGAGAGAAACAAATTCTACACATATTTATAAAATGTTATAAGACTCGAATCTTCACCACAAATGCGAGAGGAGATACACATCGTTTGTCATCCAAATAGTTTACTTCATGTTGTTTAATTTTATGCAAGATCAAAAACAAGGGAGTAGATCACCGGAGTAATTATTTGAATAGCACTTAAATCTCATCTACACAGTGAAACTTAGATCTTACACATACACACACACAAACCCTCAATCAAATACTGTAATAAATTACAATTTGTGTAGAGGCATCTGAGCATCTCATTTATCAAAAACAAAAATACAGATCGAACTATAAGTCATTGTAAATTTGTAATGTTTGATTTGAACGAGTATAAATAGATCCAACTCTTATTCACAAAATAGAGATCTGTACGTACGTACACTTCCAAAATAATAAAACAATCCAAGTATCAATGTACGGCAGATCATAACTAATTGACAAATGTGAAGAGTCTATAAAAAATTACAATTACAAAGAGCCGGTCTACAACAATTATTTAAACAAAGAGAGTCATATGTATGCCATGTAATCCATATATATAGAGGTGGTTACGGTTCGGTTAAACCGGAGGTTAAAAATTAAAACGGTAAGGTCAAAACTGAAACAGGAATCGAACCGATGGTTATGAAACCGGTTTTGAGCTGGTTCGGTTACGATTTAGGGTCCCAAAAAACCGCTACAAACCGATTGACCGTATAACCATCGGTATTCAATTTTAATTTAAAAATAAAAATAACAATCCACCAACAAATCAGAAGCTGACACGTGGTACTTATATCATTTTTATTCTTTTTATAATTTAATTAAATTAAAAAAAAATTGGTCTCAAACCAAAACCGAACCGGAACCGGCCAGTTTCAAAACTGAAACCCAAACCGAACAACCAAACTAGCAGTTAAAAACCGAAAACAAACTGGCAATGCTGGTTACGGTTACCGTTTAGGCTTTCCACGGAACAGGAACCGACAGTTTCAAACCGAAAACGAACCGTGAGCACATATACATACATGCCATGCAAGCAGGCCCGGCCCTAGGGGGAGCCCAGTGAGGCAACCACCTAGGGCCCCGAATTGTAGTTTTTTTTTTAAGTTGATTGTAAAATATAGTTCATATAAGATATTAAACAAAATAGGTTCATTAACGGCTTTAAAATGATCCACCATTCACATATAATTTTTTTAAAGGCCCATTAATGGAAACCCAACCTATAAATAAATTTAAAAACAGTCCACCATAATATATATATATATATATATATATATATATATATATAAAGTCAACTCATGGAAACCCATTAATCATTCTTACAACAACAACATTGGATCAATGGTGGTTGTGAATTGAATCCTAACAATACTTTGTTTGTCACAAATAATCATTTTTTATATTTCTAAAAAAAACTCAATACTCTCTTGAAACGAAAATTCAGAAGCCATTGTTTCGAAGGTAATTAAATCAATACACTTCATTTTTTTTAATTCTTTTACGAAAACATGTAAACTTAATTAGTACTTTTGTTGCTAAAAATGTGAGATGAGTAAGGTTTAAACAATATATTATTTGTTTTGAGTTTGAGTTATTATATTGATTTTTACAAGTATTTACTAGAGAAAAAAAAAACAAATAAACATACATAGAGTATCGTGGACCTCATTTTCTATAGTTCGTCTTGGACCCCGAAAATCTCAGGACCGGCCCTGCATGCAAGTAACGGTATCTGATGAAGGACTTAGTCAGTGTTGTTAGGCAAAATAAATCAGTTAGACTAAAGATAAGTGGGTGCTTGTTGCCCTGTTTCAGTTGGTTATGCAGAAAGTGCAAGGATCATGCACATAGATTTCTGCCCATTATTTCCTATTTCGTTGTTGTTATTTTGTTAAGTTGTTGCTCATTCTTGTAGTATGGCCTATAAATTGCCAAACCATGTTTGAATGAGATTAGGGGTGTGCAAAAAATCGCCAAACCAAATCAACCTGTCTAACCCAATCCAAACTTTATGGATTTGTTCGGTTTCACATATAAAAAATTTATTAATCGATTTGTCAATTAACAAACCGATCAAAGATCGGTTTGGTTTGGGTTGGGTTGGTTTGGGTTGCTACAAATAAAATTCATACAACCCAAAACAACCCATATATTTAATAAAATCAAATCCACATTTCCTTTTTTGTAACTTTTATTTATACTTATTTGTTTCTCATATAAATAATGTTTTTTTTTCTTCTCATTCATTATCATCAACCATTAATTGGTATTGTACTACTCGGTTACTCTTCTTTCCTTTATATATTACACTGTTTTTAATAAATAAAATACAATTACGCATCCCTTCCAATACATTTTAGAATATGAGTTTTATTATGTTTTATTTTTTATTTTTCTGTTATGATTCCTTTTATTGTTAATTTGTTAATTATATAATATTTTAAAATTTTAAAATAATTAAATAACATATTATTTAATATTTTTATAATAATACAAAAAATGAGTTTTTGGCTCAAACTTAAACCGTTAAATCAATCCAAATCAACTTTAACCAACCCGACTTTTTTTTAATCGGTTTGGCTAATCACATTGGTTTGATTTGGGTTGAAATATAACCAAACTGATATGTATCGGTTTGGTTTGACATTGAGCTTCAATCCAAACCGAACCGAAAATACACACCCCTAAATGAGATTATGATAAATATTAATTGTTTCCTTCCAAACGTCAATTCTTCTTTCTTCCTACTAAATTCTTCTGTTCTTTCGTAAGTGAAAAATTGAACACAACTGAGAGAGAGAGAGAGGACTGAGGAGACAACAAAACTGTAAACTTCAAATGAGGGATTCAAATACAAATTAATATCAAGGGTTGTGTTATAATTTATATTAACTTGTAATAATAATAAAAAATCATTTATATATATATATAGTGCAATTTATCTCTCAAATCACAGACACACTTTTATATATAAATTACCCTTTTAGACCATCATATATTGAAGATATTAATTATTTGATCTAATATATATATATATATATATATATATATATACAGAAAGAGAGAGAGAGGGTACCTTTTTATATATTTCTCAATCAAGATCTTATTGAACTAATTGAATTAATGATGGTGATTCTTATTAATGTTCTTCGTTATCATTTTTTTTTAATATTACAATAAATCAAGATTTAAAGAAAGACTCAAACTTACAATATTACGGTATAAATATGAATAATCAAGTACCACGTGATGTAGATTTAAAGGTATATGTACGAAGAATCCACAACCCCGTGATGTAGAAATGACTGGTATTCCATCAGACCAATCTCATATTGATTTTTTATTATTATTGTTAATTTATTATTTTGAAAGAACTATATATTAATGATGTTTAGTATTAAGAATTAGCTTTTGCCTGAAAATGATCAAAATATTAATATCAATAATTCAAGATATCTCCAACTTAACATAAGAATCACCGTTGATGATTATTTAATTCATTTTTTTCAATGTTAAATTAAATAAATATATGCAAATCATGATATGTGTCTCCATCTTTACTAAATTTATAAATGACCACCCACATGGCCATATATATAAAACATCCACTATTACAAAAACGAAATTGAGGTTACTTGCTAATAAATCTCTCACATCCACATTAATACAATAATGCATACTATGACTTTTGTTCAAATCTTTAGATACCTCGATAAACTCTCAAATTTATAATAGTTTTTTGAAAGAAAAAGAAAACATTAATTATTACTTATATATATATATATTATAACTATTATAATTGTTGTAAATAATTAAAAAACAACCGAAGAAACATATGAAATATTGAAAGAGAAACAGATGAGAGACGAGAGATATCAGAGAAAATATATGCTTTGTTTTATTGATACTGAGAAAGCTTCGACTAATTCACGTTACAAGTGAGATATAATAGATTTATTTATAGTGCTTAGAGTAGAGCACCACTTGCCAATACTTAGTGATGAAGGTAAGTATATCAAGTGGCTCAAGTGGAGAGAGGCGGTGGGAAAGCCAATTTCACAACACCCCCCTTGGATTTTCCACCATTTATATTTTAATTTGCTAGGTAAAACCAAATGGGATAAAAAACCTTGACAATAATGTATACAATGATTTTCTGAATCTTGTGGTGTTGGACGTTCTCAAAACTCTCTTGTTAAAAACCTTGTCAGGAAAACTTAATGGGATAAAACCTGATCGAAGGGAAAAAGAGTATAGTATACATATGTCCAGAACTATTGTTTTCTTCGAAACATTTCTCACATTCACACTTTGTTAGGAAAAACTCAGTGGGATAAAAACCATAGTGAATACATTCATTCAACTGTTGAATCAAAGTAATATTCATGATGATCTTCTGGATCAAGGTAACATATATACAATGATTAGCAAGATCAAAGTAATAGTTACAATGATCTTCTCAATCAAAACAATATATGTACGATGATCAACTGGATTAATGTAATTTTTATGATGATCTTTATGGATCAAATGATTTATGGGTGTGCTTAAAGAATTGTCTCATTAAAACCTTATCAGGAAAACCCAATGGGACAAAAACCTGAGTGGAAGAAAAAAGAGTACAATACACATATACCCCAATATAATTAATATACTTCATTTGATATACCCCCCTGATGGGATGCTCCCCCTGAAGGGACGCTACCCCTGATAAAAATTCTTTTGGAGCAATCTTCCTTATTGCTAAGCTGAAGCATATGGATGTTTTTTTTTCATAAAATAACATCATAAATGATTGGAGGTGAGCATAAGCAAAGACTTGCTTTATGGAGTAATATCCAAATGGAATATTTTCAACATATTCTGATTAATAGATAAACATTCCATTTTATCTACGCTCGATCTTCAGGTCGAGACAATATTTACTTTCTCATTTCTTTATGAAGAAACATGAGTATTTAATATGATTTACTATATCCCTATCTTATCGGATACTGACTGAGACGGTTGTACGAAATCCGTTCGTATTGTTTTTAATCCATATAAGGATTTTTATATGTACATCAAATACAGATTACGAGATCTCGATTTATATGCTTCTAGCATTTTCAATCCTTCATGGATTATAAATATCTGCATTGAGTGAATCATATAGATAAATGATTACTATGTCTAGAAGACATATTTCAAGCCTTTCAAAGGCAACCAAATTTATTAAAAATTCGGAACGTAATTGTATTCATCAATAGTGAATACCAAGTTTCTGTAAGAAATCTTGTACTACGAGTCGTGTCTCATATCTCACGATCTTGTTTTTCTCATTACGTTTTCGTATAAAGACCCATTAGTATCCAATTAGTTTGACAACTCCAGATGCCTGGAGTACTATTGGTCTAAATACTTTTTGTTTGGCTTATGAAGTCAATTCTTCTTGAATTGCTTCTTTTCATTTAGGTCAATCATGCATTTGTCTACAATCATTGATATTTATGAAAATCATAATACTTATTTATAATTTCAGTAGCGCTACTGTGTTTAACAATACATCATCAATGATTGTTTCATTGTGATCTCACATTTCTCTTATGTAGAAATTTTCTCAATTTCTATATTCTTGTATCTCTGTTGAGATTCCTTCCATATCAATGGATTTAGTCACTTCATAGACTTGTATAGAAATTTTCTTAATTTCAATATATACTTGTATCTCTGATGAGATTTCTTCCATTTCAATGGATTTAGTCATTTCATAGACTTGTATATAAATTTTCTTAATTTCAATATACACTTGTATCTCTGATGAGATTTATTTCATTTCAATGGATTTAGTCATTTCATAGACTCGTGTCTCTTTAGATATATCAAACTCTTAAAGAGTTGATTTAGAGAAAGTGAATTTATTCATAACTCGAGTTTTGTTTACTCTTGGGATCCCAATAACAATACATGTCAAAAGGTTCATAAGTTTATGATATCCATCAGATGATTTATTTGTTGTAATTTGCTTTAACTGTTCTACATGAACAATTACCCGACCGGGGTTTATGAGATAGCAAATTATAAAATCCTGTTCACCTTTATTATATCAGGTAACGGATTAATAATCATCTAATGATGAATTATCTTCCGTATTTGAGAGATACGGAGATTGAAATGAGACACATATATATAGAGAACCGAACTGGTATCTCTATTTTCTATATAAGTAACTTTTCATTGACTTCTCTTCTAGAGAAATTTTCACATTTTGAAATTAATCAATATGAAAATATTCAAATTATGCGTAAAATTATAAACTATCAGAAGTTTATATGATCTAATAGAAGATTATTCAAAATCAACATTAATCTCATAATGATAGAGACCTTATCTTAGATCATGCAAGATATGTGATAAAGAGATATACAATACAATCAAATATCTTAAGAACTGAGTAAGTCCCTCTATAGAATTTAATAACTGTATCGAAATAATAAAATTCTCACAAATACCTGGAAACATTTGACAAGTGATTCCTCTGATCCATTTTGATTATGAGTATATCTGAAAACTAGATGTCGAACATCTATCCCGGTTGATTTACAATATTCATCAAATATATTGTAAGTTCAATCAAATTAATATACCTGAAAAACTAATAATCAATACAAGTAATATGACGATGTTTGATAATAAACAAACATGTGACCATCTCATAGATGCATCAATTAAAGCCATATAATAATGAAATGGATCATTGGTGGATGAATATGTCCATATATATTCCTTGAATTGTTTGTAGGAATGCTGAGGATCCAAAACCAACTTTTATAATAAGATGGTTTTACTGTTAGTTTCCCCTGTGAATATGCAATACATAAGTTCTCATTGGATAAAGAATCTTTTAGTTCTTTAATCGATATCCATGAGAATTTTCAATGATTCTACGTATCATTGTAGATTCTGGGTGACTGATACGGTCACGTTAAAGTATAAATATTTTAGGATCTGGAAACTTTTGATTCATAACTGCATAAACATTTACACTCTTTATAATAGTGTAATATAATCCAGATGATAAAGCACACAACTTTCCTGTAATGAGTTCCTGACCTGAATTATGAGAAGTAATGCATATTTATTAATTATTCTCAGTACTCATATTTTCAATATGATATTCATGCATTCATATATCTTTGAAACTAAACAGATTCCTTTATATTCTGTTTGAATGATATAAAATATTATCGATACACAATCAAATACATATGGTAATAAGATTGTGACTCTTCTAGAGCCTTTAATCAGATCTGATGGATCTGATATTGTCTTAATCTTATATACCCTTGGAATAAACATATTTCTTTATGTTCTTATTTGAATAATATCAAGTATTATTGATATATAATTTAGTATTGTTTGATAACAATATCGTGACTCTTCTAGAACTTTCTTTCAGATCCGTTGTATTTGATACATAATTTAGTATTGTTTGATAACAATATCGTGGCTCCTCCGGAGCTTTCTATTAGATTCGTTGGACCTGAAAACAGTATTAACATTTGCTCAGAGCAAAGTCAAATTCATAAAATATATCTGGCTCCACATAAACTGTATGAATCATTGCACTTTCAACAAGATGTTTATTTTCCTTCTAGGAATTTCATAGACATTATATATAATGTCATTTTATATCTCATCTGAAATGATAATAATCTGTCCTTCCTTTTTTTTAGGTTTATTCTATAAACCATTTTCTCTTATCATTTACAAACATCCACTCTTGGGATATGTTTTGATATCTTATAAATTTAAATATATCCAAATTTATTCTCTTGATATTTGCTCCTTCAAGAGCAAATATAAAATGGATAAAATATCCTTTACAATCTCAGTATACGTGATATTAGAATGTTAAATCTCTTTTATGATACTCACATCATCCTGCTGGATGTGTAAACCATTGTTCTCAAATAAATGATATGTTAGGATCTTAAATCCCGTTTACGATACTCACATCATCCTGATGGATGCGTAGAAATGGAATCAAATATTATTTTCAATTTCTTTATTCGATAACATCTTAATTCCTTTTTACGATACTTACAACATCCTGTTGGATACTTATGAAATGGATAAAATATTATTTCTAAATTCATTTATTCATTAGGATATTAAATCCTTTTTATGATACTTACAACATCTTGTTGGATACGTATGAAATGGATAAAATATTATTTCCAAGTTCATTTATTCATTAGGATATTAAATCCTTTTTATGATACTCACAACATCCTGTTGGATGTGTAGATCATTTTCTCAAATGAATAACGTGTAAACATATCATTTCATATATATGAGTAACTTTAGATTCTAAATAAGTTTGAAACCCCAGGTTCCAAATATTGAAGTATGGCTTTCATATATATAACACTGGATCCAAAACTCCATGTTCTCATCGGTTATCAAAACTGTACCAACTTAAATGTCATAAATCCAGAAACTTTAAGTTCTGGTTAGTTGGTCTAGCTTGTCTCATATATTATTCACAAGTAATAAAAAGCATAATAGTTATACAATTATATATGAAGACACGGCCGAAGCCAATCCTAAGGCATAGCATGTGCCAGTCTCATATATTGTATAAAAATAAATGATTTCAGGGCCATGAGATCACTTGATATGAGCATAAAATTAAAACATTTCGGGGACATGAGTTCTCCCGATATGAGCATAAAATTAAAGCATTTCGGGGACATAAGTTCTCCCAATATGAGCATAAAATTAAAGAATTTCGGATAAATAAATTCAGAATTATATATATATATGAGTTCCGTTGACGGCATAAGCCATCTTGTTATACGGAGCTATATATACATATCCAGAATGTTAAGATATAAGTAAATTACTTATCGGGTTACTTTTACGCAATTATGCTAGATATCGGGAATTTTCTTCGCATCTGAAAATAAAGTTAATAAAACTTAAATATGTTAAAACAATACTTACAAACAAAATTAGCTGAAACTGATGGTACAGTTGCATCCAAAACGGTCAAAATAACTGGAAATAGGTTCGACTCGGTTGAAAACGGGTGAAAATTGCATTGAGTTGGGCTCAAAACATTTCTGGACTCAATCAAAAACCAAATTAAAACTCTCAAGAACTCTCTCTGGAACAAAATTAATACTTAGTAATGTCTAATTTATACTCGTATCGATAACGTGTTGTAAATAATTAAGAAACAATTGAAGAAACATATGAAATATTGAAAGAGAAACATATTAGAGACGAGAGATATCAAATAAAATATATGCTTTGTTTTATTGATATTGAGAAAGCTTCAGCTAATTTACGTTACAAGTGAGATATAATAAATTTATTTATAGTGCTTAGAGTAGAGCACCACTTGCCAATACTTAATGATGAAGGTAAGTATATCAAATGGCTCAAGTGGAGAGAGAAGGTGAGAAAGCCAATTTCACTACAATAATAACTATTATAAAAATCTATCGAAATCAAATAATACATGTATCTATTAATTTTTATCAACCTATTCTCATCAACTTTTATCCACCGAAATTTTATCAACCTATTCTCTTGATGTTGATGAGGAGGCTGGTTTTCTTTTATTAACAATCTCTCACCACAACTACCAAACTCCTCCTACCACCTCCCTATAACTCCATGAAAGCGTCGAGACACCAGCAACCGCCATGGTCCCCACGGTGGAAAACCCAGCCAAGGCCCCAACAAACAGGAGAGAGACGCAAAGCAATAGAGGACTGAATAACAACATGAAAGGAAAGCATACGAGGAGTGTCAGCGTTGCCAGGAGGCTGAACCCTAACATCCCGAAAAATGGTCCCCCACCGCCACACCCCAGCGTCTTGTAGACCACCGACTTACCCGTGACGCCGCCGTGACCGTGAGTGGTCAGCTGCTGTCCATTACTGCGGCGATGATAAGGATATTTGGAGGTGGTAAATATATATATAGAGAGAGGTGGAGGAGAGAGAGAGGGACACGTGTTGTTTAGTTAGAAGAGTTGAGAGCTTACGTGGCAAGATGTGGGGTGTTGATAACTTGGGTGAGGACAAGTTTGGTCTTGTCTTTTGTTAAGAATTCACAACAAGCCGTTATGTTCATGCAGCTAATATATTGGATATGGATTGGTCTTTAATGTCTTGGCCGCATGCTTTTAATTTATTTATTTTTTAACAGGTTTACTAATAGACAATGAAAACGATTAGGAATTATATCAACAAAAAAATAGCAGGGTATCAAATTCCTAATTTGAAACGTTAATTTAATTTCTTTTGTGGGAGGAAAAATAATTAAGTTCTTTTTTAAATACAATTACTGTTGTGACCCAATGACATTAATTAAATTCTTTAAAAAACGGTCCGAAATACTACTTTCACTATTATGGAGAGGTTATATATGGATTACAACTCTCACAACGAGAGAAAGAACTCAAACCCCTAACCATTAGATGTGGAACGGTCCGAAATACTACTTTCACTATTATGGAGATGTTATATATGGATTACAACTCTCACAACGAGAGAAAGAACTCAAACTCCTGACCATTAAGTGTGGAAAGGAGATGCACAGCCATTTTTACTAAAAGATGATGTACGGAAGAATAATTAAGTTGATTTGTATGTGGAGTACCTATAATTTGATTTCCTATAATTTTAGTAAATACTCAGGATTTGAATTCCCGGTCTATCGTTGGATTTCCTGAATCCTGATTATATAAGTAAACGCATTTTAGATAGAAATTGAATCATTATTTTGATGGGATCATGAAGCATTATTAGCGTGGTGTTATATTTAAGGATATGCCCACAATCAAATGATCAATCATTTTTTTTTCTTAAGTATTATATTAATAATTATTATAATAGGCTGCCGGGACCTGTGGTCCGGATAACTACTCCCAACAGTCGGGAGAAAACTCATCACACATACTTATAAAAATATATACGGTGGACTCAAATCTATGTCTCTCTAACCATCATGTGTGAAAAGACTAGTAGATTGTATTTTCTTTTTTTACAACATCTATTCATACACCTATCTGGACCAACCATACTAACTTGAGAGTCATTTATTCAAATATCAAACTTGTCCATCTATCGGTCTAAACATCATATTTTTGCTATACACGTTTTTTTTTTTACATTGTATCTTAGTATATCACAATATGGGCCGAGCCCAAGAGAAGCCCAACAGTGAAAAAATTTATAAATGCCAGAGAACGACGTCGTTTAAAAATCAACGATATAAGGAAAATGGACCCGGGGAGGTCATGGGTAAAGCCCGATACTCTTTCAATAATTTGAACCATTGATAAAATCATATGTTGTAATTAGTCCTGTTAATTGTTATAAACTGAGCATTGATGAAAATTTCTGTTGTATAGGCTTTGAACAAGCAAGATCAGATTTGAGATGGTTGTTGTCACCACCAAGAAATATTGGAGTCCTATGATGCTGGTAGGTCATTCACTGTCACCAGAGAGTCAGAGACACTACTGGCCTTGAGCCTCTTGGCCTTGTTACATTGATCATCGTCCTCCTTAGAGAGGACCAGTGCACTTACCATTAAATCGATCCGATTAATTATATATATGTGAACAATATACTTTGCTTCTTTTTATTTTATTTTTAGGATGTTTCTTTTCGTTTTAAGAATCGTATATTCTTTAAATAACGTAGTTACACATTATTAATTTTAGCATATTTCATGTATGCAATTATTTTGATTTTGGGATGTCGAAATCAACTTTTAATTTATTTTGATTTTGGTAGAATATTTGTTGCTTTTCTGTTCACGTCAAAGGAATGATGAATTGACTTGTTAGATCAAAAATATTTAATTTTGTGATTGTTTCATTTTTATTAGGAAAATTTTATCATAATTTAATCACCTTTTAATCATGATCGTGACTAAGAAAACAATATCGAAATTTAAAAAGTTATCTACCTTTTTCTTTTACTTTCTTTGCAAACCAAATATACTATATTAGTTGATTTCTTAATTAATCAAAACGAGGCACTTTTTAGAAATGAGAAAAATAATTAGAGAGAAAAAAAAAAGAATAGTTCAAGGGAGAAGAAATAAAGTTATAGATGAAGAAATATGTATTGGATATATACCGGATGAGTGATTTCAGTTGGCCTCTAAGTTTGGGATATGTACAATAAAGTTTATTGGATTATCTCAATAGATACTAAATTGAGTTTCATATACTTTATGGTGGATCTAGAAATAGATGAATTTAGGAGGGAGCCAGTCTCAGAACAGATTTTAGCGAATGAATTATGCGGGTGGATACTTTTATTAAAGTTATTTAGCATTAAATGATCAATGTTACCGATAGAGTACTGTTAGTTTTGTTCTCAAAGATGTTAAGATTCTTATTCAAGGAGGTTGGGGTTTTTAAATACCAAACTATTTCCCACAATGCAAATGGGGTGGCCCATAACCTTGCTTCTATGGCTTTATCCTCTAGAAGGAATACAAGAATCGGATGTGGAAAAATGACTTTCCTAGTTGTTTTGTTTCATAGTTTTTCTGTTTTATTTTAGTCATGTTTATGTCAAAAAAAAAAATTACTGTGTAATTTGTGTTTTTAGAATTGAATTTTGTTTTGTGGGTGTTGAATTGTATTGTAGGCTTGTTTTGAGATGGAAATCCATTCAAGACAGTTCCAAGACCTTTCAAGCTCTTTTGGTTGTGTATAAGATCTAAATCTGGGTATGTAGTGTTTAATATCTGATTTTAAGATGTTTATTTGATAGATTTATCATAAATTTTCTTGGCTCTCAATTTAGTTTACTAATTGGTAATTGACGTTAATGACCGATAGCTTCTTGAATTATTTTATTTTTCTGTATGATTATTTAAGACATGTAAAGTAACATAATTATTTTATTTTTCTGATTTATGACATGTAAAGCAACATAATATTTACATGCAAGATAAACAATGAAACACTTTAGATAGGGCGCATTGCAATCTGGTTAAAGAGGCAAATAAATATATTATATACCTAGATATATTATAAATTTTATCATCATAAGTTATTGATGGGGTTGAAATCTTTTTAAATTTGGTTTGCGTTGGTTGGCACTTTACAGATTATGTGATTTAGATATGGATTGTATCTTTGTTATATTAAATGAGTTACACAAATTATGTTAGTTTAGTTTTTTTTTTTTTTTTTTTTTGTTGTAATTTCTATAGCAAATAGATTATTTGATTTTGTTGTATTTTCATTCTTATATTCACATGTTTAATTGTGATGGTTTCTTTTATAAATTCATGGAATATCTTATTTCTAAAAAAATTATTTGATTCATTCAAATGCATCCATCTTTGTTAATTGTTATTGTTATTTTTAACATAATACATATATGATACATGAACATAAATATAAAAGTATACAAAATGTTTCACTTTATCGAATATCAACTGTCTTAAATAACTTATAAGCTAATTAAATAACTTAATAAGCTAAAAAAACATAGAAAATTATAATTATAAATATAAATGCATTGTAAAAAAATTTATAAATGTATATAAATGCATTGTAAAAAAAAATTATAAATATAAATACAAGCCACCAAACCTAGTGACACAACAAGTGTCACTTTCATTCCTGCCGCTAACAGTGAAATTATTTGGTTTTTTTTTTGTTTATCAAAAAAGTTTATTTATCGGTAAGATGAGGATGTTCCGATAGCTCTCCAAAACCATAAATTGAACACGATTTTGCACATCATGGTACAACAAACAACAAGAGAAACGTTAGTTGCAAGAATCAGATCTACAATCGGGGTTAACCCACAAATAAATAAAAAAAATCAATCTATAGATTATATACCCACACTGATATACAGAAAAATATCTATAGACAGATCAAATCAAAACAATTAAATCTAATTATCAATATTTAAAACATTGACGTATTTTACATCAAATCAAAATATATCAAATAAAATTGATAGGATATCTATATATATTATAAAACCAGCTCAAAAATATTTATTCATCGTAGAAACATACATACATAAAAACATCCACATTAATGTTAATACATACTAAGATTGTTCCTCCATACACTCAAATGTGTAATAGTTTTTTTTAGAAAGAAAAAAAAAATTATTACAAGTATACTTGTATTATATATATATATATGAGGTATATAATAATCTACTGAATTTTTATCAACCTATTCTCTTGATATTGATAAGGTGGTTGGTTTTCTTTTGTTAACAATCTCTCACCACCACCTAACCCTAAATGTCCTCCTCCTCCTCCTCCTCCTATCACCTCCTTGTAACTCCACGCAAGCGTTGAGACACCAGCAACCGCCATGGCCCCGGCCGCGGCAAACCCAGCCAAGGTCCCGACAAACAGGAGAGACACGCAAAGCAACAGAGGACTGAATATCAACATAAGAGGGAAGCATATGAGGAGGAGTGTCAGAGTTGCCAGGAAGCTGAACCCTAACATCCCGAATAATGGCCCGCCCACCGCCACCCCCGCTAGCGACGCGCAGACCGCCGACTTTCCCGTGACTCCGCTGTGACCGTGACCGTGAGTGGTCAGCTGCTGTCCATTACTGTTGCGATGATGAGGATAAGGATCTGCCATTGTATTGCCTTTGATTTGGTTTTGGAGGTGGTGGTATATATATATATAGAGAGAGAGAGAGAAGAGGTGGAGGAGAGGAGATAGAGAGGGACACGTGTTGTTTAGTTATAAAAGTTGAGAGCTTACGTGGTAAGATGTGGGGGTGTTGATAACTTGGGTGAGGACACGTTTCGTATTGTCTTTTGTTAAGAATTCACTACTAGCGGTTCTGTTCCTGCTGCTAATATATTGGATATGGATTGGTCTATAATGTCCTTGGCCGCTTGCTTTTCTGCCATTTCTTCATTAATTTTTTTTTTTTTTTAGTGTCTTATGAATGTTACACAGAACCGTCGGGCATGTTAAGAAAACTCTTAACATATATTTGTAAAACTTATAGTAAGGTTCGAACCCGTCATTACCTTACTAACCCTTTATTATCAATATAAAAAGAACGTGTACTATTATCTTTTTTTTAAAAAAGAATATTCTAGAACAATTACAATAGGATATTAGCTCCCATAAATAGAGATAATTACTTCCATACATATTTGTAAAATACGTATGATGGGATTTGAACTCTTCACTGTTTATGTGGAAGAGATATACACTACCAACTCTGCTATGAGGTAATGTGTAACGTGCACTATCATTTTGGTAAATAGATTATATGTATGTACTTTTATTTTAAAAGTATTAATTAATTTTTTAAAAAGGTTTTACTAATAGTCTAATAGACAATGAAAATGATATGGAATTATACCAAAAAAAAAATATGGAATCAAGTCTCATAAAAAAAATGAATCAGGAAAGTTAATTTGATTTTTTACACGGGAGGGGGAAATTAATTTGATTTGTGTGTAGAGTATCCATAACTTGATTTCTAATAATTTTAGTAAATACTCAAGAATTAATTCCTGGTCCCTCACTAAAATTCCTGAATCATGAATTATGTAGTAAACGTCTTTGACAGAGAAATTGAATCATTATTTTGATGGGATCATGGATGCACATGTCAAGACGATGTATTATTAGCGTGGTCCATATAACTATTCCAATAAATAGGATAAAGATTTAGAGGATGGTGAATTGATCGACAGAGCCGATCTTGAGGTTCTTGTGTTGGTGGGATGGTATAGTTTGAGGTCACTTGTGATGCACCTCTAAGAGAGAATTCGAACACAAACAATAAAAGGAGAAGCTTTTCTTATATCTCTCTATATTTCATTCACCACTCCACACATTTTCAATACAACTTTCATCCCTTTATATAGGAAACTGAGATGAGCTAAACTACAAACAAAATAAATGCAAAACAATGAAGTCAAATGTGGTTAGGAAGCAGCTGGGAGTTGGAGGTGGTTGGAGCCGGTTGGAGCCATTTCAATGGCCGGTTTCTAGAAGTGGACGGCAAGGTGGTTGGCTGAAAGTGGTTGGGCTGATGTCAAGTTCATTTTTCAACATCCCCCCTTAAACTTGACTCCCCATGTTTCGCCATACCAAGCATTGTCTTTAATCTTGAAAACACATCATGATTGAGAGGCTTCGTGAAAATGTCAGCAACTTGATCATATGTCCTGCAAGAGACTAGTTCCACCTCCTTATTCTTCACATGCTGTCTGATGAAATGATACCGCGTATCGATATGTTTGCTTCTTTCATGGAATACTGGATTCTTTGCTAGCGCAATCGCTGACCGATTGTCGATGTAGACCTCGGTGGGATTATCTTGTGGAAATCCCAAGTACTGCAACACATTCCTGATCCAGATACCATGACAAACAACTGAGCAAGCAGCAACGTACTCAGCTTCACATGATGACAGTGTCACAATGACTTGCTTTTTGGATGACCATGTGAACGCTGTATCTCCCATAAAAAAACGTAAAGCCTGTCGTGCTTTTACGTTCATCCAGATCTCTTCCCCAATCACTGTCTGAATAGCCAATCAACCTGCAATCTTCACATTTGGTATAAAATATACCATCATCAATTGTACCTTTTATGTAGCGAAGTATCCTCTTTGCAGCATTTAGGTGAGACTGGTCAGGAGTCTCCATGTATCTGCTGACTAGTCAAACTCCATAAAGTATATCTGGTCTGGTACACGTCAAGTATCTCAGGCTTCCAACCAAGCTCTTGAAATAGGTTGGATCAACAACTCCTCTTTCATTCTTTCTTAACTCCAATCATGTTTCTACTGGAGTTGTGACAGAATTGCATTTTTCCATACCAAATCTCTTCAGAATTTCTTTTGCATAGATACTTTGGGAGATAAAGATACCTTTTTCGCTTTGCACAACTTCAATACCAAGAAAATGAGCCATTAGACCAATGTCAGTCATCTCAAATTCTTTCACCATTCTCCGTTTGAAATCTTCAAACATGGCTGGATTGTTGCCGGTGAAGATCAAGTCATCAACATATAGGCATGCATATAACAGGCTTCCATCAGTCTCCTTTCTCAAATATAGTGCATGCTCATACGGACATTTCTCGAATCCATTCTCTTGAAAGTAATCATCAATCCTCATATTCCATGCACGGGGTGCTTGCTTCAAACCATATAGAGCTTTCTTCAGTCTGCAAACTTTATCTTCATTGCCTTTCTACACATATCCAGGTGGGTGTTCCACATAGATTTCTTCTTCAAGAAAGCCATTCAGGAATGCTGACTTTACGTCAAGTTGGTAAATTTTCCAACTCTTCTGGGCTGCCAATGATATTAGCAATCTGATGGTCTCTAGTCTGGCAACCGGGGCAAAGACTTCTCCGTAATCAACTCCTTCTTTCTGTTTGTAGCCTTTTGCTACAAGTCTTGCCTTGTATCTCTGGACTTCTCATTTCGCATTTCTTTTGGTCTTGTAGACCCATTTTACTCCGATGGTTTTTCGGCATTTTGGGAGATTAGTCAACTCCCACGTCTTGTTCTTTTCAATGGATCGAATCTCTTCATCCATTGCACTTCTCCATTTTCCTTCTTGGTTAGCCTCTTCAAAACTAATTGGATCACTTGTCATCAACAGACAATACAAAGTAATGTCTTCTTCCACCTGTTCTGTATTTTCATACAGATCTTCTAGGCTACGTGTCCCTCTAGGCATCATATCTGAAAAATCACGTTCAATCGGTGATGGAGAATCATACCTTTGTGATGAAGGGGAACCATGTTGAGGAGTCTGCTGATTTCTGGGTATATGTGGCTCTGTAGCCACTTCTCTTGTCTCTTCTTCAGATATCAACTCTGCACTTCTGGAAGCTTTGTTCTGATCCCAATTCCAGGATTCATTTTCTTCAAAAATGACATCCCTGCTGAAGATTATTTTCTTGGTGATGGGGTTGTATAGCCGGTAACCTATAGTTCTATCACCGTATCCAACCAGGATACACTTTTCTCCTTTATCTTCAAGCTTCGTTCTTCTTGCTTCTGGGACCTTGATGTAGGCAATGGAGCCAAAAACTCTAAGGTGGGTCACACTTGGTTTGTGAGTGTTACATGCTTCTTGCGGCGTCTTTGTATCAAGACTCTTCGTAGGACATCTGTTTTGTAGATATACCGCACACAAGACTGCTTCAGCCCAAAAACTCTTAGGCATGTTTTTATCCTTTAACATGCTTCTGACCATGTTAAGGATTGTTCGATTCTTCATTTCAGCTACACCGTTTAACTGAGGAGTATAAGCTGGTGTAAACTGATGTCTGATTCCTTGTTGCTTAAGGAATTCCTGGAAAGCACCAGCAGTGTATTCTCCACCTTGATCTGATCTCAGTGTTTTGATGTAGTAGCCACTTTGCTTCTCTACAAGAGTTTTGAACTCTTTAAAGTAATCAAATACTTCAGATTTCCTTTTTAGGAAATAAACCCAAGTCTTTCTGCTGTAGTCGTCAATGAAAGTGAGGAAGTATTGATTCTGTCCATTTGATACCGGTGTCAATGGACCACACACATCTGTGTGAACGAGCTCAAGTGGCATGGTTGCTTTCCAATTTGCCTCCTTTCCAAAGCTATTTCTGTGTTGTTTACTGAGAACACAGCTTTCACACATCTCATTTGGGTGATGGATGTTTGGAAATCCTTTCACCATCTTCTTACTTCCCAGTTGCTTTAAACTTTCAAAATTGAGATGTCCATACCTTAGATGCCACAACCAGTCTTTGTCATCGATGATGGTTGTCAAACATCTTGGCGTATCATGATGAATTGCGAGAGGGAACATCCTATTCTTCGTCATCTGGACTCGGGTAACCAGCTTTCCTCGAGCATCTGTGATGGTGAGTTGCATATTTTGAAGGCTAATATGGTAGCCTTTCTCCAAGAGTTGTCCGAGACTTAGGATATTTGTCTTCATGTCTGGAACATAATAGACATTTGAGATGAAAGCATGATCTCCATTCTTCTGCTTGATCATGACATCTCCTCTTCCTTGGACAGGGATTTTAGAGAGGTCGCCAAATGAGATTTCTCCGTGAACTTTCTCATCAAGTTCAGTGAATAAGTCTTTTCTGCCAGTCATATGGTTGATGGCTCCAGAATCAAGAAACCAAACATTTTGGTTTTGATATGTTGAGTTGTGTGCCATCAACATCAACGACTCTCCTTCAACTTGCTCTTTCTCTGCAAAGTTAGAATTTTCATTTACCTCATTTGGCGGGCTTCTGCACTCGTTGCTATAGTGGCCATATTTATGGCAGTTATAGCATTGAACATTTCTTTTGTCAATGTTCGGACGGTTGTTGTACCCGCCTCTTCTTCCTCGTCCTCTTCCTCGTGGGACATAGTTCTGTTGTCCACGTCCTCCTCTGTTTGCGTCTCTTCCTCCTCTGCCTCTACTCCTGGTTTCAATATTTCCCGAACCTCTTCCACGAGATCCTCTACCTCGTTCTCTTCCTTGTTGTGAGGTCCCCCCTTGCTCATATCTTTTTTCATTGAGGAGGAGATTTGACTGGAGAGCTTGCTCCAATACTCTATCATCATTTCTTCTTGTGACTTTCTGCGGCTTGCAATGATCCCATAAGTTCTTCAACGGACATCGTCTCCAGATCTTTTGTTTCTTCCAGCGCCACAACTATGAAGTCAAACTTTGGATCTAATGATCGTAAAATTTTCTCTGAAATTCTCATGTCTGTGAGAGTTTCTCCATTTCTTCTTAACTGATTCGCAACGACCATAACTCGTGTATAGAACTCAGCAATAGATTCACTAGATTTCATTAGTAAGGATTCGAACTCACCTCGTAGAGTTTGAAGACGGATCCTTTTCACTTTGTCAGCACCTTTGTAGGTTTTGAGAAGAGTGTCCCAGACATCTTTTGACGACTTAGCTGATGCTATGATCTCGAATGTTGCTTCGTCTAGCCCTTGATAGATTATAGACTTTGATTTACAATCCTTCTTTCGATCGGCTTTGAGAGTCGATATTTGAGCTTCTGTCATGGTTCCTTCAGCTTCTTTGGATTCAGCTTCTGTATATCCATCTTCCACAATATCCATAACATCTTGAGAGCCTAGTAAAGCTCTCATTTGTATGCACCAATTATCATAGTTGTCTTTGGTGAGCTTCGGGATGACAACATGTGCGTTACCATTGGCCATTGAGACTTGAAAAGAGTATATCACAAATCTGGAGTCCGAATTTGCAAAAAAAGAGTGCACCGTTACGTCTAGAATGGTCCAAAACCTTGGAAACCAGTCCGCGTTTGTCAAAAAATGAGTTCGAAAGTGTCCGAAACGAGCGGTATAACTTTTTGGAAAAGTCAACCAAGATAACGGAATATTCCTTTGACTGACGGAATATTCCAGCCGTTAGTGACGTTAGCAACCCGTGAATAGTGATGGGTCTTCGGGTCGGATTCCGGGGATGGATTCTGGGTCGGATTTCGGGGATGGATTCTGGGTCTGGTTATTGGGTCGAATCTGGTACGGGTTGATGGATCGAACTTCGGGTCAGATCCTGAAAAACGGGCGAGGAAGACGATCGGCGCGTGTTGGTGACACGCGGGGGATTGTGCTGCGCGTTGACGGCGCGTGATCTCACTCTCCAACCTCTAAAGGCGCATGCGGACTCTCTTGTGCTCCGATTTGAATGGTGTTTTATCCATTGAACTCCTGACGATGTTTAGAACACTCTGGTGTGATAAAAAATGGATTTGGATCACTTTGATTTCTAGGCGAATTCGATTTCGACCTCTGTTCTTCGAGTTTCTGGTTCTCCTGAGCTCTGATACCACTGTTGGTGGGATGGTATGGTTTGAGGTCACTTGTGGTGCACCTCTGAGAGAGAATTCGAACACAAACAATAAAAGGAGAAGCTTTTCTTATATCTCTCTATATTTCATTCACCACTCCACACATTTTCAATACAACTTTCATCCCTTTATATAGGAAACTGAGATGAGCTAAACTACAAACAAAATAAATGCAAAACAATGAAGTCAAATGTGGTTAGGAAGCAGCTGGGAGTTGGAGGTGGTTGGAGCCATTTCAATGGCCGGTTTCTAGAAGTGGACGGCAAGGTGGTTGGCTGAAAGTGGTTGGGCTGATGTCAAGTTTATTTTTCAACATCTTGAGGCCCAGAGTGGAAATGTAAAAATTATGTCCCGTGTGTATATTTATATTTTTTTTCGATATATATAAAACATGTTTTCAAATATTTAATCCAAAAATTATAATTACATTAAATAAAATTGGTTGGAAAAATCCCATAGTCCAGCCAAGATAGCGGAAAAAAAAACCGGCATCCGGACACTGTAGCACAAATTTTGACAGACCCTATGCAATCCTATTAGTCTACTTGTCTGTGTGACTAAAAATCACCCAATCTTGTCGGTGTGTCATTTGGACTAATCAAAACATCAATGGAAATGTCTTCTTCTAGCATTTTGATATGCAAATTCATTAATAACGTTTTCACATTCAATCTTTTCCAATATGTCATTTTCAATACATAATATTGCCAACTCATTTAACCTTTCTTGTGACATAGTTGACCGCAAATAAGATTTCAGCATTTTTAATTTATAAAAGCTTCTTTCTGTAGATGCTACAATTACAGGTATAGTCAACAATATTCTATAAGCAATTGATACATTTGGATAACAATCCGAAGCTTTTACAAACTCTAGTATTTCAATTGCAGCTTTTTTTTCTTTTGGTAAAACAACTTGCAACACCCTCAATTCAGAAAATAAATCATTTGAATCAACATCCAAAAATTTATCATGTTTTAGAGCACTTTCAAGATTTACACAATATTCTTTCAATTTACTATCATCTAACGAAAGAAACTTCTTCAAATCATATAAGGACCCAAAAATATGTTCAAATATTTGTAATTGTTCAAATCTACTCTTTAAGGAAGCAATAGCAATATTAACTACAACAAGAAAATAATTCACTCTAAAGGATTCTTCAGCAGATTGCGTTATATCCTCATGTACATTCTCATCAAACTGTTTCTTTCTACGAATTTGACGTTTTTTAATAAAAATTGGTTCAATTTCCATATAAGATACAATACTTTTAGCAGAAATCACGGCAAATTTAAACCCATTTTTTCTATAATTTTCAAAAAAAAAAGAAATAACCCCCTTCAGGTGTTCTATAGCAACATCAATATACATATCTTTAGATTGTAGCATTTTGCTAACCACGTTTATATTAAACAATATATCATGCCAAATAGTCATGCCTATTAAAAACTCAAAATTTTCAAGTTCATTTGCTAAACTTTCAGCTTCACTTTTTATTTTGGCATCATCGTTATTTTCAAATAATGCTAACAAAGCTTCTTTTATTTTAGGAGCTTGATATTTTATGTCTTTAACACTATTAATACGACTTTCTCAACGTGTTGTGGACAATATTTTGAGAGTTAAGCCATTAACATGATCTTGAAATTTTTTCCATCTTTTTGTAGAGCTAGAAAACAATGAATAAATACGTTGAACAACTCCGAAAAAAGATACCGCTTTAACACAAGAGTTAGCCATGTCACACATAATTAAATTAAGACTATGAGAAGCACAAGGCATGTACAAAGTGCTAGGATTTATTTCAAGTAATTTTTTTTGCACACCTTGATGTTTCCCTTTCATGTTAGATCCATTATCATAACCCTGACCCCTCACATCATTAATATCGAGACCATTAGAGTTTAGTGCAACTTGTATTTCTTTAAAAAGCCTCATTCCAGATGTATCATCCACTTTTAAAAACTGTATAAAGTACTCTTCTACTTTTATGGTACTATTTGACATATCTACACATCGAATTATCAAAGTCATTTGTTCTTGGTGACTTATATCAGGAGTACAATCAAGTATCACTGAAAAATATTTTGTCACTTTGATTTTATTGATAATTGTACTTTTGATGTTAGAGACTAATCTAGAAATCAACCCATTTTGAATTTTATGACCTAGATAGTGATAATGAATCTCATTATGATTAATGCGTCGAATATGCTCTTGTATAACTGGATCAAACTCCGTTAACATTTCAATTAAACCCAAAAAGTTACCATTATTATTTTCATAAATTCTCTCATTGGTTTCACAAAAAGCCAAATTATGCTTAACAAGATATTTCACAACAACAATGATTCTTATAAGAACATCTCTCCAACGATTTTTCTCTTTTGTAATTTGCTATTGTATACTTTTATCAATTGTTTCACTCTTTTTTAATCTTATTTGTAAATCAATCCAAGTGCTCATATTAGTGATATGCTCAATATTGTTCTCATGTTCGCTAAGCCTTTCACTAACATACTTCCAATCATTTAATCTTTCATGTGCTAAAAGACTCTTCATATACATTGACTTAAATAACTTACAACAAAAACAATATACTTTGTCTACATGCTTTGAATACACTAACCATTTCCTATCTTGAATCTTTCCATTCGGTAATTTTATAATATAATATGAATATGAAAAATGTCTACCTTTACCGTCTAAAGGAAATATGCGATTGAGTTCTCTAATAGGACCATTTTCCACTAATATATCAATCATTTTATTATCAAGGTTTGTCCAAATTCTAAGATCATAAATATCCAAATGAGGAGTTGGTTGTTCTATTTCATTGTCCAAATTCTCATTATCATTCATATTAAACACATTATCATTATTGAGTTGATTTTCATCATTTTCAAATTCATTGCCCAAATTTTTATCATCATTAATATCATTCACATCATTATTATTGAGTTGACAAGTCAAATAAGGAGTAGGATTTTGTGATTCGAGTGACTCAACATTTTTAGTAAGGAATTTTTCAAAAGCTCCCCTCTGAAACTGGGTCAATTTTTCTATTCTGCCTTTTTTTTTCTTTTTTTTATATCTAGGTGATTGTTTTTTAGGAAACATATTACTGATAAGTGATATCTAAAATATGTAAATAACAAACAAATAACAAATTAACAATATTCAATAAAACAATAATAACTAAAATTAATAGCAAACAAACTAACAGATTAACAACCAGTCAGTGAAACATTAAAAGTTCAAACAGAATAATAAAAAAACAGATCGAGAGATTAATATAAACAATATAAACATAATTTACAGAATTTGGCAGTCCTACAAGTCTGCAACAGTGCAACCAGAGCCGGTCCAGAAGTGGTCTAGCAATTCAAGCAACTGGCAGTCCTGAAAAAAAAATGAAGAAGTGGGATTGTAACTATAAGAGAGAGACCGAGAGTGAGATTTGAGAGATTGAGAGTTTGAGATGAGAGGTTGCGAATGTAAACAGTTAACAGAGAGAATGAGAGAAAAATGAAGAATTAGGAGTACGTGTGAGAGAGTTAAAGAGATAATAAATAACTAAAAAAGTAAAAGTAATAATTAAATAAAATTAATAAAATATAAAAATAGCTGTTTTTTGTCTTATAGGAGTAATGAGTTGTATTTTTTTTTGTCTTGAGCAATGTATAGACATGGACTTTTTAATTTTGTCATGAGAAGTGTACAGACGTGGACTGTTTGGGTGGGTTTTTATCTTATGTATTCGAACTCATCATAGACCCTTTTCATTATTATTATAAATACTCATTTCATGTATCCAAATGCCCCTAAATTGATGGGCCCCGGGCCGGCGCCTCTGGTGCCCCGACCCAGGACCGGCTCTGTTGATCGATCATGTTGCCACTATTAATCATTATTTTTATTTTTATTTTGAAATATTACAATAATCGGTGTTTTAAGTGAGAGGGAAAGAGACTTAAACTGTGGGTGTGAGAAGATTTACTACTAAGTCAACCTTATTTTATCATCAATCGTATTTTTGTTACTCACTTGTTTTTTTGACATTGTATCTTAATATATCATAATATGGGTCAATACGACGAGATAATGTTGGTTTGGTGATAAACCTCTCATTCCTATATTACGAGGTTGTGGATTCAAGTCTATCCCATCATTAAAAAATCCCGAATTTATAAAATACTTAATATATATATATATGAGTTTTCCAGTTAGTGCGTACTGGAATAAATTATATCAGTGAGTTGTATTTGGACAATTGATTATGGAGAAGTTTTGACAAGTGCATACACTTTCAGTCAAAGCATGTAAATCTAATGGTGCACATCCAACGCACTGACAAATTTAGATCGATACGTATTGAGTTGGAAATTTCTTTATATATATATGGTCCGAAAGGCTTGAAACCAAGAGAAGCACAACGGCCAATTTTTTTTTATGAAAGCCAAAAAACGACGCCGTTTAACAATCAAAGATAAAAGCAAAATGGACCCAGGCACGTCATGGTGGAGCCCAATACTCTTTAATGATATATCAATTGGGCCGACCCAATATCGGCCCAAACATATGATTTGAGAAGCAAGATCAGATTTGAACAAGCTTACATTACACATATGATTTCTATTGTATAAGCTTTGAACAAGCAACATGAAAATGCACATACTTCAATGCTTCTAAATTGTATTCAATTATATTTAGAAGGCAATTGGTCATTATTAAAATAAATACATTCTATGTTTCATTGATTTATTCGGTTAATATCGTCTCTACCGACCCATTCGATGCTGGATCGGGTTTCTTTGGTGTACCCTTGTTGCGGTACATGGCTCCCAGCCCAGACCCAAATCCTCTTGGGACCTGCAAATTACAAGTATTCGATTTTATACAGGATTGAAACTATTCATATAAATAATAAAGAAGGTTTAGAAAGTAAACTTACGAGTTACGGCAACGAAAGGATCACAACCAAGAAGTGCCGCATAGGAACACAAATAGTGACAAGAAATATGGCATGAAATCCAAATCCACGTTCTTAGAATTCTTTATCAAACAGTTTAGAATTCTTGATTTTTCCTTCAAAGGCTTAAAACAAATTAAAGATTAATTAATTGTGCTACTTACCACTATAGAGACTAGAGAGAGGTGAGGCATACATGATAATAGAGAAAATAGCAGAAGCAACACCACAGAAAATCTTCCTAGTGTTGCCATGCAAGGCCAACAGCGACACCAGGGCTACCGCAGCGAGCACGCTGAGCGCAAACATCAGGAGTCTGAATGTCTTTGCTTTCTCCTTCTTGGTAGCGTATATTATGAAGATGAGCAAATAAATGGACTCGATTACTGCACCTGTGCCGTTGATTGTTGACACCAAAATCAGGACCGTCTTAAGACATTTTTAGACCCTATCCATTTAATGATATTAATAAAAATTGAAACATTTTTAAAGAGTCTGAATGTCTTTGCTTTCTCCTTCTTGGTAGCGTATATTATGAAGATGAACAAATAAATGGACTCGATTACTGTACCTGTGCCGTTGATTGTTGACACCAAAATCAGGACCGTCTCAAGACATTTTTAGACCCTATCCATTTAATGATATTAACAAAAATTGGAACATTGTTAAATAGATTGGATAAAGAGGAGTGAGATCCTAAGATAAGAAGAAATTGATTTGGCCATTTGAAAACCCCAGCAAATGGCTGGGTTTGATCATATTATGGGCCGGCCTGACCAAAATATTGTTCTCAGACACAAATGGAAGACCATACCTGCCTAGTTTACACACATATGACAAAACTAGTGACAGTTCAAAAGGTTTGGTGGTTTACACTTGAAGGGAAATTATGGCCAGATTTATCAATGACGATTTGTTGACAAATTTAACTGAGGCAATGTCGTTTTTATTAATTGTTAACAATTATTTGTGTCTATGAAGACACGTCTTTCAACTAAACCAAATTATTTCAACTAATCTCTTATGGTGGATTGATAAGAATTAATAGGGGAAGAGAAGGAGAGAAGAAGAACAGAGAGAGAATTTGAGTTAATCATTTTATAGCCTTTTAATTAATTCTGTTTAATTTCGAAAAAAACGTGTATCAAAAATCTGGTCTATGAATGTTAATTTCAAGTCTATGATAGGGCAATTCTTTATACCATATAGATACAAAATAGGGTTATCTAAACCTTGTTGATTCCTTAAAAACTAGTGCTCGTAAAATAGGTCGGGTCCTGGCGTGCCATCGGGCTGACCTGTTTTGGTTGTGTGCCCGGGCCGACCCGACACGTCGGTGTAAGGTTATCTCCGATTGTTATCCAAAATTTTCTTCATTTTAGAGATTAAAAATGAAATATTCCAGGTCTCTATAAATTTACAATTCCAATCGTTCTCCATTTTACAAACTCTAAATAATAAAATATTAATACTTTTTAAACTTTATTTGATAAAATTGTTTTCTCTTTATTATTTTAGATAATAGCTTACTCATTTTTATTACACTAAAAAATAATTAATATATAGTCAATATTATACTCAATTGAAAGATCTTAATAAAATATTTCTAATGGTATTTTTATAGTGATTATATTTATGAGTAAAAAATTATATTAAATTAATTAAGTTTAGTTAAAAATATGAAAAGTAGATAGGAGAGATAAAATAATAATATTTAATTCAAATAGTGAAATGAAAATGGAGATTTGGATCTCTAATTTTGGAGATCCAAATAAAATCTCCATTTTGGAGAAATATAGACCCATTGGAGATGGTCTAATAGGCCAAGCCGCCTGTTAAGACGGCGTGCCATGTAGGCCCAGATGGCGGCCTACGGGCCGTCCTAGCACGACACGACACGCCAGGCCTATGGGCAAAAAAAAAATTAAAACTTGAATTCTGGCGGGCCGCGTGTCGGCCTATTAGGATCTGTCAAAATTCATTTTTTTTTTAAGTTTGAAATTTAAAATTTGAATTGAGGGGTGACTTTTATAATTATCCAGCAGCCGTTGAGGGTAAAAAAAATACCCAAAACTTTTAAAAATTACATATTTTTAAAATCTTTTACATTTTTTTTCAATTATAGCCTAACCTAACATTTTCCTATTAATACCCTTATCACCCTCACATCATTCTCTACATTTTCTCTACTTCCCTACATTTTCTCTATGAAATTACAAAAATATTATTCATCGAAAACTAAATAAGGGTTGTATGAAATGATAAATGTTATATTTCATATTAAAATTATTATATTAATATTTGCACAAAATTATTACAATGTATAAAAAATAATATTGTATAAATATTAAACCCGTTGGGCTCGACCCGTTAAAGCCTTAATGGATTGGTCCCCCCACAGACCCGACCCGGCCTGACACAAGCCATATGCCCAGGTCCGGCCCATCCTCCCCCCAAAACAGGCCGACCCAGCACGACCTGGCACGACCTGTCTACCTAACAGGCACGGCCCGTTAGGCCAATGGGACGGCCTATTTTGACACCACTAATCTAAACTCTATCGTATACCTAAAAACTTGCTATTTTATGTTGGTTTGGTCACTATTGTCACTAAATTTGTCTCCCATGTGTATTTATTTATATATCTAAGTTGAATAACAAGTAATTTGAATCACGAAGTGGCAATAGCTGATGTGATAAATTTTACTTTCAGGGGACAATTCGGTTTAAGAATTATGATAAGAATGTTTGAATTGCTTTTCGTGCATTGTAAGTTGGCTTTAATTTCGTAATAAATTAAAGAAGTATTACAGGAAAAAAGAAAAAGAAAAAAGACATTGACTCAGTTATATGTCAACTTTTCTATTTAGGTTCATAGACAGATTCCAAATTTCTAGATAATTAATACAAATTTACAAGAATACCGAAACCGAATAGAGTAATAAGAGAGGGGTAAAGAGGTAAAGTAAATGAGAAACAACGTACCAAGCAGAAATGAGGCTGTTGAGCAAGGTCATGACGTAGGGTATGCCAGAGAACTGCTTTGTGGAATTGCCTTAGTGGTGTCAAAATAGGTTGGCCCTGCCCTTTAGGCATGTTGGCCTAATGGGTCATGCTAGACACACCCTGTGAGGGAGACAGGTCGTACCGGGCCAGCTTGTTTGGAAGGGAGGGTGGGCCCGGCTTGGGTATGTGGCCAGTACGAGGGTGTGTCAGGCCGTGCCCAGACAGGGCCTGTGGGGGGATCAGCCCGTAAAGGCATTAACGGACCCTTAACCGGTATTGATTTTTTTTTTTTTTACATTTAAATATTTTATTTATATAATAATTTTATTTTTTAATAATTTTATTTATAACCTAAACCCTAAGTCACCCCTCAATTCAAGTTTTAAATTTCACACTTAAAAAAATTTAAATTTTGAATTTTGGCAGCGCATGCCATCAGGCCGGCCTGTTAAGACCCATAAGAATTCAAAATTTTAAATTTTTTGAACCCACAGGCCTGGTGTGTCATGTCAAGCCGGCCTGCAGGCCGTGCCTCCTGGGCTCAGCATGTCACGCCTTGTTAACAGGCTTGGGCCTTCCTTGCCTGTTAACAAGGTGTGCCGGATCGGCCCGAACACGCGACCGAAACAGGCCAGAACGAGTAGCACACCAGGACCATGCCCCGTTTTGCCAGCATTAATTTGCCTCTTAAAATCCTATTGAATGTGACCCTACACCATATATATATATAAAATATTATCATATTATATTACAAAAACCCATTTGCATGTTGATTGGATATTCCTTCTTCATAAACAAGAACCCATTTGCAGTTCTAACTCTAATTTTTGATAGACTAAAAACCACGTACGATGCAAAAAACTGATAGAGAGAGTGAGAGAGAGTTTGGTCTTACAGTGGAGCCAGGAAAAGAGAAAGAGCGATGACATTTCCTGTGACGAACAAAGTCAAAATTAAAAGAAGAGAAAGTTAGCAAATGATGAATCAAAACGGGCCAAACACAAACAAGTTTACAAGAACCAGAAAAACTACTCACCAAAAACACCGAATACGACATGTGCGATTTCCATTATTTTCTTGGAATCTTCATTGAAGAGAGAGTTTTCTGGGTTGGTGTGTTTTTTGTATAATAATTGAAAACAGACAGAAAAAGAGAAAATGAATTATATATACTACATAGTGAAGGACCTTGTAAACTAAAAATACATGGTCCCAAACTAATTCACGTTCCCAAATTAATAGATATTGTCATAAAAAAGAGAGAGTAAAATATGATTACAAATAAAATAAAAGTAAAATATAAAAATAAAATAACACTGAAAATCTTCTAAAACTAATAAGAAATCAGGGGCTCCATTGCAAATATAGTCAATCTTAAGTGATGATATAAACAAAATGGATCTTGACGTGCCCGGTCACGTCATGGGTTGAGCCCAAAGTTTTTTTTTAAAGATATATCAAAATATGGGCCGACCCAATAATGACCCGAGTACGACGTCGTTTGAGGGAAATTGATATCTACAGAGAAGGCGTGACGTGCTCGGCCACGTCATCGGTTTCATTGATTTGGTAGAGTATCTAAGTTTGCAGCTAAACGACGTCGTTTTATTGCTCCACACAAACTCAGACCCAAAAACAAAAAAACAAAAAAAACAAAAAAAAACAAAAGCTACTCGATTCTCGTGCCAAACTTGACAAAGCTTGGAATTGAATCGATCAAAATCTTAACTACAAATCGAAGCTGGTGGTGCTGGTGGCTTGGTGGGTATTTTGTTTCTGAGAAATTATAATATTCCCGGGAAAAAAATTTAATGGCGCAAGCGTGGTTCTCTCGTGGTGGTGGTGGTGGAGGAGCCAGTGAAGATCAGCTCCAGAAATCGACGTCGTTGCAGCCGTCGTCGTCCCCGTCTTTGTTGGCGGACTGGAATTCGTACGCGGCTACGAGAGAAACCGAGGATGGCTCTGGGGGGTCGGCTTTCGGGTTCGATCTGGAATCAGCTGTTAGGTCAGCTAATGACACTGTCGCTGGCACCTTCAATGTGTAAGCATCGGTTTTTTTGATCTGTTAGTTGTTGATTATTTGTATTAAAGTTACTGAATTTTATAAATTGTAGGCCGATTTGATTTGAGCTTTAAAGTTTCATTCTTTTTTGTCATCTAAATTTTTGTAGTATTTGAATTGGTCTGGTGATGGATTTTGAATTGGTCTGGTAGTTGTTGTGTGCAATGTTAAGGAATTGGAATCGTATGGTGACTCGGTTTTGCGTGGGAGCTGATGGAGACTTGTATAAACCTCATGAAATGGACGGTTTGTTTCGGTTATATTCGCTTTCGAATCAAATGTGGGGCTTTTTGTGAATATGACTGCCTGTATCAGCTTGATTATGGTTATACTTGTTTGTTTGAGTTGGTTTATGTTGATGATCCGATCATGAAAGGTTGTGCGATATATTTGACAATTGTGTTCTTTTCCATTCACTTCGAAACTTGGTAGTTGCTTCATTTGTTGTGTCAGTGTTGTATATTCCGTCAAGTGAATCTCCTAGCAAACTTGGCTACTCAAACATTGCATTGGATGAATTAGATTAAGGGAAAGTTTCATTGACAAGAGTGTGAACACTGAATAGGTTGAAAATTTTGCTACAGACCAGACTTTTGCTAATGAGCTCTCTTTTGTTGTTTAGTGAGTATAAATGAACAAGGATCTGCTACAACTAAGAAAAGTTTGTATTTCCTTTTTAGTGGTTTTAAAGCATTGAAAAGTTTTCTACTTTACCATGTTCATAAATAGAGATTGTGTCGATTTTAGATAAAGTAATTAAGTTTTGAGGAATTTGGTCATGCTGGGCTGTTCTTTGTTCTAAAGGATATACTGGATTTGAGAGGAAGGGATAGTGTTTCACTATCCTGATCTTAGTTACTATTTTTTTTTTCCTCAACCGAAACCAAGACCTTGAGAACAGAAATATTTTAGATTTTTCAGTACCTTTTTCGTTGTTAGGAATTGTGTAGTTGTTGTCGCTCTTTCTTCATTGTCAGGAGTGGGGGCAAGATTTAGACCTAAGAAGTAGCTCAAATACAACCTAATTTCAACACCACTTGATTAGGGCTCATCGCGGAATGCTTTTGATTAACCCAGTAAATGTATGAAAGTGGCTGGAGGTAGTAAGCTTTTGCTTCGGTTTTGGCTTTGACCTACATAGGCAAATTTACCTTTCTGCTTAATAAGTCTTGCTAAACAGCAACTATTATTGCCCTTGGATAAAGAATTTTAAGCAACGAAATCCTGAATGGTGTGACTACTGGTGGGAGGCAATGTATGGCCTAATCTTGAATTAAAAAATTACATCAATTTGTGTTTTAAAAATGAAATAAGGTTAATTAGTTACTCACAGATGAATGTGATTCATAGTCATACAATCTCTGGTTGGTTTCATTCAATATCAGGGTTTCTAAAGGAGTCAGAGATCTACCGGGGAACCTACAATCTGCCACTAGTACTGTCCCTTCCGGGAAAGCACTTATGTATTTCGGCTTATTTCTGGCAACCGGGGTGTTCTTTGTTTTCATTTCATTTACCATGTTCCTACCAGTCATGGTTTTGATGCCCCAGAAATTTGCTATCTGCTTTACCCTTGGATGTGGCTTTATTATTGGGTCATTCTTCGCGCTTAGAGGTCCGAAGAATCAGCTTACTCACATGTCATCTAAAGAGGTAAGTCTGCTATATTACCGACCTTATATTTCATTTAACGCAAGAGGTTTCTATATGGTGCGGAAGAAAACCATCTTTTTAATTTAACTTTGCATGTCTAATCCAATGCATTCTTCTCCCATTTGTACAATTTATCCAGAGACTTCCATTTACGTTGGGATTCCTAGGCAGTATGATTGGCACCATATACGTTTCCATGGTGCTTCACAGCTACATTCTTTCCGTACTCTTCTCTGTAATACAGGTATAAACTATCATGCTACTCTTGTACTATATACAGTTTTTTTGCTTGGAAGCTATTTTTCATCTTCTAGATGTGCAATTAATCTAATGTTGGAATTGTTGTTTATGTGGAACCTTTAGGTCCTTTCACTCGGATACTACGCTATTTCCTACTTCCCTGGTGGATCTGCAGGAATGAAGTTCCTCTCGTCTGCTCTTACCTCTTCGATAATGAGATGTTTCGGAAGGTGACCTCAGCTTCTCTGTTTAGGTTCATTTCTCCTTGTACATTTCATATGTTCTTCTGTAAACCCACTTACAACAATGTCTCTTTTTTCCCATCACAAAAATTCCAGAGTGAATGTGTTAAATTCGGATCGATTGGCATCTAGAATTTCCACAAATCTCCTGTTATATCAGTTTTTTGTTTTATCAGAAACAAAAGTTTTTTTTTTCTCTTTAAATTGATTATATTAATCACCTTTTTTTGGCTACAAATGCTACCTATATAATCTATCTTGCTAACTAAACATTTCTTTTTTTCAAGTTATATAATGATCAAGGATTAAATTAGTCAAGTTATCCAAACAAAACTTGGTGCAAATCTTTTTAATCTTTGAAGCAACCATATTGATTATTGATAAGACTCATCTGAGGCCCAAATTTTGATTGGTTTGATCCAACCTCAGACCTCAGGGAGTAGGTAGATCCAAGCCCATTTGAAATTCATTTATAAATGGAGCAAGAAACTATCATATCAATGTCATTTAAATGTGTGAGTTGTTTTTTTTATTATTAATTTCTACAGGTCAGTCTCTAATGGCGGATGCCGCTGATCCCTTATATAGATCATATGTGAGAAGTCTTGATCGTTCATATAAAAATCTTGACACTCTTGATCATGTTATTAAACTTGTCCAGATTCTAACATGGACGATTAAAACTCTAATAATAACGATCAAGACTTATCGCGCATAAGTTATTGAGGTCCAAGTAGATCTGGTAAAATTTCATAAACCTGTCAACACAATCCAAACTCACTCGAAAATAGCGGTTGATGGGTCTAGTTTATTAGATCGGGCTATTAATGGCTCAATCAATTAAAATCCATAATATAATTGGCCGGTCTTGGATTTATTATTGAAAAACCATTAATTCGTTATAACCCATTAATATGAAGATTTTTTTTTTAAAAGATATATATATATATATATATATATATGTTTATGAAATTTATTAAAAAAAATCTTTACATTTACCGACTCAATAGCAAATAAATTTATTAAAGTTGAATTTATGAAAAAAATATCTATATAATTACAATTAATATATATCTTAATAATTGTTTAAAAAAATTAATTTAAAACCTTTAAAATTATAAATTGATTGTATCAATATATTCTAACCATAACCTTAAAAGTAGCCGTCTTAAGCAAATTAACATTTGTAAGCATAAGTGAGGATTGAGAGTCATGATCGCAATATAATGAAGATTTTTAAAAGTCATGTAAGATTTCATTTTCAAGTTGTTTATATATTTTTGCTTTTCTTAAACTAATATGTTTTCGATAGAATATTTATGCCTATGATGGACTTGATTGTATGAGTTTGATCAAGCTTCATTATTATTTATTTACCATTTTTTAATAAATTTCAAATATAACATTTTACAATGGATTGAATCGGGTTATATATTAATTTAATAAATGGTTTCGAATTTTAGATTTAAACCCATTAAGTTAATGGGTCATGTTCGGATAGGATAATTTTAATACGATCCAAACACGAAACGATACGAATTCATAATAACACGAAACGTCATGAATTCGTAAGAACCCATTTACATGGCTAAGTCCAGGTAAGATTAAATTTAACAAGCTTTGACTTGATATTTGATAATGACTTCAAACAAAGAGAATATGAGTCACTAACTATATAATTTATTAAAAAAACAAAAAACAAAGAGAGCCTAAGCACACAACGTTTGACTGTGGAGATCACTCAAAATTGATACAAGCTTTGTGCTTTAGTTAAAGATTCGGATATATTTTAACAAGCTCAGTCCAAAAGTTTTTGCACTTCTTTATATTTGTATATATAAAAGACTAATAAAAAAAAAGCTTTGTTTTGGGAACCTAAATCCTGAAATTAAGGAAAGCTTAGGACAATTAGTTTGATTAGGAGACGATGATTTGACCTTTATTGAGTCTACACATGACAAACCCTTCATTTTTGATACAAACATTATTGAGAGCAATAGGTCATCTCCTTCACTAAGAAATGCGAAAGTGGCAAAGCGAGAGGGTTTCAAGGATGTGCAAATACTATAGTTTATAGCCAAAACAAAAGGAAAAGCCAAAATAATGTTCAATTAATCTTATTAATGAAGTTTAAAGTAGATCAATTTGGTATCAATCGGACAGTCCTTAGAAAAAGAAAAATATAAAAAGAAAAGAGAATAATATGGGTCAATCAATAAATATTTATATTTTTGTATTTGGTTTCATGATTAAAAGAAATGCATTCTTAATTTATTTAGATATTTTGGTCTTAATTTATGTTTTATTTATTGATATATTGACAATTTTTGTTTTGGTATCTCCATTTGTGATGTATAATTGAAGATTTTTTTTTATTTGAATTAAGAGAGTCAACAATGATGATCAAATGGGGAGTGTGTAGTACCAATCACCACTAAAATTCATAATCACCTCAATAATTCCATTAATAAGATTTCAAATCTATGAAATGACTGGATTATAAATTGCAAAATAAAAATTAAAAATAAAAGTGTGACAAGAATCTCACAATGTCAGCCGGCCACATCAAAGAAGCTTAGAAGCATCAAACATGGATGACTTCATGATCATGAAAATTCCCATTTAATACACTTTCTTAAAAATCTAGTACTAATTTTCAAAGCTTAAAAATTGTGAAACATATCAAAATTTATATCGAAAATATTTCAAGATAGATAGACTCTTTTTTCATTATCATTCGAGTCATATCATAATCCTGATCAAATCAAAATATATATACAATTAATGCGATCTCTTTATATAATAATAGAATGAAACTCAATTTCATCTATTGTGTGTGGTAGGGGGTCATCATGAGGACCCTAGAGAACATGGAATCATATATAGAAATTAGGAAGTGGGTTTTGATTTTGGGTAGTGACAAATCTTTATTTTGGATGCATTATTGAAGTTTTATTTTAGTGCATGATTAGAGGATTAATTAAAATATGTGCAAAATACAATGCATATATTATATAAATGTCTATCCAAAGTGGCAACATCATGTAGCACGTGTGGCCAAGTACCAACAAGACATAAAAAAAAATATAAAAATAAAAAGTGACTTGTGATGGTACAATTTGTAGACCATTCTTTGGCTCCACCACATATAATCATCTTCTTTTTGCAATTCCACTAATAATGGCTAAATAGCTATATCTCTTTCTCAATCAAATCTTAAATGGAACGCTCACAGTCACGTGTTGAAAGACGATAAGACCGTCCAATCAAAAATTTTAATTTTATACAATTTTAATATTTTATATTTTATTTTTATATTTTTAATAAAAATTGAACAATTTGAGGTTACTTGAAACAGACTCACCCAAGTTTTTCTCCTCTCTACTTGTGTGAACACATTTTCTTTTTTGGTTCTAAAATTTGGTAGATACTTTTTCTCTCTCGAAACTTACAAATGTTCTTTATAAAGGTGATCATTAATGAGTACTAAATCAACCTTTTGAATTTATACGAAGTCTTTTATACAAAGGAGCTAGTGATTGATCAAACGGGTTAAGTTTTATATGGGTTAAACTTAGTAATATTTTTCTTAGTTTAGGAGTTTGGATCATCTTATTGTTTGACTTTTAGTTAGAATAAAACAATTGTATATACATACATCACTTCTTAGTAGAGATTGTTGTATACTTCCCTTCAACACCTAGTGGTCAGAAATTCGAGTCACAACATACACATTTGAATATTGTTAGCGTTGATTTCTAGATTTCGTCAGAAAAACCAACAAGGATTGGATTTTAGCTACAAATCAAAGAGGAGAGAAGAAAGGAAGTAATACGACACGAGTTTTAAGTGGTAAAACTCCGATAACCGGAGAAACGTCCACGGGTGGTTGTTTGATCAACCAAGCCAAAATCCACTATGAAATTAAGAATTTTACAAGCCCTCGATCTCTCTTCCTCTCTTTGAATATTTTTGTATGATTGCTGTGTATATTTTTTCTATATCCTCTATGGATGAGATTATGGGTCTATTTATACGTTTATAGACCCCTAATCTGCTTTATACAAGTAATACATGATCTTTGTATTTAATTGTGATTTTGGTTACTTGTTTGAAGTAGATTTGTATTCTTTCCTATTTCGGAAGCTGGTATTGAGATTAAATGCGATTCTAGTAGCATAGTCTGATTAGGAATTATTTCCTTATAAGAGTGTAGTATTCTTGAAGAAATATAAGTGTTCTCGGAGGAGGAACCCTTTATGCTTAACATTCTCTTTCTTTAGAATCCTTATTTAATAAGGAACCTTTTGACTTGACTCGTGAACTACTCTCTAGGCTTCTTACTCGGTTGTCATGCTCATCCCGAGTATGATTTGATGTGTGTTGGTCCCGAATGACGTCTCATGATCCCGAGTGGAAAATGCATTTATGCTCACCCCGAGTAAGTTTAATCGTTTTAGTTGATCCCGAATAGGTCCTGCATTGATACTTGTTTACTCGGGCTTCTTCTCTTTAATGATGCCTCATAGCATATTTTCTGAGTGCCTATTTGGGCGTCCATCTGACAATTTTCTCTCTCTTATCAATGACGTGTATGCTTGGTAAAATTCACATACAACAAATATATTTTTCATAATTTGAGAGTTTAGATCCTTTCATGGTTTGATATTTTATGAGTAATTTAGTTTAAATGAAATATTTGTCTACACGAGAGAAACAAATTATGATCATTCAATTATTATTTTTTTGTTTTGTTTTTTTTTTATGTTTAGTTAGTTTTCCTTAGATAAAAGGGGAAAAAGGCAAAAAGTTAAGGATACCATGGTTTTATTAAGTTTAAAAATATATTGTTTATATAATTATATTAAGAAACACTAAAAGATAAGGAAACGTAATTTAATAAATTGATAATTATTAATTTATTTTCGTTTTATTAAGTTTAAAAACATATGGTTTTATTTTCGTTTTTCTTGATGTTTTTGTTTTTATGGTTTGAGTGTCAATGTTTTTGTTAGGATTGTTTCCCTTGATTTTTATGTTTTTCTGGTGTTTGTTACTCTTCATTTTATTCTTTTTATATTATTGATGGATACTGTTTTAGGGTTTTTCAGCATATGATCGTTTGTGATGTTTTTTCCCTCTAGATCGGTCCAATTTTATCAAACAAATAAATCGATAATGTTTGCATCCGATTTTCAATAACTACTTTTTAACTATTACAAATTTTAGAGAAGTATGAGGAGATTTTCCACTTATGTATACCTTAGGAGTTTATACTTATTAAAATCAAAGTCATCTATTTAAACTTTATAGTAAAATAAAAATGAATTTACCCTTTATGATATATATAATAATTGATTCCCACATTCTTTCACTAAGTCTCATCAATATAACTTTATAAATAAACTATATATATAACTCTCATGTGCATTTTCTCTCTCTCATGTGCATTTTCTCATGCCACAACCCACAACCTAAAAATGACAACAAAAACATTAAAAAAATGTGCCCCCACTAAGGAATTGTATTGACATGGTAACTATCAAATATTCAAACGTATGTTCTACACAAATTTATAATAAACTATAATTATCTTAAAACATAAGTTTCTCCTATCCTTCCAACACCACCCATTAATTATATTAGTACCCTTTTTCATTAATTTTGTACTAGTGTCCTATAAAAAGACTAGCAATTTTAGGTCATGTCATGTGCCCTCTCTTATCTTTTCTTTGGTACTAAACCAAATCAATCCATTGACAATTATATATTAGATTCCCATCTCTTTGTATTTTTGTCAATGGAAGGAGCCTGAAAAATTGTATGAACATGCATGAGATCCAATTGATCATGTGATGAGATCTGCAATCTACAATCAATAGTGTGATTTAGATCCATTTTTTGAGTTTCTTATGTATTTGGTGCTAACTATAAAAACATGTTTTGAAGTAGTTGAAAACGTTTAGGTCGATAATGTTATGTATTTGGAATCACATAAATCTATAAAACACTCACTAATGCATTTTTTCTTGTTTACTTTTTAATTACTAGTGGGTTAAGCGCTTTTAAGAAGTTTAGGACTTTTGGTGCTTTTAATTAAGTGCTTTTAAGAAATATGCTTGGAAAAGAAGGTTGTGAACGTGAACAAGGCAACTAGAAAGGTTTGCTGAGATTTAATGAGAAGTTACTATGTCAACATAATCCATCTACTAAAGAGTGAAATATTTAATTTTTAATAATTCAAAATAGACCTTGTTCTACCACAATTTTGGAATTATTTTTTTTGAAAGTGATTTGACATTATTTTTGTTAAAAGAAATATTACCGGTTTTTTAAAGAGGGGATCAAAACCGTAACCTCATAATACAGGTTTTAGAGGTTTACCATCGGTGGCGGAAGCATGAGAGGTTGCCCCAGGCCGTAGCCGGGCAGCCATAATATATATATATATATACTATTATTAATTGCACAAACACCTCTAATATTTTGTCTAATTGTATTCATACGTAAATTTTGTTTGTAATTGCACTAACATCCCCTACCGTTAGTATAATTTATTTCATTTATTTATCCTGACTTAAAATCAAAAGACAATAATAAAAATTACAATCAATCACAATTGATAAAAATATTATTTTATGCTTGTTTTACATATAATATTTCCTTATTTTTATAACTGGTCATTAATAGTAAATTTTCATAATATGTAGAATCTATTTAAAAACAAGATATATATTGACAAACAAATCAATGTGAGGGTATGTGAGTCATTGATTAAGCATTTAAATATATTAATTAAACAATTCAATATGGAAGTTTTTGGACCACTAAGTAAGAATTAGAATATATTGGTTAAAAAATAGATAAATCAATAATTGATAGCTAATGAAATGACTACATACTACTGTTTTTTTTTTTTTTACATATATAGTTTAAGCCTGGTCGGTAAATATTTCTTGGGTTCATCCCTGTACACCATCGAACCAACATCATCTCGTTCCTATAAATTTAGAAATTAAACTACCTTTGATCATTATCAATAGGTGAAATAAAAAAAATGACATCATTTCGTTATTATTGGTGAGGACTCTGCAAAGATATGAGATTGCAAGTAAATTTTAAATGCAACCCTCACAGTTTTGAAAGGGTTACTTTGGATCTATCCGTACTTTACGGATCAATGGGTAGAAGTAATCAGACTTGCAATCCTATCAAAATGACCTGGAAGTGCCGGACCATATATTTTTCATATCTTTACAAATCTATCCTTTATGTCTAAGGCAACTGAGAAGCTTTTTTACAAGTTGCAAAAATCACCCAAAAAGTTTTTACAAGAAAAAAGTGGTGTTCAAGGAGGGACCATTTTAGAGATTACATAATAATTTTCTTCTTCTATTTTGTATTGGGGTCCTTGTCTCTTCTTTTGATGTTGTAGTTGTCTCTTTATTTTTATTTGATTTATTTATTGGTTTATTCTTTTTTTGGGTCTCATAGATCTTCTCTTTTCATCATCAAATATTTTTTCCATCTATTTTATCTTCTGTGAGAAACCTTTTGCATATACTAAAAGGCCATAGCCAAATTCATTTCATGTACACATCAACCATGCTGGCCAAAACGTACATAAAAAGTTCTAATATGCTTATATTGAGAAAAACATAGTTAAAAGAAGATAAGATTATTACCAATCTCAATCTCTCCAAAAGATTGCTACCGATAAAATTTGATAAAAATAATTAACTTAATTATGTTAACACCACCATCCACGAGGTATTGTCCGTTTTGATCGATTAGAATTCACAGTTTTATTCTTAAAATAGACAACATTTGCCTATTCTTCGACCACCGTTAACAAAGGCTCCTAGTGAACGGTATGTAGTGTTTACGGAGAAAATGTATTGTTTGCTCCACTTAACCCATTTCGTTTCACAATTTTATACTTAAAAAGAGTTCTCGTCTCGTTAAAGTCAATATTTAATTATTTATAACATAAACCAGTTTTGACTTCAACTAATAGAGTTCACTTTTGCTCGGCCTCTTAAGGGGAGGTGAGTATTACCCTCATCTCGTATGGATGGTATATGTTCAGAAAAAATAAATTTATCTTAAAAGATAATAGTGTTCGAATAAATTTACCTCCTCCATAGACACATATCATCCATACGGAAGGGGATAATGTTCACCCACCCTCAAGGAGGTGGAAAAAAACGGACTCCCACTAACGTGGACCAAAATCTCTTAACAAATTAGATTCCGATTCTATTTGATACATTAGAATTAACCCTGTGCCACAATCATAATGTGCATTAATTTCATGATCTGTTTTCTTGGTAAGAATTTGTAGTCAAACTGAAAAAAGTTTCATCATCAGTGGAGCAGAGAAATAAATGACAGTACTAGTACTGTTTCTTTGAATTTTCCTCTCTTGAATGGTCTTTGTCACCATTCACAAAAGGCATTTTTTTCTCTGGAAAATTTTGAGGCAGGGAATCGCCACGTAATTTTTATAACGGTTAAAAATTTCAACTCTAATAAACATGTCTACTGAATTCTGTTAATATTAAATAAAAAATAAAAAAAATTGATCTAAATAAATAAATAGATACGGTATAAAAAGTAATAATAATAATTAATATAACCTCACCATTACAGCATTGAATTGTATCCATGACCCTATGACTATATTTTTAAGTTCCCATCACATTTTCTCAAGAAACAAACAAGACATAAACATGTAAATATCAAGTTTCAACATGTGAAATGTGAATGCACCATGTGATCAAATAATGCAAATATTGCAAATGCCAATATGAGATCAGATGATCATGACCCATCATCATCTAATACATTTTATATGAACCATCTTTCATTTAATTTAATTTTTGTATTGTATTGTGTTTGTGCAGGTCATTAGCTTTGATGGGGTTGATTAAAAATATTAATTAACAACTGAAAGTTTGGTTATAAATGTTGTCCCTTCCACTAAACTCCATTTTAATGTTTTTTTTTTTTAATCTTTTACAGCAAAGACTACCAGACAGCCTGACCAGATTTGCAGTTTTTAAAATTTTTATCTGCTCTCATATTCTTCACTTTCATGTGCACTTCACTACTTTGATCAGATTCCCAGAAAATAATTTTTCTTTTTTACAGTTATTTTATATTCATTAATTATACCTACTTTGCTTCTGTAGAATAACCGATCCAGATCCCAAAAATTCACCAGAATGCTGTCATTAGATGAAACAAATCCATAGCCAATATTACAGTTTGGTATTAACTTATAAAAAATATCACAATCAATATCCTATGTCTTAAATACAATAGTTGGATGGTAATTAAATGGTTGTATCATAGCCGAAAGGTCTCGAGTTTGCATCACCTCTCTCCATTTCTCTGGATTTTTTATTCATTATAAACGTTACACTGTCTAATTTGACCGTTTTACCATTGATTTAAGGGTACAGTTCTAATATATGTATAGTGTTCGCCAAATGTTTCCACGTTGCCCTATGAGCTTAAGTTTAATTCTTCCCACGTGATTATATTTGTATTTGTTATCTGTATCTGTATTTGAGTTCGGTCCATATAAAGTATTAATGAGTTAGTGAAATGTTTACCCAAAATCAAAATCTTCCTGAAAAAATGTGACAGAAAATTTGTGTAATGAGCACATGGTTGGCTTGATAAATTAGTGGCCACAGAAACAGATGGACCACCTCTAGCATTTGGCTTATAAGAGAAGATATGTTGTTGATCTAGATTTTTACAAAAACAAATTTATGAGTTTTAAGACATTCAAATTCAATGGTTGTTGTTGTTGTTGTGTCTGGTTGGTTGGTTTGATCATTAAGCTATCAATGTCTGAGAGAGAGATAATCCCATCAATCTAACAGAACATCCTATCTTGATAAGGGTGATTTATTAAGCCAACATTGCACTCTATGATTTTTATTTATCACTTGCTCACAAATGCTTTTGCTTATGAAGCATATGATATGATATCAGCCTCACAAAAACAAAAAACAAAAAAAATCTTATTATCTCTTTGACTGTGACAGCTCGAAATTCTCTTGATTATGACCAATACAAAAGTGGAAGCAATTAATTAAGCAAGTTGATGATCAAACTGTTAAAAGGGTGAGAGTAAAAAATGGAAAATTTTCCCAGTAATTCAGTTCATTAGTATTGATTTTCGATCTAAATCTCGTTTGTTATTGTATTAGGTAAAAAGCTCAAGAAGAGTATTTACTAATCAGGAATCTCAATGGAAAAAGAACTTGATTTTTAATTTCAATGTTTACCAAAATTTGTTGGGAATCAAGTGCTGTTGATCTCACACATAAATCAGTAATTAAGTTCATGCTCCTCCTATTGAGGGATTAAGTTCTTTCACCAATTCACCTGATTCATATTTAGATTAGTATTTTTATTCCTGATTAGTAAACGCATTCTCTGATCAGTTGAGAGTACATAAAACCATTGAGGAAGCAAGAAAATCCAAGATTGTATATGATTGTTAATTGACAGCATAACTTCATGATAAAAAGTCCACTTAGATAAATAAAAACCAAAACCCCATCTGCATCACCATCTCTCAAATTAACAACAACTACTGCTGCTGCTACAACACTAATTTTTATTTCAATAATAAAAAAATAAATTAATAAATGAAAGAAGGTGGTCTCTTTGGATCCAGATCTTCTGCTTTTCTTCTATAAACAAAACATGGGGTTCCTCCCTCTACAATCCCAAAAAACAGATAAAAAAACTATTCTCAATATCATCTCTAACCTCTTGCAATGCCTGTAACTCTAAGGCATCTCTTGCTTTTTTCTCCTAATATATTTTTCTTATTTTTATCAATAAACTCTCTTCTCTTCTATTCTTGTCATTCTACTATTGATGAACAAGGCCAGGCTCTTTTGACATGGAAGAAGGGTCTCAACAGCTCCACAGATGTGTTGAATTCATGGAATTCTGCAGACCAAAGTCCATGCAATTGGTTTGGGATTCATTGCAACTCCAATGGAGATGTCATAGAGATAAACTTGAAAGCTGTGGATTTGCAAGGTCCATTGCCTTCAAATTTTCAGGTTTTCAGGTTTTTGAAGACTCTTGTCATCTCATCTTCAAATCTCACTGGAACAATCCCAAAAGAGCTTGGAGATTATCGCGAACTCGGGTTTGTTGATTTTAGTGGAAATTCTCTGTCAGGTGAAATTCCAATGGAGTTATGCAGGATGATGAAGCTTGAGAGTTTGTATCTGAACTCAAACTTTCTTGAAGGTGAAATTCCTGCTTGCATTGGAAACTTGTCAGGGCTTGCTTTTTGGACACTCTATGATAATCAACTCAACGGCGAAATCCCGAAAAGTATTGGAGAATTGCGCAAGTTACAAGTGTTTAGAGCTGGTGGGAATCAGAACTTGAAAGGAGAGCTTCCATTGGAGATCGGAAACTGCACCAATTTGGTCATGTTAGGCCTTGCAGAGACCAGCATTTCTGGGAGTCTTCCTTCATCAATTGGAAACCTGAAGAGAATTCAAACAATAGCGGTTTACACATCACTGTTGTCAGGTCCTATTCCTGAAGAGATTGGAGATTGCAGTGAGTTGCAGAATCTGTACTTTTATCAGAATTCGATCTCCGGTCCAATCCCAAAGAGAATTGGGGAGCTGACCAAGCTTCAAAATCTACTCCTGTGGCAGAACAACTTGGTGGGTGCAATTCCTGAAGAGCTTGGGAGCTGTAAAGAGCTGGTAGTCATTGATTTCTCAGCGAATCTTCTAACGGGAAGCATACCGCAAAGTTTTGGAAACCTTGTGAAGCTTCAAGAGCTTCAACTGAGTGTCAATCAGTTGTCAGGTACAATACCTATTGAAATAGCAAACTGCATAGCTTTAACTCATCTTGAAATCGACAACAACGAGATTTCAGGTGAGATTCCTGAAGCTATTGGGAATTTAAGGAGCTTGACTCTCTTTTTCGCGTGGCAAAATAAGATGACAGGCAACATTCCAAGAAGTATTTCTCAGTGTCAGGAACTTCAGGCTCTTGATCTGTCTTACAACAACCTCTTTGGTACAATACCGAAAGAGGTTTTCGCATTGAGAAATCTCACCAAGCTGCTCCTTCTTTCGAATGATTTATCCGGATTTATTCCTCCTGATATAGGAAACTGTACTACCTTGAGGAGGTTAAGACTGAATGGCAACAAGCTCTCAGGTACTATTCCATCGGAGATCGGAAACATGAAGGGCTTGAATTTTGTTGATATGAGTGAGAACCATCTTATTGGAGGAATTCCTCCATCGATGTTTCGATGTCAAAACCTTGAGTTTCTTGACCTCCACTCAAATGGGCTCACTGGTTCTGTTCCTGAAACTCTCCCCACAAGCCTGCAATTTGTGGACCTTTCGGATAATAGGCTCACAGGTCCTCTGACTCATAGCATTGGCTCACTCACAGAATTGACAAAGCTTCTTTTGGGAAAGAATCAATTTTCTGGCAGAATTCCAGGGGAGATATCATCCTGCAGGAAGCTGATAATGTTCGATATCGGAAGCAATGGTTTCTCTGGTGAAATTCCAAGAGAACTTGGACATATTCCAGCACTTGAAATCTCTCTCAACTTGAGTTGCAATCAGTTTTCAGGAGAGATCCCATCAGAGCTCTCTGGTCTAGACAAGCTGGGGATACTTGATCTTTCCCACAACAGATTAACCGGGGACTTGAATGTTCTTGCAAGTATGCAAAATCTTGTATCTCTCAATGTCTCCTTCAATGATTTCTCAGGAGAATTGCCTAATACTCCGTTCTTTCGAAAACTCCCTCTTAGTGACCTTGCTTCAAACCGCGGTCTGTACATCTCTGGTGGGGTTGTAGGTCCAAATGGCATGAGACCTGGTCATGTCAGACCTGCAATGAAGCTAGTGATGTCGATCCTCATTAGTGCTAGTGTTGTACTAGTACTGTTAACACTCTACGTGTTGATTCGTACTAGAATAGCAAGCCATAAACTCATGGAAGGTGAGAGTTGGGAGATGACTTTGTATCAGAAGCTCGAATTCTCTATCGATGACATTGTCAGGAATCTAACATCATCCAATGTGATTGGCACGGGGAGCTCTGGAGTCGTATATAGAGTAACGATTCCAAATGGGGAAACGCTAGCAGTGAAGAAGATGTGGTCATCAGAGGAATATGGTGCATTCAATTCTGAGATTCAGACACTAGGTTCAATAAGACACAAGAACATTGTGAGGCTTCTAGGCTGGGGTTCAAACAGGAACCTGAAGCTGCTCTTCTACGATTACCTCCCAAACGGAAGCTTGAGCTCACTGCTCCATGGTGCTGCAGGCAAAGGAGGAGCAGATTGGGATGCTAGATATGATGTTGTTTTGTGCGTAGCACATGCGCTTGCATACTTGCATCACGATTGCTTGCCTCCGATTTTACATGGAGATGTCAAAGCAATGAATGTGTTGTTAGGTTCTGGTAATCAGGCCTACCTAGCTGACTTTGGTCTAGCTAGAATTGTGAATAACAACAACAATAGAGATGGTTTTTCGAAACAAAATCAAAAGCCTCAATTAGCTGGTTCTTATGGATACATGGCTCCAGGTACTATATTTTTCACTTTTTACAATATTCTATTTAATTGTTTTCGTACGATTTGTTTCTCTGAATTACTGATCAATTTCCTTATCCGGGTTGTTCACAGAACATGCATCGATGCAGAAGATCACAGAGAAAAGCGATGTGTACAGTTTTGGTGTTGTTCTTTTAGAGGTATTGACAGGAAGGCATCCATTAGACCCAACATTGCCTGGTGGTGCACACTTGGTTCAATGGGTTAGGGACCACTTAGCCAGCAAACGAGACCCGGTTGACGTTATTGATCCGAAACTCAGAGGGAGAGCTGACCCTACAGTGCATGAAATGCTACAAACACTTGCTGTATCATTTCTCTGTATCAGCACGAAGCCTTATGATCGTCCAATGATGAAAGATGTCGTAGCAATGCTCAAAGAAATTCGACACGTTGAGGCCACAAGGACTGAAGCTGAAATATCTAAAGGACATAACTTATCAGCTCCTCCTCCTAGAATTGTGGTCTCTCAAGGATCATCTAATTGCTCTTTCAATTTCTCTGATGAGTCGGTATAAAAAATCATCATCAGAACATGTCGAAAAATTGTAATTTTTACAGTGTCTAGTATTGTAGTGTAAAATAATTAATCTGTTTAGCATAACTTAATTTCAAGCTAATGTAGTATTGATATCAATATAGTAGAATTAATGAGAGCTTTCAAGGAGTTGATAACTAAGTTTACTAGAGGAAAAAATTTCTGAGGAAAATGAGAGAATGACTGCTGAAAATTGCAGAAAATGGATCAATGATTGGTGGTTTTGTATCTATGTAAGTAGAATTTATTGCAAAGTCATGAGATTCTCTATCTCTCTCTCCCTCTGTCTCTCTATCTATCTATCTGTGTGCGTCTTCACATGGTCCCAAGTTTCTCACGTCACATGTCCATGTGCTGTCTGAGAGAGACTTTCCAGCAATGTAAAGAGAGGCTATAAAAGTGTACTAACCTTGGTATAGAAGACAATATGTCTTTGTCTGAAGGACATGTGCAAGAGCAGCAAAGAGCCATTATACTTCATCCATAAAAATAAAAAAATAATTCTTTAATCATGACCGACCTGATTTTTTTCGTACGCATTTACTGATTCATGTGATAATAAGTGAAAAGTGCAACAAAACTGATAAAAAATGAGGTTGGTCCCGACTAGAGAAAGACCCTCCATAAAATAAACATTTTTTTGTTTTGTTTTCATTATAACATTGCTTCATATGCAAAGGAATTAATTACTTCACATCCCCATTTTGATTATTACTGCAGACCTGTTCTGGTGCTTGTTTTGAGAGATATTGTTTGTTAACTTGGTTTGCAAGAACCTGTGGATATTTTTTCGTCAATAATATTATTGTTTTCTCTAGCTTTCTTATGGATCCAGTTGTTTCATAAGAGTTCATTTGTCCTTGTCTGTAGATGGTTCTATTGTAATATTGAAGCCATCACTTCAATGGAAAACAATTTTTTTGATATAAAATTTTCATTAATCTCCCTTAATTGGCTCACCAAGTAGCATGCATCATTCACCCTCGTGCGTTTGCTTGGATCATAAACTTCACGTAAATGTCTTTCATTTATGTCAAAAACGTGTCTATTTGATTAAGAGAGATATAAACTTATATACAAATCCGTAACCTTACACCCTAGCAATGTGAGATGTGACAAAATTGTTTTTTTTTTTTAAAGGCTTCCTCGAATATTCTTGAAGAGTCAAGAATTTTTCGAAATTTGTAAAAATCTTCACATATGACGTCATTGACAGTATTGAACCAAACCACAAGAAAGTTCCTAAAGTTCACCATTTTTCCGTGCTGAGACCAGTTATAGTTATAGATAGTGACAATAATTTTCTTATGTAATGATACATCAAGGAGACAATAGCAGCAACACAAACAAGAGGATTTCATTGAAATAGTCATTTGCAGTAGCATGATTACATGGGGATACAATACATACATTCAGCAAAAAACTTTTGTATTCTTATCAATAGCATCAAAGCAGTGCCAGTTGTTGGTTTGTCTTGAAGCTATGTCGTCCCTGTGTCTACGTATGAACACCTATACTTGAGGGCAATAGAGTCGGCTGTAACAAGACAAGTTTGGCCATAGCTAGGGGATAAAGCTACTAACTTTTCGGCTGTACCAGCACGTTCCAGCGAAAGGGCATACCTTATCCATTATAAGCAACTTACATTTCAATTAATGGAGCTATGGACCATTCCTAGCATGGCCAAAAAGTGAGATTGCTATTGTGCTCTAGGCAGGATATTGAGATTCTAACCTCTTCAATATGAAATTGGTAACACCCCAATTGAAACCGCGGTACTGAAGCCAACGAACAATTCTTACTTTACGTGTCTCTTTGGGTGCATCCAGACTCCGGAGCCATTGCTTTGAGGCTTGAACAAATAGATGATCCATTGAAAGCTTTGACATGCCAAGTTTTGATTCTTGGTCATCGTCAGATTCAGCTTCCTTGAAAACCAATTTCACTGCCTTCTCTGCATCAGTGTTCTGTATTCCCTTGTTGAATAATGCCTGATCAAACAACAAAACTCCATAACTTAGTGGACACCAGATTCCAAACAATTCGATGCAACCTGAATTAATAACATTGAGATAGGTGTTCACTGAATAAACAAAAAGGCTCAATTTATAGAATCAGTAATGTTGTTATTACCGATTTCATATTCAATCAAGTATAACTTGTGGTAATAAAATATCAACAAAAAAAGTCAGCTGGCTTAGATGTTATAGACAAATTTCTCCATCAACGATAAGGAAGTTAACCGGAAATTTTTGGACATAAAGTCGTAACATTTTTATTTGACCTTTCCTCTACGACTACCCTGGTAGTCTCGTACCTCCAAAAACACTTGCATTTAGATCTTGTAAGTTGCGTAAAACTAGGACTAGCTTCCTACTGTTTACGACATAGGAAGACAAGAGTATAACCATCTGTAACCACCTAGACATTTTTCACAAAAACAATGTCTAAACTAAGGAAAGAAATAATTATGATGAATTCAAACGCAATAAAATGTTTGACTGGAAAATAAGATAACAAAAAGAAATAGCTTACCTGCTTGATCCGTCTAGGTCCCCAGGTTGAGGAAGACCACCTAGACCGAGAATATGTCTCCGCATACAAGCTATCATTGATCAACCCTCTACAATAACCAAAAAAGGTCAAAGACTTGCGCAACTCCAAATGACTAGATGTTTGAAATGTAGGGTCGCTTGGAAAATCACTCCTGGTGGAAACGTCATCCACTCCTAACCACTTTTGAATGTATTTGTCTGTGGTTAATTTATACCAAGTTTCTACCTCCTAGTGTGAGGTTCAAATTAAAAAGGAAAATTCTGCTGATTGGATTGGAAACCAAGACTCCGTAAAATATAAACAGCAGCCCGATGCCAGTAAGCAAAAATATTTTAAGCATAGAGAATACAAGGCAGTTGCCCAGAAAAACACTATGACCTTAAGTAGGACAGTACATTAAAAAGCTAGTCATATACCTGCTTTGAAAATCTTTTAACACTGCCTCGACGGTATCCGGTAGAAATTTCTTTCCAATTAGTTTCTTTTTCAGCTCAACTGCTGAAAATGCTCTACAAAAAAGGAACACTAGCTTAAACCAACATCATCCATGGTTTCAATGATTTTGAAGTAATGGGAAGCTTAAGATTTATCATAAACAAGATATCCAAAAAAATATTTTTCTTTCTGCCTCATATTTCGAAATGAAATCTTTATTTTGTATCTCTTCATGAATTTAACAAAATTAATAACGTTCTTCCCCAATCTTGTAGATACTCTAGCTTTTTTGACCAACTCGCTAGTTTGTGAAAGATAATTGTGCTATTTATGCTAATACATTGTGGTGCGGAAAGTCATACAACAGACAACAAAATAGAAGGAAACAATACAATATCTCCCGAAAAATTAAGCATCATAATGTTTAATATTTTCTTGATTCTTTCACATTCTTCTGAATTGCAAAAGAGAACACATATTTTTCATATCTTAAATACATTAAACAAAACCAGAATACAATCTCAATCCAACACATCCAAGCGTTTGAGCTGCTATATTCTAACCTTTTTGCAAGTAATTTGATTGCCGAATTTTCAGCATCTTCCATACTTTTACCAGCTACTATGACTTTTTGTTTGTGAATATTATCTTCTCTAGGGATTTCCATCTCCTCAGATTCTTCATTAACGTCCCCAAGTTCTACCATGAGTCCAAGCTCTGCAACCCCCGAATCACACTTAACTTCTTCTTCAAACTCTGAATATGATTAGATAAATAAAGAGTATTACATAAAAAGTAAAAGAAACAATTAAAACTAGCTAAATTTCAATATGCAAAGGCTTCTGCAGAATTACTATGCTTGTATACACTTGCAAAGAGGGAGGTAACACTACTAAAGGGTCCCCCTTTTGTATCCTAAATTTACTCTACTTTATAATATTTACAACAAACAGAAAGACAGCAACAAGAAGATGAAATGAGAAACGGAAGAGAGGGCATGTGGGTCTGAATTTGTAAACAAGACCACAACTTAAGCTCACTAAGCAATGACTTTCATTCTTTTTGAAACTACAACAACAGAATATAGAAATAACTTTACCAATGGAATTTGTATTTATTACCCAATGATAACATTGCCCTAAGCAAACAAAATAATGGATACAGGCATTCTGAATAAAAACTAACAATTCATTACTAAAAATTATTTATACGTATATTGTGCCTACCACAACAATATATAAGCAAATGATGAAAATAACAACTTGGTACCTTGTTTAGCATCATCATCCAACAATAGGTTGTTCTCGGATGATATTTCATTTTGATTGTGATTTGGAAGCTTCTCAACTAGTCATATATAATCCACATCAATTAAGCAAGTTAGAAATTTGTTCCAATAAAAAGCAAGTGGTGGAAAAGAAAAAAAAAAGAAAGAAAAAAAAACTTGGTACCTTGTTTAGCTTCATCATCAAACAATAGGTTGTTCTTGGATGATACTTCATTTTGATTTCGATTTTGAAGCTTCTCAACTAGCCATACTCCACATCCATTAAGCAAGTTAGAAATTTGTTTCAATAAAAAAATAAGATGTAGAACAGAAAAAACTCGGTACCTTGTTTAGCTTCATCATCAAACAATAGGTTGTTCTTGGATGATATTTCATTTCGATTTTTATTTCGAAGCTTCTCAACTAGTCATACTCCACATCCATTAAGCAAGTTAGAAATTTGTTTCAATAAAAAGCATGTTGTAGAACAAATAAAAACTTGGTACCTTGTTTAGCTTCATCATCAAACAATAGGTTGTTCTTGGAGGATATTTCATTTTGATTTCGATTTCGAAGCTTCTCAACTAGTCACTCCACATCCATTAAGCAAGTTAGAAATTTGTTTCAATAAAAAGCAAGTAGTAGAACAGAAAAAACTCGGTACCTTGTTTAGCTTCATCATCAAACAAACGGTTGTTCTTGGAGGATATTTCATTTCGATTTCGATTTTGAAACTTCTGAACTATGACAGCACTTCCCTTTACACCTCTCCCACCATTTTTAACAACCTTATTTCTCAACTCATCACTTGTATCCAAATTTTTTGCCAATTCATTCTTCTCCGAACTTTTTCGCGGAAACTTGTCTTCGGATTCCTTAATCCTTCTAGGTGTCTTGGGAACATACCTAACTGGAACTGATGAGCAATAGTCCCTTCCTTTCAAACACAGAATCTCATTGTTTTTCCTTACCCTACAACATTATAACAAAAAACAAAATCAAAATAAAAACTTTATCACTTAAACTGCAAAAAAAAATTGAATTTTTTTCTGTTCCCATGAACAAGTGCCCTTTTTTTTCAAACAATTCGATATATTCTGTTTGGTTGCTAAGAAAATGTAGGAAATATTGAGACCAGAACTGAGAGAGTTCTTACCAGGGAATGACGAAGACGAGAAATTGAGGCCGACCCGAGATTTTGAGCCCGATGTTTCCCGCTAGAAGCGCCATTTTAGATTTCAATTTCTCAGATTCCAGAGACAGAAGCGTTTTTACTTTTTAACTTTTTTAAAACCCTAGAATCCACTCACTCTCAGCGGCGCGTGCTTGGCAGCGTCTAAAAGGAGCGTGGTCTTCATGGTACTGTTTTGTGGGCCCCACATTTGGCGGGGTTACCGAACTTTAAAAAAAATGTCTTCTTATCTGTTACTTTTATTTTAATAAAAACTAATTTCCAGCCAAAATAGAATTATTATTTTTAAGCCTTTTTATTTTTAGAATTTATAATTTCTTCTAAAAAAATTATTTTTTCATTTATTGGTATGTATTAATTTGAAATTAAAATAGTAAAGTAATGTTAAAATAATTAAAATAATTTTAAGACAAAATCTAATGTGAAATGTTTTTTTTTAATAAAACAAATATACGTCGAATGTCGTTTTAAAAAAAAAACTTTTTCGTGCCCAATGTAGAACTGATCAGGTGAAAACGTGTGGGATTTGATTCTACAACATTTACAAAGTCACTTTATAACATTATATAGTCAATATTCCATATGAAAAAAAAAATGTAGAATCGTGCACCTTATAATTGTTATAAGTGTTTTTAAATGGGATAGTCAGGAATAAAATCAAACATAACATTTATAAAGGTGTCTACAAAATAAGATCAAACAATAGCTCGGAGACACAACAAAATACTAATATATCAAAAAATGTAACATCTAATATGAAACCACCACAATCATCTAAGTTGGCGAAAATTTCACTATCCCATTAAGAAACTTTCCAGGCATATAACAAATGGCAATACCCGGATAATGATTGAATTCCCTGCGATGAATCATACCTATCTTCATCTTCATGATTCCAGTTATCAAAATTTTTATGATCAGGATTATCTATGGATGCACATACCTCTTTGTTTGAATTGAACATGAATAATCCATAGGTTGAGTTCGAGTTACTAAACAACCAATCGTGCACATCCCAGAAGATTTTTATAGATGTATTATTGTTCACAGATATAATCTCATTTCCTCTGAACGCCCAATACAAGTTCACAACGTGAATCATGGTAACCCCGTTTATTCTTATCCACATTTCAGGATCTCCAGGACCGGATAAGGAATTCTCGATGACAATCTCATGTTCTTCCTCTCCACCTAATGTGGCTCTAGTGCAATACAATTCTTTGCCATACACATTCTCTTGCTTGCACAACAAGGTAGCTTCAACCAAGGGTGGTTTTCTTTTGGTTCTCTTGTAGGCATCTTGTTTCAAGTCACCTAGCAACAAAACCACCTCTTCTTTGGACACAATTGCAACATAGTAATCTGAATCCGGAGCTGGGCTGTCGGAGAATTTGGCCTGTCGAAAATCCCAGTAAACGTCTAGCTTCCTCCCTTCTACTTCTAAGTTCTTGAGACCCTTTTTGCACCATAATTGCCAAGCTTTCAAATCAATCTTGCAAATGTATTGATTCTTTTCATTAGCAGGATTCTCCACATTGATGCTGATAAAATGGTTAATGGAGCTCTTGTGCCATGTCACTGTTATGTTTCGAAACAAATCTGCTACTCTGGCTTGGTAAATCAATGTGACTGTCTGTACATCTTTGTTTTCCACCTGATCATTGGTTTGTTTCTCTGTCGATCTTGCCTTCATCATGTGCTCCGAACGATGATCATACATTGTCCGGACCCTTTTTCCTTTTTTTTTTTACTTGGAGAAATATTCTAAATTTAGCCTGCAAATGTGAGGTTGAAATCACCACAAGCAGGATTTCGCAGGAAAAAAAATTACAGAATCCAAACAATTTTCAATTTACCTCGGCTGTGAATCTGTGATGTTGTTCCTCAATGAATTCTGTTGTGGATTGAAGTCAGTTGAATTCTTGAAGTATATCGAATGTAATGCATATCGAAAGAGGAATGACAATTTGCAGACGAAAGAAAACTCAAATGGGGACAATGGTGGGAGATTTTGGAGAACTTGCAACGGAATATATCTTGGAGATTTTTATTTTTTTTGGAAGCTGATAGGCTGTCAATGAAATGTCCTAAATAAACACAAATTATCTTGATTTATTTTAGTATAAATAGGTTGTGTTTTTATCAATGTTGAGATAGATCTTTGTAGGTTGGAGGAGGTAAATTTGGCAAATCAATGTTGATCAGTTAGAGCCTTGTAGGTTTGAGTTTGAGGAGGTAAATTTGGCAAATTCTAGAATCAAAAGCATGAAATAAAAACTATCTTTAGTAAACACAACAGAACTTTTTTGAAAACAATTGTTGTAAGACATTAAGAAAAGGTTGTGTAACAACTAACAAGAGTCTAAGCTTGGAAAATGAGATGGTTCTATGCTGATTTGGAATTGAATGCCTTTTGAATCAATCTTTCATGTCCTTTTACGAAAAAGAATCCTGAAAAGGAATTAACAGAAGCTCAACTGATCAGAAATTGATGATAAAGCAGAAGACATCAAACCTGGAGATTGAGATTGTAGATGATGATGATATTTCATCGTTTACATACTGGGAAAATAATCTCCAAGTTGTCACATTACGATTTAGGCATCCCGATACAAAAACTAATATACACAAAACTTATGATATGCTACTACCTGTAGTCTTCTTCCTGTATAGGCAACCCAAATGCAGGTTAATTGATTTGCATTTACATTACAAGTACAATGGAACAATACATATATATCTTATATATATAGAGATTTAAATTACAGTAATTATGTTCGTAACGTAAAGAGAAAGAGGCCTCACAATTTCACCTCTAACAACATTCTCAAAAAACTCCGCTGAAAAAGAAATTTGCGACTCAAGACTCAAATATGAATAATCAATGTACAAAAAATGTAAAATTTATCAGTGTGAACCTCACGGTAAATTAAAAAACTTTCCACGCGGTGTAGATCGACTCCTCCTAAATTCAGGCATAGATGGATTGCCTCCTTCCTTTGCTTGGTTAGCCATACCAATTGAAAGCTTGTTTTCAACCTTCGCAGCCAAGAACGGTTCCACTGGCTGAACTTGTCCCCTGAGAAGATTACGCATGCCATATTTATTCAACAATGAACACATATAGATACCAATATTAACTAGTAAATGAAAATGTATTGCATACCTTGGTTCAAGATTTTGAGAGTTCTTGGAGAAATTCTGTCGAACTTTCTTCGCCTTCAAAGCAGCAGGAACTGATGACACCAGAAGCTCATTTTCTGGCTCAGAGAAGTCACTCTTTCCAGCCTCCTCCACCTTTTCACTGGTATCCAAGTCAGATAGTAGTGCGATCCCCATGTCTGATTTCTGAAGCCTAGCTGGTAGCTGATGCTTTGCCTTGGCCTTGCTCTCCGGCTTGCTTTTCCTGATACCGCCTTGTCTTATATTTAGAGCTTGCCTAAATTGGTCATCTTCATGTTCTGGGTACACTCTCCTGGTGCTTACCTTTTGCAGGCTAGACAATGAATCTATTATGCTCTCTTGCTTTGCTGGTTCTTGTGAACCCATATATAACCTTGAGGTGGTGTTGTGATCAGTTGATGATGTGATTGTTGTTGGCATTGCAGCAATGGATTTATTGACTGGTACTCTAGCTGGAAATGGTAGTTTCGAAATCGGTTGGTTCTCAATTGTGTCAGGCTTCACTCTGCTTCGGATAACAGCTCCTCTATCTGTGGATATCGATCTCCGAACAGAAGGAGATGATGTTCTCGGTTTTGTAGACCCTCCAAATCCATCTTCTGCCAAAAGAGGCATCTTCGGAAATGCCTCCTTGTCTGCCAATGCGGAAGGAAATCTTGACCTTCTCTGCTTACCAGAAGAGCAGCTTCTTGCCTGAAAATCGAATGTAACCGCAAAATGAAGATGAAACATCTGTTAAATATTATCGTACATAGAAATTTCTTAGAGAATATGTTTTCTTTTACCTCTAGGTTTCTACTGTCATCATTTGATCGTTGATTTGTTTCCGACTTTAGGTTGGCACCACCAATACCATATCTTGGCAGATGAAAAGGTGAAACTGCTCTTGGCTTTTGTGGTTCTGTAACGATTCGTGTACTTCCACCTTTCAGTTGTTCCATTTCTGCTTCTTTTCTCTCCAATGTTTGCTTAAGGTTTGATATCTAAACAATTGATAAATCATTTGTTAGGTTTAAATACAACCGAAATAAGTCACGAGGACAATTGTGCTAGAGGGTGATGAAAAACAAACAAACCTCTTCTTTAAGTTCTCGAATTTCACCGCTTTCTTTGTTAGATCGTGCAGCACCAAGTTCAATAGATGAAACCCTCTCAGCGAACTTGAGCGTGCTAATTGTCTCTCCAACAGCATTAGTTTCAGGATTTACGTGTACAAACATCAACGTTTTAGCTTGCCCACCTTTGAACAAGTAACAAGAACAACGAAAAAGTTCAGATATTTTAAGAGAACAAACATCAAATATTGTTAACAAATAAAGCCTATATGTACCTAAAGAATCCTGCAACACTTGAGTCAGCTTGCTGTTCCTATAAGGAATGTGTGTACTCTTCTGCGCAAGAGCGGAGATGACATCTCCAAGTGCAGAAAGAGATCTATTTATATGTTGAGCTTCCTTCAATCTTTCGCCAACAGCCTCTGATTTATCCACTCTCTCACTTCCAGCCAAATCCACCAGATGAAGACAACCCTTGAGAATGGATCCGGTTACTAACTCTTTTCCTAGGACATGAACTGTCAAAACACTGCAAAACGATGGAAGCATCGAAAGAAACTCATTAAATTGATTAATAATATTCCAAACAAAAGAATATATGACTTCTGTGTGAAGAAAAGTTCCACCTATGAGAACGACTACTTCGTTCATTTAGAGCTGTAGCACCAACAGCGCGATTCTTTTGGCCAATTCTCATCAATTCAAGAACATCTTCGGTATTTGTGACCGGAACCAAACTTGCATCCGGTACATTAAGGCCATTCGATTGAGTAGTGTTACGAATATCCAATGTACACATGTTGTTAAGGTAAATCGGATAATCAGAAACAATTCAACTCAAATTGACTAACAAACATACAAAGTCTTGTTCAATTATTTAAAGGTGTTCATGGAAAGTAAAGTTTGAGAAAGGATATCTTCTGTTAGAGCCATCGCTAACTAACAAATCTCGCACTTGTTCATTGTATATTTCAATCATCTGGACTCCAACCTCATACCTTATGAAATCCACTTTAGTCTTCGATAGTTGAAATAAGTCACGTAGAGCTCGGTAGTTAACACCCCATGTCTCCTCAGTAGTCAAATCAGGACCACTCTGAGAAAAGGCCACATATGAGTTCTACATAAAAGAATTCTCCAACTATTCAAGTATAAAAAGTTTGGTAGTACCATTGTGTATGTTTTTCCTGAGCCAGTTTGTCCATATGCAAATATGCACACATTAAAACCATCCAAAACAGACCTAATCAACGGTTGAGTATCGATGTAGATTTGTTCTGTACATAACAAAAAGATCACCATGAGTGATTTCCAGAAACCAAACAGACATAAAGCGTTGCTTTGAAAAGAGAACATACCTTGTGATACTTTTGGACCAAACACTTTATTGAACAAAAACATTTTTCTTGCATCTTTGCCTTGTTTGAAAGGATTAGCAACCATGATGTTTCCATTTTCACCAATATAATCAATAGTCGATTGTCCATTCGATTGGCCCGGTAAAAAGGGTCTTACTCTACAATAAACCCTTATTGTTCCTGAATGGAAATTTTAATAGAAGCTCCACATATCGTAAGATGTACAAATTTTCAACTCAAAACATACAAGATAGAGGAAAAACCTTTAAGATCTTGAACTTGATTGTAAAGTACACGATTTTCCTCTAAAACTTTCTGGTATGAAGATGAGGCCACTTCAAGATTCTTGATGTAGTGTTCTGAGATGATTAAAAATGCTACTTCAATAGAAATCTAACTATGGAATCTTTAAAATAATCAGATAATAACTCAAATGAATGTTAGAGGATTTTGTTTTCGAATCCTCACCAAGCCTTCCGAGTTCCTCCTCCCAATTTAATTGAATTTGTCTGACTTCTCCTTTTGTCTCCTGATATCGCAACTTTAACTCCTGAAATGCAACAAGAAGAAAAGAAAATATATGTTAAAGCATGCAGCTTATGCAAGTGAATTATAAAGATACACAACATCAAATCAGTTAATTGGACTAATATTTAAACCTGAAGTTGCTTCTGTAGGCGATCAATTTGGTCTGCATGATCAGGAGATGGACTAATCGCATGCTGAAGGATTTCGCGTTTCCCACCACAGATACAGTCTTTGGAGAAATCACCGGGAACTAAGCTGGCTTTACGACCAAGATATTGCGAAATGGCTTCCATGAAATCAGATTTTGATAGAGAACCAACTTCACCTTTCAATACTTTCTTCAGAAACAGTCCAAGCTGTAAACAATATCGAAAAAAGATAAGTGTAAAGAATTAGTACTCAATACTGAAATACAGAACATGAAACAATACAATACACATTTTGACATTGCAAAATTTAATAATACCTGAGAGCCTTGAGAGACTAGCATTGCTGAGAAATCCTTAACAACCTTACTGAGCAAAGTATCAATTACCTGCATAGTTTTACGCCAAACAAAATATAAATAAAGTAGAACGAAACATGAAACTGAATAGCAGATTGACAAGTAGTGTATTTAGTAGTTTGAATGTTATAATTACGCAGTGGTGCTTAACAAAGAGTATGTGCAAAACAAATTGGAAAGAGTCTTACCTACCATTGCATTCAAAGGAAACTCTTCGATCCCATTACTCTCTCTAAGGTAAGCCTGAAGAAGTCGGAGCCCAAAACGATCAAACAGGAATGCCAGAGCATTTGCAGTCTTGGATTCTTCAATCGAGATCTCATTCGAAAGATGGAGAAACTCTAAAAGTTGTTCATATTGTGAAGATTCGGATTCATCAAACGAATCATCTGCACTTTCACTACCAACCAATGACGATGACCTGGTTGGGAAGGATGTAATCTTCACAGTCCCTCCATATCTCCAAACCCCGATTCCTCCCGCTTGCTTCCACTCGTAGTAACCTTTCAGACAGAGAATGCAGTCTACAACTTTATTTGATGAGCCTCCCTGCATCACCAGTTTACCAATCAAATTTCTAAAACAGCATTCTAAACACATTGAATCTCTAGTAACCACAAAAAGGCATCGAGAACAGTTAGAAATGATGAGTTGAAACAAAATCTAAACATTAATTCGCGTTACATGCTAAGTTGCTTAGATAATTCATTTGTAACATAGACTGAAATTTGAACATTCAATCAAGTTTTACATATCCCAACTCATGCATTCAAATTGAGCACAGAAGTAATATAAGCTCCAAACGGAAAAGAAAATCAGCTCTTTAGATGTTCCATGATAGAATGCAATGACGATTATGTGGGTACAGGCATACAGCTACTAAGTTTCTTTCGATTGTTAATGATTTCTAGTTTTCTATGCATCACCATGTATGGTTGAACATCTTATATATCAAGTATTTTTTGAAGATGACTCTCAACCTTTTCCATATCAGATGCTTCAAAAGTCAAGAGCTGCATATCTTTAACAGCCACAAGGAAATTCCTCATGTTTTCGAAGTACTGAATTGCAGACTGTGCTGCTCCCTCTGTTGCCTGAACCGCTATAATTGGATTCTCCACCACCTATTTTCATTGAAAAGAAATAGAAAAAGAAAACATCTCAACATTGGAAAGAACTAAAAACTTTTCAATAGAACTAAGTATTAACATTCACAATTTGATTTTGTTAAGCACCTTAAGAACAGCACCAGGATTGACTTTGTTAAGCACGTTGCACAGAATAAGGCCATTTCGAAGAGCAAGGCGAAACTCTTCTTCGGATGGCTCTTTAGGCAGGGTTTCAGTTGCACCATAGTCCATCCGCCTTAGCCATTCTGCTGCTTGGTACCTCCTTGCAGCTGATGAACATCAAAGATTAATAAAATTAACATATTCCATCTTTTCCTTCTCTTCTCATTTCAAATTAGATAAATTTGTCACATTTTCATCTCATCATAACGTTAAAGTACAATGATTATTATACATTTTAGTTCTATTCCTTAAATCATTCGAAAACGTTTCCTTGAACCAGACTTAATTTCACATAATTTGACAACAAGATTGATACAAGGTTTTGAAATCTGAACCTAGAGTACTCTTTTACTACAGTGTACTGTGTCCCATGAATGATAATGAACCCAAAGTTGTGCAAATTTTTATCTACAGTTTCTGAGCAATGATGGGTATATTTAAAGTCACCAGTCACTACTTGAAATTGCATTTATGGTCCTTCAAGATCATCTTAAAAAAATGCCACCATATTGTGCCCCACACCTTGCTGTCTGATTACTATAATTTTCCCGGTTCTGGTAGGTGAAAAAAAAATAAAAAAACACAATCAATTGAGAGTTCTGCTGCTCTTTTATCTATATCTATCTAACACATTTCAACGTGGCAGTATCCGTTAGTAACCATCAGAGCCTTAAGCACTCTTAAGTCTTAACACACCTCCTTGCGTGCAAGCCAAATGGCTTGGCACGTATGTGTGGGGACTCGAACCCAGTACTTCTGATACAGCAAGACTCTGATACCATATTAGTAATCATCAGACAGGAAAGAGTCCAACAATAATATTTAAACGGTATCCAAATATCAAAATCTATTTGATCGAGAGGTCTTGTGTTCGTATTACGAATATTAACTCACAATTGCACGTAATTGGATCGAATTTTCAGTATTTTTCATAAAGTTAATAAGGTCTTAACTTTGTATCTACCACTACAATACTATAAACTGAGATTGGACCCATATCCATCATTTTGTTTGCAAAATGTTTCATTCCTTACGCAGAAAGCAAAATACTATATTCAAACTACAAAAAACTCCCCGCATATTGCGGAACATCATGAATCATGATTTAAAAAAATATATGATAATAAATTAAAAAAGAAAAAGCACTTTTGTGCAAGTAGTACCTGCTTCTTCTGCTTTTCTGTGAGCCAATTCAAAGTCATTGAAGATCTCTTCAGTGTATAATGAGGCCTCATTGTTGGAGACCAAAGACTTTAATCCTCTGATGTTCTTGCAAGGAGAAGTGAAAACTGGATTTGAATAATTTGTTTCTTGTGGCATCTTTTTAAAAAATTTAATCAGTCCTGCTAGAGAATTAAGACAAAACATGAAATTGCACAAAAAGGGTCAGTCAAAATTAATGAATTTAACAATGTTCAATGATCAAAATTAAACATTTGAAATGGGAATTTTTTTTCTTTTGATGATCAAAAGTGTATTGGAGAAGAACAATAGAGAGAAATAAATACAAAAAAAAAGTACTTTTTTTGTTTCCAGAATTACAATGAGAAACCAGAAACAGAAACAATATCTGCTTATTTTTTTCATAGAAGAAGATCAAACCAAGCACAGAAAACACAGAAACTCACTTGGTTGATAAAAATTGAAACTTTAAGATTCTGTGTAAGTTAACATTACATACCTTTGAAGGGTCAGGGACTTGTTGAGTTGAATCCAAGAAACTTGGACTTTCAAAAAAAAAAAATCAGCTTCTTGAGGTGATGAATTTTGAAATGTGATTGAAACAACTGATATATTGGAAGATGAAACAATCAACATTAACTAACAACAGCTTTCCTGTGAGGGAGTGATGAGCATTAAATCAGAAATACAACATAACATGACATGACCATCACTCTGCATTCAATGCTCTAATAGCACTTGATGTGTTTGGGTGTGTGAGTCTGGTCTCTGGTTATGCCATGAAATTAAGAAACTGTAGAGAGAGAGAGAGAGAGAGAGACTTCAACAAGAGAAATATATATAAAAAAAATGGAGTTTGTGAAATTGAAACGTTGGTGTCTTGACCTTTCTTGTACCTGATTAAAAATATACTACCAAAAAAAAAGTGACTTCATAGTTCACTAGTTCATATGTATTTTGCATTAAAGTTGGTCATAACTGCTTTTTTTTCATACTATTCTCATATGTATTCTTCTGTTGCTTCAAAATTGATTGTAATTTGTATTCAAATAGATTCTTCGATGTATCCTAATTATATGTAATTCCAAAGTCCATTAATTCAAAAAAATTCATACGTAGTAGTACCGTAGCACATCACTTCTTATTACAATGGTAATACATTTCCTTTTACATAATAGTTCGAAGGATTCGAGTATCACCATATGTATTTTACAAGTATATAAGAAGACATTTTACTGATATTGTGGAGGGTAAATTTCTACTGTATGCATTTTATAAGTATTCTGTTAGGTAGATTAATATTTCTTCTCTATGATGAGTATTCATAAGGGTCAAAGTCTTAACAATGTCAAAAGAGATGCATACAAGAGCGTTGGTGGGATTGTATCCTATGAGTTTGGGGACTTTGTTTGACTTGATCAAATTAAAATGTTTTTCCAAGTGAGCATGCAATTGAAGAGAAATGAGAAAATGACAAGTGTGGTGTGGTCTCTTATAGGGACCTTTCGATCTCGGCAAGATCTAGCCAAAATCATAGCAGAATATATACATGGATCACGGATACAAAGTTAATTAATTTGAACTATAATTAATGTTTTTTTTTAAATGACACCAAACAAAATAAAATTATGTTAGAAACTTTATATGCGATTTAAAAATCTATTCACCTAATATTAAAGAAAAAATTATTAATATAAAATTCAGAACCTTCATTCATCAACGTAGAAAGGGAAAATGAACATCTTTAAAACTAAGAATGGCCATGCATTGACCAATAATTAATGTTGGATTTTGCATTTCTTTGTTTTATGGTGTGTTTTTTTTTTCCGAAGTAGACTATCATGGTATATCTCACATGCACTTGTTATATATATATATATATTGTTCATGATTATGATGGAGGTGATGGATAATTACATTGTTGTAGTATTTTTACACACTAGCTAGATATATGTAGCAAGATATTAATAGCATCATGATTATGATGGAGGTGATGGATAATTACATTGTTTTAGTATTTTTACAAACTAGCTAGATATATGTAGCAAAATATTAATAGCAGCAAAAATATTTTATATATATATTAATGAAATTATAACAGCATTTTCTTGTAATTTCATTATTTCAATTTGACTTTTTTTTTTAGAAAATGACACCCATCAAGTTAAAAAAAAAAGAAAAAAAAAACTTGTTCATGTGCCATATGTCTAGAAAACAATATCATTAAGTGATTAATCAAATACACCAATCTCAAATCTGATCACAATAAAACAAACAAACAAGAAACCCCCTATATATAAGCATGGAAAGAGAGTTTATATATATGGTGTTTTTTTTTTCTGATAGGAGAAGAATCTACTGCCAATTCTCACCAACCATTGTTTATTTCTGATCACCAAACACTAGGATTTTGTTGCAGGAATATATATATATATATATTGAAGTGGGGCTGACGAAGAAATGATAGCTGGACTCACTTTGAGACCATTGAAAAGAAAGAAAATATATATATGAAGTATTCGTTGGGATTTTTGAAATGAAGAGGAGGCAAAAAGTCATTGAATTACTTATTTCAAAAAAAAAAAGTCATTGAATTTCAATATATTTTGGTGTGGAACGTTGGATTCTTAAATTTAAATGATTGCAGAGGGTAGCTTTTTCATGTCTCTTTTGTAAAAATTTGTACCCCATTTTTTGGACCACTTTAGGTAAGGTTCTCCTATTCATTTTCCTTTTAACTTTTTTTTTTTTTTTAAATCAAATAACATACGAGTAAAAAGTATATCGGAATCTAACAAGATCAACGATAGTTATAAACACGGTTTAGAATATAAAACTGTTATTATAAAGAGGGATATTTTCATATTTTACAATTAATTAGTAAAGATAAGACTCGACTCTCAATCACATAAGTAGAGGGTAAAAGTGGATTGCTAAGAGAATATTTTCTTGGATTAGTTTATGAAGTTGGGAGAGAGAGAGAGAGATAAGTCTTGTTGTTTAAGCATGTTATTAGGGTCAAAATTGTTACAGTTAAAGATATATTTATCTTTTGGTCAAAGTTGATTGTGATTATTTTTTTTCCTTTTGGATTTTAATTTTGATTTTCTTTTGTAAATGGAAATTTAATTGGCCCTCAATTTATCTTTTTCTTTGACATGTTCTTTTCACACAAATCAGATTAATAAAATTCAGGATTAATGTGATTGAAATATTTAGGAGTTGTTTTTATAGAAAATGTGAACAAATTCTTCTTCTTCTAATAAAAAAAAATCTTAATATTTTTACTTCTTTTAGAAAAAATAAAATAAACAGTTGAAATTTATAGTTATTTCTTCAAAATGAAGTACTCTAAGGGTTATATATATATTATATTTCATGGGACATTATAAAGAAAAGAAAACATATTTGACTTTCTATAAGTGATTTCATTCAATGATGTCAAATGCAAATAGATTGGATATAAACTAATAATTATTTGATTTCTTTATCTTTCTTTATTAGATCTTAAGTTTACAGTTATATATTTATTAATTTATCAATATTTTTTTTCTTCATATATTGTTTAGTTTGAGAGTAGATTTACCCTCATAAATTATTTAATTAAGAGAACAAAGATTCCTCCCTTTTGAACCCTAGAAAATAGAAATGGAATATTAATATATTTCAATAAGATCATTGGATCTAACACTTCAAAGATCGAGAAAAACAGATAACATTATTATATCTGGATCTTTTTTAGTTTAAATTTACTATTAAATTTTACCAAATTAATTAATACAATAGTGAGATGGATTATCGATCTTATAAAACTTACTTAAGATGGTCTTTTTACATTATTTATTCGTTTACCTAATCAAAACAAAGTCCTTTATAAAGATATTGAATACGATAAAATGAAGGACAAGATTAAAATTTAAAAGGCTGTGAGATGACAAATTTTAATGGGATAGTCGCAATGTTTCATGATTCAATAATTAATTATGATTATGGACAAACAATCATGATTATTGTTCCCACTTAAAAGCATGGGCTCAAGACTCAAGTTCTCATATCCACCACCGAAAATGGTCGGTGCAAGACCACAAACTCCTGTACCTCCACCAAATTATTCCAGTCATTGCATATAGTTTAGTATATGTTATTTGTTTCTATAATATATATATATATACAGATAGATTAATTTAATTTTTTAATTAAAATTTATAATTTATAATGTCCGGTTAATAGTTTTATTATTATTAATTTAAGATTGAAATGGTCATTTAGTTCTTGGTTTTTTTAACTATTATAATTAATTTACGATTCGAGAAAAATAGATAAGATACTAGGGGTGGGCGTTTTCGGGTTGGGTTTTTTAAGTCCAATAGAAAAAATATATTTAAATTCAAATTTTGTTATATCAAAATTCAAATTTAAAATAATTTTTTACCATAATATTATATCACGTTGAGTTTAGATTACTTAAAAGCATCAAAATCAAATCATAACATATAATACAAATTGTTTAAATATCTCTTACATAATTAAAAATATATATATAGCAATTTATCCAACTTGGAAAGTCTCTATCTAAGTCTCACATCCATTTTACAATTATAATCACTTCGTTAAATATATCGTAGTTGGATAATCTATTATTTATTTCAACCAACATAATAGTTTGAGTTTATATACAATTATTAGATTTTTTCTACTAAATTCTTAATCAAATCCTAAGGAAAAAATAGCATTTTAAAGTATAATCAAGAATGTGTCATTTAATACAAAAGATGAAGATAATATATTAATATAATCGCATATATTTAATAAATGTATTATATATTACGGTATACAATATTTAAAATTATATATTTTTATTTGTCATTTAAAATATTATAAATGGTGTATGAGTAAACTTTTTAATTATTTTTAATAATTTAAGATTTCATAATAAATCTAATAATAAATAAAATTATTTAATTTTTTTATTATTATTTATGTCGTGTTGTCGGGTTGAATTGGGTTATATTTTATTAACCCAACCCAACCCAATCTTAAAAGCAACCTAAGTTGGATTGGATTGACGGGTTGGTGACCACCCCTATAAGATACAATTCGACATACACCCGAATACAAATTGTCATTGATACATAAAAAATGGTACATGATCTTTGACTTCTGAGGTCTGAGAATCATTTTATGTTCTATGTTGGGTAATTATATTATGTTGCCAATTTACTATAATACAAGAGTTTTCATTGTGAATTACACTGAATAATTTATTTTCCCATCTCACAAAAAGTAAATATTATTACTCAGAAAATCATGCCATCAAACGTGGGTGCTTTTTTTTTATGCTCTAGAATTTCTGATATATATTGACTCCCAATCACTCAATACTTTTTCTTTTTTCTTTTTAGACATAACAAAAAAGATTTCATTCTCTTTCACAACACTTGATTGATTTCTGTTTGGTCCCCTTTATATATCATTCTCGCATGCTATACATATACGGTTCTATATTATTATTATTAATTTGGGTGTTTTTGGTTTGCAAGTGATGCACAATATTTGTGTATAAAATTACAGCAATATATTTTGTAATATAATAATTAAATAAGGTAAAATATTTGACAAACATTATCTTACAATAAATTATATATATATGATGTTGGTGAGTATCGTTTGAATTTGTAAGCTACATTATTGACGAATTTTAAAATTATTTGAGTTGTTTTTAGTTTTAATATCTATCATTCATTTGGTAGACAATCTTTATTTAACGATTTCAAAATGTATTCGAGCTATAAAATTACATTAACAGGGTTTTTTTTTTAAAAAAAGGAAAAAAGGGGGGAAATTATTGAATTCAAACATATCATTTCTTTCATGAATAGAGAAATTAATTTGAATTATGAAACAAATAAGGCCTAAATATTTTTGATAAGTGACAAATGACCTTCAATGACAATGACATATCACATATGTCATGTGAATATGGTCAAGTTTGCTCAACCACTTATTTACAACTTAAATTAATTTGACACATTGTAATTGGTTGGGACATGGGATGGTGCACATTTACAACACAAATTTAACCCTTATATGGTTTTTTTTTTCTTTAGGCAATTAATGATTTGTACAAGTGCATCTCTTCTTCCCATTGAAAGAAGCTTCAATGAAACAGTTGTATGATTTGTATCACATTATCTATATGTATTGCAACGAGAAAATTATAAAGTTAAAATATATATTCGCTTATCCAGTAAAGTCATTTTAGTATATATTTCATCCTTTCAATGAGAAAAGCTTCAATGAAACTGTTGTCAACAGGGTCGGGTCGGACCATCCCGGTCTGAAATTTTTTAGCCATTCAGACTCCGTTAAGGGTTCGAACAATTTACTGTACGGATTGGACCAGACCGAACTAAGAGTTACAGATTTGCTGTTAAGCCCAGCCCCAAGATCCAATTTTATGAGGGTTTGGCCGGATTGGATTTGGGCCCAGACAGGCCCAATCGAGGTTGGGCTTTTTTAGACATTTAATGTTGGGTGAAAAACATGAAGAATCAAGTTTATTCATATATTACATATTTACAAATCATTATGCGCCGCCATCCATGCTCAAATCAGACCTACTAACTTCAAAACTTTTATTATATGTTTATGTTATTCCATTTTAACATCAAATGTTGCTGTAAATATTCTTATTAAGCACAAAAATATACAAAAACTAATTATTTACGGTTTCGGGGCCGGACTTGGGCTCGACTCGCTTTTGACTCCTCTAGTCATTCATATATAATCCGCTGAAATCTAAAAAGTAAAAGAAATCCTTTTTTTTTTTAAATACAACTACCGTCGAAATCCGGTGAGATTAATCAGACTCTATAAGAATGATCCGGAATACCATTTCCATTATCGAGGAGAGATTACATATGAACTACAACTCTCATAACCGGAGAGAGGACTGCTCCCACAAGCCAGGAGAAAACCCTCTACACATAGTTGTAAAATACGTATTGTGGAACTTAAACCCCTAACCATTAGGTATGGAAGGTAGATGTGCACAACCACCTTTACCGAGAGACGATGTGAAGAATTTTTTATTTTTATTTTTATTTTTTTTAATGAGAAAAGCAAATGAAGTTTGGTAGCTCGCCCAATAAAGTCATGTCATATATATGCATTTTTTCCCTGCGAAACTATCATTATGACCGTATGGACATGACATGATTTTACTGGTGTGGTACGTCTTTCACGTCAATATCTAATGTTTCAAACAAAAAATTAGCAGCATGTGAATAGAAAAATAGAAACAGATCTTGCTAAAGTGTGTTGCAACAACAAATCTCTATGAATTTGTTTTACAAAGCATTCCTTTTCTGTACAAATTTTAAAACACTAATGGGCCAGACCATTCTCGATGCTAATGGGCTTTACCTTCAGATCAATTTGGGCCCACGTTACTTAAATGGGCTGAGTCAAAGCCCAACTAGATTTGTCATGAACTTGATGAGGCCCCCACTTTCTTTAAATATCTTCCTCCATCAACTCTGGAGCACCGATGTGTCCTTTTCATGTATAATCCAAACTTATAATTTTTAGATTTTTTTTTCCTAGTATGAGAGACATTTTTTTCACTTTTTTTGTTCTAATAGGCAGTTTTCATTTATTTATTTTTGAAATCTTACACGGATTGAGTTAAAGGTAAAAAGTGACCTAAAAAGATCAACTGCTATAAATAATTATCTATGGACTGGAAAGTAACCCACACTTCAATGTATAAGTTTTCCTAGATAGTTTAGAAATTATATTTTGAAAATTAGTTAAAAATCTAAAAAGTAAAAACAAGCTTCATTTTTTTCTCAATCTAATGTATTTCTATAGTTTCTCAAAATCGAAAACTATTTTCGGATTTTTAAAAAGAACATTTTCATACTTTACAAAAATAATCTGGAAACCAACTCTTCTTCAATTTGATACTTCAATTCTCATACAAGACAATGAAAATAATCTCTTTCTTCTCTTCTTTTTTTCACAATTTTTTCAAGTTATGTATATTAATATGGATGGGCATTACCTTAGTGGAGCCTTACCCCCATTTTGCCCCTAAATGGGGTTTGGGGGTGGGGGTAAATTTTGCCCCCAAAAGCCAAAACTTAAATGGAGACGGGTCTCGTTTCCTCTTTTCCTCATTTTTATATATATATATATATTATTTTTTTTAAAAAAAAAAAAATCCTTTAGATTAAATTAAATCAATTATATATTTTATATTATTTATTATAATGAATATCAACGTAGATCAAATGATCTAATTTCGAATTTTAAATTTTAAATTTTTGATTGAAAAATATTAAAATAGAAAATAGAAAATATAGGAAAAATAGGGGATAAAAAAAATAAAAATAAAAACAAAAACAAAACAAAACAAGGGTTGTTGAAGGCAATGATAATCAAAGACAGACAGGATTAGACACCACAACAGTCCCACCAACCAATTAAACTTTGACAGTTATCATCTCCTAATCCTTCAAAAATGACAATTCTCCACTACAAATATTTTTCTACATCAAAACTTAAATTTTAATTAGATATGTTTAATTAATGCTGCTTGTTATTACTTAACTAGCTAGATCTCTCATCTCATTGATCATTGAAGATAGATTTTATTTAGTTTGTTAAAGTTGTCCTAACTCTTTCATTCAAATAAAATATTATAAATTATAAATGAATATGTTAATATAATCAAATAAGAAGATGTGTAATTAATTAATTAATCAAAATTTGTTTAGTTGAACTTAAAAATAAGTATTATCAAATGAATTTTCTTGAACAGTTTACATTTTTTTTTAACCTAGTACGAATAGAAATATCTTTAAATTCTTCATTAAGTTGAAAGATATATAATATATGTTATGGGATCACGGTTTTTGAATTAACTTAATAAACTGTATATATTCAAGTTAATTATTTATTTTCTTAATCATAAATATATTCTAAAATAATAAGACAAACAACATACAAGAACAATGAAAACCATACAAAAAAGTGTCCATGTATTTAAAAATGCTTGAAAGAGACTTTTCTACAGTAATGGATTTATCAAGAAACATTTCTATGTAATTTTTTTTAAAGACACATTTCTATGTATTTACAATTTTATTAATATGTGAAATATATATATAAAGTTATTTAATAATCAACAGCCTCTGTCATATATGTCACCATACAGCACCATAGTTGCTATCGTTTTTTAATTTTGGCTCAGTTTGGCATTGTTGTGCTGTGGGGAGAAATGCTTCTGAAATTGCTGTGGGGGGAATTGCTTTTGGAATGACTTTTGGAATTGTTGTGGGAAGAACCAGCTGAGTGTTTGATAAACTGATTTTCAAAAATGCTGTGAGAACTAAAAGCAATTTCAATGTGTTTGGTAAACTGATATAAAAAGTATTGTGAGTGTGTAAAATTACTAAAAGGACAAAGACATTTAAATGATACTAATTTGTCATACTTTATATTTTTCTTGTTTATTTGTATTTAGTGTTAAGTGTTATATAATTATGGTACTTTATTGAATTAATTATCCATATTTTTTATTCTACTTTATTTAATTAATTAGTCATATTTCTTTATTTCTTTATTTCTTTATTTTATTCTACTTTATTTTTTATTTTATTTTTATTTTACTTTATTGAATTAATTATGGAAACATTTTTTTTTTGTACAAAAATATAAGCCCAATTTAAAAAAAAAAAAATCGTTAAAGGCAATGACAAAGTTGAAAAGTTAGTAAAATTTCATTTAATATCACTGTAGCGCGTTTTCTAAAAGCAGAAACCAAAATCCAAAAGCATGTATTTGTAGCTTCTCAAAAACTCAGTTGGGAGAAGCTACAAGTGACCAAAAGCACTTCCCCACGATTTTACCAAACACCCTGTCTGAGGTCCAGAATCACTTTTGACCCCAAAAACAGTTGGGGAAGCAATACCAAACTGAGTCTTTGTTGATAGCAACTTAACAGCACGATGGAGGATTAATTTTTATAGCAACTTGAAATTTATTCTTCGTTGGAATCCAATCCAAGAACCCAGAAAAATCAAAGGTTTGAATATATATATTTAATTGTCATAACTTCCAATATTGCAAAAAATGAAAATGTCATAACTTCCACAAAAAATAGACTTTGTTTTCAGGAATAAAAATCCACAAAAACCTCGAACAATTAATCTGCCCCGTTTTTTTATTATTATAAATTAAAAGTTTTTTTTATAAAAAATAATTCATATATTATCATAAAAAGGTGAATATACTTTACTTTAAACTTTTTTCAATATTCTTTTCATCTATAATATCAACTTTACAAGGGACTTTCTAAAAAAATCATATATTAATAAAATGTTTATATATATATAATCATATAATTTTTATTTAGGTTATAATTGAATAACAATTTGATGGTTTTATTTTTTAAGGAAACAACTTGGTGTTGAGTTATAAAATATTGAATTGAATTTATATCACTTGTATAATTTAATTTTATTTGGTTTTAAATAATATTATTATTCTATGGTATATCTAAATTACCCAAATATAAATTATTAAATTTATTGAGAAGAATATTAGCTCGGTATAAATAGTTCATTTCAATTTTTTATTTATTTATATATGACACTAAACAGGTAGGAGATTTGTTGGGATCCGTTAGGATGTACAGAGATCAAACATTATAAATACGGTCTTGATATCCACTCTCATAATTTGAAGTTATTTAATCCATATAACTTGTATTTTCATTTCAATCTAATACTGTAAAGTATAATCAATAAAAAAATTATTATTTTTTATTATCATTGAACAAAGGTATATACCCACTTTAATCTTGATCAATCATAGTTAACAAATAAATGTCAATATATATATATCATAGTTAACAAATAAATGTCAATATATATATATGAAAACTAATTAGTAACCATAAAATAAACATTAAAAAATTTATTTCATGTATCAATAACTCAGAGATTGATTGCCAACTAAAAAAAAAAAAAAAAGATGCGGAACAAATATATAGAAGTGGTTACGAACGTTTTCACAACATAGATGGTGTAAATTTAGCAAATAGAAATGTTAAACTTTTTTTTTTTTTCATTTTACACAATTTGATATTAAATGAGTGTATATATGCGAAATTTGCAAAGATGGTGTAAATTTAGCAAATAGAAATGTATAACTTTTTTTTTTTTCATTTTATATGGGTTGACATTAAATGAATGTATATATGTGACCCCGTATAGATCGTGTAAATTTAGCAAATATAAATATAAAACTTTTTTTTTTACACAATTTGACATTAAACCAGTCTATATATGTGAAACCTATATAGATGGTGTAAAAGTAGCACATAGAAATGTATAACTACTATTTTTTTTTTCATTTTATATAATTTGACATTAAACGGGTCTATATATAAGAAACCTACATAGATAATATAAATAAATATATATATATATATATATATATATATATATATATGTGTGTGTGTAAAACCTATATAGATGATGTAAATTTAGCAAATAAATGTTCAACTATTAACATTATATAAATCTATATATACGAAACTTGTATCAAGTATTTTTATGTGATCTGATATTTGAATATTTATTCTCATAATTAAAAGATATCTACCGTAACAACAACGAGACTTATATTAAATAAGTTAGTCGTGGTTCAATTATTTACTTTTTCGCACATGTGAGATATCTACTGAAAGAGGAAAACAATCAAACATACATAAATATGGACATTGTTTGGGTATCCAACTATACTGATCAACCAATGGTTGGTTGCCACGTAATTCAAAATAAGGAGAAAATAGTAAAAAATAAAAGAGTTTTTACCACGTGACAACACTTTAGTAGGGGATCAATATAATTGGGTATTGACCGGTCAGTATGACCAGATAGATGATGATAAATACATGAGTCACTTCTTGACATGGATGATTCATCATTCATGATTCTATCAAAAAATTTTGAATTCCAATAAAAGAACAAATCATGAATAAAATTTTGGAAGATTCTTGATAGGACCCCACCATTTAAAATCAAAGCTTTTCCAGCCATTCAAATTTCAAAGAATTGCATAAAAAATAAAATCAAACAAGCTTGTTTACTGTACATTACCAGTAAATGCTGTGGCCTACACATGACCAATCAAATAATTTCAAATTTAACAACTCATTCTTGACATGCCATGACATTTTTTTTTTCTTTTTAATTTTTTCTTCTTGGGATTTCACCTTTTTATCTTGATATTTATTTAAATTATTAATTTTAATAATTTTTTTATAAAAAATTCAAAGGTTGGATGAGTTTTTATATCATTTGAAATATGTAATATGTATGATGGTAAATAAAAGCAATGATTTTTTTTTTGACTTATAAAAGCAATAATTTAAAGAATAATTTATTGATTGGTGCATATGACACGATGAGATCAACCATCATTTTCTGTTTACATAAAAAAAATAAAAAATAAAAAAACAGAATTGAACACAAAGAATAAAAAGGACAACAACGTAAAGTAATGTACAATTTCGTAAACTAAAAATGTGAAATTTTATTTAGTTTAATATGATGTTTGTGAATTTCAATGTGAACTGTATATGCACTCTAATAAGGGAAAGTATCATTTTAACCCCTGAGTTTAACTTTATTATTAAAACAAGGATATGGTTTGGACATATTGGTTTTTTCTCCCCCTAAAATCAAACAAACCGATAAAGACCCCCTTCTGTCACATTTACCATCTAAAATAATTGTTGGTCACCGTTGACCGTTAAAATTGAAGGGTATTATTGTAAAAGTATAAAATTAAAAAAATTAATTTTTTTTTTTAAAAAAAAAAAAAAAATCTCTGTAAAACAACTCTCTCTCTCATACAACTATTCTTGTTTCTCTCTCTCATCCGATCATCATCCTCTCCACTGAACCACAACCACCACCACCATCGATTCATCACATCCTCTAATCACCACCATAACCAACCCACTTGTTGTCGTTGTTCTTCTTCAACTTATGTTTCGGTTTGGTTCGATTTGTTGCTTGGATTTTTGAATCGAATCAGGGTTTGGTGGTATGAAATCTCTCAAAAAACCCCACTGAAACCGTCAAAAACTCTCACACGAAACCCTCAAGACTAGGTTTGATTTGGTTTCTATCTGGGTCGATTCGACTTCAATTTGGTTTTATGTCAATTTGGTTTCGATTTCAATTTGGGCAGATTAGGTTTCAATTTGATTTTTTGGGATTAATGTTCTGGATATGTTTGGTTGGTGGTTCGAACAAATGGATTTGGGTTTGGTAGGTGTTTCAATGGTTTGGGTTTGGGTGTTTCGAATATGGAATTGGGGTGGGCTGTTGTATGATTGACGGTGGAGGCTGGATTTTTGGGGTAGTTCACGGTTTGGTCTTTGAGGTGTGGTGGTCCGGTGGAGAAGATGATAATCACGGTGACAGAAAGAGATTGTGTTGGAGATGGTGTTGGAGATGGTGTTTTGGTGGTTGGATCGATTTGACGATGATTTATGGGTTTGGTGGCTGATAAATGGTGAATTGTTTTTTTTCCTTGAATTTTTAAGATCCATATTGGGTTTTTTGGATCGATTTGGTTTCAAATGTGGATTTTGTGGTGAATCAATTTCGAATTGGTTTCAAATTGGATCGATTTGGTTTCGAATTTGGATTATGGGTGGGTTGTTGTGTGGACATGGTAGTGGATGGCTGGATTTGGGGGCGACGATGGGTGGTTCGACGGTGGATGATTTCTAGGTTCAGGTGGAGATGGAGGTGGATATGCTTGGTGAAGATGAATAACCAAATAAGATATCCGGTTCTTTTTTTTTTTCAATTCTTTACTTTTGTTTATTTATAATTTTGTTTTTAAAATTTTAAAATAAAAATAAAAAGAGATATTTCCACCATCCATCTAAAAGATGGATGGTAGATATCATTTTTTTTAATTATTATTATTTTTTATTATTTTTGGGTTTTCTACTTTTTAAATATTTTTTTATTTAATAAATTATAAAGGTAAAATAGTAACTATACAGAGTAAATGTATCATAGAAGGTATTTAATACATTTAATGGCTGGAAAAAATAACACAAGAGGCATATAATACATTTTTTCCATTTAAGGGAGGAGATCAGTCAATATGTCCAAACCATGTCCTCGTCCTATAATACATTCTTTGTATCATAATTACACGATTGAAATGATTGGATTTTATAGATGTCACATCATTTGGACTATAAATTTAGTATTCAAATTTTGATAAAAAAAAAAAAACAAACAAAAGGAAATACATATCAAATCCTAACCAATGTGGACCATTTTATGGTTGTTCATATATCACACTTAAAATACTACTCTTTGCTATATAAAAAAAATAAAATACTACACTTTACAATTTTTTTTCCTAAATTCTTTTCCAAATATTTGTAGGACGTGAAGCGTCGACCTCACATTACTCTCCACATAATCTCATAATTTATAAGATGTTGACACCTTATATGCTACAAATATTTAAGAAAGAATTTGAGATTTTTTTTGGAACATCTAGTATTATTTTAAAAAAAATAGAGAAATTTTAGATGTTTCAATTATTTTTTTAAAATTTTATCTTAAATGATATGACACGTGAGATGTCAATGTTACACCTGTCTTCATATAATCTTATGATTTATAAGATACTTACACTTCACGTATCATATCTTAAGAAAAATATTTAGAACGTCTATTGTTACTCAAAATTAACATTATCATACTAATCATCATTACTGTTTATAGTTTCATAGTGGTATACGAGTCATGTTATTGCACAATATTTATAAAGGTATTAAGTATCTAATATCTTAAATTTAATGATTAAATAAAAAATCAAAAACTTTAAAAAGTAAAAGCAGACTATCCAACAACTAAAGGAAATATATCTCATCCTAATTTGTGAGTTTGAAAGAAACACTTGATCCTATAATTATATATAACTTATATATCATTATATTAGATTATGGAAAAAGATCGAGTAATTTTTTAAAGCAAGATTGATTTCATATTCAGATCCAAAAAACTACCACATACTCTAGACAAAAGTGCAAGAAAATATTGAGAGGTGTAATTAAGAAAGTGAATACAAATACTTAGGGGTCGTTTTTTTTGTGTCCGAAAACTGAACCATCATAAATTTTTCTAAAGGTCGAATAAGAGCTAAAATCTAAATTTGAATGGTATTTTTTTTCTCACATCTGAATGTATTGTTAACATATTTATTTTTTAAAAGTAAAATGGCTGAAAATAAGTAATTTTACATTTATACTTATGTAAAACAATTATACATATAATATGAAATAAAAACAATCAAAAAATAATAACTATATATGAACACATATGATCATGATTTTCTTTTCCGATTACAAACAAACTTAATTTTTACTAAGAAAAAAAAATGTTTTTTTTAAAAGGGGATATATAAATACATCACTTTAATATCATGATAAAGTATTGATAGTAAACGCCGATATGAGAAGTTATTAGGGTTATTTTTTATTTTTAAAGCTATTTAAAATAAACAATATATTAAAATAAAGATTTCTATACTATATATAATTATGATGAAATTATAAATATATTACATATGGAATAATATAAGAAGAAAAGGTTTTGGATTACATTTAATATAATTAAGTGATTTGCAATTAAGTGAAAAATCATGATTATTGTCTTTTTATTTTTTGTTTTTTTTAATATTTTTAAGTTGTTTGACCACATAGAAAAACAAAAAAAACAACTTAATAATTATAATTCAGACCCAATAAATTTTAAGTGAAAAAGCAAACGATCCCTTAAACCATAATTATTAATATTTGAAGACCAAAATAAAAAATATTGTTGATATCCCAATATTAGGAGGATATTAACGATATTTCTATCGAAATTTTCAAAAATTTGAACGTCTAATATTTTTACTGAAATCGGTATGATCATATTATGATATATTCGAAAATATGATTATTTTGTTAATCATGCCACATGATATGATAAAATGTATCGCGTGCTTAATGTACAGTATATTTTCACAAAGAAGTGGACCCCGCATCTGATTTGGTCCTGACGTGGAAACACTTTCAGTCTAATCTATAAAACAACGCAGTTTCCGATCCACTTTCCAATCTGCTTGAACTTTACCGCAAAACACAAGACACAACAACACAAAGTTAAAACTTCAAAGTAAAATATAACTGAAAATAAAATTAAAAATTAAAAAAATGAAAATAAAATAACACTGAAAATCTTCTAAAACCAGTAAGAAATCAGGGGCTCCACTGTAAATACATAAAAAAATAATGCGGTTTTTTTGCAAACCTAGAACCTCCTCCTTCACTATATATAACCCCAGTTCAATTCTCTCTTTTTCTCTATATTTCTCTGTCTGTAGGTGCTTCTCTTCAATTATTATACAAAAAACACACCAACCCAGAAAAAAAGGGTGTTTTTTTTCTCTCTCTTTCTTACAAGACCTGTCCTTTAAATCTGTCTGTTTGTCTCTCTACTGGTGGAGCTTTAACAGGTATGTATGTTTGAAAGATATGCATTTGATGTTGTTATTGTTGATTTGGGAAGATACATTCACTGTTAGTGATCTGGGGTGGTGGTTGATGATCAGTTTGAATCTGAAACATGGTTTTTTTGATCTAAAGTTATTGTCTCGCTGATCAAAGTTTTGATTTTGTTTTTAATTTTTATTTCTTCTGAATTCATTTGGCTGATCTGGGTGTTAAGATTGGTGATTATGTACGACTGGTGATTATGTACGATTGTTGATTATGCTAATGAAAAATTCTGATCTTTAGTGTGTTTTAAATTTTAATCTACTTATGTTTATGTACATATGTATGTGTGTAATGTAGACATGTAGTGTGCTTAAGCTGTATTGTTTTTTTGAATTGAACTCAGCTTGTTTGTTGTGTTAAATACTGTTTTCTGATATGGGTTTGTCTTATTAGTTGAAGAACAAAAAAAAAAAAAAACAGAAAAAAACATAGGTCTATTTTACGCAGCACGCAACTGGAATTAGTACTGCTTACGGATTAGACTAGGAAGGTTGCGAATGATCTAGTGCTATCGGGATTATGTAATTGAAGCATTGTATTGTGTTGCCATAATGCATGATGCTTAAGTTTTTTTTTTTTGTTTGTTTCCACATCAGTGAAAATGTTACAACATTATGATTACTATGAAGATCTTGGATTTTTCTTAATGATTGAGTAGCTTTCATGATTTTTTCTTGTGAGGAATAGAGAGCTTCATAGCTTGATTTGGATGCCTATTGCTTATTCCCTCACCTTGCTTTTGTTTATTTATTGAATTGTAGGCATTTGCAAACTATGGGTTCTAAATCAGTGGTGGATATGATAGAGGCCTCTTCAGGGGTCCATTTTTCTGGGTTTCATATGGATAATTTGGAGGCTAGAAATACAGAAACGGGGCAGCCAACGACTTCTGCTGCTGATAATGTGCTTAAACAACCTTTTGTCATTGGTAAGTTTTGCATGCAATATTCTATGGAAGAGTTGCTTGGTGTTTGGTTAATTATGTTCTCATTCTATGAAATTTTCCAATGCAATGCTTTTGTGTAATTATATCATGAAATCGTGGGGTAGCTTCTCTCATATATTCGTGTTTCGTTTTAATGTTGCAGGAGTTGCTGGGGGGGCAGCATCTGGGAAGACTACTGTTTGTGATATGATTATTCAGCAGCTTCATGATCAACGTGTTGTACTTGTTAACCAGGTAATGTATTTCCTGATACGAAATTAATTTTGGTGTCATGTGGATAGAACTCTTACCTGCTAAATCACAAACCCCTCAGCAGGCATTTTATTTTAGATTCTAATGTATTGTCAAGGTTACAAAGGGGAGTTGTCATCCTCTTACTGGTTATGAACTAAGATACTTACAGAATTGAGAGAATTAATCATATGCTCTCGGCCTTTAACTAAATCAGATGTTTGTGACAATTTCGGTAGTGTTGAACCAAATAACAATGACAAAAAAAAAAATTCATTGTCAGTTTTGAACATCAACGAAATAGTTTATGTTGAATATGAGCTAGCCATCCACCTAATTTAGTTGACATTCGGATTTTGGATTTCTTTTGTGCTTCTTTCAGTTTGTATATGCTTAGCTTGTCTATTTAACATCTTTTAAATTATGTGCTATCTGGCTGCCTTGTTACAGTCTTGTCTCAATTCTGTACTCTTGAGGATTAAAAATTTGGCCTTAATGAAACTTGATGTAGAAACTTTGATCTCTTTTTGAACTCCTTTTTTCTGGTTTTATCCTGCTATAGCACTAATTCATGAAAGATTCTGCTATAGCACTAATTTATGAAAGATTCATGCTGCAATCTAATGGTGTGTTGTATGAGACGAGCTTTTTTTCCTTCGCAAATACATAATTTTATATGAACAATTTGGCAGGATTCCTTTTATCACAATCTGACTGAAGAGGAACTTGCAAGAGTTCATGAATACAACTTTGACCATCCTGGTGAGGGCATTAATGTGATATAAATTTGAAATATCAGGAATCAATTGTTTGTGCTGAATTCTATTGTGCAATGCTGGAATTTAGATAAACTAAGAGCTGAAGCCTTTTGTTCATGCTTTGATCTTTTACTTAGTTATATGCTTGTATTTTTTCCTGAACCGTGGTCTTATTAAGTTTGCATATCAGCATATGTGGTAAAAACATAGAAGTCCTTGATTGGAATATATAAAGCCAAACCGAACTTGTTTAAATTTAAGCGGTAGAAAAAGAATAAATTATGGTGTTTACTTTCTCTTCTATCCATACTTTCCCCCCAAGTTTCTGCTGGCTCAGACATTTAAATGCAATATTGCTCTTACTTTCAGATGCATTTGACACTGATCAGTTATTATCTTCTATGGAGAAGTTGAGGCATGGGAAAGCTGTAGATATTCCAAACTACGACTTTAAGAGTTACAAAAATAATGTCTTTCCAGCAAGAAGGGTACGTATATCTTATGGTCCAGACACATGCCATTTGACATTTAGTTGCCAATCTTAACTGCAAATAGCTATAGCAGATGCTGTGGAGTAAATATAAAGTTTTGATTGCCTGTTCTTTTCCTTTGAAGAGTTCCACAATTATTATATCCAACAATGTATATATGTATATACAGATAATCTATAAGAATGCTATTTGTACATGTTAGCCTTTTCTCCTTAACTTTAATATTAATAAGATTTTTCTAAAAATTCTTTATTTAAAATATAAGATATTGTTCTGGTAACCCATGTGTCATGCTGTTTTTACAAACATGATCACTGCTCTCCAATGTGGACTTGTGGTGTGTATACAGTAAATTTGTGTGTTTTTGTTATCTTCAGCTATGTATGATCTATTATACTGTAGCATATATACAAATATAATAACAGGTGGAATTATCTGACACAGGCACAAAAAATAAATAAATACAATCATAGGTGGAAGGTGCTTTGATGAATCTTACATTTTTTTTTTAATTAGCGTATGAGTGAGAGTGACGTACAGCTGTTGTACTATAACATTGGACGGTTTTTGTACACGACTTATTTTGTCTTTCTGAATAATTTATCAGGTTCTGTAGTCTAAGCTCTCTATATAAAGAGCTATTATATGATGTATTTGCACTGTGTTTTATGCAGGTCAATCCTTCTGATGTTATACTTTTGGAAGGCATACTTATTTTCCATGATCCTCGTGTTCGAGAGCTGATGAACATGAAGATATTTGTAGATACAGGTTGTTAATATTTCCAATTTAAGTGCTAGATATTGATCTCAGGGTATAACAGCTACTATTTGGCATATTTTTCTCAACTTACATCTAATTAAAATGATGACGTGGTATTGTGGCATTATTTTCAGTACAAGTTTTGAAGTATTTAATTATATTGGGTTATAAAAATTTATTTATGGGGTACTGGCAGAGTCTAGCTTTGCTAAAACTGGAGTTGGCTGGATGAATGACTGCTTTTACATATATCGGATTAGGAAATAAAACTGACTTAATTGCAGTAATACGTTATCTTCAACCCTTCTTCCAGTCCTGAACCTTTTCCTATGTAGTACCCGATACAGATTAAGTTATTAGTATTCCTATATATATATATTATATAGTTCAGTAACTTGGGGTTGCTTTGGTTAGATGGTTTTTATACCAAATTGGTGAAACCAGTGGTTCCTAACATTTTTGTTTGGAGAATGACTTGTATTAGGAATGTATTTTATGTCACTTCATTGTGTTACTAAGTTGGGCTGTTATTTTACATTGTAAAATTTTCAGTGCAGATGCTGATGTACGTCTGGCGAGGAGAATAAGGCGTGATACTGTTGAGAAGGGTAGAGATATTGGTACTGTACTTGATCAGGTAAGATCTTTGTACTTTACCTATTAGATTAGCATAGATTTTGATAACAAAAAATGACAGCATACCGTTTTATTGGAACTTCTTGGAGATATTAAGGAGTACACTTCATTTTCTATGTTTTTGGCTAGAGAAAAATGTTAACGTATATTTTGTGCTGCAAAAGACCTATGTTGAGGTAGTGGGAATAAGATCTTAAATGTACCTGATTTTGTCTTCTGTACTTGAGATCATTGCCTTGAGTATTCCCACTCTAGGAGGCTGAGATGAATCTACTTTGTGAATATTGTTTAGTCTTTCTGACCTTTACATTCTGTTTACTTCTCCATGATAAAAGAGAGGAAGAGAAAATATTAGGTTTCCCTTTGATTCTGTTGTTTGATTCATAAACCAAGACAAATGAAATAGATGAGAAAATCGTTGAAACTTTTCCTCTGATTTTTCCCTATATACTTATTACTTTTCTGTATAACCAAATGGATGAAAATAAAATACTTTATCTTAGTTTCTCTCTCTCTCTCTCTCGTCATTTCATAAATAAACCTAATGGAAGCTTGATGACCAGTGATTGCATGAAATCTAGGTTACATGCATATATATATATATATATATATATAATTCCCCCTTCTTTTTTAGCTTTTTATTTTTATTTAGATAATTCTGTTCCTCATGCATATGTATTTAACATGCCATGTGTGATGTTAGTACTTTATTAATTTGAATGCAGTACTCAAAATTTGTCAAGCCTGCTTTCGACGACTTTATACTTCCAACAAAGAAATTTGCGGACATCATTATTCCCCGCGGAGGAGATAATCACGTAGCCATTGATTTGATTGTGCAACATATTCGCACAAAACTTGGCCAGCATGATCTCTGTAAAATATACCCTAATCTTTATGTCATTCATTCAACTTTTCAGGTATCACTTCAATACTATTAGCTAACATGGTGTTGAGTGTGTGGGTGGGGCTGGTGCTTCATTTTTCAGTTTCTTGTTGCATGGTGATATTTTTATAATTGTTGCTGATCTCTTGCAGATACGGGGTATGCATACCCTTATACGTGATGCTCAAACAACAAAACATGACTTCGTTTTTTATGCTGATCGGTTGATTCGTTTGGTGGGTATATACTTCTGTTTCATGGTTCCTTCACTGTAATGGAAGAAACAAGTTCTTTCTTTTTCTTTGTCCATTCATCATGTCTGTTGCACCTTTGCCAGGTTGTCGAGCATGGCTTAGGACATCTTCCATTTACTGAGAAGCAAGTGATTACTCCAACTGGTAAGAAAATCTTACTCAATATTGTACCTACCATTCGTAATTTCTCACATAGACCATAGTAATTCTTGTTCTTGTTTGTTTTTGCTTGTGTTTGTTTAATGCATGTGATGTCTAGACCTTGGAGATTTTTTCAGACCAGTGCGATTATTATGCTTTTCTACAAACTGAAAATGTCTTCTGTTTCCTTCAAGATTTAATAAACTTTAGCCCAATTTTTCGTAATGCTACTCAACAAGTCACCTCAAGGGTGTTGAAAATGATAATGCTAAGATTTGAGAGGAATCATAGTTTTATTACTTTCATCTCTTTGCATGCGTTGTTGTCACTGCTTTGGTTGTTTGTTATTCATATAGCTATGAAACTTTAATTGTTGATGCTTTGCGTTCACAACATTTCTCTTTTGTTATGAATGCAGGATCTGTATATACTGGTGTAGATTTTTGTAAGAGGTTATGTGGTGTATCTGTTATTAGGAGGTACATATCTAACTCACTTTGAAATCTCCTTTTTATCACTTTTTTGATTTTTTTTTTTGGTTTGCTGGGCATGGTGGTTTCAGGTTATTGCTTATTGTTGTTTCACTATGAATATTATTGTAATTTGTACCAAGTACCAAGTACCAACTTGCTCAGTAACTTACTATGTCTTATGAACTTCATTTTTTCCTTTTCTTTCTTGCTTTTTCTTTTTTCGTTGTTTCCCTTTGCATAATAAGTTGTTGAACTGCTTGTTAATACTCTCTCAAATTGATGCAAGTGGGGAGAGCATGGAGAATGCTTTGCGAGCATGTTGTAAAGGTATCAAGATCGGCAAGATTCTTATTCATAGGGAAGGCGACAATGGTCAGCAGGTTTGTAAAGTCAATTTCCTGTTTTCACTATACCTGCTTGTGGTCGTCTGTGTATCCTCAAGTTTCGTCTGACGGTTCAACAATTTGGCAGCTAATCTATGAAAAATTGCCACAAGACATCTCAGAAAGGCATGTGTTACTGTTGGATCCTATTCTAGGAACAGGTTCGTCTCTTTCATGCCGGAAAACATACATGTCATCAGTTTTATTCCCATCTTAAGTTTTCCACTTTGCATTGCCTTAACTAAATTTATGCAGACCTAAGCTTATATACTTGCACTGTGGCAATTACCGGTGGCCCTCACTGTTCTGTGTCAATCAGGCAGCCTAAAAAATATTAGCTATTAAGGGCATCTGCAATTTAGTGAAAACTATTTGAATGCTTAATAGCTAAATATCTGCCATTAACCTAATATAAATATCATTATTTCTTACAGGAAACTCGGCTGTTCAAGCTATATCTTTACTTATAAGCAAGGGTGTACCAGAGCCAAATATCATATTTCTCAATCTCATATCTGTAAGTGCATTTAATTCTCGAGTTCTTGTTTTGATTAACTTCTCATACCAAGTTTTGTTATGGATTTTCTCAGTCTGATGTCTTCACATGGGAAATTTCTACTTACACAACAATGTCTATGTCTCTTACCAGGCACCTCAGGGTGTACATGTGGTCTGCAAAAGCTTCCCAAGAATAAAGATAGTGACATCTGAGATAGATATCGGTTTGAATGAAGATTTTCGTGTCGTTCCTGGCATGGGTGAATTTGGAGATCGATATTTTGGTACCGATGATGATGAAGTAATGGTCACTCAGATATCGTCAAACTAGAGCTGCTGATTGTTCAACCAGCCAATCATTTTATCAGATTATCATCTACACAAAGTTTGGGGAATCTGCTTGACTTGCTCGACTTCATTATGTTGGGCCTTGCATTTCCGTTTTTAACAATTTTGATTCCATTGAACCTGTAGTTGTCATTTTTGGATATCTGTTTTTCCATTTTCCGAAACTTCCGAGTTAAGCTGGGGGGGTGTTTGATTACATATTTTTACGTTCTTAAGTTGATACCCTAAAAAGGGTATAACAAGTTATTAGGTAGTGAGGAGCCATCTGTTACGATTTCTTGCCCTGTAATACTGCTACCCAACCCCCACATAGAAAATGTTATCCATTTGGCATGGCTGAGACAGAGAGGGGAATAGTTTTGGGGACAACTTGAAACTGCTAGATCAGCTTTCCCTTCGCATATGTATTTATGAACCCAAATATTTATAAAATTCCATGCTATATTTACTATTGGTTGAATTCGTTAATCTGGGTTTATATCATTTTACATTTCCTGCTCTATTGAGCTATGTTTTAAAATGCGGTTTGAGGCGGGCGTCTCGAGGCGGCCTCGCCCGCCTCTTCGCAAAAGCGCCCTGGTGCGGCCGCACCAAGGGGACAAGTTGGAACGTTCGCCTCCGACGCATGAGGCGTCTGGATATGTGCCGAGTCTTCCAAATGCGGGCGCCTCGACACTGACTCAGGAATTGTAATTTTTGTTAAAAAAAAACCCGCAAACGCAGCGTTTTGAAGAAGAAAAAAGAAGAAAACGTTGTGTTTAGGAAAACCAAGCCCTAAATCCCCAAATCTTCAACGATCGATCTCTCTAACACTTCAAGTTCTTGCTTTTCTCTTCTTTAAGTCGATTGATCAGCGACATCATTCCCATCCGGAAACATCGGCGTTTGCTTCTCCTCTCCGGCGACGTCGAACTCTTCCTTCCTTTCTGGTGAGTTCTTCTTCTTCTTCTTCTTCTTTATCTGTTCGTCTGCTTCTTCTTGCTCTGTATTTCTTCATCTTGTTCTGTTTTTCATCTTGTTCTTGCTCTGTTTTTCTTCTTCGTCCTTTGATTTTATTCTTCATCGATTGCATCCACTTCAGCTTTACTCTTCTTCATCCTTTGCTCTGTTTTTCATCGACTGCATGTTCTCAGCTTTGTTCTTCTTCTTCGTTTGCTATTTTTTTTCTTAAAATTTCTTCTTGTTTGGTCAGTTGCTTCAATTTTCGATCAGCTTTGGTCTTCGATTTTCTTCCTTTTCTTCTTTTTATTTGTTAGCTGTCAAGTGTCAACAGGTAAGTGATAACACTTATTTTTATTTCTTCTTTGATTTGGTCTTCGATTTTCTTTTTATTTGTGTACTTGTGAGTTGTGTCATTGTATGTTGGTATTTGGTAATTGGTATAAAAGTCAACAGATAATAAATGAAAGTTTCAACTATATTGGTGGTGCTGTGACTGCTGTCACAACGCTGCTGTGTTTGTACTTGGTAATTGGTTATTGGTGTTGCTGTGTTGATACATGATGATACATGATAGAAATTATAAATTATATATTATATAAGTGTTTGAATATATATATCGGTTGTGTTGTCACAGCATTGCTGTGTTGGTAATTGGTTATTGGTGTTGGTATTGCTGTGTTGATGCATGATAAATTGATAATACATGATAGAAATTATAAATTATATATTTATACATTATATAAGTGTTTGAATATATATATTGGTGGTGCTGTCAGCTTGTCACAACACTGCTGTGTAGGTAATTGGTTAGTGGTGTTGCTGTTGCAGTGTTGATACATGATAATACATGATAATACATGATAATACATGATAGAAATTATATATTATATATTTATATATTATATAAGTGTTTGAATATATATATATATATATATATATATTTGTTATCAACAGTTAACTTTTACTGTGTTAGTATATAAGTCAACAATCAACACTTATATAAGTATATCATATACATTATATAAATTATAAATTATATAAGTGTTTGATTATAATTTTTTATTATTATTTGTTATCAACAGATAACATAGCTTTACAGTTTTACTTGATTATTTTGTTGTAGTTTTTTAGATGTCGAATCGAAAATATTCGGTTTGAAAGTATGGGATTGAGGTTGAAATGGATGAGCAAAAGGGATATAAGTACCTCCAATGTAAGTTTTGTGATAGAGTATTGAAGGGTGGAGTGTTTCGGATGAAAGAACACCTTGCGGGTGTTCATGGTAATGTTGTCTCGTGTACAAAGGTCACCCCAGAAGTGAGAGAAGAAATCAAAACTTATATGTTGTCAAATAAAAAGGCAAAAAATAGGGCACAATTGATGCGTGAAGAAAGGATCGACAATTGTATCACCTTAAACAGTCTATCCAAAAAAGGTTCAAGCCCAGGTAGTGTTTCTGAAAGAGGGATCAGAGGACCGATTGATAGATTTGTAGTGAATGTTGAAAATGAGGTGGTGGAGGATTTGGGGGGAAGTGATAAAGGAGTCAAAGGACTTAAGAAGGAGGCACGCGGAAACACATGTTCGGACATAGCCGACTTCTTCTATGAGAATGGACTCGCCTTTAATGTTGCTAGTAGTCCATCGTTCGTCAAAATGCTCCGTTCAGTTGGGACTTACGGGCGTGGTCTAAAACCACCTACAACTCATGAGTTGAGCACATCACTATTGTTAAAGGCAGAAGGTAAAACCCAAGCAGTTGTTGATGATATAAAGAAAACATGGAGTAAAACAAGAGTGTCTATTATGTCGGATGGGTGGAAGGATATGAGAGGAAGACAGTTGATAAACTTTCTTGTAAACAATCCGTATGGCACGGTGTTCTTAAAGTCGGTCGATGCTAGTGATGCAATTAAAGATGCTACACTATTGTTTAACCTATTGGATTCTATGATTGAAGAAGTTGGAGAAGACATTGTGGTCCAAGTGGTGACGGATAATACATCGAATTACAAGAAAGCGGGTGAAATGTTGATGGAGAAGAGGAAACGGCTGTGGTGGACACCGTGTGCAGCTCATTGTATTGATCTAATGCTTGAGAAAATTGGATCTTTACCTCAACACCAAAATGCATTGAGGAAAGCTAAGATGGTATAAATCATTAAATCGATATAGAAATGCTTTCTATTTAGTATTAATCATTTCAAAAATATTAAGTGTTGTATTCTTGTGCTATAATAGGTGAGTAATTTCATATACAACCACAGATGGGTATTGGTTTTGATGAGAAAGCACACTAATAAAGAATTGATCCGTCCCGCTCCTACACGATTTGCTACTTCATTTTTAACATTAGACAGAATGTTAATTCTGAGGCAACCTTTGGAGCAAATGTTTACTTCAAAGGAATGAGATGGATGTACTTGGCCAAAAAAAGCCGAGGGAAAGGAAATCAAGAAGATCATCTTCAATGAAATTTTTTGGGGTAGCGTGTCTTATGCATTAAAGACAACTCGACCTCTTGTAAGTGTGTTGATGATGACAAATTCTGAACGACTGCCCGCAATGAGATTCATTTATGGTGCCATGGATAAGGCTAAGGAGGAGATAGCCGTAAATTTGGGAAATGAGGAAGGAGCTTACAAGGAGATATGGGGAATCATTGATGATAAGTGGTAGTATCAATTGCACCGCCATTTGCACGCAGTTGCGTACTATCTGAATCCCCGATTCCAATATTCGGATGGTTTATCTTCTCATATAGAGGTAAAGATTGGGTTGATGGTATGCATGGAAAAACTTATTCCCGATGAGGAGGCGAGAGTACGGGCTAATTTACAAGTTAATCTCTTTAAGAACAAGGAAGGGTTTTTTGGCTATGGACGTGCAAAATGTCTCATTGAAAATCTTAGCCCTGGTATGCCAAGTTATTGTTTACATGTATCAATTACGTTATGAAATTTATAGTATTGTCTTATAAGGAAATGAACAATGTTTATTATTCTCATTGTAGCCGATTGGTGGAGTTCATATGGAGACGAGGCTCCGGAACTTAAAGACTTTGCTGTGAAGGTTTTAAGTCTCACTTGCTCATCTTCAGCATGTGAGAGAAATTGGAGTACATTTAATTTGGTAAGGGTTTACTTATAATTATAAATACTAGAGTAAAATTTAGTATTCCTAATTAACAATTTCCTACAAATTATTTGTAGATTCACACGAAGAAGAGGAATCGATTAAGCACAAAGAAATTGAATTCTTTGGTGTACATAATGTATAATAAAAGGTTGCAGCACAAATACTTGAAGAAGAAGGCATTGAAGGATGATGAGGATCCATTGGTTCGTGAAGATGTGCCGTCAGATGATGAGTGGATTGTTGACACTGATGTAGTTGGGGGAACGTCCACAGATGTGGACATGACTCAGCCAAGTGGAAGCCAACAAGTAGGAGGGAAGAGAAAGAGAAATACAAGTAATTCTACAATCAAATTTAATAATTTTTACTTAGATAGAATGATATATTTAATTATAAATAGATAATATTACTTTGCATTTTTTGGTAGACAAAGGAAAGGCTTTGCAATGGGTGGATGAAGAACGAGGGTGGGAGGACATTTCAAACCTATACAACTCTCTAGGAACTTCAGATGATGATGATGATGATGAGAGTGATTACTCTTTTGATCCACATTTTAAGCCATTGGACACAAATGATAGCTTATGGGATAATTAGATACATAATGGTTATTTATCGTTAGGATGATGTTTTGTTTTTGTAATGTTTAATTTGTTTCAGACATTTTATGTTTGTATTATTGGATTTAACTTATTTCCCATTTTTTTATTGCATATTCTCTACTTAAATAATTTTTTAGATTTTTTTTACAATTTATTTTCCATTTTCGACTGAGGCGCCCGCCTCGATCGCCTCGTGGAGCCGTTCCCGCCTCGCACCGCTTTCCGCATTTTAAAACCTTGCTATTGAGAGCTCTAAGGTTCAACTGAGCTTGATCAACGTGTTTTTATATGCAATGTTTTGGATGAATATTAACTAGTGGTTGAGATTGTGTAATCAGTAGCATCCAGGAATTGCCTTTTTTGTATGCTATGTGCCTTCTTCCAGTACTTGTGCTATAAAAAAACAACAGAGGATGATGAGGGATGAGCTTTTCCACACAATATTTTTCAGGTTCTTGTGAGTGACAGGATGAGTGGATGAGTGCCCACTTGGCTCAGAGAGTGATCACTCATTGCTTTATCCAAGGTTGATAACCTTCGATGGGCTAATCTCTTTACACGTGTCGATAAACGGCTTGGTTGGATTCTGTTGGTATATTCCATCAGTAACTGATCTATATAGAGTGGTACTTGTGTTAGTTTGTTTTTGCATTTTCGTCTTGTACCTAATCTTTTTTCCCTCCTCTATCCAACTATATCCTCTGCATTAACCATGTCTGCCTTTGTTGGAAAGTATGCAGGTACTCTCCATCTCTCTTTATATCTCTAATATCTAACGTGTACACGTAAAACGTATATCGAAAACACGACTCCAGTGGTTTCAGAATTTGTCAGATACTTTTTTTCTAAAATTTGTCAAATATCTCTATAACCAAAAGCTTTGTTTTGATATTCTCCAGAGGAGCTTATCCAGAATGCCAAGTACATTGCCACACCAGGGAAGGGAATTTTGGCTGCAGATGAGAGCACTGGCACCATTGGCAAGCGTCTTGCCAGCATCAACGTCGAAAACATTGAATCCAACCGCCAATCCCTTCGCGAACTCCTCTTTACGTCTCCAAATGCTCTCTCCTTCCTCTCAGGTGTCATCCTTTTCGAGGAAACCCTCTACCAAAAGACCTCTGATGGGAAGCCTTTTGTTGAAGTCCTCCAGGAAAACAAAGTAGTTCCAGGGATCAAAGTTGACAAGGGTACTGTTGAGTTGGCAGGAACCAATGGCGAAACCACGACACAGGGTTTCGACTCATTGGGTGCCCGGTGCCAGCAGTACTACAAAGCTGGTGCCCGGTTCGCCAAGTGGCGTGCTGTACTGAAAATCGGTCCCAACGAGCCATCCGAATTGTCAATCCAGCAAAATGCACAGGGATTGGCTCGCTATGCTATCATATGCCAGGAGAATGGGTTGGTCCCCATTGTTGAACCAGAGATATTGACTGATGGGAGCCATGACATCAAAAAGTGTGCTGCTGTGACTGAAACAGTGCTTGCAGCAGTTTACAAGGCATTGAATGATCAACATGTTCTTCTTGAAGGCACATTGCTCAAGCCTAACATGGTCACTCCAGGCTCTGATAGCCCTAAGGTAACATATATATACTTTATAAAGCATATCAAATGCTTTGTTAAATTTGTCTTCCAAGCACACGTTAACAAAAGCCTTGAAAATATTGTTTTCTGAAGGTGGCACCAAAGGTGATAGCAGAGTACACTGTGACGGCACTTCGCCGGACTGTTCCACCAGCGGTGCCAGGGATTGTGTTCTTGTCCGGCGGGCAAAGTGAAGAGGAGGCAACGGTGAACCTAAACGCCATGAACAAGCTAGAGGTGTTGAAGCCATGGACACTCGCATTCTCATTCGGACGAGCCCTTCAACAAAGCACGCTCAAGACATGGGGTGGAAAGAAGGAGAATGTTGCCAAAGCTCAGGAGGCTTTCCTGGCCAGGTGCAAGGCCAATTCTGAGGCCACCCTCGGCAAGTACACAGGCGGTGGTGCCGGAGGATTGGCTTCTGAGAGCTTGTACGTTAAGGGTTACAAGTACTAGATGTGGTTCATATGCCTTTACACATATTGGGGTGGGGATTATGTGGAAATTGTTTCATGTTGATGTTTTAATTTCTCTCTTATATGCTTACTTTTGACTGATATTTTACCAATATTTGTTCATATGATCATTTAAATGTTCCATTCCACACCTCTCGATTTATGTTAGGATTTTCAATATTTGTTGTCCGATAGTTCGTTCACCTATATGCAATTTGAAGTTTTAAAGTGTAATTTGAGAAATAAAAATTACAAGTAAAATTTTACATATTTAGAATTCAAATTAAAAAATTATAATAATTCAATGTTCCAAAATTTACCTACAAGTAATGATAGGTATACAAACAATACATTTAACACTCGTATAAATTTGATCATTGTGCTAAACGTGTCATTACAAGCTTGTAGCATGGCCTAATGAACAAGAAAGGCTTTTGAGAGAAAACATTCTTATGATCAACTCAATAAAGTCAACATAGTGCATGCACATTCAAACTCCTGGATCTCAACTGATCACTTTGTACATGATTGTCATTAAGATTCATCAAGATAGAACATAAACATGCACTCGGTATTTAAAATGTTGGGACCGGAAAATGATAGTCCTATCTTCGACGCATGGAAGCTGTCGAGTATTATCATAGAGAAAAAACACAGCTCTGAAAGCCCTCAGGAGGGTATTATCTCCTTGTCTTCATGCATACAAATGCAGTTGCAGGAGGGTTCATTATCTCCTTGTCTTTGCTCTCTTCATGCATACAAAAGCTGTTGCAGGAAGGGAAATACACAACCAGACATGGGTGAACCTTCCTCGTGAAGTACATGGAAATGTGATAGCTCTTGTACTTGTTGGTTCTAATAGAAATCGTCAGATTCATCCTAAATTAAAACAAATTAAGTGGATATTATAACAAGAAAGAAGGTGGTAATGCTAGAAAGAAAGCATAAGTCTACATAAGGGGTGAAGAAAGTGGCGACATTGCTCACCACAGCAGATAAAATGTTCAGGTTTCTCACTTGCTATTGCATTCCAACTGTATTTTCTGCCTCAACAAGGATGGAGGAAGCTTCACTCAAATGCTCAATTCTTGTTTTATCCTTGCTACTGCCATGACCCTTTTATTGGACCGAGGCATGATACAACAGGGTAAGATGTGCTACAACATTAAATTATCATAAGATGCTAGAAAGATTGAAAATGTAAAACAATAGCAGAACAGGATGTTCATTCATACATGAGAATATTTGATGGTATCTTAACTCTGATCGGTCTTCTTACACGTATGAAGAGATGAACTATCTTGAGCTCTAAGTCGGTTTTCTACTGACAAGGGCTGCATCTCAGGTATCATGGGAATACCAAGGATAATACACCAATGCATATGTTCTGTAATGAATAGCATAATAAGTAAAAATAAGATTGATTGCTTAACATTCCTATACATATATTATAGGCATTTCACAAAAATTAAATGTATATAAGGATATATAACAATTGAAACAATTGAGAAACAATATATACACATAAGCCAATAAATGTCCATTACCAGATACAACAATTAGAAGCAGAAATTTATTGTCATTGAAACATATTTGTTGAAGAACATCAAATTTAAGGGCTCCGAGTGTACCTAACCTAAATATTGTGGCATTATCTCAGCAAGGAGCAAAGAAACCAATCATTCAAAATTACTAAATAAGACATGGTGTCATCTTATAAATGAATTCCAAGTTATTACCTGATTGGGGATGCCAATGGCAATTTCCCAACAGAGTCTTCATTCTTAGCCAATAAAACAAAAACTAAAGAAGGATAACAATTTTGGTACTAAAAATCAGCAACAATAGCAATAGTCTTGTGAAACACAAATTCTTCCCATTGAAAAACAAAAGTATATATAAAAACTAAAGAAGGATAAACATACATGAAAAACAAGGAACTACTAAATCTTATTCAAAGAGTAACTTATACACGAGGCTTTAAGCCTTTAATGACTGGCACTGCAGCAGTAACAGAAAAGCACAAAAAGGTCCATACCAATTCAAGGGTCCAAGGATGTCCTCACCACAGGACAAAGAAACAGACATGACATGAGAGAAGCTTTCCTCACATAGTGATCCAATGAGATATTCTGTCAAAAAGATATATGAATTTAGATATTCTCACCACAGCTCTCAAGAAAATACTTCAAGCATATCCCAAAGGATCAAGAAAGTAAAACTAGCTGATGGCAATAGAAGGAATGATTAATATATTTATACTCTGCATAACATAACAAAATACAAAGAATTCAGATTTAATCCAAGAGCATGAAATCAGTGACAACCAATAAAATCACAAAAAGAAGTTTCACTCACTTCTGGATCCTTAGTTATTGCCTTTCGCTCCCTTGATATAAGTATCTCAAAAGCTCAAGGAGGATCTCAACAAGGTTGTACCAAAAGAATCAAATAATTACAAAGATGCTGCTAGACCTGTAATGTAAAATCCCAGCATGTCAATATGTTTATAAACAAATAAAAGTAATCAAAAAACATATTTCAAAATGAAAATAGTGCAGCTAAATGTAATATGCTTTCAAAAGCAAGAAGTTTATCTATTTTTTATGTAAATGAAAAAGATGAAATCAAACAGTTTTGGACTATGAAATTCAACATCTCGCGGTAGGATGAAACGAATTTTGAAAGAACTAATCCTTAATCTATTGATGTACAATTCTTGATGTCTTACATTTAAAATGTAGATATGGGTTGAGGTGTTAGAGATTGACGTACCAATGATGTGATCGAATTCTACACACTTCATTCATTCTTCCTCCTATAGGTCGTAGATGAAAAAGAAGAAAGTAGATTTGAGGTGTTAGAGATTGAGATACGAGTGATGTGATAGCATTCTATAGAGCTCATTCATTCTTCCTCCTATCCAAATCATTTATAATGTATATAAGGTTTGAGGTGTTAGAGATTGACATACCAATCATGTTATGGAATTCTGTACACCTCGTTCATTCTGAAAACACAAGGGATCGTAGATGTATCTGCCATCTATCTCAACTTTAGGGATGTGGGAAATCTTGGACCACTTTTTTCCTTGATCTCTTTTGCATTCTTCTTTCAGCTTTGGACAATCCTCAATCCACAATTGCAAAAGTGAGGATGGCAGGCCCTGCTCTGGAAAGGATCTCACTTCTTGGCAACTCCAAATCGATAAGTACAAAAGTGAGGATGGCAGGCCCTGCTTTGAAAAGGATTTCAAATATGGGCAATTATTGATCCATAGGGATTTAAGTGAGGATGGCATGCCAGCTCTGGAAAGGATTTCAAATTTGGGCAAGAACTGATGTTCAGAGATTGAAGGGAGGATGGCAGACCTAGCTTTGAAAAGTCTTTCAAAGTTGGGCAATTATAGATCCATAGAGTTTAATTGAGGATGGCAGGGCCAGCTCTGGAAAGGATGTGAGATTTGGGCAACCAGAGATGTGTAAATAATCAAGAGAGTTAAGGTTTCGAAAACCCTCACCCATTAGGCATTTCAAATTTAGGAGATTGTAAATGTAGAGATGAGTTAGAGAAGGGGGAAACGTCATTTCCAATTCTTCTGGAAGTCCACAAATAGTGAGAGACTTGAGAGAGTTGAGGTTGTGCAACCCCCACTCAAGCACTGCCTTATACATTTTGACATTTAAACCACCAATATCAAGATATGTTAGGTTGGTGGGAAAACCTTGTTCCGGAAATGTCGTCATACTTGGACATTCCCTCAAGGTTAAGCTTTTAAGAGAGTTGAGGCTGTGGAACCAATTGGGTAAGGTTTTTAGCTTCTCACAATATTCAATTGCAACTTCACTTAAATTGATGTTGGATGGCCCTTCTTCTCCCAAACTATCAATGCTTTCACAAAATTTTATCTCTATTTTTTGAAGATGGCTAAGACTATACAGGCCTTCGGGTACACTTTTAAGATTCCTACAAGACATTACACTAATCTCTTCGAGAGACTTGTTATTATGAAAACTCTCCGCTACTGACTCTAGGTCCGGAAGAGAATCGAGGGAGAGAGTACGAAGCGTCTGTGGTAAATGGCCAATTGATGATAAGCACTTGAGAGATGGACATCGTCTAACATGCAAGTTTTCAAGAAGAGATGTGTTTGTATTGTTGGGGTTCTCTTCATCCATCACCCATGTACAACTTTCCTCATTATCATCCAACAAATACTCCAGTTTCTCACAATTCTCTAACTCAAGCTTTTTCAGAGATGAAGGTAGTTTGCCTCTTACAATGAATGTTAGAGAATTACAATCTTTCATTTTCAAACTTCCAAGACTTGCATTTTTGTGATTCATTCCCTTAGGTAATGAAGTTAGAGCATTGCAATATCTAATCTCAAGTTTACTCAGATTAGAAAGGAAACAAACCTCAGGAAATGACACAAGATTCGAACAATTTTCAATCAATAGCTGTGTCAAAGAAATGAAGCTTTGCAATCCCTGCAGTGGCTTCACAAGAAAAGTTTCATTCAACTGCCATAAATTTATGAGCTGCTCACAACCAGTAATCTTAAGTTTTAGACATTCAACCTTCGTAAAGTTCTCTTGCCTTAACCAATTACCAAATTCTGAAATATTTTCAAGAGTCATAGACTTCATTATCTTGAAATCCGTTGGACTGCTGCTTGTCATCTCTTTGCAACCATCTATTGCTAATTCGCAAAGCATTGGGAGGCTTGAGAATGAAACTACCAACTGCTCACAATTCTTAATCACAAGTTTCTCCAATGAAGGAAGACGAACAGGCACTCTTCCAGAAAGTTTGGGACAACATACGATGGAAAGCTTACGAAGGCAAGGGAATGTACCAACATGCTCATTTTCTTTGATGGGTTCCCAATGCTCCAACTCCTGCAAATATCCCAAATAAAGAGTTTCCAATGATTGAAAAGGCTTTGAGCAGCCTACATCATAAATCTCAGAACCAAGAATCTTTAATTTCTTCATCCCTTCTATTGTAAGATCTTTAAGAGAGCTCAATAGCCCAAACAAAGGCAAGGATGTGCATTTCTCACACCTTTTCAATCTTAACACCGTCATTTTGGAAAATGATGGATCTGTTACCCAAGGAGGAAATCTTGTGCCACAATAACATGTGATTGTGAGTTTTTGTAAATTTTGATGAGGTCGTAACATTTCAAGTACATTTTCTTCGGCAACCTCATTGCGTGAGTCATCAAATTCTGATTCCCATTCTAGCGACAACTCTTTTAAGTCCTGCTTACCCTTCAATACTAGATCTCTTGGATCACAATCAATCACATTATTTAATCTTGAAAAACAAAGTTCTCCATGAAGAAATTCCAAACTCTTCAAATCTTTTAAGGTAGAACCAATATTCTTGCCCACGATAAAATCAGACAAAGTTTGAAGAGATTTCAACTCTTTCAATCCCACTGGCATCTTTGCAATTGATCTAGCACCTCTAATATCAAGATGGCGAAGATTAATCAAGTTTCTAAAGTTGGATGGCAACTTCTTAAGATATTTACAACTTGTTGACAGCAAAATCTGCAGGTTATATAAAGAGGTTGTTGACTCAGGTAAACTTCTAATCTCAGTGTAAGTAAGATTTAGATACCTTAAATGGTTCAAGTCACCAATTGAATTCGGTAGCTCAACAATATAATATGTTCTTAGAGATAGTGCCCTCAATGTTTTCAGTTTTGGCAACATATCAAAAAGAATCATATTTGTTATGTAATTCGCACAGTTCTCATCTTCACTTATCGGCCAGAATGTCCTTATTCTTGCCCTTAAGCTCACTGCTTTCTGGAAGACTTCAATTTACTTTTGCCATCACAATAATCAACAGCGTAAGAAAAATGACGAACCTTTTGTAACTCTTTTGGTATCTTATTAGCACCCAATTCATTGTCCAACCATAATTTTATTTCTCTAAAACCCCATTGAGCAAGATCATGGACAAGATCGTGCATTACAAATTTAGAGTTATCACTACTTGATTGTTGAAAAAGTGATCTTGAAAGTAAAGCATAAACATACTCACCGCCAAAATCTTCAGTTTGCTTTGTGTCTGTTGATTGTTGGAGAAGACCTTCCGCCATCCATAGAAGCACAAGTTCCTCCTTTTCAAATTCATAATCCTTTGGGAAAATTGCGCAATAAGTGAAACATCTCTTTAGATATGAAGGGAGATGATGATAACTCAACCTTAAGGTTGCAGGGATCCCACTTTCATTGTTTTCCGACAAATCCCACAATGAGCTGTTTAGTATTTTCAACCACTCACATTCATGCTCTGAACGTAAAAGACCACCAAGAGTCTTTGCTGCTAAGGGCAAGCCATTGCACATTTTAATGACTTTTTCACGTACTGATTCCAAATCAGAATGTGCCAGAATAGCTCCGTTATTCTCGAACGCACGCTTAGAAAACACGGACCAACAATCTTCATCCGATAGAAAAACCCATAGGGTGTGTTTTTTAATGCTTTCTCTTGGAGGCGTGTTGTCACAATTATTCTACTTCGAAGTGCACCCGCCTTGAAAGGGGACTGTAAGATCTCCCAACCAGCATCATCAATGCTCCAAACATCATCTAGCACAAGTAAGATTTTTTTTCCATTTACTATGTGCTTCAGTTCTTTCTGCACGGTGTCAAAATCTTTCTGACCAGAAGAGCCACCAGTAATGTTACCAAGAATTAACTTTGAGATTCTAGTATAATCAAAGTCACCATCAGATACGCACACCCATGCTTTGACTTCGAAAGATGCAACCTCTGGATCATTGAACACCTCTCGAGCAAGTGTTGTTTTGCCGACTCCTCCCATACCCACAATGGGTATTACAAGGAAGTTGGCATCATTCAACACCATTTCGAGAATTTTCTTCCTGTCTTCATCTCTTCCGTAAACCGCAGATTCAAATTGTAGACTTGAAGTTGGCTGTCTCAGCGGTACAGCATCAGATGATGATGTTCCTTCACTAACCACTTTCAGTCCAAGGTTTCTTCTACGTTTGCAGAGTTGGTCGAATCGGCTAGTGACATCTTTTACATTAGACCTCATACGAATGCTGAACTTGATAGCTCCAAGACTCCAATTGCTGAAACAGGCAGGGACAAGCTTCCAAAACATGGTAGCTTGTTGTTGTTCCAACTTCAACTTCCTTGCAAAAGCCTCAGTAGCAAACTCATCGAGAATGTCCTCCACATCATAAGCCAAGCCTTGGAGATCGTCCAACCACTTCTTCACAACAGGGTTCGTCAGTTGCTTGTCCTCTGCATCGCCGAGCACAGCCTGAATATCCTTTAGAGTATGTTCCCAATTTTCGATCTTCGAATACAACCCTTCTTGACGAAGAAATTGCAGCAACTCTCGAGAAGCCAATCGGTCAAACAAGACCTGAAGGAAGGCAGAGAGAAAGAGTTCTCCAACAGGCATGGTTTTTATTTTGGTTTTGGTTTGGAAACAATTAACAGATTGAGCAAAAGAGAGAACTGGTTCATTGTTTTCAGATATCAAAGAAAGCTTAAACAATTTCAAATATCAAACGCTGATAAGAGCAGAGATAAAAATAATATTATATATATAAAGTTCCTTTTCACTTCGACATTTTTTCTTTTAAACGTACGGTGGTGATTACTGATTTGTCCCCCCAGTGACTTTACACACTTATTAGTTATAAGCCTATAACACTCGGTTTGAAATTGGTTTTAATAATAACTTTCAAAATTGTTTATTATACTCTTATTAATCTTTCTTCGCCCTTTTTTTTTTTAAGTTATAACAATTAATTCGTAACATTAAAAAAAATAAAAACTAATTTAGGATTTGAAAAACTCTTACTCCTTTTCTTCATTTTTTTCGGCTATAACAAATAGGTGATAAGACTTTTTGTTTGTTACGTGGACTGCCGTTGCAATTTATTAATAAAGTTTCGATAATGAGGAGTTACATGGATGTGTGAGGAGTCATTTTTCCACCATAGTGGGAGTAGATATCATTGTTATTGGGGTAAATATCATTTTAGTCCCTATGATTTACTATATTATTCATTTCGATACTCGTCATTTCAATATTAGTCATGCAGGTCCTCATTGTTTTCAATAATCCCTATTTTGATCCATACCGTTCAATTCTGTTAGAATTTCCCGTTAATGGTATGAGGATAAATTGGTAAAATTGTCTTGCATGTTTCTAGAAGGTCTTTTTAACAAAGGTCAAAATGGTAACTGATATATTAATAATTGAAAAAAAAAACAAATTAAAAATATATTTGTTAAAAATTAAAACTAAACCCTAACCCTTAATTCCTCAAATCATCATCATCATCATCGACCATATCACCATCAACATCTTCATCACCGGTCAAACCCATCCCAATCACTATCACCATTCTTTCTCTCTCTCTCTCTACCTCCCACCGCTCTCTCTCTCTCTCTCTCTCTTTTTCGTCTTCTTCATCAGCATCTCCTTTATCTTTTTCAACCCACCACAACTCATCAAACCCTAAGCCTAGCCGTCACCGCCACCCAAACACCACCCCTAAGCCCGCTGAAACACCACCCACGTACACCATTCTTTCTCTTCTTTCTTGATTCATCTCTTATCTCTCTCTCGAACCACCCATCTCTCTCTTATGGAATCTATCATATGGAGATCCAATCATATCTCCAACGATCTCTAACCACCAAAAAAAAAATTGAGATCCAAACCCAGATCTGGTGGTGATTTTGGATGGTGGTTGATGGAGGTAGATGAAGGGGAAGTTGACCAACGATCTTGTTTGGGTTTAAGTTTTGTTTGGCTGTCGGTGGGGGTTGGAATTGACGGTGTTTGGGTAATGGGTGGTTTGGCGGTTGGCGGTTGGCGGTTGGCGGTTGGCGGTTGGCGGTGGCACTGGTCTGGCAATGTGGTGATTTGGTGGTTTGGTTGTGTGATTTTGTTTTCCGATTTCTGAGTTTCTAGGTTTTGTTTAGACAAACAATTTCTGGGTTTTGTTTAGACGACCAATTTCTGGGTTTTGTTTAAAACCCAGATCTAGAAAAAAATTATTGGTTTTAGACAAACAATTTATGGGTTTCAGTTGGTGTTGGGTGGTGGTAGTGAGTCTGTTTTTGTTAGTCTAGTGTTAGGTCTGTTCGAATTAATTGAATCTCCTTCAGATTGGATGTGTGTTGGGTGTGGTGATGAACTGGTGTGTGTTTGGTGGTGGTGGAGGTGGTAAACATCATACGGTTTAGGATGGGGGGGGGGTGTAAAATTGTCCTTGCAAGCCACTTAAACATTTAAAGGGTATAACGGTCATTTGACCATCTGACCATGTCAGGTGGTTTGATTTTAACGAAAACTATTACGGAATGACTAAACGAGCCAATACTGGAATGACGATGACCAAAATGGATAATATGGTAAACTATATGGACTAAAATGAAATTTACCCTTGTTATTGTGAGAAATAAAGTTTCAATGTTTGGGATTTACATACATGTGTGAGAAGTTATCTTTCCGTTGTAGTGGAGTAGATATCATTGTTATTGTGAGAGTAAATGTAGATAGAGAGATATCTCTAAAGGCCCGTTTGGTACACGGGATTATATTGGATTGAATTAAGATGAGACTGAGATTAGATGAGACTGTATTGGACTGGATTGGATTAAATTAATACTATAATGTATTTGAAGAAATATGGGATTAGACAAAATAAAAGTTTTATATTAAAAAAAATTAAAAACACCGATCACTTCCACCAACCCACACCCATTCCACCAACCCACATCCATGGTCAACATCCCTCTCTTCATCATCTTCTCCTCTGCTTTCTTTCTCTCTTTTTTTCTCACAACTTCTCTCCGATCAATGATTTTCATTCACAAATCCAACAATCAGCTATCTCCATCTTTATCTTTTCTCATCTCTTTCTCTTTCTTTGTTACCGAGAGAAAATTTGAATCGTCCTCTTCTCTTTTCTCACATCTCTTTCTCTAATTTCTCTGTTTCAAAAATGATGGAAAAAAAAATCTAGATCTGCTATGGTGAGAGGAGATCGCACCAGTATGTGTCAGAGGTAGTGGTAGCGACGACGGTCGGAACAACGACAGTGAGAGGTGTAACGGCCGGCGGAAGATGAACGTGTGTGGTCGTTTTGTGGTGGCCACCGATGGAGGGAGCAAGTAGTGAGAAATAGTCATAGGATAAATAGATGTGAGGTGGGTGTTGGGTTTATTTAGTCTCATGATCATGGAACTAAAATTGCTTATGGGATTTGTAATCTCTTGTCCAAAACGATGACAAACACCGGATTTGGACTAAAATTGTCCAATCATAGTCCAATCCGGTATGCCAAACATGCCATAAGGGTGTGTTTGGTACGCGGGACAGAACAAGACAACGTGGGATAGTTTGTTCTTGTCCCACGTTTGATGCGTCCTTAACATGGGTTAAAACGGGACAATGTGACACAAAAATCATAAAAAATTGTCCTATCCAAGACCCTAGGACAACTTGTTCCATGACATGAGACAGGCGTCCAAAGACCAATTTACCCTTTAAATTTTTAAACAATTACAATCATGTCCAATAAATTATATATTATAATTACATATATTATATTATATAATATGTACCTATATATATATTATTTATTGTATAATAATACATGTAATATTCTATATTAATATTATATATATATATATATTAATATAGAATGTTATAAATATAAGAGGGGTACTCTGGTCATTTAAATCTATTGTTTCGTTATATCTCAGTCATACCAAACGTATAACAGTACAGTTTACGGTTTTGTTCAAAACTTCCAAACATAATATAAAACAACATATCATGTTCTTTCCTGTCCACTCACGTCACATCTTATCATGTCTCATCTCGGTGTTAAACACACCCTAAGTGTTTTATTCAAACTTGAGAACTTGAAAAGATAGTATGGTAAAAAGTCATATCATGAGAGGATCTTAACTTTTACATTCATCAATCAAATGGAGTTAATTTTGTTAGATAGAGCATTTTTTTTCGGGTGGAGTCCATAATGGTTTGTAAAATATAAATATTTCATTTTTATTTGAAGATAGAAGATGTAATCATGAAAGTATGATAGATATTGGAATGACCTCTTTTTTGTTTTCATTGTTGGTCTTGATTTCTCCAAATTGAACTCTGTGAAGCATTCACATTTGCTTTTTTTTTTTCAAATTCGTTGAGTTCTGTTGGAGCGAACATACATGCATCCATGCCCTGTAATTCTTTGGTTCCATTTACAATGACACAGACTTTGATTTACAACAACCAAAAGCTTATGTTACTGTTAGGGTCATTTTTTGTTTTTTTATTTTTTATTTTTAAACTAAATTATTAAACTTAGTTTTTAAAAGTTGTATTCGGAGAATTATTGAATGGTGATTCATCATTCTTAAGTGGTGAAATATACATATATAGTTCAAATTCCACTTTTTTTCAATTGTCAATGTGGAGCAAAAACCCCCCAAAACTCTGTTTGGAAAGGTACCAAACCACTAACTCTGATGATAACTTCTTTATTTTTATCTGGTTCATGTTCATTGCAAACAAAATATATTGTATAATCATAATACAACATCAAGTGCTCAAAACTCAAGTATATGGAAATTGGTAAAACCAGGGTGATATGCGAACAGGACACTCTGTTTGCATTAAAGAATTATATGGAGGACCAGACAACCAAACACATTTGTATTTTTACAGAGCAGTTATATTTGTAAAAGACCGTGGACTCCACTCCACCTATATCCTACCCGAATCCAAAGAAAAGTCACAGAAAAATTGGAAATTCACAAATTCAACAATAAATCATTTGGTGTATATCTCTGTCGGCTTCACAAATTATTAATCACCATTTTTGACCATCAAGAACATCCGTAAATGTGTACACAACTCTAGCATAAAAATGACATTCCACCTTTGTATCATGTTTGTATATTAACCAAAGATGTGATTTATCTCACTTTACCGTCACATAATTATAGATTGTCGTACTATTGTTAAAATATAAAAAATAAAAAATTTCATGAATCAATCAGAGCACAAGTCATGAGTGTGACCTCATAGTTTACACTATTGATATTTTGGGTTACTCCGAAAGAGTGTGAACTCCACCCAAAATCAAGAATCCAAAGCATTCTAAACTACATTGCTCAAACAATGAGGACAATTATTGGATTTTTTTCTTTAGTAAAATTATAATTCTTGATTTACAATTATAATTGTGTAATAAAAATTGATATGTATCAAGTTAAGTAGAGCTCACTCACAAATCAAGAATTAACACCTTAGTTGATTTGTAATTATAAATGTAATTCCACTCATTAAATGAAGTTCCAATATACCACATGGGTTGGGGTTGAAAATGTGAGACTGTAGATATTTATCGAAAATTAATTAATTTACTTATCCATGAAAATTTCCCATTCATTCATATTCATGATTATTTTTTTTTGTTATCATTCAAGTTGATAGAATGATAGTCTAGTTGAAAAAAAGGGGATTTGAACTGTGTGGATTCACCTCTTAAAAATGATGAATCACCATTTAATAATTGCCTGAACACAGCTTTTAAAAACGAATTAATAATAATTTCTTAAAAAAAAAAGGGTCCTAACAATAACATTAGCTTTTGAATTGATGTTTTTGGTTGTTGTAAATCAGAGAACCAAAGAACGGGGCATGCATGTTCCCTCCCACTGCCCGCACCATAATGGTTGTATCTTGTTATGCATGGAATATTGATTGATTGTGTGCAGAGAGTAAGGATCAGGAAAAATTGGGACGAGAACGAAGCATTATGTGCAGAAGTTGCTCGATGAGGAGATCGAAAGACTTTATTGTAAGTTGCTGACATATGACATTCATATGTCCGATTAATTGCTAAATCAATCAAAAACATGAAAGTAGCTTCTCCGGATTAATAGTACTGCCACTCCTCCTTAGCAGAACAGAACACTCTATATCATTGTTGACATTTTAAAAAAACTGTGTGATGTTTAATGTCATATATGTTGTCATAAAAAGGCAAGCTTCAAAGATTATCCAACCCAATTTCCAAAGCACTGTCGATCAATTACTGTCCTCTCATCTTAGAGAGCTACCTTAATCATCTTCAACATTATCTTCCCTTTAGTTATCTCTCTTGAGGTACAAATGAGGAGCAAAAATCATCTTCAAGCAACCCTATAAGCGCAGGTGATTGAAGTTTCAGCCATAAAAAAAATAAAGGAAAATCAATCCTTGCTCTTTTAAAGTCATTGCAAACACTTACATTATCAAAGCTTAATTCAAATGCATAAGTTGTGACAATACAATCACACATAAAACATTCGACCAACGAGAATGAATTTACATATAAAGTCAAGAAATTTATACCCTTCCATGGCCCAAAGCCTAGTGATCAACGTTTCAACCATCGAAAAAAAATTGCAGAGAACCCAAAAACGGTGGCAAAATCAATCATATCCAGGGCTCTTTAAACCCTCTCAGAACCTGAGAAAGCTTGCACTTTCCACAGCAAACATCCTCTTGCAACCAAACATCAAAACCCCACGCACCATTGCACATCAAAACCTTAACATTTGCAAAATTGGACTTAAAAAACTTGATTTTCATCGCAACCCATTTCGCTGTTTACAGCTTCAAAAGCTACATCAGCCAGCACGCGTGTCACCCGCTCTGTCCCTTAATTTGTTTTGTTTTCAATAACTAGACGGTCCAATTAGTAAAAGTCACACCATTTGGTCCCATATTTAACGACCATTTCTACGGCTGAATTAACCCATCATTGGCTCTCATCAACTTTAATAAAATTTCAATCACAAATTTGGATTTCCTACCATATATATATCTGGCGTCCTTATGAAAATACAAGAACAATTGATAAGTCAAGACTATAATAATTATAAAATTAAAAATTACTTCACACCTGCATAAATAAAAAGTTAGTCGCGTTCACTCATAGGTCAAGTTCATGAGAGTCGCTTTCCAAATTGCTTTTTTAACCGTTAATTTCGGTGGGTTTCAGCAGACTTCTAATTCTGTTGGTGTCGGATCATCATGGTCATTTACTGACAACTCCATGAAAAAGTGCAAAATAACAAAGTGGGTAAAATATTTCTTGCATCGGCTATCCTGCAAATATTTCATCTTATATTAACTGCATCAATAAGGATTGAGGATAGCTTCACTAAAATGCTCATAACTTACTTGATCATCTAATTAATCACATATCCAATTAAATTTAATTGACATTTGAGCTAATAAATGGACTGCTATTTCAAACAATTTTTTTCCAGAATGACCCTGAGTTGGGTTGTCTAATTAACACAATATAAATATATAATGACAATTCAGAAAAATTCCTTCATTGGAACAAATTATAACAATCACTTATTATTATAAAATTCTTTTATCCTTGATAGTTACTGCGTAATCTGTTCAAATTTCATTGTAACAAAACCAACTGAATCTAAATTTCCTAGTTCAAGTTCTTAAGAGTCAAAATGAATCCAACCACCAATCCCTCTACCAGAAGACCTTTGAGGCTCTGCTGAAATCCTCCAGGAAAACATAGGGTTGGACAAGGGTACTGTTGAGTTGGCAGGAACCAATGCTGAGACCACGACACTGGGCTTCGAGTCATTAGTTACACGGTGCCAGCAGTACAATAAGGCTGGAGCAAGGTTCGCCTGTCCTGAAAATCGGTCCTACCGAGCCATCTGAATTGTCAATCCAGCAAAATGCATATAAAAAAATGTTTTTGAAACAGAAGTGTTGACTGATGACATAAAAAATGTGGTGATGTGACTGAAACTGTCTTTGCTGCAGTTTACAGGCAATATGTATATTGCCATGATTGCCCAAAGGTAACAGTACTTTAATCATATCAAATACTTAGAATTAACAAAATTTTTGATTTGTCAAATTTTTATCTTCAAAGCACATATTACCAAAAGTGTTGAAAAATACTATTTTCTGAAGGTGGCACCGAAGGTGTAGGGCCGGTCTTGAGATTTTCGAGATCCGAGATAAATTATAGAAAATGAGGATTTCGATACTCTATCCATGTTTACTTGTTTTTATTTTCTGTCTAGTAAATATTTGTAAAAATCAATATAATAACTCAAACTCAAAAATATAACTTAACAAAAATGGGCTCAAAAATTAAATAGCACTTTTTGGATATGACATTTTAACATTTTCCCTACTTTAATAACTTATGTTTAAAATGTACATATTATGGTGAACGGATAAAAATGCCCTCAATAGTTGTTCCATCAGATTTCTTTATTTATTTTTTTTACAGTAAAAGTTGTGAAATAGAAAGAAAAAGATCCATTGAAACTTAGGCGTTACGCAGACGCATTCGGGGGTCGAGCTCCCCGACCAGCTCGACTCAGTCAGCTCGCGGGAGAGGGAGCAGCACCCCCGGAGTTTTTTTTTCTGATCAGTACTTAAAAGGCTCGAAACCTTTACTAAAAATCTCACTCGATTTAACTAAACCAATTTTTGATCTGTTGTGTGTTGATAAAAGCTCGAATTATTTTCAAAAAAACTCGAATTATTTTCAAAAAAGCTGGGAAATAGTAAAAAAAAAGTAAAAGCTCGAATCAATAGAAAAAAAACTCGGACCAATATAAAAAAGCTCGAAATTTTTCAAAAAAAGCTCGAAAATAGTCAAAAAAATAAAAGTTCGAACTAATGAAAAAAAAACTCGAATCAATACAAAAAAAGCTCGTACAAAAAAAAAAAAAACCTCGAACTAATGGAAAAAAAGCTCGGACCAATGGAAAAAAAACTCGGACCAATACAAAAAAAGCTCGAACTAATGGAAAAAAAGCGCGGACCGATATAAAAAAAAGCTCGAACCAATATAAAAAAACTCGAATTCTTTCCAAAAAACAAGAAAATAGTCAAACAAATTAATGCTCGAACCAATACAAAAAAAGGTCGAATTCTTTCCAAAAAAACTCGAAAATAATCAAAAAATAAAAGCTCGGACCAATAAAAAAAAACTCAAACTAATAGAAAAAAAGCTTAAACCAATACAAAAAAAGTTCGAACCAATACAAAAAAAAAATGAATTCCTTCCAAAAAAGCTCAAAAATAATAAAATAAATAAAAGCTCGGGCCAATAAAAAAAACTCGAACTATTAGAAAAAAAAACTTGAACCAATAGATAAAAAGTTCGGAAAAAATGAAAAGAAAAATGTCGGAAAAGAATAAAAAAAAGCTCGTACAAATTCTAGAAACTACATGTTCATATACATATTGATACATTGTTAAGCCGGTCACAAATGCATGAAAGAAAATAAGGAGAACGATTTTGAGATAACGTATTTAGAAAGAGAAGATAACTTTTATTTTTTTAAGTGTAGATAGAAGCACAAAGACAAATTTTAAGGGTAATTTGGATAGTTCACGGTAATAGGTGCATTTTAAACATAAGTTATTAAACTGGTGACATTATTACAACAAAAAAAAATGTGACATTCCCCACCATTTCCACTAACAAAAATAGCAAGAAAATGTAACCATTTTTTTTTATAATTGCATCAAAGAATAAATTGTTTCAACCTTACTCATCTCACATTTTTAGCATTAAAAGTATTAATTAAGTTTACATGTTTTCGTAAAAGAATAAAAAAAAATGAAGTGTATTAATTTAATTACCTTCGAAACAATGACTTCTGAATTTTCGTTTCAAGAGAGTACTAATTTTTTTCATAGATATAAAAAACGATTATTTGTGACCAACAGAGTGTTGCTAGGATTCAATTCATCATCACCATTGATCCAATGTTATTGTTGTAAGAATGACTAATGGGTTTCCAAGAGTTGGCATTATATATATATATATATATATTATTATTATTATTATTATTATTATTATTATTGTGGACCGTTTTTAAATTTATTTATAGGTTGGGTTTCCATTCATGGGCCTTTAAAAAAATTTATATATGAATGGTGGATCATTTTATTTAGTGGAAATTGTTAAAAATGACCACATCTAACATGTAAAATTCGTTTTTAACCACATACGAAAATTTATTTGTTAATAACCACTTTTTATAAATAATTTCAGTGTATATCCTTAAAATACCAAAATACCCTTCAGTGTTAATTTTATTTTTTCTCATGTTTTCCATGGTTTCCACCGTCCTCTTCTCATCTTCATCTTTGACCCAAAAACCAATCTTCTTCTTGTGCAAATCGAAGACAATGGATTTGTTGTATCCTTCAAATCGACGAGAAGCACACTATTGTTGAAGATTTGAAGCACACCATTGTTAAAGGTTTAGAAGTTTTGAACAAGTTTTCCGATTTGCTTTAAATCGATTGAAGGGGCATAAATATCTTCTATTTCTGTTAGTTTGAGTTCGAAACAATTAGTATAACATGATTTTAACGTTATTGCATTACTATTGTGTGGTTTTGTGAAGAATTTGATGAATTTAAGTTTCCCATTTTTTTCTAGAATATTTCAAGTTTCAGTTGTTCGTAAACTTGAAATGATCTATAACAACTCAAAGCAGAACTTGAAATCTGGTAAAAAAAATTCAAAATGTTGATAAAACTTGCAATGTAGAGATGTTTATAGAGATTTAAAGCATGATTTCAAGTTTAGACCCATAAAACATGAAATGTTTATAGCAGATGTGTAAACATCTTCCTGTTAATTTGAGTTTGAAACAGTTAGTATAACATCATTTAACGTTATTTCATTAATGTTGTGTGGTTTTGTGAAGAATTTAAAGAAATTAAGTTTAACGTTTTTTTCGGGAACATTTCAAGTTTCTATTGTTCGTAAACTTGAAATGTGCTATAAAAACTGAAAACAGAATTTGAAATCTACTATAAAAATTTGAAATGTTGATAAAACTTGAAATGCTGAGATGTTTACAGAGATTTAAAACATGATTTCAAGTTTAGACCTTGGAAAACTTGTCTAAACTTGAAATGTTTAGAAAAGGTGGAAATGTTTTGTAAAACTTAAAGTCTGGTATTTTTTTGCAAAATTTTTTTTTTTTCCTGGTGAATGGATTACATGCTGGTAATCAACTATGGTAGGCAGTGGGATGATTTACGATAAGTGGGTGGTGAGATATTTGTTGAGGAAGTGTTGATTCATTAAATTATATAGAGTTATAGAACTTGGTATTTCAATTCACCAAATTTGATAGAAAGTTGTATGATGTGATCATAAGCAGTTTGGTTAAGACAGAGAGTGATCGAAGAAAGTACCGATTACAATGTGATAGTAATTATGTTTACATTAGTCATTTCAATTGTAGTATGAACTCAATTTATGTTTACTTCAGTTTTACAAGTTATAATTCCAAGTTAAAGTTCCTGTCATTTAAAGCATGATTTCAAGTTTGATACCTGTGATTTAAAGCATGATTTCAAGTTTGATGTCTACAATTTAAAACATGATTTCATGATTTCAAGTTTGATGTCTGCGATATAAAGCATGATTTCAAGTTTATGATTTTTCTGTAATTTAAAGCATGATTTCAAATTTAGTTCCTCTCATTTAAATAGTGATTTCAAGTTTGACCAAATCCAATTCAAAATATCTAACACTGTCAACAAAACTTGTTCACAATTTGTTCTTGTTTATGTTACCTGTCAATAAAATTTTAAGTGTCTGTTTCATCAAAATACAATTTGTTCACAAATTTTCACAGTTTCTGTTACCAAATTCTACACAATTCACAATTCACAATTCACAATTCTGATTTATCACAATTCACAACCATAACCAACAAAATACAACAAATTGATGTATCACAATTCACAACCATAACCAATCATACATACACCAAGAAAGAATTCTGATTTACCATGCCTAGTTTGCCTACTGATCCTTAAGAAACTTATGACTTAGAAAATAAACTTATGATATGTTTGTTCATTCATCAACTGTAGTTCACTTCCCTGATTGATGGAGAAAGCAATTTTACAAGCCATTGTACAGGTCTCAGCAACTGTGCTCTCTTCTTACACTAGAACCAAATGCCTGCATTATACTATTTGTTATTATTTATCTTTTTCGTAGCTGCCTTCCAATCATACTTTTCCATTTCCGATAAAAGTAATCCTAGCTTCTGGAATTCTATCCATGTCACTGTTAAACATGTATTCCAACTGTCAGAGGTTAAAGTATAAAACATGGACATGTCACAACTACGAATACTAGAGTAGGATTGAGTTCATGACTTTCAAGAAAGACAAAGATGCAACACATAAAACCACAAACAGAAATTTGTTGATACACTCTCAAAAAGCTTCAATGAAAGGCTTATAAATATTATGATTTGTGAATCATCTACTAAAAATGAGTTGGAGCTTACTAAAGTAATTGAAATGGAAAGAAATTGATGATAAGTAACACACGAGAATCACACCTTAGTCTCATTTGAGAGCGATAACGCAACTGAAAGCTTTCAGAATCAACACCCTTATTCTAAAGACCGATCTTATTTGCTGATATAAGCATAGCAGAATAGCAAGTTAGTTTTGGATACTGTTGAATTGACATGGATTTGAGCTGTCTATTTAACATAAAGGAAAAATGCTAAAAGGAGGACAAAAATTCAACAAAAAAGTTTATGATGACTAAGGTCAACAATACAGCCGGTACATGTATATATAGGATATTCATATTCACCTGCAGCCACCCTAGTTGCTTCAAGGTCCTTCGCGATAGCAGCTAATGGAACCAATGTAAGATCAGTTGCCCTATGAAGAAATTCTGGAAAGAAATATAACAAAAAGTTGGTAAATGCTCTCAAATCTAAAAACATAGACATCATTATGATCTAAGAAGAAAGAAAGAACGTTACATACTTATTAGTTATTACAAACCACATAGGTTTCACCAGCCAACTAAATGTATATCTGGGCATGTATTAATCGATTAAAACAACAGATTCAGTCCGAAGTACAAAATTCACAGTTTTAAAATAAATCAGCCATTAATCACAATTTTAAATCTCATAGCATGCTCACTTGTACAACAGTGAACATACTACTGCATTCCCTTTTTACTTGACAATGCCATCAGTTAATGGGAGAGTGAGGAGATGAAACATTAATCATGAACAAAGCAGAAGAAAACCTTAGCAGACTCCTTCAGCAATGTTTCAAATAATGTGAACCAATATATTTTATACAATACCGAATTTAATTACTATATTTCCTTTTTTCTTTCATACAAACTAAACGGAAAGAATGAACAGACTCATCAAACTCATTCTTCCAATTAATAAAAAACTACATCTTTCTTGAGAAAGCTAAGTCTATAACATAAATCAAATAATTATTTGTATAATTTGTATAACCACAAGATTACTCACATGATATTTTTCTATTATAACACAGTCATTCCTATACAGTGATTGAATAATGGCAACAAGTAGAATTAACGACAACAAAAACCCTCAAAGTCCCACCAAAACAATCCTAAATCATGCTCAACATAGGAAAAAAACCACACATACTTGAACAAAAATGAAATTCAAAAAAGCAAAACCAAACCTTCAAACAGAAATCAACACTTCGCCGACCACCACTATCACTACTACTATCGACGATCACGATCTCCGATCTCCTCCACCCCGCCACTCTGCGACGACAACAATGGCTCTGACAATGATCAACACTTCACCGACAACCACCAAGTGGCTCCGTTCTCTTCGACGACGACGATGAAGATTTCAACGGGGATCTCTACCGACGACGACGAAGTCCCTCTCTTCCTCAACCTTACGACGGTGAACCTCCTATTTCCCTCTCCTCTCCATGGTTATCTTTCAAGAAAGTAAAAGAAAACCTAACATTTTCCACTGATTTTACCTTTTAAGTATATATATAAAGGGGTATTGAGGTAGTTTCATAACAATATGGCTATTAACGAATAAAATTTCGTATGTGGTTATAAACGAAATTCTGAAAACTTCAGTGACTACTTTTGATTCTCTCTCATTTTAAAACCATTAATGAGTCTATTTTGTTTAATTTCTTAAATGAACTATATTTTACAATAAACTTAAAAAAAAAAAAACTACAATTGGAAACCCTAAATAGTTCTCACTGGACTCCCCCTAGGGTCGGGCCTACAGAGGTGATAAGAGTAAACGGTCACGACATTCCGCTAGACCATTCATGTCGTTTTATATTAGAATTTTCAATATTTGTTTGACAAAATATTAATGGAATTACATGCAATTCGAAATTTTGAAGTGTTAGTTTTCAGAAATAAAAGTCACAACTAAAATTTTACATATTAGAAATCGAAATTTAATAAATATAACAATCCATTCAGATCCAAATTTTACCTAGGGAGTAATGATACAAACAATACCTTAACACTCACATAATTTATCATTGTGTGAAAGATGTCATTTCAATCTTGAAAATATGGCCTTGGAGAGATAACATTCTCATGATCAACTCCATATATAAAGCAAACATAGTACATACAAATTCAAACTCCCATTACTCAACTAATCTCTTTGTACATGGTAGTCATTAAACTTCATCAAGATAGAACACAAACAAACACTTGGTATTTGAAATGGTCAGGACTAGCACATGACATCCTAATTCTGGAGCAAGCTGTCGTGTATTAGCAGAGGAAAAACACAAGCTCTTCATACATGCCATGGTTGTTGCAGGAAGGGAAATGCACAACCGGAAATGGATAGAAATAGTCGGATACATCCTAAATGAAAAGAGAGACTAATTTAGTGGATGTTGAACTCAATAAAGAAGGTGAAAATGCTAGAGGAAAGAACAAGTTTACATAGGGGAGAAGAGAGAAGGTTGCTCACCACAACGGAACAAATTTTCAGGTTTCTAACATACTATTGCATTCGATCACTGTTTCTTCTGCCTCAACAAAGATGGTGGAAGCTTCACTGAAATGCTCATTTCAAGTTGGATCCTTGCTACTGCCAAGACCCCCTTATCGGAATGAGGCAAGAAACAACTAGGCAAGATGCACTAACATTAAATTAGCATAACATGTTAGAAATATCGAAAATGCAAAACGACGACAACAACAGCGGAAGCAAGATGCTCATTCATACATGAGGATATTTGTTGCCATAAATCTTATCTCTGATCGATCTTCTTATGGGTATGATCAGATGAACTACCTTGAGTTCTAAATTGGTTTTCAACTAATGAGCGCTTCATCTCAGATATCATGGAAAACCAAGGATGATAGACCAATGTAATTGTTCTGTACAAAAAGCATGATAAGGAAAAATAAGATTGATTGCTTCAAATTCCTATATATGCAATTCACAAAGATTGGATTTTAGCAATCAAGTCAATATGAATTGAAGCAATTGAGAGCAATATATTCACATAGGCAAATAAATGTATATTACCGCAGACAAGCATTGAACAAAATGTGTATTGTACTCGAGCATGTTTCTAGAAGAACATGAAATTCAAGGGCTCCAAGCCACAAGAGTACCTTTCATCCACAAAAATTAAAAGATTTAACGAAGTGAAGAAGCAATAAACTGCAAGAACAAAGATGATTACTTTATTTTCAAGTATGATTACTGGATCAATTTACAAATAATATCACAATTAACTCCCACTACAAAGCAGTAATATTGTTAAAGAAATAATACTTTGGTCATGCACATGATGCACTGATGACATTAGAAGCAATGATTCACATATACACTTCATAACAAAATATCAGATGTAATTAAAGAACATGCAAGCACTCAAAACCGAAAGAATGACAAAAAGAAGTTAAACGGCAAATTCTTTAAAAATGGAGATAAGGTTTGATTTGTTAGAGATTGACATACCAATGATGTGATGGAATTCCATAGTGCTCGTTCATTCTTCTTGCTCAGGATTGTAGATGTTATTGAATCTTAATTCTTATTGGTCTTCTTACGAGTATGATCAGATGAACTTGCTTGAGCTCTAAGCCAGTTTTGTGCTGATGAGGGCTGCATCACATATATCATGCATGGAAAACCAAGGAGGATAGACCAATGCAATTGTCCTGTAACGAATAGTATGATAAGGAAAAATAAGATCGATCGCTTCACATTCCTATATAGCCATTTCACAAAAATTGCATTGCAGATGTCAAGACAATATGAAACGAAACAATTGAGACAAAAAATATACACATAGGCAAATCAATGTATATTACCAGAGAAAATAATCGAAGCACAAAATGTGTGTTGTATTCAGCACCTGAAATTCAAGGGCTCCAAGTCACAAGAGTACCTTTCGCCCACAATTAATTCAAAGATTTAATGAGGTGAGGAAGCAATAAACTTCAAGAACAGAAATGATTACTTTATTTTCAAGTATGTGCACACTACAATACCAATAAGCCTAAGTTTCGAAGGATAACAAATAAACGTAAATGAAAAAGAATTTTACTAAGTGAGGCATTAATGACCGGTGTAGCAGAAACACTCAAGAGAAGCTCATTGATTAGGGTGCACACCAAAGCTGTATCTGGTGGGGGACAATGAAACAGACATAAGAGAAGCTTTCTTACTTAGTGATCCATTGATATATTATGTTCCTACGAATCCATATAGATGTTGATGCCCGAATTACTGACTTTACAAAGCAGTAATATCACTACACAATAATACTTGGCCATTAACTGATTGCATGATTCATATATTTACTCTGCATAACAATATCTTGAAAATCAGATTTAATTCAAGAACATGAAAGTACCTTCTCCGGATTAATGGTACTGCCACTCCTCCTTAGCAGAACAGAACACTCTGGAGATCTCAACAATGATATACTAAAAGAATCAAATAAATTCAAAGATTATGGCGATCTGTAATATAAAAATCCAGCATGTCAACAAGTTTATAAAAATTAGGAAAGAAGGAAATGATTATCTATAAGAAAAGGATGAGTGTGAGGGAAAAAATGGTTTGAATTTTTGACCAATTCAATCTTTCGGCTTATAAATAAGAACATGCCTTTTCAACTATCTATGGATACAGAATAATGAGCGAAATTGAAATTATCTATGAATACATGAAACTTTACCTAAGTTAGGACCAGAAAAGAAGACTTTTAAGAGAAAATTTGATGCTTGTACAAACATTGCAGCCTCAATTTAGTCCACCCCATTATCCAAAAGAGACCTAGCTGTGTCAATGTTTATATTATTAACTAACTGACTATAGTCTGCAAAGCATCAGAAATCGTGAATATCAAATTTCAATAAATGAAGTTTACTTCAAAGTCCAATAAGGGGCTGTCACCAGTTCTATAATCGAATAGCTGATTGCTTCATCTGCAAAACTACTCCATATATAAATACAGAAGGACAACAGAGAATAAAGTAAATCCAAAAGAAGTAGATTTTCATTAAAAATGTAGATATGGTTTGAGGTATTAGAGATCGACATACCAATGATGTGATGGGATTCTATAGAGCTCATTCATCCTTCCTCCTCTGTAGATCGTAGATAATATGCCATTTATCCTAACACAAAGGATGTGGGAAATCTTGGACGACTCTTTTCCTTTATCTCTTTTGCATTCTCTTTCAACTTTGGACACCTCCTAATATCTAAATACGTAAGTGAGGATGGCAGGCCTTTTGGCAAGGATCTGACTTTTGGACAATCAACAATAGTTAATTCCAAAAGTGAGGATGGCAGACCCTGATCTGGAAAGGATCTGAGTTGTGGAGAATTCTGAATCCAACAATAGACAATATGAATCGAATTATCGAAACAATTGAGAGCAATATATACACATAAGCAAATTATACATTACCGGAGACGACCATTGAAGCACACAATGAGTGTTGTATTGAAGAATATTTCCAGAAGCACATGAAATTCAAGGGCTCCAAGTCACAAGAGTACCTTTCGCCCACAATAATTCAAAGAGTTAATGACGTGAAGTAACAATAAACTTCAAGAACAGAGATGATTACTTTATTTTCAAGTATGCACATACCACAATACCAATAAGCCTAAGTTTTTCGAAGTCCAATTAGGGTCGTCCATCAACTGCTTCCATTGTAAAACAGAAGTATGTATAAGAGCCAAACAAGGATGCAAAGAAACTTGAATAAAAAAGAAGGAACTATGTCTACTTCAAAAAGGCATTAATGACTGGTACGGCAACAACTTACTAGCTCGAAAAGCTCACTGATTAGGGTCCACACCAAGGCTGTCTGCTGTGGGGGACAGAGAAACAGACATGACAGAAGCTTTCCTCACTTAGTGATCCATTGACATATTCTGTTCTAGGATTTGCTGAAAAAAAATGAGATCAAACAGTTTTCCACTATCAGATTCAACATCATGCAGGACGATGAAACGAAATCTA